>CM053581.1:65169658-65202028 GCA_028627135.1 Pseudochirops cupreus | reverse complement strand
TATGCCCATTTCATAGGTGAGGACTTTGAGGCTTAGAGAAGTCATGATCACACAGGTAGGGAGAAACACTCACAGTCTTTAATCTCAGGTCTCTTTGGACTCCAAGTCCAACATGTTTTCCATTATATTATGCTAACTTTTAAGTATTAGTGGGCTCAGAAAAATGTTACTACAGTAGCCCTAACTATATTTCCTTTGATCTGTATAAATGGCATAGCCAAAGACTCAATTGCTAGACAATGTAGACAGCCAGAATATCTCAGAATCATAGAAAAAAAAATATATATATATATGTGTGTGTGTGTATATGTACATGTATGTGTAGATACGTGTCTGTATATATATATATATATACATGTGTATAGAAAATATATACAATATTATATATATACACATATGCATACACACACACATATATGTATATACACATACCTAACCCAAAGTCAATCTCAATCACTGAAAGGCTACATTCTTGAATACTGGCTAGCTACTATTATTGATGTGAGTACTAGCTGTTCAACCTATTTCCTTACGTTCCTTCCTTATTTTGTATAATAAACAGTCACAGATCATGAGAGCCAGGAGAGGTGTTAGAGATCGTTTAGTCCTGGATGAGGACACTAAAATCCATTTACTAGAAAGAACTTGTCCAAAGTCACGCAGCTATTAGTGGTAGATCTGGGACTACAAGCAAGGATTTAGAATGTAAGCTCCTTGGGGACAAGGGTTATTTCTCTTTTTTTTTTTCTTAGTACCTTTAGCAACTAGGACAGGCATTTAATAAAGGCTTGTTGACTGACTGAATGATTACTTTACTCTTTTTCCAGGCGAGTCGTCTGAGTTTTAGGTAACATATTTGCAGTTAAAATTTAACTTCAGTCTAATTAAAAAAATTAAATTTCAGTGCCAAGAAACTGGTATTGTGACTAGCACCGTGCTGGAACTTATTTGTGTGTTCAGAAAACTGCTGCACAGAGACATTGATTTGCCTGGCACAAAACCACAGTTTATTAGCGACCAGAATGGAAGGAACAGCTACACTTGAACTAGAGCAATTCCCTGCAGGTTTGTTTGGTGTGCCATCTGAGAATACTTTAGACTGTACCCCCTGGGATGTTTATCAGAAGGAATTTATCACTGCCATGTAAAGATTCTATGTCTATGTGTTGGAGGTGAGGATGGGAATTTACCTTACTAGTGTATTCTTATGATCACATATAAGGGAAATTAATTAGACTAGCTATCCCAGAAGTAATTTTGAATCTCAAACTTCCTAACCCTAGGAAAGCTAGTGTCATATTGGTTTAAGAAGAAACAAATGAACAGGCCTAGTTCAGCCTGATGAGAAATACATGAAGTTTCCCAGTGAGAGAGTTTTGTGATGTGATTTCTGACCCACCATTGAAATGGGGAAATATCCAAAGTCTCTTAGGAAATCTTACCTCAAAAGAAGGCCACCCTGATATGGCCTCAAATCTGATGTATAAACAACATTTCCCGACACTCCTAGATGTGGTAACCAAATACCTTATAAGGTCTGCCTGCCATTTATTATCATTCACTGGGCAGAGCCCCTCACTAGGCTTTTAAAAGAACTGGCTTTTCAGCAGTATTCATATCCTCAAGAGTATCTATGGAGAGGCCTGTGTGGTATATTAATCAGAGCTGTCCAACACTTGCTTTGAATGTTATTAGAAATGCTTCTGAGAGTGAATAAGCTGGGTCAGAAGTGTGCCTTACTATGTTTAACTTGGAAGTCTTTCCACTCAAGGTTTAGTGAATGATTTAAGGGTGTCTAATCCTTGCTTTTACTGAAGGTATATCCCAGCTCCTGCACCCTGTGCCCACCAAAAGTGGAGTACCAAATCATACATTCCAGGTCTCCTAATTTATAGCCAAATTTGTAATAGGATTACCTTTATACACAGTCTTTAGTAGGATTTTTTTAATGTGTACTTAGGTCAGAAATCTTCTCTAGACCATATCAGACAAACGGTCATCCAACTCTTGTGATTGAGATTTCCCGATTTTATAATAATTGTATTTTATATAATGATTTAAAGTTTCCAAAGCACTTTACAGATATCTTAGTTGATCCTCCCAATAGCCCTGTTAAATGACTGCTATTCCTCTTCTCATTTTTTCAGACAAGGAAGCTAAGATATATAGAAGTAAAATGACTGGTTCAAGGTCATATAGCTAGTACAGATCCATAGGAATTGAACTTGCTTCTTCCTGAGTCCTGACAACACTCCATTCATTGTTCCTCCCAACTTCCTGCAGATGCTTTTCTGCAGTTGGACCTAGTTGAGAGCCAGTGATAGCCTTGTCTTCTTCCAGGTAGCTGAGGTCATGTTGGAAACACAAAGTAGGATCATGAGCTTATACATCTAACATGTAGAGTTCATCTACTCCATCATTTTACACGTGAGAAAACTAAGATTAGCTCCAGTGTAGAATATAGCCTTAAGCTCAACTTGAACAATTTTAATCTATATCATCAAACATTACTTGCCAAAAACAAATCACTAGTGAGAAAAGTTAATTGGCAAATATACATCAGGTGCTTAAAATGTTAACACTCTGGGGCAAAAAAAAAAAAGTATTAGACACTGGTCTTTCCCTCATGAGGCTTTCGGTCTGAGTGGAAAGATAATTTCCATACACTCATAACCCGTTAGAGTTAGAAGTCATTGTATACATCAGCTCATCCAGAGATTCTTAACCTGATATGTGTCATGGACCCCTTAGGCAGGCCAGGTGCTGAATGCTTATACTACTGTGGTTTGCTGCATATGTTCGTAATCAAAGGAAATGTTAAATTTCAGTGAGAGGTTAGTGAAAACAAAGATGTAATTTTTATTATTTTTTTCTCATCCCCAAACTTTCATTTTAAGAATTGGTTTTGGCCAGTCACATTCACGCCTTCTTTCGTCTCTTTCACTAGCTTTGACGTTGCTGTTCCTTTCCCTGACCCCCCACTCCTTGTCAGCTCCCCTTCTGTGTTGTTTTCACTCATGAGAATATAAGTTAATTAAGGACAGAGCCTGTCTTTTGCATGTACTTGTATCCCTAGTGTTTAGCTGGTGCCTGATCTAGTAAGTGTGTATTGATTTGACTAGTCCAATTTTATTTTATAGTTGAAGAAATTGAAGTCCAGAAAGAGGAATTATCTTTCCCAAGGTCATAGAGCTAGTTAGAAGCAGAGTTCCATTACATTTTCCACCACTCTGTACTTCAAGACATGATGCTAGTTAACGCAAGAGAGAAGGAATAGTTGAATACTGCTGAG
This sequence comes from Pseudochirops cupreus, assembly GCA_028627135.1. NCBI lineage: Eukaryota > Metazoa > Chordata > Mammalia > Diprotodontia > Pseudocheiridae > Pseudochirops > Pseudochirops cupreus. The sequence continues at coordinate 65,198,736 of CM053581.1, read as the reverse complement.
TCTCATCAGAAATTGGCAAGTGATTGGCCTGGACCACGAGCTTTCTCCCCTCTCATCCCATCATCCAGGCCACTAACAAAGTAACTGGTCCTCCTACCCGCACTAGGACAGAACTGCGGAAGGTAAGTCAACGGCTGTACGTTCAGAAGAATGTTGATTGCATGTTTTGAGAAGCATCTGACACAGCCTTCCTCCAGGACACGCTTTCCTTGTAAGGTAGCAGGGGAAAAAAAGACACTTTTATTTTGACTTAGCGTTCATTATTTCTTTGTTGGCAGCTGCGCCACAGCGGCATTTATTATGCAGAGAAGAATTATTTTGATTATCGGCAGTAGGCATTCTGCTCATAATTTTGAGTTCTTCATTTAGGAATTGTTTCCTCACCTCGTCTCCTGTCTGCACATGAATAAAATCTACAATCACTTGCCAGTATCCTTCCCCAAGGCAGCTGTTATGAGAAACGTTGTTTAAAGCTCAGAAATAATTTGGTGTTAAACTATTATTGCTGTTTGTTGCTTCTAAAAGCAGCATCACAGAGGGCTGGGACTTGAGATGTTTGTTGTTTATCATCAGGAGCTAAAAAAGCCTCTCAGCAAGGTAACTGGCTCCCTGTTAAGAGTTAACTTTCTCTCTAAAAAAAAATTATATATGTATATATGTATTGTATATGTGTGTATATATGTATATATATACACATATATACATATGTATATATAGAAGTTACCTTAAAGTTTTTAAGCCTTCATTTGTAAAAATTTTAAGTTTTAATTTTTTTCTTCCTCCTACTCCTCTTTCACTTGCTAACTAATATTATATCAATTATGTATGTGAAGTTACGCAAAAAATTTTTATATTAATTGTGTTGCAAAAGAAAACACACATGCAAAACAAGAAAAATAAAGAGAAAAATATACTTTAATCTACACTCAGGATTCATCAGTTCCTTCCCTAGGTCAATAGCATTTTTCATCATGGGTCCTTTGGAACTGTCTTGGATCATTGTCTTAGTGACAGTAGGTAAGTCTTTTGCAACTGATCATGAGAATTAACTTTCTCTTGCACTTTCATCTCTGAGCTTTATTAATTCAGATTTCTATCAATGATTTAGATAGTTCATAGTCTCACTATTTTTGCACAGTAGCTCAGAGTTGGTTTCTAGATAATATCTTACTAGCTGTGTGACCCTGGACAAGTCACTTAAACCTGTGTTTGCCTCAGTTTTCTCATCTGTAAAATGAGCTGGAGGAGGGAAAGGCAAACCACTGCAGTATCTCTGCCAAGAAAACCCCAAATGGGATCTTGAAGAGTCAGGCATGACTGAAATATGATGGAACAACAGTCACTTTTCATTAGTGTCTCACATTCTTACATTGTTTTCATTTTTACCACTGCCTTTTGGTTTCCTTTTAGATACCCAACTCCTGTCTTCTGTAAGGGCCCTTCCTGTCTCTCACTCCTCTCCCCTCCACCCTTCTCACTGCTAGAGCTTTCCCTTTGAGATTGTTTTCAGTTTACACTAAATGTGTACTTTTTTGCATATTGTCGCCTCTATTAGAATGTGAGCTCCTTTATGCCAGATTGGCATTTTTTACCTTTGATTGTATCCCTAGTACCTGTCACATAGTAAAGGTTTGATAAATGCTCGTTGACTGATTGATTTACTGTTTCTAGCTCTCCTCACTGTATTTGAGCAGAGAAAGTCAAATCACTCTTTCATATGATGACTTTTCCAATGTTTGAGTACTGGGACCATCTCTCACCAACAATTCTGCTCTTTTCTGGATTAAACATCCCTATTCCCTTCAACCAGTCTTCATGTCATGAAGTCAAAACCACTGGCTATCCTGGCCCTACTCTGGATAACCTACAATGCTTCATTGTCCTTTCCCAAATGAGGTATCCACAACTGAACACGATACCTCAACTGATGTCTGACCAGGGTAGAGGACAATGAGTCATTATCTCCCTTGTATTGGACCCTGTGCCTTTCTTAATTCAGCCCAAGATTGCATTAGCCTTTTTTTTTGGGGAGCCACATCATGTCATTGACTCACTGCATTTTCTTTTGAAAGAAGAAAAGAGTATTGATTGTCATAAGGACAAATAAACAGTATAGACTTCCAAGTAGTTCTATGACTTCTCTTTAGTTATTATCTTGAATTGGGCCTTAAATCTTGAATTGTTATCTATTTGTTTATCCCTTTAAATAGATGGTAAGTTCTGTATGGGCAAGAATTTTGTGTTCCTCCCTACTACCAAGTCCATGACATAGGACTCTGCCAAAAGCTGCCTCGAAAGAACCAACATCTTATTGGAGTGGGTACTAGCTCCCTCCATTGATATAGCTCGTGACCCTTTGATACCTCAGTAGACAGACTTTGTAAATTTGTGTGGCCAAAAAAATTATTTGCCACCATACCTGTGCCAGGGGATTCAGGACCATTCCATCTTGGTAGGACCTGGAAAGCTGTATGATATGGAAAGAGAAGCTCTATTTGGACTCTCTCTCTCTTTGCGTATGTAAAAATGTATATGTGTATATATGTGCATGTATACACAGGTATACATATATACATATACACATACATATACGTACATATATATTTAGATCTATTACAGGTTTTTACAAGTAGCAGAAAGTCACATTGGTATGGGGTGAGATTGGGGATAAAGATGTTGTGTTTTTTGGCAAGATCTGTGCCTTGTCACAACCAAAGTTAGAACATGACTCTTCAGTTGAGTTCTATACATTATAATTAATCCATAAAATGCCTAGTGGCCCTGACATGGGAACCTGATAAATTGTCCTCACTCTAGGTATCCCATTTTGGGATGCCTAATCTTTCTCTAGGAATCTGCTATGTTGCATCCATGATTTTATAAGTGCGGGTATTCCCTCACTTGTGCAGATCAAAGCCACCAGACATCTTATCTGGAGAAATATGTATCCAAGTCTTTCCATATATCCTTCCTATAAGATTAATTCAATGTCCCCAAATATTCTTGTAGTTCTCTTAATGTGGCAGGTAATTACAGGTGACATGTTCTAGTGGGTACTAGAGTGCTGGTCCTGGAATCAGGAAAACCTGGATTGTTCAGATCCTTCCTCTGACACTTATTCAAAGGGACCCTGGGCAAGTCACTTAGCTACCATGCTTCTCAGACAGCTCTATAGGACTTCTCTGAGACTCTTCCCTGTCATATTCACATAGTACTGACTGTCTCCTGGTGCTGACACATAACTAACACACCTTCTTTCCTAGTTATAGCATCACAAGGAAAAGATTAATGTTAAAAAGATGGACTTTGCAGCCACGATCTGTTTTGGATCACTGAAAATGCTGTCGATTTTCCAATTTTGACCAAGCTTGTTGTTTTTCTCTTCCTATTGAATTCTGAGCCAAAGGCATTGCCCAGATGTTCTGTGTATCCACTCTAGATTCCTTGGTCAGGTGTCAGAGATCAATCAACTAATAAATATTTATTAAGCACCTGCTATGTAAAGCATCTTCCAGAAGCTTATATTCTATCAAGGAATGCAACATGCTTATACATGAATATAGCTGGGAGGGTCAGGAAAGGCTTCATATGAATGGTGGCATATAAGCTTAACTTTGAAGAAATTAGAGATCTAAAAAGGAGAGGTGAGAAGAAAGGATGCTCTAGGCATTGGGGACAATCTATGCAAAGGCACAGAGATGGGAAAAGGAAGGTTGTGTTTGATGAATAGCAACAGAAGTCCATTCGTCTGAGTTGTAGAGTTTGTGAAGGGGAATATGGTATGATAAGCCTGGAAAAGTAGGTTGGAACTGGGTTGGTAAGGGCTTTAAATATTGAAAAGAGGGTGTTTGCATTTGATTCTAGAAATAATATGGAGCCACTGGAGTTTATTGAATAGAGAGGCGATACAGTCAAACTTGTAATTTAAGAAAATCACTTTGGCAGCTTTGTCACTGATGGATTGAAGAAAGGACAGACTTGTAGGGAGGAAGATCAATTAGGAGGCTATTGAAGTAATTCAGATGCCCTGAGATAACTTAAGCTACTCAGTCAATTACCAACATTCTCTTAGGATAGGCTGTTTTTTTTTTCTGGAAAGATTCTCAAAAATGACTAATTTTATATATGTTATCATCAGTAGAGCAATAAGGCATGACTGATTCCCCCCCAATCTTGGAGGAGTCTTCTATGCATTGACTGTGCCCTGGAATTTAATTTCTTATTTTAAAAATCTTATTGTCAACTGGTTTTTGGTCATTTGCATCTTTCCCACAAAGGGACCATGAAGGATCATCTCCAGACTAACTTCAGTGACTGACTTCCTAGAAAATAGCTGCTTGAACCAAGGTTCTCAGCAGCAGTATCCCAAGGCATTTCTTTTTGCTACAGAATATCTGCTCCATGCACACAGTACTTACTTATTTTTTTTTAAGTTGGGGGTTTTCACCCATACTGGAAGCCCAGTGGTCACTCACAGGCATGATCTCTTTATTAATTGGCATGGGAGATTTGACTAGCTTCATTTCGTATCTGAACCAGTTCACTTTTCCTTAAGCAACCTGATTCATAGCCCCACCCCCACCCCTGCTAACTCTCCTCAAAGCTCACTATGTGGGTGCCAGACAGTGCAGACACCTGATTGGTTTAGCCCACTGGAGCTCAGAATTCCAGAACACAAGAGGTCCATTAGTCTCAACTTTGCCAGCTGCAGGGATTAGTCAGTCATTCAGTCAATAAATGTTTGTTAAGCTCCTACTATGTGTCAGGTACCTTATGCTATAGAGACACAAAGAAAGGTAAAACACAGTTCCTGCCTTCAAGGAGTCCACAGTCTAATGGGAGAGACAACATGCAAACAACTATGTACAGACTATGTACAGGATGAGTGGGAAATAATTAAGAGAGGGAAGATATTAGAATTAAGAGACATTGGGAAAAGTTTCTTGTGGAAGGTGGGTTAAAACCAGGATTTGAAAGAAGCTAGGGAAGCCAGGAGATAGAGATGAGGAGGGGGAGCATTCCAGGCATGGACGACCAGACAAATGCCTACAGTCAAAACATGGAGTGTCTTATTTGAGGGACAGCAAGGAGATCCAAGTCACCAAATCAAAGAAAGTGTGTAGGAGTCATGGTACAAGATAAAAGAAGACTGTAAGTGTAGGTGGGTGGGGATAAGTTTTGAAGGTCTTTGAATGCCCCAAAGAGGATTTTATAGTTATCTCATGGATGATAGGAAGCCACTGGAGTTTATTGAGTTGGGAAGGGGCAATGCATGGTCAGAAGTGCATTCAGAAAAATCTTTTTGGTGGCTCAATGGAAGATTGTCTGGAGTGGGGAGAGACTTAAGGCAGGCAGACTCACCAGCATGGTATCGCAATAGTTTGGGTGTGAGGTCATGAAGGTATGCACTAGATGGATGGCAGTATCAGAGTGGGATATGTTCAGGAGATATTGCAAAGGCAAAATCAGCAAGCCTTGGCAAACACATTGAATGTGGAAGGTGAGAGATAGTGAGGAATTGAGATTGACTCATAGGTTATGAACCTAGGGGACTGGGAAGATGGTGGTGGCTTTGACAGTAATAGGGAAGGTAGGAGTGGGGGAAGGTATAGAGGGATAGATAATGAGTTCAGTTTTGGATATGTTGAGTTTAAGATGTCTACTTGGCATGCAATTTGAGATGTCTAATAAGCACCTGGAGATGAGAGACTGGAGATCAGCAGAGAAGTTAGGGATAGATTTGAGACTCATGAGCATAGAGACAATAATTTAACACATGGGAACAAATGAGATCACTGAGTGTAGTAGCATAGAAGGAGAAGAAAGAAGGGCCCAGGACAGAACCCTGGGAGATACCTAGAGTGACACCTATAGTTAGTGGGCATGGCTTGGAAGAGGTTCCAGCAAAGGGGACTGAGGAGTGGTCAGATAGGTAGGAGGAGAGCCAGGAAAGTGATGTCTCAAAAACCTGGAGAGAAGAGAATATAAAGGAGGAGGAGATAATCAGCAGTGGGGCAGGCTAGAGAGAAGTCAAGAAGGATGAGTATTGAGGAAAGGCATCTAGCACCATTTCTGACCTTATTCCCACTCTTTAATCTCTTTACTATTATAATATTTGTTTATGAGATGTAAAAAATGAACTGCCTTCATTCTTTCATGAATTTGCGCAAATGTATTAGAGTAGGGCAAAACTTACTCTAAAAAACCTGTAGTTTCTCCTTTTTCATCAGAATGAGAAGGTGTGTGTGGAGTCTCTAGGACAACAGGACATCTTGGGGCAGAGACCAGGAACTCAAGGCAATATTATACAATTTCAAGAGCCTCATTTCTGAAGTCTCAGAACTTGGTTTTGAATCCTGCATGGGCTCTGAGCTTCTTTCCAGTTTTGAATAGAGGATTCTATGTTATATTAGCGCTTTTCAACCTTTTGTGGCCCTTGTCAGCAAGCAGAGACTTACTAGCAGTACCAGCTGCCATTGCTACCACCCATATTTTAACTCCTTGACAAAGATTTTTGGTGCAGACACACCTTAGGTGGGAAATTTTGCATTTTCAAAGTTTAGGAAACATAAAGACTAACAGCAACCTTAGGAAACTCCATTCTCTGAGGTTTTGACTTTGACTTTGTCTTTTTTCTTTGCTTCTTCCCCAGCAATGATTTAAAATTATCCATTAGTAATCATAGGCATGACGAAAGTGTAGATGTGGTAGCTGAGCACCATTGCGGCTGTGCTGATACTTGGAGCTAGAAGACTGTCCAAGGTCAAGAGGTGGTAAGGTTCATAAAGGCAACTCTAACATTCTGCCTCATTTCACATCCCATTTTCCCCCATTGCCTTTATGTGATAGTTTTTGTTTGAGGATGTCTTGATTTTTCTCAAAGCTATTCTTTAGGAATCTGAAGATCAGACACCCTCTGGATTCCATTTATGACTGAGTTCTCCCCTTTAAACCTAGATATGGAAGTAGAGGAAAGAAAAGCCTCTCTTTTTCTGGGGGGGGGTGTAGCCTTGGTGGGAAGTATGGATGAAATATAACCTAACAAAAATAGATGGAGAAAGGATGTGACCAACCTGTGAGAGTCTGTTCTCTGCCTTAACCATTCTCCACTTTGATGCTGGTTAGGTCATGAACCTAGGGGACTGGATTAATACAATCAGGACAAGGCTGACTGCGCATTACTCCCTCTTACCCACTCTATGTTCTAGTCAAAGGACCTCTGTTCTGGTCTGTATATGCAGTCTTCCATCTCCCGTGTCCAGTCTTTTGTACTATGCCTGGAGTATCCTTCCCCCTCACCTTTGCATTTTGGAATCCTAAGCTCCCTTCAAGGCTCATCTGATGTCACTTATATGAGAGCTTTCCTAATTCCTCAGTTGTTACTATTCCCTGATCTCTAATTCCTTTGTATGTATTTTGTATATTTTGTGTATTTGTTTTTTCTCTGAATAAGTTGTTAACTACCTTTTCCCATTCCTTAGGAGAATGTCAACTTCCTGAGGGCAAACGTTATTTTTGTTTTCTATTCTCAGCACTCGACATAATGGAAGTATTTAATAAATGCCGACAGAATTAAATTCAGTTGATTTGACTTTTTCTAATTCGTTACTATGATTATTCCCCACTTCCCTGGAAACAGTTATTTCCTATTACCTGATTCATAAAGTATAAACCCTTGATTCTGGCAATCAAGGTCATCTTCTTTCCCTGACTTCAACTTACTTGTACAACCTCATCGTCTCATAATATTCCATTTTATGTTGTCTACAATTCATCCAAATTGGATACTCTTTATCTGCCTTTCTCATCTTATCCTCTTACATTTCCTTGACTTATCTACTTATGCCATTGCCTATACCTGGGAACTGCATAGGATTATAGATTTCGAGCTGGAAGAGACCTCTAAGACCATTTAATTCTTTCTTTTTACAGATGAGGGAACTAAGGCACAGAGAGCCTAAGTGACTTTTTTAGGGTCATACAGCATAGTATTTGATAAAAGATTTGGATTGGCAGCTAGAGGGTGAAGTGGATAGAGTGTCAGACTTGGAATCAGGAAGACTCCTCTTCCTGAGTTCAAATCTGACACTTACCTTAGCCTTAGACACTTACCAACTGTTTCACCCTGGGCAAGTCACTTAACTCTGTTTGCCTCAGTTTCTTCATCTGTAAAATGAACTGGAAAAGAAAATGGCAAACCACTCCAAAATCTTTGCCAAGAAAAACCCAAATAGAGTCACGGAAAATCAGGCACAATAGAAATACTACTAGTCAACATTGAATCCTTGCCTGACTGCAAGCCTGACAAGCCCAGAACCCAATCGATGACACTGTGTTTGCTCTGTTGAAGTCCCTCTCTTTTTTTGAGGACCAATTCTGTTGCTACTTCCCCTGTGATGGGTCTTCCTAGGTCCTTTTCTCCTATTCTCAGTGTGATAGAGGTGAAAGTAGTCTTTTCAAATTTCTCATAGGACTTTCCACTTATCTCACTTTTCCTTGTATCATAATTATTTGTGTACATAACCTCATTCTCATTAGCTATAAGCTTGTTGAAGACAAAGCTATCATTCAGTGTGAGCAATAAATAATCCAGTAGAAAGTTTTTAGAAATAGAGTTCAGAGACCTATATTCAGACCTCTCCTCTTCCACATACTGCTTCTGTGGCCTTAGAAAATCACCTAATTGCCCTGGAACTTGGTTTCCTCATCTGTAAAATAAGTTTGTACTTGGTCATCTTCAAGATCTTTTTCAACTCCAAATATGCATTACCAGGCTTGGAGTACAGTACTTGTACTTAATAAATTGCTGAATGATTGAGTGAATTGTATCAAATAAAAAACTTGAAAGTCTCATGGAATTATATAAACAATCAAATGTGACTCCATAAACAAGATAGGAACCAATGTGGAGATTTCAGAATTTTGAAGAGGACCCAAAATAATTTGCTCAGAATAGAGATATATTAAAATGACCTCCAGTTAAGGGAGTAAGAAACAAAAAGATGAAATCAGCTGAGAGTAATTTACTGAAGAGCATGGATTCCATGTTCTAATTATGGACAGTGCTGCAATAGTATCTGAGGACATTGCAGACATTATAGGGTGTTTTCAACAATATTTATTTGGCTTACAGTCTGATTTCTATATTGTTTTACTGCAATTACCTGTGAAAGACATTTCCTGTCTTAAAGACCATCAGAAAATGGCAGAGGAATGATGCGATTAAAAGCATTGCTTATGAGGACATATTTATTTCTGGAGCACCAAATCCTCATTCCATTTTGTACATAGTCCTACCAGGTCCCCATCAGACCTCAATATCTATCCAGTGATGTTCAGCCTTCTTCTTCATTCTTGTGCTGAATCTGCCCCCTCATTCACAGATGTGCCCAATTTTCCTAGGTAATAAATTTATAGAGGTAGCAGTGTATAATGGATAGAGAACTGTCTTCAGAGTCTGGAAGACCTGGGTACAAGTCCTTCCTTAGACATTACTGACTGTGTAATTTGAGGCAAGTCACTTAACCTCTTAGTGAACTAGGAAACTTGCAAAGACTAAACATTTTGGAGAAAGTGCTGACCTAGTCAAGAGAATTCTTCATCTGGGAATTCCCTCTAACGTTGAAATCACAGGTCCAGCTTCTATTCCTAGTAAGTTTACATTGTCTGCTTAGTAGGTGCCTTGGAAAGATTCCCAGTGAGGTGTGATGGAAAGGACACTACATTTGGCACCAGCGGAGCTGGGTTTGAATACCTGTTCTGCTACTTACTAGTTGTGGGATCTTGGGTATGTCAATCAAACTTCTCTGGATTTTTATTCCTTCACCTTCTAAATGAAAAGATTGGCCTATATGGTATATAAGATTCCTTCTAACTCCAAAGAGCTCCTACAATTATATATGTAAGCTAGTTGTCATAAAACATTGTTTTTCTTTTTTTTTCTTTTCTTTTCTTTTCTTTTCTTTTCTTTTCTTTTTTTTTTTTTTAGCAATTTGGAATTTTCTGTGGTGTAGTTGCAATCTTATCATTCTACAGATGAGGAAACTGAGGCTCTTGGAAGTTAGGTAATTTGTCCAGGGTCACAAAACCAGTATTCATCACACAAAGGGTCTGAAACTAGTTCTAGGAAGAACATACCTTTTTATATAAGCAAAAGGTTTAACCAATCACAGATGTACTATGTTTCCTCATAGAGCAGAGAATATTTCACTTATTAAAATGATCTCACCTCATAGTCAGCATTCTTAGGTTTATTACAAGCAAAATTTATTAAACCTTTGTCCTGTGCAATCACTGAGCTAAGTTATAGTGATAAAAAAAAAAATAGATGCCCCTAGGTTTTTCCCTTCAGGAGGTGACAACCTCTAAGTGGTGCCTGATACAGTATTTTGTGTAATTAGTCACAGGATGTAGTGTGTTTACCACTTCTAGAGGCTTAAAAGAAAATTCTGGAAGACCATTTCTTGGCACACTGTAAAGTATATATTTGTTCAGGAGCAGATTTGACTTTTAAATTTCCTTCTAGCATTGCGATCCTAAGATTTTTTGATTTCTTGCTCAAAGTAACATGCCAGGAAAACCATACTTATTTTTGCTTTTCTAATATATGAGGGAGTTTGTATTCTCCTCACCAAAGAGGCCTCTGGGAATGTGTTCAGCATGCAAATGTAATGTTGGGGTATGGACTAACTATGCATCATCAGATTTTTTTTATATGTAAAGTTTTGTTTATATAACCACACTTGTATTTTTATTCCTTTTATTCTCCCATTTCCTGCCGTCTTCTCCCTGGGGTATGGAAGGGGCCACTTCTGTGTGCAGTGTTTCAATCTCTAACACTTTAACTGGTTCTTTTCTCTGTGCATTGCTTTGTGCTGAGAGTACCACAGCACCGTCCTGCAACATAGAATGATCTATGTGGACATCCATTCTCCTGTCCCATCTCCATCAAGGAAAAACAGACAAACAAAAAACAAAAGCAAATAACCATGCGAACACTTGAGATGATTATTATTATTTTTTTCTGAGTTAAGTGTTTGGACAGTGAATAAGATACTCATGCTTGAGGACTGAGTTGGTCCTGTCCTACCTTCAGGGCGGTGATTTGGCATGGTGCCTGGGAAATACTAGGTGGTGAATGCTTGTTGACTGACAGACTGATTAACATAACCTTCCCTAACCTTTGCCTGACTTGTAGAATACAATTGATTGCTCCCAGTAGGACATAGCCATGTGCCTGCAGAGTGGCCAATGTCCAATGACATTGAGTTGAAGAAGGAGCTAGGGCTAGGAAGGGCATCTCAGACCTTGGACTCACCAAGAGGGGAGGTTGCTGAAATGTTCAACTTGCCTGGTTCAGGGAAAATCAGCCCTTCAAGCCTGAGCTGGGAAGGTCAAATTCAGCCTCTTCTGATTGAATTTTTGGGTGGGATCTTTATTTGATCAGGGTCTCTATGCATGGTCTTGGCATTCTACAACACCACTTAAATGAATGTGGAAGCACCATGTGGGAACCTCATTATTCATAAAAGCCAACCCTCTGCTAGATAGATACCTGAAAGGAAAGATACCATGATCATGGAAGTCCATCTAGTCCCATCTTTTAGCCCACAACAGACACATTTTACAGGTAAGGAAGCTGATGTCCAGAAAACTTAAGTGATTTCTCTCATAGCAACCAGATAGTGAAGCCTCCCTCTTCTGATGCCAAATTGAGGACTCATTCTGCTATGCTGGTCTGATTCCCAGTGAGCATTGCTCCAAAAAAGACCTCATTTTGGATTAGAATCCAGCCCATCAGGGAAGCCTGGTTTTGTAACAAGGTAAATGAATGAACTGCACTCATCACCAAAGTGTAGGCTGTGCAAGCTGCTTGTTTCTCTGGATAATGGGGAATTTGGAATGAAGTTAATGGGTTACTATAGTTTTTATTGTAAACTTGAACTAAATTAAACTGATAGTTTTAATTAAATTTGAATTGGCTGTGGTTTTACTCAGCTTTAAAGGCCACTTGAGACACTAAAGTTGCACTTAAAATCTAGTGTTGTAATTAGTGACATCTACATTTATTTTAATGGTTACTGCACTTTATTGAATTTATTCTGGAGTAAACAAAGCTCCAGCATGAGAAGAGCTATGATCCCTGGGCTCAGTTGAATTCAGTTTCCTTTTTCTATTTTTTTTCTGATGACTAGAAAAGCATTGTATTCATCTGGATCATCAGAAAAGAAAGCCAGGGTTTGGCCCCATTCTCCCAAGATGGAGCAGACTCACTTCCCTCCATCTTCCCCTGGTCTGTTTCTTGACATCTGACTTATGGTGTTCTGGTCCAGGGCAACCTTTGGCCACCTGCCCTTGTTGAAAAGAACACTGTAGATAAAACTTTGGCACTGACCAGTGTAAAGGATAATTTTATGTTCTGTTTTCTTTTGTGATTTCTTTCTTCTATGTTGTCATTGACCTTTAATATCTTAATGGAGATGAATTCTAGTGCTTGTGTATTTCCTTTTTGTCCAGTTTTGTATATCTTATTTGGGGTTCTTTGAAGTTACATCTCTACAGGTTCAAAGCTATAAAAAATGTCACTGGGTAACATTTATTTATTCATCCATTTAGCATTAGCCTACTATGTGCAAAGCACTGTGCTTCAGCACTGTCCCTCCTTCCCCCCCCCCCCCCCGAATCTGTTATTTCATCAGTATAAGAAAATTCCTTAGGAGTAAACTCCCTCTACTAAGGCAGAGGAACATTTTCTCTGCATCTCAAAGTTATAAGGAATTACCCAGGGTATAATGACTTCTCAGGGTTATACAGATATCTGTCAGAGGCAGAGCTTGTAGCTAGGTTATCCTCATTGGAGACTGGTTTCATTGTTTATTATCTCACAATGAAATAAACCCACAACAACAAGAAAGAAAACAATTTGATCATCTAAATTGGGACAATAGTGTGGATTTTTTTTGAAATGTACTTCTTATATTTCAGAGTATGGTATATACAGGGACAGTCTGTCCCAATAGTCCATCAGTCACGTTTGTACCTTTGGCAGACACTGAAGATGGACAATGAGCGTAGGGCCTTGTGGAATAGGAGGAGATTGGGTGAAATCACTTTTTGAATTTAAAAAAAATACATTTTATGGACATATTTTGTCTTTATATCATCTACATTTCTCAGTATATCTCTTTACCCTTCCTCCCAAATAATCATCTATTCTTAACAAAAATAATTTAAAATTTGCAAAATTAACTAGCATATAGAGAAAGTCTGACACTGTATGCACTCTTTCATATCTATAGTCTTGCCTATGTGAAGAAGAGGGAGGTGATTTTTCATATTTCTTCTTTGGGGCCAATTAAAATTATAGTTGGGTCATTATAATTTCACAGCATCCAATTTTAATTGTTTTGTTATTCTTTCTTTTTCTTTTTGTTATTTCTATTCTTTGTTATTGGAATCACTGTATATATTCTTTTCCTGGTTCTGCTTACTTTGCATTATGCAAGTCATCTCATACTTCTCTGCATCCATTGTATTCATCATTTTTAAAAACAGAGCAATAATATTCCGTGACATTAATGTGCTACAGCTTGTTTCACCATTCCACAGTCAATGGTAGGATCAAATTTACAACTCAACCAACAGTGTATTGTTGTATTTATCTTTCCATAAACCCTTCAGTGTTGTCTAACGCTATTGTTTGTCGTCTTTCTAAATTTTCTGGGGGTGAATTGAAATTTCTAAGAGTTATTCTGCTTTGCATTTTTCTGATTTTTAGTGATTTGGGGCAATCCTTCCTGTGGTTATTCATAGTCTGTAATTCTTTTGAACAGCAAATGTTCATGTTCATTGAAGAATGGCTCTTGGTCTTATATATCTTTTTAAATTCTCCATATATCTTGCCTATCATATTCCTATGAGAGATATTTTATGCAAAGATATTTTACCATTTGACTTTTCTCTTCTTATCCACATTGATTCTATCCATGCAGCTTTTCAAGTTCATGAAATTGAAATGATCTGTCTTAACCTTTGTAATCATCTCAATCTGTTGCTTGAATATGAATTTTCTTATATGCCATAGCCCTTAAAGGCACTTGATCTCATCTTCTTTTTCATGGTTGCATTTATTTTGGGCATACTGTAGTGTATAGTGGAGATGTTGGCTTAAAACTAATTTCTGCTAAACTGATTTCTGGTTTTACCATCAATTCTTATCAAGTAGAGATTTCTGTCTCAAGTAATTCAGGTTTGGAAGTTTATCAAACACCAAGTTTTTGGGTTCAGTTGTTTCTGATTTTTCTCCTATCTAGTATGTTCCATTGATTGTCTTTTGTATTTTTTGAGCAATATGAAATAGTTTTCATTATTACTGCTTTTTAACATAATTTGATGTCTGTGTGCAGTTCTTAATTTTTTCAATTTGGATGAAACTTATTGAGAGGCTGCTTTTCTTTCTGGAAACTTATAATATACATACATACATATATGTGTGCATATGCATACATATGTGTATATGTATTTATGTGTGTATATTTATACATATATACGTACCTATACATACCTATACATATATATGCGTACATATATATGTATGTATGCATGTATACCTGAATCTGATTTCAAAGAGTTGTACTTTCTGTGTCTGTTTTCCAGTACTCACTATTTTGGGGTGCTATATGTCATACTCAGCTCCATATTACTGTTGACCACTAAGAACATATTATATTTAATACAAGTTTACAAGACAGAGATGTATATTTTATTTGGATATCTCTTAGAAATAAAAATCGATCTCACTCTTGATCATCACACACAACCACAGTGAAAATCATAGAAAGTAGAAATGCCACAAAACATTCTCCTTCTTCTACAGGCATGGCTCTATTGAACTTTCCTCCATTGGACCTGCTGCTTAAGTCTTTTCCTGATTGTAAGGATATATAAAATATTAAGACTTTATACAGAGCTTTTATTGAAATTCAATTCAGCAAAAAGTGTCTACTAAGTATAGGGTACCATGCTAGGGATAAAAGGTTAAAAAGCTAAGGGAAAAGGGGATTCAAACATTATTAAGAGACTTGAGCAAGAGATAGTGTGTATGCACATGCATGTAGACATATATGCATTATGTATATATACACTTACATTGTGTGTATGTATGTGTATATATGCATACATATATATATATATATTCTATGATATTCACTGTGGTTCAATGTGATAAGTAAGAGTGATGTATACACACATACACACAACATATATCACAATCGCAAACCTTAAAGTGCTATATAAATATTGTTTCTTATAGCCTGATTTCAGGGCAGCTAGTTGATAAAGTAGATGGAACACTGTGCCTGGAATCATAAAGTCGTTCTTTGGTGATTTCAGTTATGTCCTGACTCCAGGTCCAGTGCTAGGAAGACCTGAGTCCAAATCTAGCCTCAGACACTTACTACCTCTGTGACCCTGGGCAAGTCACTTACCTCTGTTTACCTCAGTTTTCTCATCTGTAAAATGAACTGGAGAAAGAAATGGCAAACTACTCTAGTATCCTTGCCAAGAAAACTCGAAATGGAAACACGAAGAGTCGGTCACAACTGAAATGACTTAATGATAAAGAACAGCAAAATAACCCAGCTTCTTCATTTCA
This sequence comes from Pseudochirops cupreus, assembly GCA_028627135.1. Classification (NCBI taxonomy): domain Eukaryota; kingdom Metazoa; phylum Chordata; class Mammalia; order Diprotodontia; family Pseudocheiridae; genus Pseudochirops; species Pseudochirops cupreus. The sequence goes on along the minus strand of CM053581.1, from coordinate 65,183,084 downwards.
TAGACTGGGAAAACAAGACCCAGTGTAGAGAAGGGATATGCATTTTTATGGTGCCAATTTTCAATACATTTTCATTCTTTTGAACAAGAATTGCATAAAGTGTAGCATTCTTCACTTTTCTCTCTCTGCACATTCAAAGAATCTGAAGGTCTAGAATTTACACAGAAGCTCAAATGTGACTTTTGACCTGCCATGGCACCTACCCCTGGTTATGCATTTGGGTCCTTCAACTTGGCAAAGCTCTCAGAATGTTCTCTTTAGTGGGAGTTGTCACCTCCACATGGGTGACATACCCCATACTCTGATAAAGCTTAGTAATAATAGGGTGGTAGTCTTCCCAACTTTTTCTGCTAATGCTCTAGTTCTTCCTAGACAGGAGACTTGCTTCAGATAACCCAGAAAGCTAGTGGCAAAGCCAGGTCTGTTAACTCAGGTTTCTTGACTACCAGTTCTTTGCTCTAAACACTAAACCAGGCTACTTATGCAATTATCATAGTGTTGGAAGGGAACTCAGAGCGTCACCTAGTTCAACCCTCTCCTAAGGGGTTCTCTTTGCCTTCTTTTGAAAAGTGAAAGCCACCAGAATTGAAAGAAGATAACCTAAGCAAAAAATGGATCTGACCTATGGCAAACCAGGGTAGGAAAAGGGAAAATTCCAACTCTCCTGACTGAGGATACGGCTGGCCCAGGGTGGTCCATGCCTTCATTGCTCTGGTTGAAATGGAAAAAGGTTTCAAGTGAAGTGAGACCCTGATTTTTTTCCTTATATAATATTACTTTTGTGGGTATGAAATTTAAGTGGGCCATGGGTATTTATGAAATAGATTAATGATAATATCAATACCCAATTCTCTCTTATCCAAGTATGGATTATCTGCAGCATCGATTTCATTGATCCATCATTATATACCATTATGCACTCCATTGCCAAATCTGATAGTCTCTACTCAGTCTTTATCCTTCTTGACCACTCTGTTGCATCTGATACTGCTGACTCTCACCTCCTTCTAGATACTCTTCCTCTAGAGAGCTACCTACAGGTAACAAGGCGGTACAGTGAGCCTGGACCTGGACTCAAGAATTAAAATTCAAATCCAGACTCAGGCATTTACCAGTTGTATGACCCTGAGTAAGTCACTCAACTCTGTTTACCTTAGTTTCCTCAAACTGTAAAATGGAGATCACAAAGCACCTACAGGGTGAGGGTCACATGTGATAATGTTTACTACGTGCTCAGCACACTACCCGGCACATAGTAGACGCTTAATAATTTTCCCCTTCCTTTCCTCTTTCTTTCTGTATTTTTCTAAGACTACTTTCTTCTGCTTCTACCTCCCGCCTGTCTGACTTCTCTTTCCCAGCCTCCTTTGTTGGCTTATCATCTACATCACAGCCCTTGACTTCAAGTATTCCCCAAGGCTCTATCCTGGCCCTCTCCTCTCCTCTCCCTTGGTGACTTCATCATTAGCTATGATTTTAATTATTACCTCTGTGCAAATAGCACAAATTTCTACATCTAGCCCCAGTCTCTCCCCTGAGCTTCAGTTCCACATTACCAGCTGTTTATTAGCTGATACAAACTAGGTGTCCTGAGAGATACCAAACTCAGTGTGTTCAAATTGATGTGTTCAAATGTGTTCAAAATAGAATTCTTTATATATTTCCCTCAAAACAATCCCTTTTCTAACCTTCCCTATTTCCATTGAAGACAGTACCTTTTCCCTTATCTTGAAGATTTGTAGCATTGGTATCATCCTCTTCCTGATGAGAGGATGTGACAGATGTACCAGCATTTGCCAATGTTCCCATTTCTACACCAGCACCACTTTTCACATCAGGCAATCTTTCCTCACATGGACACCACCTGAGTTTGAGCTCCCTGTCACCTCTTGTAGCCGACCCTTCATTGGTCTCCCCGCCTTCCGTCTCTCCACATTCCAATCCATCCTCCACAGAGATGCCAGAGTGATTTTCCTAAAGAACAGATCTGATGATGTTACTCGAATGTCTCCATATTTCTGCTAGGATAAAAATGTGAACTCCTTGGGTTGGCTTTTGAAACCTTTTACAACTTAGAACCAGTGTTCCAGCTTCACAGTGCATTAAAACTCCTTCTAACAATCTTCAGTCTGTGCCCCTTACCCACAGTCTTCTATCTCTTATTAATCTGTCTTTGTACTGTCAGCCAGTGGGTGGATATTTATGAAACTCCTTCTATGTGCCAGGCACTTTGCTAAGTTCTGATGATACAATGAAAGGTAAAAGACAGATTTCAAGTACTCAGTCTAAGAGAGGAGAAAACATGCAAATGTACCATGTAAAAATATTATATATTTGTATATGTATATATGTGTGTATATTATGTAAGTGCATATGTATATCTATGTATATGTATATGTGTGTATGTGTATATATATATGTGTGTATATATATATGTGTGTGTATATATATATATATATATATATATATATATATATATATATGATAAATTGGAAATAATCAACATAGCAAAGGTTTTAAAATTCAGAGGAATTGGGAAAGACTTCCTGTGGAAGGTGGGATCTTAGTTAACATTTGAAGGAAACCAGGGAAGCCAGGAGGCAGAGTTCAGAGATGGACTGATCAATAAGGAAGCTAACAGTCACTAGATGGCAGGGTATGGAGGGGGAGAGGAACAAAGTATAAGAGGACTAGAAAGGTACTGCCTGGGTGAAGAGGGAGGAAAGGGGGTTATGCAGGGCTTTGGACACCAATGAGAAGACTTAATATTTGATCCTGGAGGTGACAGGGAGCCACTGGAGTTTATTAGGTGTGTGTGTGTGTGTGTGTGTGTGTGTGTGTGTGTGTGTGTGTGTGTGTGTGTGAAATGGTTCAACTTTGGAAGAACATGCTGGAAGCTGAATGAGGAATGGACTGGAATGGGGAGAGGCTTCTGGTAGGGAATGCGTTCTCTACTCATCTCTGCCTTATAGAATCTTTTTTCCCTCCTTCAAGATGCAGCTCAAGCACCATCTTCTACAAGACATCTTTGCTGATACCCCCAAATGAGCTTTCCCTCCCTCCCAAACAACCTTGTATTTACTGTATGTGTACTATCTCCTTTGTTAGAATGCAAACTCCTACGAGAATAGGATTTTTTTTTTCATTCTTTGCATTTGAATCTCCAGTAACTAGCACAATGCTTGGCAAAAATAGGTATTTAATAAATGCTTGTTGATTGGCTTGAGTCAAAGAAGGGAGAAACTGTTCTTCTCCAAGGAAGTGTGCCCTCAATATGTTGGTGCAAAGTTCCAGACACTCCACCCTAATTATAGCTTGGAGGGTAATTAAAAAAATGAGTCTTTGGGAAAATAATGCCTCATTTCTTTTTGGCACAGAATTTCAGGAAAATGAGAGATGCCAATTGTTCTGTTCTTTCTTGAATTTGGCAAAGAGGGTTTTTTTTGTCATTTTGTTTTGTTTTCTATGAGTTTTTAAATGATGCTTTGTCTAAAGTTTTATGTGCTTGGTCATAAGGTGCATTGTTTGTTTCAAAGTCTATCTCTGATTGGATATTTGGGTAGGCAGGATGCCGAGATCTTTAGGTTTCCAGAATTAACCAAGACTTTGAGTAGTTAATGCTGAGAATGTCCATAGGAAGCCTCAGTATTTGTATGAGATTCACAGTTAAAAATACAACATAAATATTCATCTTTTAAGAACCAATGAGAGAGTAGTGATAAAACGTTACCTCACAGATGTATGACTAGGTCTCTTTCTGGTTCATCTACCAAGGTGCAACAACTTTAGAGGCTGCTAATCATGTATAGACTTCACGTAAGTTCTCCTCTGGTGTCTCATTTAAAGCAGGCTTGTCTCAAAGACTTTGACAGCAGAACAGAAGTGTGGATAGGCCTTATAAATCAATCAATTAATCAAAAAGCATTTATTAAGGGCTTATACTCTGGGCATGGTACTGAGATCTGGGAATGCAAATAAAAAACCAGAAACATTCCCTACTCTAAAGAAACATCCAGTGTAATGCAGAAAAAGGGAGATCATATGTGAGAAACAAGTGGGCCAGCGTGGACAGGAAGGGCATGAAGGAGCCAGGTTGCAAAGAGCTCTCACTGCCCCAGGAGAAGACTTTATAGTTGTTCCTCGAAGTAAGGGAGAGTAATTGGAGTTGATTGGGCAGGGGGCTAATGTAGTCATACCTATACTTTAGGAGAATTCCTTGGTCAAGACTCAGGAAAGCAGGAAAACCCATTAGGAAGCTATTACAATAGTCAAGGCAAGAGGTGATAAAGGCCTGAAAGTGGGGAAGTAGATTTGTGAGTGGAGATAAGTGGACATATACAAGAGATGTTATAGAGGTTTAAATAATGAGATTTAGTGACTGATTGGATATATGGGATGAGTGAGAGTGAAGAGTTGAAAATGACAGTGAAGTTGGTGAAGTTTAGTGATTAGGAGATAGATGGAGGTACCCCTCCTGGTCAGTCAGAGGAAAAATTGGAATAGAGAAAAGTTTAGAGAGAATGACAATGCATTCTCTTTGGGATATGTTGATTTTGAGATGCCTAGAAGACATCCAGTCCAAAATGCTCAATATACAATTGGTGATGAAGGATTAGAGCACTCAGGACAGACATAGGGATGGACATATAGATCTGAAAACATTAAAATAGAGGTGTTAAACTCTTGGGAGCTGATGAAATCACTAAGTGTATAGATAAAATAGAGAGGGGAACAGTAACAGCACTTCATGGGCATTTGGGTCTGATTTGGTTGAAGATAAAACAAAGGAGACAGAGGTCAGATGGGAAGGTGAGAATCAGGTGAGACCATTGTCATAAACACCAGTAGGAGAAGGTGATCAGTAGTGTCAAATGCTGCCAAGTTCAAGAAAGGGGATTGGGAAGAAGTCTTTAGATTTAAAAATGAAAAAAATTTGGTAACTGGAGAGAACAGTTTCAGTAGAATGATGAAGTCAGAAGCCATGTTAGGAAGGATTTAGTAGAGAGTGAGAGAAGAGAAGATGGAGATCCTCAAGGGCATAGTAGAGAGTGAGAGAAGAGAAGATGGAGATCCTCAAGGGCACATGACTTTTTTTCAAAGCATTTGCCTAAGAACCATAATGGTGATATAGGACAATAATTAGGAGAGATAGTAGGAGGTAGTGAGTTTTCTCTTTCTTTCTTTCTTTCTTTCTTTCTTTCTTTCTTTCTTTCTTTCTCTCTTTCCTTCCTTCCTTCCTTCCTTCCTTTCCTCCTTCCCTCCCTCCCTCCTTCCTTCCTTCCTTCCCTCCTTCCTTCCTTCCTTCTTTCCTTCCTTCTTTCTTTTCTCTTTCTTTGTTTCTTTGTTTCTTTCTTTCTGATGGAGATACAGTAGATAGAGAAAGATGGAAGCTTTAAGAAAGAGGGGATGATAATGATAGTAGGGGCATCTGCTGGATGGGACCAAAGACATATGTAGGGAGTTAACTTTGGCAAGAAGACAGGATATCTCTTCCTCAGGGACATGCTCTCTGACTCTTTTCTCCTCTTTTAAAATGAGGATAATGATACTAGCAGTAGGCAGTTCATGATGTGAGGCTGAGATGAGCTCATGTGCATGAAGCACTTTGCAGACTTAAGGTGACAACACTTTAAAGTGACAGCTGACAGCTCTGGTGCTCATTATTGTATATTTGTTTTCCTTCCTCCCATCTCACCTTTGATGGCATTTAGACAGAAATAGTCTAGTAATAAGTAGATATCCTTTTATTGTTCTTTTATGTTTAACGTTTGGCAAACGTTCTTTTATGTTAAACGTTCCCTTGCACAAGGGAATAAAATGATTACTTTTAAAGTTTTAATAATTGATAAAGAGATTGGGATGGAAGCTCATCTTCTGTAGGCTCACCAAAATCATCTTTGAGGTGGTAAAATAGGTTGACAGATGATATGCGCTTCATCCTGTTAGTATATGGTTTTGATTTCTCCTAGTAAGTCTCCATGTTTTGAGAGCTTTTTCATTCCATGTAATTTGGAAACTACCATTAGTCCAGTGAGGGGCTGTGTATCTCTTACCTAGGGACCAGCCAAGCCAAATATGGGCAGGTTGGTCACTAACTGGATTTTTTGGCCTACACTGATGAATACTGTTTACTAAGGATTGAAGGAACTATGATCTACAGAAATGAAAGTGAGCACCAGCACCAGTAAAATCACGAAGGTCTTGAAGTGTAAAGAAATGCTTATCTGCTGTCGTAATGGTCACATTTGATCTAGTGTCACCCAAACTTCTGTGCAGAAGTGGAAGGAAAGTCCCACACAGCCACAGACTTGGACTGACCTTATCTACAAGGGTCTCATCTTGGATAGAGATGGTAATTTTGACTCTCATGATTCATCACCTGGACTGCTGCGATAGCCCACTAGTTGGTCTCCCTGCCTTACCTACAACTTCTTTATTCCATCCTTCACATAGCTGCCAAAATTGATATTCCTAAAACATAAGTCTGCCAAGTCATTCTTTGCTTGAGAAACTCCAATGCCTCCCTATTCCCTCTAGGAGAAAATATAATAAATATCTTTTATTTAGTATTTAAAGTCCTTCACAGTCTGGCTGCAGGATATGTTTCTTGGGTTATTGAACCTTATTTTCTTCCACATACCCTATGATACAGTCAAATTCATCTGTTTTCTTTCTAACCTTTGACATTCCTTCTTCCTCTCTATCTTTACCCAGGCTGTTTTCAATGGTTGGAATGAACTCCTTTGCTTTTGCCTCTTCAAATCTCTGACTTTCTTCAAGGCTCTGCGTGAGCACCACCTCCTGAAACTGTATTGAATTCAATTTTTATATATTTTATGGTTTGATCACCAGCTTATGTCTTTTCCCTTTCTATTAGAATGTAACCTGCTTGAAGGCACAGTTGAGAGTCTACTTTTTAAAAAATATCTCTAGGACAGCACAGTTCCCAATACCTAGTAAATACTTGATAAATCCTCATTGAATAAATGAATGAAGGAATAATAGAAGAAAGAGAATCTATTGGTTATAGATGTACTCAGCAAATCTCTGTGGGAGGGGCTGGTCTTATCTCTAGAACTCTCTCCCTCATTATCTCCACTTCTCTGGCTCCCCTGCATCCTTCAAGTCTCCACTATAGTCCCACCTTCTGCAAAAAACAAAACAAAACAAAACAAAATGAAACAAAAGCAACATTTCCCAGTCCTCCTTCATCTTCTGTCTTCCTTCTTCTTATTATTTACAGTTTATCATGTGTATGATCTTATTTGTACATGGCTGTTTGCATGCTGTCTCCCCTATTAGACTCCTTGAGAAAAAGGACTTTTACTTCTCTTTGTATCCCCAGAACTTGGAAAAATATCTGTCACATAAGTAGGCACTTAAAGAATGCTAATTGACTGACTGCTTAGGCCATTACCAACTAAGGCTATGTGGTCACATGGTAGAACTTCTCTGAGGCAACCTGATTCAAACAGGAGTCAGAGTACATTGGCTATATAGGAGTATGCATGTTGTATGTAGGGGAGTATGATAGAAGCTCCCCTAATATTTAGATATTTTGTCAGGCTTTCAAATTTTAACCCAAACCTGTGGTTGATTTGTGAATGAATGGGGTTTGAAGCTGTGCCGGTGTAGGAGATTTTCCAGTGAATTTTGGTGAGATCTGAAGAAAATCCAGGACTTTTTGATGCAGGTGATCATATGGATTCTGAACCCACTGAAGTCATCATACCCAAATGACCCGAAGAGATCCACATTTTTTTTGTACACTGAGTGCAACTTCTTTGTAGATATAAAATGAAGCTATTGTGGTAAGGATGTTCTTATAAAGGTCACCCCTTGTCTGTTCAAGGGCAGGGAGGCAGGTGGGGCTGGCAGTAGCACAGAGGGCACATATTTCCCTCTCTTATTATTAGGCGATCTTTTATTTTTTCCCAAATTTTTAACATTTTTATTTAAAGTTTTGAGTTTCATATTCCATCCTTCCCTCTACCCTTTTTAGATGGCAAGCAATCAGATATAGTTTATACATGTGCAATTATGTAAAACATTTCCATATTAGTCATCTTGTACAAAAAAGACTCAAACGAAAGAGAAAAATAAAAGAAAGAAAGTGAAAAGTGGCCTGCTTCAGTCCGCATTCAGTCAATGTCAGTTCTTTCTCTGGAGGTGGATAGTGTGCTTCATCATTAGTCCTTTGGGATCATTGTATTGCAGAGAATGGCTAAGTCATTCACAGTTCTTCATTGAACAATATTGCTGTTATTGTGTTCAGTGCACTCCTGGTTCTGTTCACTTCACTATTCATCAGTTCATGTAAGTCTTTCCAGGTTTTTTTTTTTCTGAAATCATCCTGCTTGTCATTTCTTGAGCACAATAATATTCTACTACAATCATACACCTTGTTTAGCCATTCCCCAATTGATGGGCATCTCTTTGATTTCTAGTTCTTAGCCATATTAGGTGATCTTTTAGCACCCTATGTGGAGAGTCTGGATTTCTGGACTGGTGTTAGGCTGACTATTATATTGTGGTGCTTGAGCACAGGGTTTTGGAAGAAAGAATTGCTGGAGAACTAGACAAAATCTCTTCATGGTAGGCACTAAGGCCCCGAGGAGTCTGGTTACCTGGTTGAGTTTCCCTAATTATTTTCTGAAGTTGCTAATCATTTCCCCCTGGGTTATGTGTGTCTCTGGGCAAAGTCTTCTATACTGACCTAGAGTCCTCAGGAACAAAGTATACCTGAGGGCTTGGACAATGATGACTACATGACCCAAGGTCAGTCTCAGCTGTGCATTTGATACTACCTCCTAGACCGATGGTTCTCAACCTTCCTAATGCTGCAACCCTTTAATACAGTTCCTTGTGTTGTGGTGACCCCCCAACCATAAAAATTATTTTTGTGGCTACTTCATAACTGTGATTTTGCTACCATTATGAATTGTAATGTAAATATCTGATATGCAAGATGTATTCAAATTGACCATAACCCATAGGTTGAGAACCGCTGTCCTAGACCTTTCCTTACTCTCTTGGCAGTCCTGTGTCAGTCTGTGGGACCCTGGCAGATTGACATTTTGTATAAGACATCAGCAGTTGAAGCCAATTGTGTTTATATTATACAGGAACCTGGAAGTTAGCTTGAATACCTGAGTGGGAACATTTGTAGAGGTACCAAAATGGCCTATAAAAAATGTTATTCAGGATCATACTAGTTTCCCTAGGTCAGAAATGATTCATCCTACCCCATTCTTTGCCTAATATTTTTCTTATGCACTTTTGTCATATTCTGTGCTGAACTGTAGTTATTATTATTATTATTAGTCAGTCATATCTATTAATAAAACATATCCTGACCTTGAGACTACAATCAGGAATGAGTTGAGCTATGGCTCTTAATCTCTTTTGTGTCACAGAACTGGTTTGGTGAAACCTATAGAATAATATAAAATAATGATCGAATAATGTTTTTCTCAGAATAATATTTTTAAAAGCATAAAATAACATACATAGGATGACAACAGAAACCAATTATATTAAAATATAGTTATCATAATTTGAAAAAAAATTACAGATCCACTTACAGACCCTACAGTAGAATAAGGAATCCCCTACGTGCTAATATATTCACTCGTATTTTTTCCTTTCCTTGATCTTGTTATATAATGCCTCCAGAATCATCCTCATTCTTGCTGATTTCTTTCGATAAGGAACAAACGCAAATCAGTCATCAGTCCAAGTTCAGTGTTGTTCTACACCTGAAGCCTAGAAGAGTGGAATCTTCTACCCAAGACTGCACAATTAATGACCACAGTTATACAAGGGCATATCATTTCCTTTTTAAATTTTATTTTATAGTAATTTAAAAGAAACCATTTAAAAACTACAAAACACTCTGCTAATTCATTTTCATTTCCCTCCCAACACTGGTAACATGTTTATTGTTGTTATGATTTTTTTTAATTGGGAGAGGCACTGAATATTTTATATTTATTGCATCTCAATTTTTTGGTAATTATCTTTCTGTTTGATAGTAAGGTACATGAAGACAAGGACCATACCATATCTATATATTTTATCCCCCTTAAAGGGAAATACTTTGCATCTATTAGACACTTAACAAATGGTTTGGAACATGAACTATTAAATTTGAAAGGGACTTTTAGAAGCCATGAAGTCTAACTGCCTAATTGGACAAAGGAAGAAACAGAGAGAATGAGAATTGTAGTCATATTTGCTTAAATTACATTAAGGACAGTCGTCTAGGCCCAGGACATCCTCTAGTATTCACTTGGACCATAACAGAGAGTGAGCCAGCGTTAATCATGTACTAAGAATTAATTAATAATCTCTAAACCAGAGGTGTCAAGTTTTCCCAAGAGTGGCCAAACCAAACTAAAATGTATTTCAAAATATTTAACAAAATAAATAAAAATATAATAAAACATATTTAATGTGAACTTGAGGTTTTCTAAGTCAATATGTAGCTGGCAGGGTTACACTTCTATTTGAGCATGAAGTTTCCTGCTTTTTTTTTCAGGGAGGCCGCTGAAGTTCACAGAGTTTGAATCCTTGCTCAGTGTCACATAGCTCATAACGGCTTCCTTACCAGCCTGGCAGCAATGATGGTCTAAGAGGGCATCCTTTTGGAAACTCTGAAGCATTTCACTAGAACAAAGATTGAATGAAAGTCATGGTTCCTCTGAATGTCTCTGTTCCACTGGGGGCCAATCACCTCTCCAAAGCTGATGCTTCTGAGCATATTCCTGCTTGAGGTTCTTCTTCTGTATAATTTTGGAGACATAAAACTTCATGATCAGTCAGTCTTTGAAAATCAAAATTTCACATCCTCTAGTAATTGCCTAAACTTCTGAGAGGCAGCATGGTATCGTGGAAAGAATTTTAATCTGGGGTCTGTGAATATATCTATATTGTTGGGTGTGTGTGTGTGTGTGTGTGTGTGTGTGTGTGTGTGTGTGTGTGTGTGTGTATACATACAGGCACATCTATTTGTGTGTACATATGTATATACACACACATATAATGTACATACGTGTATATATATACATACACATATGTATAGACAGACAACTGTGTTCTTAATGCTTTTCAGTGATTTTCAGTCATGTCGATTTCTTTGTGACCCCATTTGGGGTTTTCTTGGCAAAGATACTGGAGTGGTTTGCCATTTCCTTCTCCAGATCATTTTACAGATGAGGAAACTGAGGCAAACAGGGTTAAGTGACTTGCCCAGGATCACACAGCTAGTAAGTGTCTGAGGCCAGATTTGAACTCAGCAAGATGAATCTTCTGGATTCCAGGTCTGGGGCTCTATCCACTGTGCCACCTAGCTGCACATAGATAACTGTATTGTAATGTAAGTGATTTCTTTGGTATTTTATGTATTTTATTTTATGCATTTATGAACATTATTCTGAGAAAGGGTCCATAGGATTCACCAGGCTGCCAAAGGTTAAAAACACCAGTTGAGAACCCGTGCTTTAGTGCATAGAATGGTGTGCCTTTGCATCCATAGCTTTCTTCAAGGCCTAGTTGAAATTCTCTTTTCTCCCATTACTTACTTTTCATTTGCTTTGTATATGTTTTGTATTTGCTCCTCTTTAGTACAGCACCTCCTAGAGCACTGGCACATAGTAGGCCCTTCTAAGAGCTCATCGAGTAAATAATGAGTGACTTGGAGTCAGCCAGCAGACTTAGTTTCAAATTCTACCCCTGACCATCCTTGAGTAATCATGGGCACGTTACTAACCCTCTCGGAGCTCTTTCCTCATCTGTAAAATGGGGAATATGAAGCCCGCCATCCCTTAGTTTCAGAGCCATCATTATGAAGTCATCATGTAGAGCCTACATTGTAGACAAAGCTCTTGTAGAACTTTGAAGTGCTCCTCTCAGTCAGCTATTATTGCTTCGTGTCGAACAGCATTTATTGCTTCTGCTTAAAAACCTTCTAAGGGTCTCCATCTGACACCACAGTGTATTCTGTATAGACATCAGCGCACACGCTTTCGCCCACTGCTCACTGTGGAGAATTGAACAGGAGTCTTTGTGCCGATTCATGTTTTTGCGTATGTTGGAGCAGCTTTCCCCAATCATTTCAGAAATATTTTTCTTCAAATTACTGAATTGTTTATTGTCACCTAGAAAGAGTCTTTCATCGAAACCTATGAAAGCATGTAAATTTTATGATAATGAGAAGCACTTCCTCCTTAAACTAGAAAAGAGCATCTGGAAACATATAAAACACACATTAAAATGGCTGGAGGAACGCCCCCTCCCCCAATTGGTGGTAATTAAAATGGGGCTGCAAAGATATGTTGCAATGAGTTTCAGAAGGCAGCTGTGTCATTACGATGGCGGTAGCCCCTTGTAAGGAAGCAGGAGCATCTTGGCTCAGGTAGGGCCAGACTGAAGAGGAAAAAACAAAAACAAAAACAAAAAAACCTCAAACAAATAAAACCTCATTTAGAATAGCTTTGGTCTATCTTAGCGTTGGAAACAGAATGATAAAAATGATAAATGTGGAGGCATAGGAACTGGGATCAAATCCCAGCTCTGCTGCTTACCAGATGTATGACCTTAGGAAGGCATTTTGAGATTTTGATTTCCTTATCTGTAAAATAGTGGGGTTAAATTAGAAAACCTTGAAGGTTACTTCTGTCATTCATCTATGAGACTATGATTCTCGGTGCATATAAATGAAAGGGACCTTAGAGATGGCATATTTGTCATGTACATAAATGTCATATTTGACAAAAGAGAAAACATCTCAGACAGAAATGACTTGCCCATGGTCATATGGCTAGTTAGTAGGCATCACATTCATCTCCAAGTTAGGTCAGGCTTAGAGATGTGACTTGATATCCATAGCTCATGGGTACAACTTCCCTTCCTGTCTTTCAAATTTCAAGCTTAAATCCAAACACGTATGAGAGAAGAGCCCTCCTTATGGCATTCAAGGCCAGGCAAAGCCTACAGTGCACTTGGTGAACCAAATCTTCCACCACCCCTTGTCTTGCAGACAGGTGGCTTCAGATTACTGTGAACATCCATGGTGACCTTAAAGAAGGAAAGACTACCTGCTTCTTCTCAGACTCTTTTGATGGCTCATCTGTGACTATTCCCCAACATCCTGTCCTGGGAACTTTTCTGCTCTTCTCTCCCTCTACACTTTCTTTCTTGGTGGTCTTGTTAGCAATAGGGGTTTAATGGTGTAATAGTAATCTGTTTAGCAGGATACTTAGCACTTAGTAGTGCTAAGTGCTAAGTGTGGAAGGTGCAAACTCTGTCCCACTGTTGAGAAGGTATGAACTCCCCTGTTGATGTGGAAGAAGGGGATTGGCTGAGGTGTGTATATAAGCAAGAATTCCAGAGACAGACAGACAGAATTGGAATGTTGCTCTGGGTG
>CM053581.1:65126950-65169158 GCA_028627135.1 Pseudochirops cupreus | reverse complement strand
TAATGTTGTGAATATAATAATGTTTTGAATGTTTGTCTTGATTTGTAATGGAATAAACAGAGTGTTCACTCTATTTTGTAATCTGAACTCTAAAAGCTGTTCACAGTAGCATTCCTTTGGGAATCTGCTGGTGAATGGCATTACAAATGGCCACCTCTATGCATAAGATTCACAAATCTGTATGTCTGGCCCCAATCTCTTTCCCAAACTTGTCTCCCATCATAGGCTGCTTTTTGGTAATGTCTATTAGTGAACTACATGTTTTGGACACATCTCAAGCTCATGATGTCCAAACCAGAACTCATCATCTTTCTCCATCAAACCTAGTACTCTATCAAATTTCCAAATTTCTTAAGAGGACTTTACTATCCTTCATCTAGCAATATTATTGACTTCCCATTTGCACTTATCCAAATATCTGCTCATTTGCCAAATCTTGCCATTTCTACTTTCTCAGCATCCCTGCCATCAGACTCCTCCTCTTTACTCACACAGCTCCCACATTTAGTTCAGGTCCTCATTGTCTCTCACTTAGAGTGTTAAATATCCTCCTAATGAGTCTTCTTGCATTGCCCTTCTACACACCTTCTGAAGTGATTTTCCTTAAGTGCCAATCTAACTATGTCACCCCTCCAGTCAAGAAAATTGAGTGGCTCTCTATTGCCTCTATGATAAAATATTACCACTTGTGTTGGCTTTTAAAGTTCCTCACAACCTGGCCCAAGCCTACTTTATAACACCACTGTACTGCTCCCTTTCTACCATTCTGCAGTCCAGCCATCCTGGTCTTTTTCCTCTTCCTTCATCATCATCATTCCATCTCCTGTCTTTGCATTGGCCATTCCCAGTGCCTGGAATGTATGCTCTTCTGCCTTCCATCTTCTACTTTAGAATTTCTCTTTTCTTTTAATACGAATCTCAAGCATTATCTTCTACAAAAAGCCTTTCCTGAGCCCTAAAGCTTCTAGAGCAGTGGTTCTCAATCTGTGGGTTATGTTCATTTTGTAACAATGGAAATACATCCTGCAAATCAGATATTTATATTACAGTTCATAACAGTAGCAAAATTACATTTATGAAGTAGCAACAAAAATAATTTTATGATTGGGGGTCACTACAACATGAGGAACTGTATTAAAGGGTCACGGCATTAGGAAGGTTGAGAACCACTGTTCTAGAGATTTCTCTCTCTAATTAGTTTGCATGGAGCTATGTTCTGTTTATGTTCTATTTAGTTTGTGGACATTTATTCACTATGGACCTCTACATGTGCAGGTTATTTCCCCCAAGAGAAGGCAAGGTCATTGAGGATAAGGAGTATTTTGTGTTTATTTTCTATTAATATCCCCACTACTTAGCACAGTGCCTGGCATATATATACTAGGTGCCTAATGAATGCGTGTTGATGCATTGATTGTTCCAAAGGGGAGAGACAGTAATCCTAGGATAGCCAGTAAGAGACATAGAAGCATATTTATTAGGTACTTACAATATACCAGGCACAATGCTAAGCTCTGAGGATACAAATATAAGAAAACAAGATGGTTCCTACCCTTAAGGAGATTATAGTCTAATAGAGGAAGACAGAAAGGGGAGCTGGAAAGCAGTCAAGGTGGAAGAGGACCCAGCTGATGGAGTATTGGTGAGGAAGTGAAGCCAGGAGTGTATTGGGTATGGCTGAACCTTTTAGTGCCATGGTGATTCCACACAAGGACTTGACCTTAGGAGATGCCCCCAGGATAGAGATCTCTTAACATGTCTTGCAATGGACAAAGCTGCTGGTTAGCTGATGGAGGAATCTGGAAAGTGAGATGAGCTGGAGTGAAGTGAGAGGAAGAGAGAAGGTCTTATTCAAATATAGCTGGGTGGTCCATATTTGAATTCTCCTCTTCCCCTGGATACCTGTGTGATTTTGAAAAATTATTTAATCTCTCTAGGTCTGTGACTCCTGATCTATAAAATGAAGTGGTTGAGTTAGATGAACTCAAAGGTGCCTTCCTACTCTAAGTTTTAGTGGTCATCTTTTCCTTAATGACATTGGGATAGGAGGAGAAGAGTATGGGCTGTATGGTTGTATATCAGCTTCAGGTATGCTTGTCTTTTTTTTTTCACATTTACATTTTATAGATGCTTTTCGTTGATCATATCATACTGTATTACCACTGTAATTAACTTTCCCTTGTGACAAAAAGAAAAATCAGACAAAACCACCAACAAAAGGAGTCTCATCTGTCAATTTATATGCATGACTCCCATAGTCTCCCTCTGCTCTATTAAGAGTAGGGAATGTATTTTATCACCCATACAATAAGATCGTGATTGGTCATTTCAATAGATCTGAGATTGAATGGCTTTTAATAATTGTCATTTGCACTATTGTAGTCACTGTGTATAGTCACTATGTACATTGTTCTCCTGGTTCTGCTTACTTTACTCGGCACTTGTCTATAAGAAAGTTCTCATTTTTTTTTATCAATTCCTTTATTCATCATTTCTCAGAAGACAAAAGCATACATTTGCTCCAGCCATTCTCAAATTGATGAAATTGATGAGTACTCGAATGGCTTCTAGTTTTTTTTTTTTAACCACCAGAAACAGTGCTAATATAAACATTTTGTTATCTGAGGGATCTCCTTTCTGTCTTCGACCTGAGGTCACTCTGATCACCTGCTCAGTGGGTCTTATACCCCACAACCTCACTGGGCCACTGCCTAGCTTCTAGTTCACAGAAGGTGATTAATAAATAGGATATCCATAGGATCATAGGTGAGAGACAGAAGGGACCTTCAAGTTCACTGAGTTCAAGTCTCTCATTCTGTTAATGAGGAAGCTGAGGGTTAAAGAATTGAAATGACTTGTTAATAATAAGTGCTTGACCCTGGATTCAACCCCAGGTCCTCTCACTCTGTACCCAGAATGCTGCCTGGGAAGTGAATTATTTTCCTCATTCTCTGTACCCCAGACACTATGAAGTGGAGGTCTTAGGGGTATCTAAACATTGGAAAGACCCCATTTCCCTTTTAAGAAAGGGATATTGGAAAAGGTCAAACATTTAAAAGATATTTTAAATATGGTAAAGTTGATCAATTTTACAATAGTGTTTCCTGTTTCTATAATCAATCAATCAACTTACAATAAACAATTGCTTACTATGTGCCAGATGTTGGAGATGCAAAAATGAAAATTAAACAACCTCTGCCTTCAAGGGGCTTCCATTCTTTAAGGAAAAATATGTACATGCATATATATACATGCATTGTGCCTATACACATATATTTTATGCATATACATGCATTATATACACATATATGTGTATAAATACACATACATGCCCCAAATCTCTCCTCAGTTGCAGCCTATCCTCCATTCATATCAAAGTGATCAAAGTATTGGTCTGACCAAGTTACCTTCCCCTGCCCACCCTCCTCTCCCCACACTCACACTTCAAGATCAGATAGAAAATCCTCTATTTAGTGTTCAAGGCTCTTCCTAAGCTGCCGTGCTCTACCCCCTCCCTCCCCACCCATCTTCACAGTATTGTTGCACCTAATTATACATACTCTGAAATGCAGTGACTCAGGCCTCCTTACTGTTCAAACACATCTCTCAGCTTTGGACATTTGTACTGCCTGTCTTTGCTGCCTGGAATTCTCTTTCTCTTCATCTCCAGCTTCTGGCTTCCAGGGCTACTTCAAGTTTCAGATAAAATCCTTTTACAAGAATTCCTTTTGGATCCCCCTTTAGTGCTAGTGCCTTCTCTCTTCTGATTATCTCCAGTTTTTCCTGCTTTTACCATGTTTACATATAGCTGTCTCTCCCATTAGAATGAGAGGTCCTTGAAATCAGAGACTGTCTTTTCCCTCTCTTTGCATCTTCAATGCTGGGCACAGTTCCTGGCATATTGTGGGTGCTTAATAAATGCTTATTGATTGACTGACATAGTCACATATACCACAAACCTTTTTTCTAGTCTGTGATAAGGCTTCTCATTGAGGTTATTTTCCCAATGAGTGGAGTTAGTCAAAAGGACTGATGCTTGATGAACATATACACAAGGGCTATACACAGGTCTGCTTATTCTTTACAGGCTGTTATGATAGTCACTGCTTCTTCTTGGCCCTGGAAGGATCTTGATCCTAAGGAGTCCTTGCCAAGATGGGTAAAGGGTCCTGGGCCCTAGGAGAGTCAATTTGCCACTATTATCTCCAAACATCCATTTATTCATCACATATTTTATACATTTGTTTATATACCCATTTATCCATCTATCCATTCACTCATCCGTTTAACAAGCAATTATTAAGTACCTACTGTGGGAAGAATATTGTATTGGATATTGGGGGAGATAGAAAATATAGATGAATCATAGCCTCTGCCCTTATTGGGCTCATATCTTTGTAAAGAGAAATATCATTTATATAGATAACCACAATGTACAATATTTCCCAACAACTACATTGGAGAGGTGAGAATTCTTGGTGAAATCTGAGGGGGAAGGTCATTATTGACTTCAGAATGTAGAACATGGAATGTCAGAGCTGGAACATGGAAGTCTGAGAGGGCTGGCCTAAACAATCTCTAACCAGCCCTCCCACTCTTACTTTCTTTTTACAAATAAAGGAACTGAAACCCCAACGGGGGAAATGACTTGCCTAGGCTCCTCAATCAATTGATTAATCAGTAGGCATTTTATCAAACACTTGCTATGAGGAGTTTATAATCGAATATTATATCTGTTTGAAAATTCAAGAGCTCAGTGGTGTCCTATACATTTCTGACCCTTTTTGAAGGGTGAGAGTTATTCTTCACTATTGATCAATATGTGTGAATGGAACTGAGAGTCTATGGAGAATTAGAGTTTCTTCTTCTCATTTGGTGCTGAGGCTTCTCAGGTCTCTTAATCAAGGTAGAAAACATAGACTCAATGACCTTGGGGGACAAGGGGGCTCCATGAGGGCAGAGACTGTTTTTACCTTTCTCTGTATATCCATGGCATAATATGGTACTTGGCATATAGTAAGTTCTCAGTAAATAAAGGTTTGTTACCTTGACCTGCCAAATGGTTAAACTACTGTGGCTCTTGGTTTAAAATGGGGAGTGGGGGAGATGTTAGGAGAAATAGGAAGAAAGGAAAAGGGAAAATTTCCAAAATGTCTGTGACTGAGGAGCAGACATTATCCCTCAGAGGCAAAGTTTCCTATCAAAAGGTGCAAGAATTTCTTTTTAAAACTGTGCCAAGTTAATTAGCACCTTATAAGACCTTGTTATAGTTCAGAACGACTTTACATCTGCTGATAATTTAATCGTTATAATGTGACATGAGGTAATCGAGCCCCAAGTTTGGTTACATAATGTAAATTGACAGCCAGTAAGCTCTGCTCAATAATTTGATGTCATTAATCAGGTTCTTTCTCCAGACTCCTAAGATGAATCAAGGTGCCTTCTGAGCTTATTTAAGAAGGACCATCAGAGTGGCTACTTTGAAACTTGAAGGGTTTGGGGGATCATTGGAATCATTTACTTACAAGTAGCTATCTTACAGCTGACTTTCCCCTTGCATCATTGCAGATTGGCCTCCTGGCTGTGGAGAGGAGCAAACCCTCCCTTCTCAGTCACAGGCAGCCCCTGGAGAAGAGAACAGCTATCTCATTTCATTATTTTTAGCTTCTGAATGGGAGGTCTTGCCTTGGGACATCTATAATTCCTGGGTAACCCTGTTGCAACTGGAGAGGAGGCAAGAGGCAGTATGTCAAGAAGAAGCGAATTATACCTATTTGGACAGGTCTACATTCTCTTTCACCAGTTCTACCCATACTGACTCCTATGGTACATCACAGGGTCTGTTCAATCAGAAAAATGGTATTTCAAAGGTGGAAGGATTTTCATTGCCCATCTCATCTAACTCATACGTGAAAAACCTTCACTCCATAACATATCTGGCAAGTGAATCACTTGCTTTTTGAAGTCCTAAAATTTACTTCATACTGAAAATAAAACAACTTTAATGTTCTTGGACCACAAAAATAACCCTAATCTTTCCAGCAAACTTGCTACCTTCCAAAAGCAGAGGTATAATCTTTTAATAATTCTTGACTTGAAGGCCTTTTTAGGTAGGCCATCTATTCACTGATGCATCCAATAATTTATCTACTGTATTTGCATTTCAGTTTATCAATCTTCAGCATCATGGTAATGCATAGGATTGTTTAATCAATTTAATTTGATTCTTTTCTTAATAACACGATGAAATGTCACCTTGCTATCTCTCTCCTGCTCCTATACTTGGCTGTTGAATATTTGAACCCTAGGGTAGGTCTTTACATTTTAACCTGTTGATTACATTCATAGTTCTACTCTAACTATGTCACCTTTTTTGAATCTCAATTCTATGGTTCCATGTTTCAGCTTCCAAGCTTCTTGTCAACCACACTGTATCCATATTAAAGCCATTATGGCTGTTCTCCAGGGTACTGGCCCAAATGTGTGCTGGTGTCATAATTATTTTCTAAAAAGAAAATATCAAAGACTAAAGGGAATATTTTTGCTCAAGTTGCAGTCACCAAGAACCCTTCTAACCCCCATCCCACAAGCCCTCAAGTAGACAGAGTTTGTAGGAAGTTACCACCATATAATGGCTCTTCCATTTCCTTCCTGTGTAACCTTGGGTAAGCCACAGTCTCTCTGGGCTACAGTTTCCTCATTCGTACAATGAAGAAGTTGAGCTAGATGACCTCAAAGGTCCCATTCTGCTCTCAATCTATGATATGATAGGGTATGTTGTGATATGACCTAATATGGTGCATATTATGGTATGTTATGTGCTATGGTATAAAATAATATTATATCAAAGGATCTTAGGGTTTGGAAGAATTTCTGTAGGAAAGCCTCCTTACATAGAGGCTATAGGGAGCACAGAAATAGGTTTCTGAAAGCAACTGAGTGACCAAAAAAGTTAACAGGCTTCCCTGGGTCTTCCCATATTGAATTGCCATCTGCTCCCCCACCCCTGTGGTAGGCAGGAGAACACTGTCTCCCATCTAATTACATTCTCATCCTCCTCAGCCAAATGTTTGAAAGGGCAACTGTCTTAAACCTCTGCACTTTATTTGTATTACAAAGCTTCAATTAGATAAAGGACAATAATTAGCAGATCTTTTATCTTTGGGCATAATTAAATCTTTAAGGAGGGACATTTTAATCAACGACTTGTAATGACAAGTTCATAAATTCATTAATCCCAGCAATGAATGCCTGGTAGTAATCAATGGGTCTTTTAAGTGGTTCAGGATAGGGGGACAGAGAGCTGGTAACTCCTTAAACTAGATTTAGTTTGTTGTAAAGAGTGTCATTTGTTAAGGATTAGCTTGTTCAAAAAATGATCTATTATTTAAGGGGAAATCATTTAAAATATTAACCTTTAAAGGGAGAAAGGCAATTTTGGCACTTCTTAAAGTTCCTTATCACAACCTCGAGCTTATCCTATACTTGTTAAAATTGTGTTTGATTTTTTTTTTTTATTGCCCCATATTACTTTGTAAAGTGCTGAGCATGGGGCAGTGCTCAGAGAGGTCTTAATCAGTCAATAATTGTTGGGCTGTATTGAATTAAGTTGAAAGGAATGAAGTAGAGAGGGAAAAACATATCCAGGCTAGGAGCCCCGAAACTGGAGTGTCACATCCAGCAGTGGGATGGCAAGAGGTAAGCATTGAGGGCCAACCCCAGCAGTTGGGGGCCCTGAGACAGAGAATTAGGAGACTGGTGATCTGGGATGTCTGTCATCCTAATCAAATCACATTCTCTTTTTGGGTTTGTTACCTGACTTGAAAATGAAAAGGTTGAATCAGATGATCTCTGAGATGCCTTCTGGCTTTGGCATTCAGTGCTCTGCATCCCAAGGACCCTTTCCATTTAGAGTTTCTGTTCTAAGCAGAAGTGTCACTATTTAGATTGTAGGACTTGGTGCAAGTAGCACAAGATGCATCCTCTAATAAACCGTAGGGAGAAAGATGCAGGAATGCCAATCGATGAGAAAGAAGATTCTTCATAACGTTGACCCTACATTGGGGAAGAGTCTGGGAAATGACATCAGTGTGGGAGTTGTAAGCTGGATGGACGTGACCTGGTATAATTTTTTTTTCTTTTTAATTTTCATGGATAGTTTTTTTTCTTTTACATTCCTTTCATTTCAAAATGTATCACTCTCTCCTCTCTCCTTTGTCTATTAAACTATTCCTTATAAGTAAATTTAAAAAGAAAAAGGAGAAAGGAGGGAGAGGAGAGTAAAAGAGAGAGAAAGAGAGAGAGAGAGAGAGAGAGAAACAGACAGACAGACAGACAAACAGACAGAACAGACAGATACAGAGAAAATTTAGCAAAATTAACTGCTCAGACCTGGTGTAAATTTTTATGTACTCTAAATTTTGATGCCCTATGGCAAAGCATTCATTACCTGGCCCTAGTTACAACTCTAGTTCTGCAGTCATTTAAGGCTAGGCTATGAGTTTCACCCTCTGAGAAAGGTCTTGAAGGACTTCTGGGGTCACAGAGAATCTTGATTTCCTTTCCGTAAGATCTGTGAACAGCAGACAGGGTTGATTTGACCAGATGCCCCCTACAGAAAGGGAGGTAGTTGGCAATGATTCAGTTAAAGAATCTATCCCTGGAAATATCTTGCCTTGGGTCGAGTCTGTAGATCTTCTGTGATGCTACTTCTCCAGATGCTGACAATGAAAATAATACTCATTTGAAAAGTGTTTCTTAAAGCTCCCTGCCAGGAAAACATTATACACTTAGAAATATGACTATTATTTCTGGGGCCAAATTTAGAAAAGAGAGCATGTGCCTTTAATTACTGGCTGATGCAGAATTGTACAGGCAAATGATTACATGCACAATTAGTTGTTCCCACAAGTAGCCAATTATGGGAACAATTATTTAAGAAAATTATGGATCCTGCTAGAGGGCCCTTTCAAATTGTGGCCTCAAATATATTTTCTATTAAAAAAATCTTCTCTTCATCTTGTGATTTTCCCATCTCTAGGGTCCTTCTTAGTACCAGCCAAAGAATATGATACTCTACAGCTTCATTTGAGGCAGAAATTCAGGCTTTTCCCAGAGAGTAAGACATCTACAAAGACTTAGATGGAAACTTCCCCTGATGCTTTCTAGCTTCAAAATTCAGCCTTTTTCATTCTCCCCGTTGTGCCTGGGAACAAGCGTTGGGGAGAAATCACAGGACTGTAGAACTGAGAAGTATGAGGAGCCCTAAAGATAATGATACTACATTTACACAGCACATTACAGTTGGTAAAGTAATTTCCTCATAACAGTTGTGTGACATAGAGAAAGAAATCATTAACTTTGTTTTCTAAAAGAGGTAACTGAGTTTCTAAGAGGTTCCATGACTTGCCAAGGATTACATGACTAATTAATGTCTTAGGTGGGACTAGCTCACAGGGGCAGCTAGGTAGTATGTGGATAGAATGCTGGGTTTGGAATCAGGAAGACTCATCATCATGAGTTCAAAGCTGGCCTCAGACCCTTATTAGCTGTGGGATTCTAGGCAAGTCATATAACCCTGTTTGCCTCAGTTTCCTCATCTGTAAAATGAGCTGGAGAAGGAAATAGCAAACATCTCCAATATTTTTGCCAAGAAAACCCCAAATGGGATCAAGAAGGGTCAGACATGACTAAAAAAAACCAAACCTGAACTCTTCTAACTCACATTGTTCGTTATACTATATTACCTTTCAGGTCATAGGTTAATAGATTTAGAATTGGAAGAGGCCATCAAATTCACCCCCTTCCTATTACAAATAGGAAACTGAGTCACAGAGTTTTAAGTGGTTTGTCTGAAGTAGGATTTGAACACAGATCTTAAGAGTTTTCTGACTCCAAATCCACTTCTGACATGACTCTCAAAGGTCTTCCAGTCCAACCTGCTCATAAGGCCCAATGTGGGAAAGTGACCCCAAAGACTATAAATAGCAGTGCTGGAATGACCTGTGACTCCCTGACTCCTCATTCCCTTCTCTTTCCACTAATCCACACTACCTGGTGGGGAGTTATGGACAGTCACTTTTCAAGCATTGAACTGAGGCTGAAAATATTATTTTCAATAATGTGTTCTACACAGGGCATTACTTTTTCCTTTGTTTTGCTAAATATTTTTATAAGAGCCAGTGTGATAGTATATTCTGTGATGGGCTTAGAGTTAAGAAGACTGAGACTCTAAGCCCCTCTTTTACACTCACCAGCTTTGTAACCAAAAGGTAAATAATGAAATCTACCTGGGCCTCAGTTTCCTCATCTGCAAAATGTAAGGGTTGGATCAAATGTCCTGTAAAGTGCCTCCAGTTCCAACCCCATGACCCTATGATCCTCGTAGGATTCCTTTTAGGCATGGGTTGGACTAGATGGTCACTGACCCCCCTGTAACTGTGAGTTTTGTGATTCTAAGAGGCAGAGACAAGGATGGAGCACATTCTAGGATTGGGAGTCAACCTGTATAAAGACACCAAGGTTGGAGATAGAGGTCTGTGTCTGGCGAACACCAAGTGGGCTGGTTTGTCAGGATTGAAGAGTTCCTGAAGGAAAGTAATATGGAATAATCCTGGAAAGGTTGACTGAATCCAGGGAATGAAACCTGACATATAGTAGGTGGCTAGTAAGTGTTGAATGGCTTATAGGACAGCCAGCACAGTGAGAGACTCTGAGGCCTGCAGTCAGGTCTCAGACACTTACTAACTGTATGACCTTGGTCAAGTCATATAACCTGTTTGCCTTAGTTTCCTCATATGTAAAGTGAGCTGGAGAAGGAAATGACAGACTACTCCAGTATTTTTGCCAAGAAAACCCCAAATGGGGTCATGAAGAGTTTGAAATGACTGAACAACAAAAACAACAGTGTGGAGATATATATGTATATATGTATATATGTAATATATGTATATAT
This sequence comes from Pseudochirops cupreus, assembly GCA_028627135.1. Classification (NCBI taxonomy): domain Eukaryota; kingdom Metazoa; phylum Chordata; class Mammalia; order Diprotodontia; family Pseudocheiridae; genus Pseudochirops; species Pseudochirops cupreus. Next base: position 65,158,204 of record CM053581.1, on the reverse strand, counting down.
GTATACATATATATGTACACACACATATCCACATATATATGTATATATAGTGTTATTTCACGTATATAATTGATATCCTATGGTTTGGCTTTTTTTGTTTTGCTTTTTGGAGGGCAATTGAGGTTAAGTGACTTGCCCAAAGTCACATGGCTAGTAAGTGTGTCAAGTGTCTAAGGCTGGATTTGAACTCAGGTCTTCCTGACTCCAGGGTCGGTGCTCTATTCACTGTGCCACCTCGCTGCCCCTATGGTTTGACTTCTTAATGGGTGGGGGAATGGGAGGGGGACAATTGTAAACTCGAAATTTAAAAGAAGTTAAATAATTAAAAAACATAAATGTTTCTTGACTGACTGAAAGGTTTTAAATGCTGAATTGAGGAGTCTGTATTTTATCCTAGAAGCAGAGGAATGACATGGTCAGATGTGCTTTAGGAAGATTATCCTGGCAGCTACGCAAAGGACAGACTTGAGAGGGGAGACTGTAACTGGGGAATCCAATTAGGAGATTGTTGCAGTAGTCCGGGCAGGAGGTGTTGGGGGCCTGAACTAGGATGATGTTTGTGAGAGGAGAGAAGGGGCCAGAGGCGAGGCCTGTTGTGGATGTGTAGTTGACAAGACTCCCACCACTGCTCCTAGCTTGGCTGTCATGCCTGGACTCTTTCTCTGACTTCTTTCCCCTTTTTCTTCTTCCATGATGCTTTTCTGGAAAACCTCCATTCTTGGACCCTCCTCTCCTAATTGGTGGCTCCCTCCTTGGGATTGCCATTTGAGGAACGATGCTTCACCTCATCCATTGCTGGGCTTTCTCTTCTCCCTCTTTTTCCAATTCTCCCTTATGTCTTCCTCTGTTAGAATGTAAGCTTTGTGAAGGTTGGAACTATATTGCTTGTTTATGCATAGTATCTGGCTGCAGACCTATCCACTGAGACACCTAGCTGCCTCCTAGGGGCAAGTTTTAAATGGGAAACATCTTTGTCCATCCACATGTATAATTTTGTCTTTCAGCGTGTCATACATAACAATATTTCCCATCATCTCAAGGGACTCCTGAGAAACTTTTCAAATAGCATTGTCCAAAGCTGGGCCTCTGGATTAGCTTGCCCTAGTCCTAGGACCTGTGGCCTTGATGAAATGATTGAGGGAGCATCTTAGATAGGCTGGACTGGATTTCTGTAAGCCAGAACTGGGTGGAGACCAAATACCATCTTAGCCACCTACAGGGCCCCGCAATGTGGGAGTAAGGCCACCCTCACTCATGGGCTGCCTGCAAGTGCCCGTGTTTACAGAATAGGCCTCCTTCTGTTGTTTGGGGGAAAAATAGTAATTTCTTCTGTGAGTACTGTTTGTAGGCCCAGCTGGAGTGTGCTTTCCATCGGAGCAAAGAAACAGTTTGGCTTTTCTTCACAAGACATTCTATGCTTTTCCTAGCCTTGTTTAGTGAATCCACCACTGGCAAGTTCTGAACAGCTTTTTTTGTGCTGCCTCCTGAGGCGTCATTGCTTGGTGTCATTGCCAAGTCAGCTAAAAAAGGATGAACAGAGTGCTTAGCTGAGGATCGCCCTTGCCAAGCACCTCCCCCGGCCCCCCGGCATGTTTGCAGGGATCATAGGCTCAAGTTAGGAGAAGATCCACCTCTGCTCATTCCTACGCAGAAGTGGGCCAGCTTCACTGAACTACACAGAGATGCCCGCCCTGAAAACAGTCTAGGGAGAGGGTAGAACAGAATTTAAGAGGCATGATTCCTTTTTATTTTAGGAGGCTTTTTCAAGTCTACAAGCTGTGTGGTCAGTCAGTGATAGAAACAAATAATTTGCTTGACATTAAAAGGTAGTGTGGGATAGTGGAAAGAACTCAGGAATTGGAGACAGTTTGTTTGAGTTCACATTCTGGCTCTGATATTTGTTACTTATGGAAGTATGGGAAAATCATATTCCTTTTCAAGGTCTCAGTTCTCTCTTCCGAAAAATGAAGTTGGACTAGAGGCATTATGTGTGTGTGTGTGTGTGTGTGTGTGTATAATTTACATTTATTTTTATGTATCTGATATTTATATTATACTCTAACATTTGAAAAGAGCTTTATTTATGTTATATCATTGCTTCTAAGATAATTTTGAAAGGGTCTTCCATGATGGAATACTATGAAATCAATTATTTCTCTGACCAGTTTTTTCTTCCTTAAAAGCTCTATTGAAATGGGCTCTCTTTGAATGGTTATCTACTATACAGGAGGATACAGTTGTGAGGGTATGGTTAGCTGTTATAGGTGAAGCCCCTGGTAAGGTACAGGGTGTCATCAATCTTTTCAATGGTTCATGGGATCATAGACTTGGAAACCATTTGTGGTTTCTCATTCTCTCTTATAGATTGTAAACTCCTGGAGCTCTATGTACTTCCAGGAGGGCCGAACAGAACAACTGGACCTTTATGTGATATATGTGTGTATGTGATATACATGCATGCACAAACATATAAGAAATCACCTTGCAATCATATATGTGTGTTTACATATAGTAAACATGGTATACATATAGTACACATAGAATACATGTATTTGTATATAGTATTATATATTTACTCCATGTACATATATATGTGTATATATATATATATGATCTATATTTATCCACGTATATCATATACTCCAAGGATCAGGTACTACTGGTTTTCCTGTTTGGCCCTCTTGGTAGTCCATAAATGAAAAAAAATATGGAGAGGGAGAGGAAAGAGAGGAGATAGAGAGAGAAAGAAGGAGAGAGGGAGAGAAAGAAGGGGAGAAGGAGAGAGAGGAGAAGAGGAGAGGAGAGGAGAGAGAGAGTAATAGAGAGAGAGTAAGAGAGAGAGAGAGAGAGAGAGAGAGAGAATCAGATTCTTTGCTTCTTCAAAGCTGCCTTTAGTCATGTTAAGAATAGAGCTTTCAGGGCTCAAAAAGATCATTCAGGGCCAGAGAGATCATTTAGTCCATTTTAACCTGGATTCACCTTCACACCCAGGTGGGGGAAGAAGCAAGCCTAGTAGCGTTTCCTGATTTGAAGCTCCTGAAAGGGAGAAAGGAAGGGAGGGAGGGAGCCTTCTCTGTCCTCACCCACGTGACCTTAGCTGAGCTGAGCTCACTAAGGTGAAAGCAGCAAGCCTGACAGATTGTGCCTGTGTCCTTATTTCTTTACCCAGTTCTACAACCCGGGGAGCATGCCTAGCAAGAGAAAGCTTGGTCAGGAAATAAAAAGCCTCAGTAGCAAGAACAGATTTTTCTCTGTTGGCAGCAAAATTGGTTAGATTGAAAGTAACAAGGTTTTGGATGCTACTTCTCAGCATCCAGTTCTCTCTCTCTCTTTCTCTCTCTCTCTCTCTCTCTCTCTCTCTCTCTCTCTCTCTCTCTCTCTCTCTCTCCCTCTTTCTCTCTCTCTATGTGTCTCTGTGTGTCTCTCTCACTTTCTCTCCCCCCACCCATGGGGAGGGATGGCCAGGCTGAAAAGAGAGCAGAGAGCAGTCCTCCTGCCCTCAGGGCTTTGAAGAGTCACTAGGTGGAAAGTCCCAGTTACTCTGGGGTGTGATTGGGCAGGGATATGACTTCAGTGCAAGCAACACTTCTCATCCCACTACCAAGTTGTCCCCCAAAGGCAAGCTAGCCATTCTGGTTCTACTGCAACTTCTCTTAGCGAAGCTCTGTGACTGGAACTTTAATAATTGTTAGGCTATATTATTACATTTAATAATTAATATTATATAATATATTGCAATAATGCTAGCAGTTATATAGTGCTTTAAGGTTGGAAAAGCACATTACCTCATTTGATCCTCAGGATAGTTTTGTGAGCTAGATGCTATTGTTATTCTCCATTTTGCAAAAAAAGAAACCGAGGCAGACAGGTAGAAGTGACTGGTTCAGGGTCACAAAGCTAGTGAGCCTCTGAGAAAAAAGATTCGAACTGAAATTTTCCTGATTCTTCACTGAATTACCTAGCTGCCTGCCATTTTTAAGACATTGGACTATGTGCTGGCTATACAAGGTCTGCCTTCAAGGAGTTTATGTGTTGTAAAAGAGACAATGCATATAAATATATAAACAGATAAGGTGAGATATAGGGAGGTCAAAGGAATGGCAAAAAGGCTTTCAGAATATGTACAAAGGCAGAGAACATTCATAAGTGGGGGTGGAAATCAAGGCGTCAGGGATAGCTTTACGAAAACAGTGATACCCAAGCTTAGCCATGAAGGAAGGTCAGAATTCACAAAGGTAGGGATAAAGAGGGGGCAGCTCGGTGGCTCAGTGGACAGAGTGCCTGACCTGGAGTCAGGAAGACTCATCTTCCTGAATTCAAATCTTATCTCAGACACTTACTAGCTGTGTGACCCTGAGCAAGTCACTTAACCTTGTTTGCCTCAGTTTCTCATCTGTAAAATGACCTGGAAAAGGAAATAGCAAATGACTCCATGATCTTTGCCAAGCAAATCCATGGACAATATGGTCCACAGGGTCATGAAGAGTCAGACTACTAAATGACCGAACAACAAAAAGCATAAGCAAATGTATTCCAGGCTTGGAGGTCAACCGTCATAAATGTACTTTATGCAGAGAGGTTAGAGATAGGGTGTTGAGTTGGGGAAATAGCCAGAAGTTCAATATGTATCACTGAACCTCAGATTTATTATTGGTAAAAGAGTCAAACACACTTTGTGCTATGTATTACATAGGGGTGTTGTGAGAATAGCACTTTGTCAAAACGATGTATAAAGAACTAGGGAACTGAGAGATGTTCTACTCTTAAACCCCTAGGACAAGTCAACAAACATTTACTAAGAGATTACTATGTTCTGGGATGGGGATACAAAGAAAGAAAGAAAGAACACACCTGCAAAACAAACAAACAAACAAAAAAAACCAGTCCTGCTCTCAAAGGGCTCCTGGTCTAATAAGGGAGACAACATATAGACTATAGATTATTATAGATTTAATACAAAGAAGGTATTTACAGGATAAATTGGGAGTAGTCTCAGAGGGAAGCAAGTAAGATTAAGGAGGACCAGGAATTGGATCATTGAGCGGAGGGGAATGGAAGGAAGGGGCCAGGTTTCAAAGGGTTTTAAAAGCTCAATATAAAATTTATATTTGCTCCTTAAGGCAATAGGGAGCCAGTGGAGTTTATGGCATGTGGTGATAGGGGTGCAACATGGTCAGGCCTGCTCTTTTGGAAGATCAATTTAATAGCTGAGAGGCAATGGACTAGAATAGAGGGAGAGACAGAGATAGCAATCGGAAAGCTTTTGCAATAGTCCAGGTGAGAGTGGAGGCAAGAGAGATGAAGAATAGCTGGGGTCCTTCCTCAAATGGTGGTCTTAAGAATGTAATAACCCATGTGGAGAGGGGGTCTAAGTGGCAACTGCTCTCTTTGCCCCTTGTGAACCCCAAATCAGTGACATCTCCTGGATTCTGTCAACAGAATTTCCTTCCACTAGACTTTAGTGAAGGATTTAAACTAAGCTTCTGATTCCTCTAGCCCCTTGTAATAAAAGTCAAGGCATCCTGGGTTCTCCTCAACCCTCAAATCTCTTTTGGAATATGGATTTTTAGACCTGAAAAGGATAGGAAAGATGACGTTTTAACTCCTTTATTTTACAAATAAAGAACCTGGGAGGGGATGGTAAATTGACTTTACCCAAATTGACATGAGTAGGAAATAGTAAAGCTGGGATTTGATTCCAGGGAGGATGATGATGGAGAGAGAAGGGTCAGGGTCTGAGCTAGGTAAGGGAAAGGAAAAATATCCTGTGCTTCCTGATATAAAATCATGGGGAAGAAACCCACCCTATATTTTGGTGCCCTGGAGTGAGGAAAAACACTCTTTCCCCATGTCAGTTTTCTGAGGCAAAATCCTGGTCACCCTGTGGCAAAAATCTGGTCATCCTGGTTTAGTTATGACTGTGAAATGAGACTCTAAAATATCTATATCTTATAGATTTACATATATGTATATGTCTATCTGTCTGTCTGTCTGTCTTCCATTGGATCACTTCTATTCAAATAGAAGGGAGCAAATCTGCCCTCCAATTCTTTCTTTGGTGTCTTCAGTAACTCTCATCAAGCCTCTAAGGTCATGGAGCAAAGAAGGAGTCCTAGAATTCCTGAGGGAGGCATTCATTACTTGGCTTTCCTACAACGTGCCTTGTTTCTAGATAGTTTAGACCAGCCCTCAAGAGTCCATTGTTTAAATTTGAGTAGAAACCTTTGCATCTCAGAATTCGCTACAAACCAGGGTTTGATTTATTTTCTAGACTTAAGAAAGTGTTAATGATGCAAATTATACTTAAAAGTGTGTATTTGTGTATGTGCATTTCTCCCTCCTACACCCAGAGAGATGAGATGTTCCACACTTACCAGTATACCACTGCTTTCTTCTAAGACTAGAAACAGAGTCTGGGAAGGAGAAATTACAGTGATTGAAAATAGAAAAGCATCCCTGAACCTTTGTTTTCCTTTCACTTTAAATGATGCTCACCCCAATGCTTTGCCACATAAGGGGTTGGCCAAGTTTAGCTTCCAGGGACAAGCGATCATCTGCCTTCAACGTGCAATATATATAGAGAGAGATATATAGATATAGATATAGATATAGATATATAAATATAGATATAGATATAGATATAGATATAGATATAGATATAGATATAGATGATATAGATATAGATATAGATGATATAGATATAGAATTTTAGGAGTGAAGCAACTTTTCCTTATCATCAAACAATGGAAGTTGGAATAACAGTTCATTTGTCCAGGAGGCCACCAGATGGCAGTGTTTCCTTTTCCATTGTATGGGTACTAAATTCAGGGGCTCAAATCAGTTACAGTGACTTGGGGTCCTACTTTGACTCTTCCTTAGGATCCCAACCATTCCACTGATGGCAGTGGGCACTCCAGGGAACCCTTAGGACTGACAGGAGGAAGAGAAGAGGCTTTCTTGGCTTAAATCAGTTGGGATAGCTCAACATTTTTGCTTTGATTATTTTTTGATGAGTACAAATAAATGAATCGAGGAATATTCATGGCATTCCAGGTTTGATCAGCCACAACCACCCAGTTTTATGGTGTTTGTTTAATTAATCTTTTTAGGAACGAATATCCAATAAATCCATTAAGTCCATCAACCAACTCCACGATGCCCATTATCAATCAGTCAGTTGTTAATACTGCCAGTCACTAACTTCCTTTGTGACCTTGGGCAAGTCATTTCCTCTTAAGGGGCATCAATTTCCTTTTCTGAAAATTGTGGAAATTGGACTTCCAAGGTCTCTTCTACTCTAATGTCCTATAATTTGTTCAAATCCCTGCTTTTGACCTAATATCTTCTTAGTTTCAATGTCCTAATGAGAAGATATAGTATTATTATTATCAATAATAAATATAATCATTTAATATAGTGCTTTAAGGTTCATAAAGTATTTTCCCCATGGCACAAGGTTTACAAAGGATTCTCCTGTGAAGTTGGTAATAATATTAATAAAAGAATGTCCTATTTCTTTAGCACTTAATGGTTGACAAAGTCCTTATCTCACAACAACTCTATGAGTTAAGCAATATGAACATTATCCCCATTTTACTGATAAAAGAACTGAGGCTCAGAATCCTTACTTCCCTGTCATTTTCCTGCTAACAAATTTCTAGACTAGGACTCAAACCTAGGGCTCTTGACTTTAAGATGAATTAGCCATCAGCTCTGAATAATTAGCCAAGCCCAGGGCCTTACATATAAGAGATCTTCAATATCTCTTTGTGCTTTTGTTCTCATTTATTAATCTACCAAGTTATCACTTTCCTGACTCCACAACTCTCATATGATATGCTAAGAGCCCCTAATTAAGTGAACTCCCCACTATGATTATTATTAAGGATGATCAATAATATGAGTACTTCTAATAAACAGAAACAGTTGCAACTATTATAACTTATAATCCTTTTATAAGAGGATAATGCCGAATGGTCACAAAGCCGTGTCATTTGATATTAGCTTATTTGATTTTTAGAATAAACCCTCAATGAGGTAGGTTAGGCAGGAATTATTTTACATGTGAAGAAATGGAGACTCAGAAAATTTAAGTGGCTGGCCAAAGGTTATCACCAATTAGAAAGAGGTGTAAGTGGGACGTGAACCTTGACCTTCTATCTCCCCTGCTCTTTCTTTCTCTACTGCATCAGGTCTTAACCCGTGATTTGCTAATCCTTGATGGACAGTAGCCAGTTAATGAACTTTAGCCACAATAGAAAGCCTCTGTGGTTCACTGAAATAAACTCTATGTGTATATTTGGATGCATGTTTTTATATTTAAATATAACACATCTATCTATGCATGCATACTGTGTACACACACACACACACACACACACACACACACACACAGAATTAACTATGATTGTCTTTTCTGGAATCAGATGATTCTTGGTCCATTTTTCTTTGTCTCAACCCCCATGCTACAGCTTGCATTTATTATTTTTTTTTCTCAGTCATTCATGGAAAACATCATGCTGGTTGGAATTTATCACATTTATATCAGTATATATAAGTAAGTGCATGTATTTCAGAGCATTTCATACTACAAATCACCACAGTATTACTTACCATTGTGAAATGAACTCCTCCAGAAAGAAGAGCTTAGAGCATAAAGAAAGCTTTACCCTAAGACACCACTTTCTTGATGGGTGATGATGCCCTCGATAAATCCCCATTTCAGGAGGGGCCTCGGTCACACTCAGTTCACTCTCTGCTTGGCTCACTCTTTGGACATTTTCTCTACCTCCTTGTCAGTTGCCTTGTTCCTGTTGGGGTATCCTTGCATTTCTCCCCTATCCCACTAGTTTCCCTTTATGCGTTGTCTTTCCCCATTAAAATCTAAACTCCTTGAGGGTGGAGACTGCCTTATTTTTATCTTCAGCTTACCACATAGTATACACTTAGTGACTGTTCTCTCTCTCTCTCCCTCTCTCTCTCTTTGTCTTTCTTTATCTCTGACATAAAGTTAAAAGAATCCTTAGCAATTCAGTTCAACCTTCTCATTTTACAGAGAAGGAAACAGAGAGACGAAATTTTATTTGTCCAGAATCACACAATTAGCTGGTGGCAGAGCATCAATGAAAACCCAGTCCTTCTGACTCCAAATCTAGACTCTTTTCCATTTCTCCATGATGATAAGGGTGGATAAAAGGAAGAAAGCCAAGTAGGAAATGAATGGCAAAAATTTTACTGATAGAATTCCAGATATTGTTAGAGGGCACAACTAATTGTACAGCAGTTAGAGGGCCTGGCTTGGAGTCAGAAAGACTTGCGTTCAAATATTGTCTCAGACACTTGCTTAAGTGGGTGACCCTTGACAAATCAACTTAATCCTCTTTGCCTCAGTTTCCTCATCTGTAAAATGAGCTGGAGAAGGAAGTGGTCAACCACTTCTTTGCCTCAGTTTCCTCATCTGTAAAATGAGCTGGAGAAGGAAGTGGTCAACCAATCTAGGATTTTCCAAGAAAACCTCAAATGGGGTCATGAAGAGTTAGATATGACTGAAATAACTGAAAATAAATTATAAGTATGCTAGTATGTGGGAGAAGAACTGACTCCTGGGGGTCCTGGGGTTGAGCAATATGCCTGTGTGCTGATAGGCCTGACTCTTCACAGAGGGGAATAGTGGAAAAAGTGCTGAATTTGTATCCAGAGACCTGGGTTCAAATCTAGTCTTGCCACTTATTATCTGGGTGACCTTGGACATCATCTCTCCTCTATGATGTTTCTTCTTTCATCCATAAGACAAGGGAATTGGACTAGATGAGCACTAAGTTTCCTTTTAGTCTTAAATCTATGGTCTTTTAATCCTGTGAGCCTATCAAATGTGGAGTCACTGATACCAGTTAGCACCAGTGCTTAACACAGTAGAATAAGGACTCAGTAAAGGAATAGGATGAGGGACAAAAAGAAATCAGATCCTGTCACATGGATGAAGATTAAACGTGTTCTGCTTGGCTGAAGAGGTCAGAACTTGGGCAATGAGTAGAAGCTGCAGAGAGGCGAACTTTATATTTGATGGAAGGGAAACTTCCTAACAATGAGAACTACCCCAAAATGGAGTGGGCTACCCTGGGAGGTATTGGGACATTTCTCCCTGGGGGCCTCCTAGAAGGGCTGGATAATTGCTTGTTGGGTGTGTTGTCAATGGGATTCTTGACCAGCTATGGATTGGACTATATGCTATGTGAGGGCCCTTCCAATTCAGAGATTCTAGAATTTTCACCTTTGATAGTTTCAATTCTATAGGTCATGGAATATGAGAGAGTAGTTGATGTACAATATGGAAATCACTGATGGCTGGGACAGGGAAGTTGGGGAAGAAGGTAGAGTTCAAGCTGGGCCTTGAAAGAAAAGAAAGATTGTGAGAGTTAGACATGAGCAGGGAGAATAATTAGTCATAGGAAATGGGTAGTTTTTGAAAAGGCACGGAGATGAGAAATTGAATATTGGGTTCATGGAACAACCAGTGATCCATTTTTGGTGGAATAGAGAGACCTGAAAGAGAAGGAAGGTGTCAGAGGCACGTTGTGGTTGAAGAACTTGTATATTTCATTTTAAAGGTTAAAAAAGAGGGAGTCAGTAAAGATTTGAGTAGAAGAGTGTTGTAACTAGAACTCTGGTTCGGATCCTCAGTTTCCCACTTGTAAAATTGGGTTAAATGTACTTAAGTCAGATCTCTAGATAAAGTCTACCCCCTGTTATATTTGGATTATTTCCCCTTTGAGAATTTCAATTGAACTAAACAAGCATTTAGTAAGTACCTGCTATATGTCAGTCAAATGATAGAGGCTGAGGATATAAAGTAAAAACAAAATTATCCCTGCCCTCAAAAAGAAGATATTCTATTGGGAAGAAACATCATGTATACATGTAATTAAAAATAAAATATATATAAGCTAATTTCCAGGGAGAGAGCAGAAGTATAATGCAGAAGACAGTTTGTTAACAATAGAACAGGGATTTCGGAGGACACAATACAAAAATAAGGAAGAGTGTGATAAGGATGTCAGAGGAATAGGACATACCTGGATGCAGTAGTTCTCAACCTTCCTCATGCCACGAAGCTTTAATACTCATATCTGGGAGTATCTGCATGTGGGCAGACCCTCCTGGAGATGGATAGAGGAGTGGTGTCTCAGTTCCTAAGACCATCGGATATACGTGTTTTCTGATGGTCTTAGGTGATCCCTGTGACCTCTGTGAAAGGGTCGTTCAACCCCCAAAGGGGTTGTGACTCACAGGTTGAGAACCACTGCCTGGATGGGTCTGAGGGAGCGGGGAGGAAGGAGCATGGCAGGAATATTTGGCCTGGGCAGTAAGAATCACAGAGTCAAAAGGCAGTAGATTATCACATTTTAAAAGGAAACTGCTTCTCAACAATAGATGTCACATGAACTATAGAAGAAAGACCAGTGGTAAGGGATGGTGCTGTGTCAACCTGGACTCTCTAACAGTCAAAGGTGCTAAGCCACATCTAGCATGCTTGGAGAGGCCTGTACTGAGGCCTGCTGTCCCTGGCAGGAGTCAGTATAGGATGGAGACCCAAAGTACTGTGGTGACATGACAATGTACTTCCTATACAGGGGAAAACAAAGACTAGCACAGTAAGGAACCATAGGCAAGCAAGAGTAATATATAACCAAGATATCAAAGAGCAAACCAGAACCTTAACCTTCACTGATACTGTGAGCGATGTAAACTATTGTATAGGACATTGGGGAAAATGGAACCCACCAGATGGGAGAGTTTTCTGATAGCCTCTGGAAAGGGGAAAGAAAGTTTTCTTGACCATCAACAGGTCTGAGTATGAACCTTTTCTGCATTTTTTGGTTAAGTTAAACAAAACATGTCCCATACCAAATAGTGGCTTATCTCTGCCTTCACCTCTATTCATTGAATGTTGTACCCTACTCTCTGATATTCTACCATACTCAACTTCTCCCTCCATCCATTAACCTATCTCTCAGTCTATTAGCCTCATGGTGCCATAATTTCCTGAGCCTTTATCATTCTTGTAGGGGATTCATGTCTACAAACTTAGTATACACATCACATGGCATATATGAGGTCCATTAGGACGTATTAACACATATGTTATGTATTAATAGTATCCAGTCTTTGTCAATGACTGGACATGGCTATATAGGTTTGTTACTATCTCTGGGCTTGATTTCCCCCATTTGACAAATAAGTAGGTAGGATTATAGGGTCTTCTCACCCTAATAGTCTATGTTCTATGACTGTGATTCTCCTATGTAGTTTAAAGGATGAATCATCAGGAGAAGATGAGAAGAGAGAGAAAGGAACTTGAGAGAGCAATGTTTAGATGCAGCAGAATCTTACTGCTGGTCCCTACAGAGGTGTACAGCCTGCATGGGCAGGGAAGGGAGAGTATATGCAGTCAGGCAAAACATTGGGTTACACACAGCAACTGAACCTTGAAAGAGGCAGAGTGACCCATTGAGAGGTCAGGCTTTGTGTTGGCCAACTCTCTCACCTTAGGGACCACATTTCACATCAGTGCTGTCGTCCAAAGAGCCCAAGTAGCTGCCATCCATCAAAGGAAAAGGACAGAGCTGGTCTTTTTCCTGAGGAAAATAAGCCCTGTCTGCCTAGTTTTGAACAGACTGGGCAGATTCTTGAATTATGTCTCAAAGCACAACGAAAAATTAAGACAGTGCAAAGTGGCTTTTGTTTGATTGTTTGATCTGGGGGTGCATTTGATAACTGTTTTTGGAGTCCAGACTGCAAATGAATCCACAATTCTCTCTCCAGATGTAGAGGGCATTTCTTATTTGCAGCACGTCTCCTTCCCCAATTAATCATTGTGATTTCCTCACACTATGCATATGTCCTTTGCCTCGAAGTCTGAAGACTTTATCAGTATTTATCTTGTAGAGTTTAATAAATCATTTGTGGATTGCATGTAATACAGGGCCCTTCAACAGAGTATTAGGGCCTCCCATGGCTGCCTCCTTCCTTTCCTTTGCCATTTGCATTCTTGCTTAGGAATGTAACCCCCAGGAATGTAACACCCCAGGAAGATCTGGAGGGATGGAGAGAAGCTACTTTCACAACACATTTGTTTCTGTTGTAACGGTTCTGTGACAGGGGAGGCAGAACCCTGGCCTTGGAGCCACAAGACCTGTGTTTGAGTCCCTCATCTGACCTTAGACAGCCCTTTGCCTCTGTAGCCTCCAACTCGGTGAGGGGGTGAGATGAGACTAGATGAGCTGTTCTTAAAGAGAGATCCAGGGATCTGTAGGGGTCCCCAGGACACTTCCAGGGTTTCTTCAAGGTCTAAACTTTTCATAATAATATTAAGACATTTGGTGGTGCACTGAATAGAGTGCCAGACTTGGAGTCAGGGAGACCTGAGTTCAAATCCAGCCTCAGACACATACTTACTGCATGACTCTGCATAAGTCACTTAACCTGTATTTATTTCAGTTTCCTTGCCTGTAAAATGAGAATGATAATAACACCTGAGGTTGTTGTGAAGATCAAATGAGATAATAATTGTAAAGTGATTAGCACAGCCCCTGGCCCATAGTAAGTACTATATAAATATTAGGTTTCATTAGATCAACAGGCCTGCAGTCAGGAAGACCTGAGTTCAAATTTGACCTTGGACACTAGCTGTGAGACTGTGGGCAAGTCACTTTACCTGTTTGTCTCAGTTTCCTCATCTGTTAGATGGGGATAATGATAGGACTTACTTCCCAAGGTTGTTGTGAGGATGAAATGAGGTAGTATTTGGGAAGTACTTAACACAGTGCCTGGCACGTAGCAAGTATGACATTAAATGCTAATTGTTTATTATTATTATTATTACTAATTCTTATCATAGTAAATGTCAATACATATCACCCACATAATTGGAAGTACTTTGGAGTCCTCAATAATTTTAGGTCCTGAGCCCCCAAATTTGAGAACATTGGGCGAGATAAGCCTTAAAGTTCTAAGATTCCATGGCTTGGGTTCAGTCTAACTCCCCCCAACTTAAAAGCTGTGTGGCTTTAGGCCTTTCCTTCCACTTTGTGAGCATCAGGGCTTTTGTTTGTTTTTTAACCTATGAAGTAGGAATAATAAAAATTTGATTCACAGGAATGTGGTAAGGATTAAATGATGTTTTTATAAAGCATTTGATAAGCATAATTGTAAAAGAAATGTGGATATTATTATTATTATCTACTTAATTAACATTTTTACATGAGAGGAGCCATGTTTAAACCCTATAAAAATATGTGGCAAAATGAGATAATACACATGCCTCTGGAATGGTGAGACGTTCACTGGATGTCTAGGATTGATGGTAGCCTTCTTAACACCCATTCCTGATGTCTCCCTGGGCTTGATGATCTCAAAATTCATTCCTCGTACAATGTCTGTGTTGGGAATCTAGGCATCGTTTAGCCTAGCAGTAAAGCAAATGAAGGCTGAGGTCCAAACATGGGATGTAGCTATTGGGAGGTGGTTTAAGAACAGGGAAGGAGCCAGAAAACCAGGAGCTTGGGGCACTATTGTCAGTAAATTCCAAGAATCTGATGTAGAAAGGGAATCAATTGAATCAATCATTCAATAATCCCACCCCATTTAGTTACTAGCAAGAAGCTACATGCCCTGACACTTTATTGGGTGAGAACATCTCTACTGAACCAAGCAACAAAGAAATCAGAGGCCTAGGACCGGGTGCAAAACAGGCTTAATCACTCTGGAAGAAGCATGCTGCTTCTTTTTAGTCATTAGATAATACTACATAGCACTTTAAAGTTTGCAAAGCTGTTTACATTGACCATCTCCTTTGAGCTCACAGCAAACCTCTGAGGAAGGTGCTATTGTCATCCTCACTTTGTAGATGAGTAACAGGCAGACAGAAGTTAAGTGGCTTGTTCAGGATTGTACAACTAGTAAGTGCCTGACGCAAGATTTGAATTCAGGTCTTCCTGACTCCAAGTTCAATGGTCTATGCCTTGTATCACCTATTTACCTCTGAAATGAAACAAGATCACACAACAATTGTATTGGAATCAGATGAAGAGACTCAGTCACATCGGTGCTTGATAACTAGTAAGTACTTAATCAATGTTTATTGACTGATCAGTTGGTCCAGCTTGTCTAAAATAGAAAATAAATAGGAACCTGGAGAGCTGAGTAGTAGACCACTGTGTTAGTGGAACCAGTTCCAGACAAGCTCCTGAGAAGGAATCACTTGTAGGGGCAGGATAGCGCCTCTCACTCCTGCCTTGTCTTTTTGACTAGATGATAACCTTGTGAATTTTTCATGGTCAGATAATTTTGGGCTGTCCATGGACCTCCTAGAAGCCTCCCCATCCTGGGAGTCAGGGACAAAGTTGTTGTTGTTCATTCTTTGTTTTTGAAGAAGTCCAGTGACAACGTAGGGTGATGTCTTGACTTGTGCATGAGTTGGATTTAAGTGAGGCAGAGTTACCAAAGTCATCAGCTCACTCTGTGTTCTAGAATCATCGAAGCCCAATGACAAGACAAAAGCCAAGACAATTGGCAATGACCTAGGATGCAGTGGATGACCTTGGGGTCGTCGTTGTCTAACCAAGCTCTAATCACTCTGTAGTGCATGCTTTAGCTGCCTTCCTGGCTGCTGGGACAAACTGTTCTCATCTACCCATTCCATTGGGAGAAACCTTCACATGCTTGGGGTGAACACCCCCTGAACAAACTGATGGGTTTGAGTTAATCTCAACATAGTTTAGCCTGTTTATTGACACAGTTTTACTGGGGTATGGCTGCCGAACATGCTACAACATCTTGGAGCCAAAGGTGAGAGTTCAATAAAGGTGGACACCCAAAGTGATGAGCAATCCCTGAAAAGGATTTGGTAAACTCTCACGCCAAAGGTGCTAGTCCTTTCTTAACCCCCCACATGCTCCAGGATACCCCATACACACTGAGGAAAGAGAGCTTTGGGGCTCTATAAGGAGCTCAGCAGAAGCCAAGAACTTCATGAACAACACCCCAAAATTAAGAAAAGGCCTTCCAGAAGCTAGGAGCTATGTGTTACTCCTTTTCCACAAGTCCTCTCTATGTCTGAGTCCACTTTCCCCGGACTTTGTATATGCTGGGGGGTGGGGTGGGGGTGGAGAGTGTGCCCACAGTTTAGGAGGAATATTTTATACCAACTATTCTTACTCTACCACCATAGTAAATTCTATTTCTAGGGGCTAATTAACTTTGGGTGATTAATTGATATCAACTGTTAATTAATGGAAAAAGTACACCAGTAAGTGTTCATGAACTATAGTATAAGAAAATACCTCAATCAATCAGGTCTACCCCAATATCCATGGAGGGAAAAATAGCCAAACTTTGGGGCCCAGACCAGCCGGCCTTGGAGGATGTTAGAAGAGTGAATCCAAATAACCCAAATGCTGAAGTCATACCAGGAAAGGTTGTTGAGACCCCAAGAACAGGTGTTGGGATCACCAAGCCGAGGGAGGTACCAGGAACAGATGTCAAGAACACCAGTATGGATGTTGAGAGTGCTGAGCAAATGAGTCACAATAAATCATTGTGGTCAATGTCAAAGTCAGGTCAAAGAAAGCCTGGATCTGAACAGTCAGTGATGCCAAAGACATGAGAAGAACCTGGCTCAAGTCAAGCATTCCAAATGCCTCACTTGCTGAGCATGTAGTTAGTATTCAATAAAGGCTGACTGATCTCCCTCAGTAGAATAATAGCCCCTTCATTTTCGGCTTTTTACTTCCCCTCTACTACCCCTGTGCATAGCATAGTACCTGGCATGTAGTAGGAGCTTAATAAATGCATGTCTTAATTGCGTTCTTTGCCATACTGAGAATGAGCCCTTTTCTTTTGAGGAAAATTTCACCTTCTTGATGTAAGTTCTGTGCCTGAAGGTTTGGCCCAAAAGGAGAACTATCCTGTTTGTCTCAGCACTTTAATCTCATTTGAAGGGGATAAATATTCGACCTTCAGAATTTTAAATAACCACACTTAATTATTTTTCTGAGCTGACAATTTAGTGTATTATCGGAAACTTGAAATAATTCAGATCAAAGGATCTGGATCTCAGTGGTACCTTAGAAGTTATCTAGTCCACTACACTCATTTTGCAGATGAAGAGAATGAGGACAATTGAGAAGGACCATTTCTGGCTTCACCTTCTCATATAAATCCAGAGAGAAGAAGCCTCCCCCCACCCCCGCCATCCCTATATCCAGTGGCTGCTCTAGCTCAGGTTTCTATGTGTACCTCAGGGATGGCAAAGGTGCCTTCAGTTCCTACTATATTATGTTCTCCAAGGGACTTGTCTTCATGGAGAAGGGATGGAGGGATTGGAGAGGAGTTGCTAATTACCTGATTTTAAAAGTTCTCTTCTGATATTCCACCCTTGGATCACAATCCTTAAGTAGGGAAAGAACTAGATTAGGCCTCATTCAAAAATAGTTTTGCATTTGCAATGCCTCTAGTAGTGATAGTCCTACTGAGTGCCCCAACCCCCAAAAGAGGTAGGAATTATCTTGTAGATCTTATATTCCAAATATTTCCCTCCACTTCTGATCACAATCATTTTACAGATGTGGAAACTGAGCCTTAGGGAATATGACTTTTTAAATTTCATGAAATTAATAAATACTGGGACTAGCACCTAGGTCCTTTGACTCCAAATCCATAACTGCCTGCTACATGTCTGAGACCTGAAAGAATAAGAAGAATATTAGATCCCAAATATAATTAAATATAAGCTTTTAAAAAATTCTTTCATTTTAAAATGGTGAAGAAGGTTGCTCTCTCTCCCATATATTTTAATAATAAAATGCAGTCTTATACTTTTCCAGGAAGAGAGAATTATGCAAGGAAAATTAAAGTATTGTAATGTATTTTGTGAGAATACTTTGGGTCTAGTGGCATGGTCCAGTGTGGCACAACGGAATCCAAAGACCTGAATTTCAATTCCAGCTTTGCTATTTACCAGCTGTGTGATTTAGGTCATGTCTTGTCTCTCTGAACCTCTGTTTCCACTTCTGTAAAAGGCAAGATGTGAACTAAATGTTACCTAAATTCCCTTCCAACTCTGGCGTTATGTATTCTTTAGTTGCTTTTAGTTCTAAATCCTATGACTCTCTAGTCATTAGTACTTCTGATTTTTATGTTTTAATATATTTTCCCATTTTTTAGCCATTAAACATTTAGTTATAAATAGGAGTTATTCTTCTGTAGCACTACTTGGGTCCAGTTCCCAATGGATATCATGTGGTGGCAGCACCATTTCTCTAGACCTGGGGCTCAAAGACAAAACAAGGTAGGAGAATCATGAACTTTGAAAATCAAACAAGATGGCTAGTTGGGTATGGTGGATCAGGCCTGTAATCCCTGCTGCCAGAGGAGGCTGAGGCTGGGGGATCACCATTTCACAGCTGGAATAGAGCCAATTGTGCCTGCACAAAGTCTGGCACTAATATATTCATCCCCAGGGTGGGGAGGAGACAGTGGAAAAGGGGAAGGCTGCCTAAAGAGAGGAAAACCACAAAGCAGCAGATCAAAGTTTCCATGTCTTTCAGTAATGTAGGTGGTACATGAGTGGTCACTGCACTTATAGACTGGGCTAAAAAAACACAGTTGAAGGAGAATGAAGAGGAGGAGGAGGAGGAGAAGGAGGAGAAGGAGAAGGAGGAGGAGGAGGAGAAAACATTGAGACCAACCTTAAATTTGATGAAAGAGAAAGCAGAAAAATGAACAGGGGTAATGACTTGCCAATGGTCTCACAGTGAGGCATTAGTTGAGCCAGGACCAGAACCCAGGTCCCCTAACTCCCATGTAGGGGATTCCTCTTATAAGCTACTTTCTCTGGAGAGAATATTCTTGGCAGTTTAGGAGAGTTTGGGAAAAAGAGTTCATGAAGCCCATTTCTTTCCATTGCCACCATAAGGAGGATATTTACTGGTAGTAAATCTATTAGGAGGACTTTCCTCACCCCCAGTCCATGCTGAGTAGGTAAATTGGCAGGAAATGCTATATGCCACGGAAGAGGCTACAAGAATCTGCTGTGATGGAGGGAGTTCTGGACTTGGAGTCAGAAAGCAAGAGGTTAGGAAGCCTTTCTAGGTCTCATTTTCTTCCTCAATAAAATGGAGGGTGCTGAACTCGATCACTAAGGTTCCTTTCAGCTTTAAATCCTAAGTACAAATACAGTAACAAGGACCCAGCAAATCCTAATCTTTGAATACCAAATGCTGCTTAACTCAGAAGACTGTCAGAAATGGAAAGATGTTTTATTTTCTTTTTTAAAGAAAAATTTTTATGTCTTTTGTATGGCCTTCAACAAGCCATTTAATAATGTTTTAAGTCCTTAGTTCCTCCATCTGTAAAAGAAAAGGATTTGTTTAGAAGGCCTTTGAGGTCACTCTAGGGTTTAAGACTATAACAGAGTTGATCTCTACCATTAGCTTGTCCCTTAAATCAGTGGGTAGAGGAGAGGTCTGGCCAGCCCTTGGCCATCTGAGTATTCTTTGGACTTCAGAGCTGCAGCTCCAGAGCCTGTCTCATCACTTATAAAATACCAAGCCAAGTCTGAAATTGGATTGAGTGGATGAACAGTTCCATGCTGAAATGGACAGGGATATGATTGGCAAATAGAGTCTTGGAGGAGGTCCTAGAGTGTTATTTTCTTCTCCAGCATCTTTGGAATCAGATAATTATGTGTTCTAGAATCAGAGGATTCCTCTGTAGGGCTTATTAGAGGAAAACAGTTTGTCAGTTTACAAACATGAGCCCCTCAGTCCTCAAACTAACAGCTCCATGTAGGACAAGGCCTATCTTAAGAAAATCATGGGGGCAGGAATCAAAGGGTGTGGGGTAGTCACCCCATATCAATCAACTGACAAATAGCAGAACCAGGTTTAGAATATGAGTCTTCAGACTCAAGTTCCTAATGCTCTTTCTATCACATCAGACTAGGGGCTTTCTCCCTTCTGTGATTTGGCTACCAGCTCTAAAGGAATTCATTCAGTCACTCAATAATCATTTAGTAGGTGCCTACTAATTTATCAGGGCTTACTCTGTGCCTCACACTATGTGCTGAGTTCTGAAAATACATAGGAACAAAACGCCAAACCATCCCTATCCTTGAGAAGTTTGCCTTCTTCTAGAACGGTATGTGTCTTGGGAAAGTGGAACAGCAATAAACAGATGACAAGAATAAACAGAATATAACTAATCAAATAGTAAACGTTTCTTTTTAAAATATTTTTTGTCTTTTTGGAGGGTGGAAGCAGGGCAATTGGGGTTTAAGTGACTTGCCCAAGGTCACATGGCTAGTAAATGTTAAGCATCCGAGACGGCATTTGAACTCAACTTCTCCTGATTCCAGAGCCGGTGCTCTATTCACTGCCTCCTAGCTGTAGGCATTTCTTAAGAGACTGCTATCTATGCAATGCACTGGACACTCAGTATATACAAAGACAAAAGTGAAATAGATGATTCCTGACCTCAAGGAGTTTACATTCTAATGAGGTATTGACATATGGCACTGACTCTGGAGTTACATGTCCTGCGTTCAAAAGATAATGCTGTTGCTCACTACCCCTGTGACCCTGGAAAAACTGCTAAACCTCTGTGGATATCAGTTTCCTCATCTATAAAATAAATAGATTAGACTAGATGTCCTCAGAGTTCATTTCAAGGTCTAGATCTGTGGTCCTGTGTTCATACATATATATGTGTGTATATGTATATATATATATATATATATATATATATAAAACAAATATTTGTGCATATGTATATATGTATATGTGTATATACGTATGCATGCACATGCACACATGTGCATGTGTATGCATACTCTATATAATTACATGTGAATATGCATATGCGTGTATACATACAAATATACAGATAGATAGATATGCACACACATACATATGTTCACATATAATTCTATAAAATATACACATATGCATGTATATATTCATATATAAACTCATCACTATATACACATATGTTCTCTATATGATCATGTGTGAACACATACACACACATATAGGCACATATATAGACATATTTATAGTTAGGTAGCTAGATGCACATGCATGTTTTTGCACAAAATTATGTAGAAAATATCTATATGTATTATACAGGTGCATATACACATGTGCATATACACATACACACATACATGTAAACATATACACTATATAATTTTATATGAATATGTATGTATATATACACATTCATGTATGCATATATATGCAGATAGGTAGGTGGATGGATAGATACATATGTAGATAGATAGATAGATAGATGGATGGATCGATAGATATTTAGATAGATAGATGGATGGATGGATGCTGAATGCAAGCTAGTCCAGTAGTCCAGGTAGGGAGGTCATTAGCCCTCATGTCAATTAAGCAAGTCTTCCTGGAGAAAGAGAATGGGCGCAGTTCATTCAGCATTTCTCCTTGCCTGGAACACACTCTCTCATCATCTCCCTCTCCTGGCTTCCTTCTAGTCCCAGCTAAAATCCTGCTTTCCATAGGAAACCTTTCCAAAACCCTCTTAATTCAAGTCTTTTCCCTCTGTTAACTATTTCCTACTTATCCCTATTTTTACTTAATTTTACTTAACTTGTATATAACTTGTTTGTACGTAGCTGCCTCCCTGTTGTCTTCCCCGTTTGACTGGGACCTCCTCCTCTGGGTCAGGGATTGTCTTTGGCATTTCTTTGTATCCTCGGACTTTAGCCCTGTGACTGGTAATTAGTAGGTGTTTAATAGATGTTTATTGACTGACTTCAGCAAATCAAATGTTCCATTTCTGAGATTATAAAAGATAATGTATGTCTGCATTCCTACTTTTTTTTTTGACTTACAAAGAACAAATTATCTCCCTCCTCTACCAATTTATGGAGGGCTGAAATAGGCCTGGGTCTTATATTTTTGCTTTCTGATTTCAAGTCTAGTGCCTGGTGCTCTCATTGTGTTTGTAATGGGAATACTGACAGGCCCAGATATTAGTGTGAATGGCCGGGCTATAATAAAGATCTACCTTGCTGTGTTCCTGCCAGCACTGATACTCTTCCATTTTCCAATTGAAAACATACTTAGGATGGACAGATTTTTGGCAGGGGAAAGGTATTCACCAGGTTCAACTCATTATGTGGGAAAAAAAGAAAGAGTCAATGTTCATGTTGGAATAGCTGAGTCCTGCTTCCTTTGGAAGGGGTGCCTGCCTCCAACTCCATCCACTTGTCTCTAAGGACCTAACTCTCTCAGCACCAAAAGTCATATCTTTGATCACATTTAAATGTTTGTTAGACTCCTTCATGGGATCGGTGGGATGAAATCCTTAAGCAAAGCAGCAGGTTTCTCCTCCCAGCCTCCTCCTCAGAAATCTGATTTTCCATCTTAGGGTCAGTGTTACCAAGGAACATTTCACCTTTTAGGCAGTTATGTTAATTAAGCCTCTTTGTGATTCAGCTTTCTTACAGAAATGTTCTTTGGCTGGGCTTATAGAGAAATATAAGGGAGGCTGGAGTCGATTATTTGGGTAATTCAGACTTCTAGGTATCTGTCTGAAATGTCCAGAAGAGTAGGTGCATCTCAGAGTTGGAATTGAAGTAATTTTATAGGCATGGGGGTGGTGAGGGGTGGCAGAGGGATTCTATGACCTGGAGAGAGGACAGTTTCCCCTAAGGTCGCGTGGGAGGTTTTGGCAGAACTGAAATAACACAAACCTCTTGATTCCCAGGCATGAGGTCTTGGTGGGAGGGTGGTGTTCTTTTTCCTTTGAGTCCCTTGTATGTGTCTTGGTCTATCCATCCACTAAGTCGAGCCTAGATGCGATCACTTTTATCCAATTTTTCCTGATCTATGCCCACCTTGAAGTGAACTCTTACTCCTGTATGGAGGAAAAAAACAGGACCAAATCTCACCAGTTACATGATTGTGGGCAAATAACCTCCCTTTGATCCAACTGGTTGGACTAAAGAGGTTCTCTGAGGTTCTTTTCATCTCTAAATCTAGAAATGTATACCTCTTTATACTTCCTTTATGTTCTTAGGTTTTTAGACTTTAGAGCTAGAATGACATGATCAGTTATTTCATTGAATCTATCGATTTCACTTGCCCAGACTCACACAGGCAGTAAAATACGGAGATAGGATTTGAACCAAGGTCCTTTGACTCCAGATTGAGCGTTCATTTCACTGAACCTTATTATATGTCCATTATTTTCCTACATATATTATCTCCCCTGATGAATTGGCCAAAAGGAAGCTTGATGGCAGGATCCATATCTTCTTCATCATAATATCTTTCCCAAAAACTAGCATATGGTAGGCACTTAATATACATCTCATGATTCCTAAAATGATTGATAATAAATACTTATTGAAGGCTTAGGAAAAAAACGTTTTCCCCACCACATGTGGGAGATAAACTGCAATTTAAAAGACCCAAATGAAAACAAATTTTAAACTAATGGCATCCTTATCAGTGAATATTTATTCTACCTGGTATATTTTACATATCTAGACATTTTCCCTTTATCTAGAGATGTAAAATTTTAGGTATTCGAAAGCCATGAGGTGAAAAATTCTGTTTTGGAGAAGAAAATTGGGAGCAAATTCTATTCCAAAAATACGTGTGTGCAAGATGCGCCAAGGACAGGAAATGACTCTGTTGTTCAGTGTATCATCGCCATTGCCACAGCTTGACCATGCAGATCTCCGTGAAGACCTTGTCATCATCCCTGAAATGGAGCCCAATGATAGCACTGAGGATACTGAGACCACAAAAGGAGCAACAATAATGAGACAATATACCAGCATTTATGGCTTGCAGCCAAAGTAGCTGTTGGGGGAACTTTTATTTCTGTAAATGCTTACACAAATAAAGTAGGGAAAGGAGAGATCGATGGTTTCGCCATGCAACTAAAAAAGCTAGAAAAAGAACAAATTAAAAATTCCTAATTAAATGCCAAATTAGAAATTCTAAGAATCAAAGGAGAGCTTAATAACATTGGAAGTAGGAAAACTATGGAACTAATACATAAAACTAAGAGCTGGTTTTACCAAACCACCATCACTCCCACCACCACCACAATGACAACAACAACAAAATAGATAAACCTTTGGTTAATTTGATTTTTAAAAAAGTAAGAAGAAAACCAAATTACCAGTATCAAAATTGAAAAGGGTAAATTAACCCGCCATGAAAAAAAAATTGAAGGAATAATTAGGAGCTCTTTGCCCAACTGTATGCCAATAAGCCTGCCAATCTAAGAAAATGTCAAGGCCAGACAAGGAAGGCATTCCTTCAGAGCAGGAGAGATTGATCCTCTCTGGGAAGTAGCGAGGAGGTGGGTGATCCCCATCTGACTACAACATCCAGAAACAATCCACCCTACCCTTGGCCCTGTGATTAAAGGGAGGTGTCTGACTTCTCTCAAGTTTCTTTCAAGCTTTTGAGTAATTTCTTTATACTTTTCTTTCAACCAAATTGTTTCACTACTCACCTATATCCAACCCCTAAAAGACTTCATGCTATGCTGGGTCCCAGAAACATGGAGAAAAATATAAATACTTAAAATATAGCCACTGGATCTTGCAGTCAGCTTCATAGAAGAAGAAGCAGTGCATTGCAGAGGTTAAAGTTGGGGCTTTTCAAACCCAAGAAAACTGGATTTGCATCTCAATTCACATACATACTAGTTGTGTGGCCCAGCTAGTGACCCCTGGAAGTTACAACTTCCCCAGTTTTAATTTCCTCATCTCTAAAATGGAGATATTAATAGTACTTATTTCATAGGCCTATTGTGAGGATGTGATGAGATTACCCATCTTTCTCTCTATTTCTCTATCATCTTCTATATGGCACCTATCTACAAAATTTGCATCTATATAACAGACTCTACGTCTATATCTATTCTCATCTGATTTTCACAACATATGCAACAATATCCATTCAACCCTGTAGATATATCAGTATTTATATAGACATATCTGTACATAGAGATTTTGTGTATATATAAATATGTATGTATATGCATCCATACATACTACACACAATATCTATACGGATATCACTTTAAAAATCTTAAACTACTAAACATATTTTAAATTTGTTGTCATTGTTCAGTTGTTTACTTGGTTCTGTCTGTCTTTGAGACCCCATTTGGGTGGCAAAGACAAAGAGTGGTCTGTTATTTCCTTCTCTAACTTATTTTACAGATGAGGAAACTGAGGCAAATAGGGCTAAGTGATTTGTCCAGGGTAACACAGCTAGTAAGTGTCTGAGGTCAGATTTGATCTCAGGAAGATGAGTCTGTCTGCCTCCAGGACCAGAGCTCTACCTGGCTCTATTGCACCACCTAGCTATTGTTAATAAAGTATTTTTAAAGCACAGTTTTTTTTTCCTGTGTTTATATGCTTAAAAGTTTTATTGATTTTTAAAAATATTATTGTATAGCACTTCCCAATATATCTCTCTCACCACATAGAATCCTCCTTTTAACAAATTAAAACAGTGAAACAAAACCATTTGACAAGGTGACCATACATGGTGGTATAAAGAACTTTCTGCACCTGTAGAACAACACTCTTCTACTGGGAGAAGGGAAGTCAGTTTCATCTATTCCCTTACTGCTTAGAAGTGCTTGGCACATAGTAGGTACTTAAGAAATAATTGTTAAATGACGGATTTGTCTTCTCTCCCCTGGGACCAAGATTGGTTATTGCATTTAATCTGAGTTCAGATGCCTTCTAGTGTTATTTGCATACATTGCATTGTAGTTACCATGGATGTTATAGTCTTGACTCTGAATGTGGCAGAGTTTTAAGAACTCGTCTTATGATGGGTTCTTAAGATGCTCCCATCATATGGGAGCAAAGCCAAGTGGCCATACCTGGAAACTTATTTTTTCTGACTTGAATTCATTGTTTCATATACATTTTAAAGTCAGTTCAAAGTGTTTAGTTTTCTGCTTTTTTCAGTGTGGGTTGGATCAGGGGTGGTGATAAGCCTTCAAATATCTCCCAAACTAAATTTTTTGTTGATTTAAGAAAAAAAAATACCTGGCACTGATGTTTTCTGTTGTGTTATTAGGGGCATCAAGGCGAATGAAGAGAATTCTCATTTGCCACATAGTATTCCCAGTGATATAGTTAGCATCCTTCCATGTCTGGGAACAGATGCGTACCATGTCTCTGCTGAAGGCTTATTGGGGTGTGCTTTCATCTTGTGTGGCAAATGCTGATGGACTCATCCCCCCAAAAATCAATCCTGAAATACGCAGAAGGCTGGAACTAAGAGGGAATGTAATCTTATTCTGTGGAAGTAGTGAGGACCAAGCCAGAGGAAACCATCACTTTTCCCATCCTCTTATAACACTGGAGCTACAGATTCAGCCTTCAGAAGGTTCATCTATTCCTCGACACACGTGAAGTTTTGGGGTGTTGTTCCCGCATGGTGGTAGGTAGATCAATCTCAAGATCCCAAAGGCAGGTGTTTGCTTTGCCTGTCAAACATTTTCAAGTATAATGTATCAGATATCATTTGTAAAATTTCAAATCTTTACACAGCTAAACATGGCAATTGTAAAACACTAAATTAGATAATCTCATGCCACAAGCTTTTAAAGTAATAGACATACCTTGATACAGCATGGTGCCTTTCTAAGCAACTCTTAACTCTTGCCAGTTGCAACTTAATTTAAACAGACTCTTGAAACTAGAAGCATGTGTTTTTCTAACTCATCCTGCATCTTATAATGAAATCAAATTCCTCCCAGGGCTATTGGCTGATTTTTTTCAGCAGCTTTTATTTTCTCTCTTTCTGAATTGAGGGTTGTGTATCCATCCTGTTTCTTCTGTTAGGTAGAATAGTTAAAGAGACAGTTTTAATAGATAAGATTAGCGACAACAGCAACAATAATAAGCATTTATATTATACTTTAAGATCTTCAAAGCTTTTTATAAACATTATCACATTTGATCCTCACAACAACCCTGGGAGGGAGGTGCCATTATTATGCCCATTTCATAGATGGGAAAACTGAGGCAGGCAGCAATGAAGTGTCTTGCCAAGAATCACACATCTAGTAGGTGTCTGAGGCTGGATTTGAACTCCTCTTCCTAACATTTAAGTAGAGTTTTCTGAGCATAATTTAAAACATTTCCAGAGGAAGAATATTGGAAGCAGCATCACCTTTAATGAAGGCTCATGACCTTAGGTGTGGTGTCAGTCAGTCAATAACTAGTCATACTTATGAGCCAAGTCACTACAAGCCAAGGCACAATGCTAAATATCAGAAATACAAAAACAAGAAGAAAAGGAGACAGTCCCTGCCCTCAAGGAGTTTCCATTCTAATGGTGGAAGACAATACATAAAAGAGAGCTGAAAATGATGGAGGAAGGGGAAGGTTTAGATGACAGAGGATCTCTCCATTCCCTAGGAATAACTTCCCCCTGTAATCATAACAATTAGCATAAGGTCACCCTCTCCCCATTTTACAAAGGAGAAGATTGGAGACAAAGAGGTGTTAAAATGCCTTGCTCAGGGGCACTCAACAAACCGTGCATCCTCAAAGCTGGGATGTGAGCCCAGGTCTCTTGACTCGCACTCCATTGTAAGACCAAGACACGACTCTGTCTGTTCACTTCTCAGACCCTTAGTCAAACTATCAGGTATCATTTTCTTCCCATGATCTTCTCATAACAAATTGCATGAGCACCCTAGATTCCTGGCCTTCCCCCTCAAAAAAACTCATGAAAACTAGTTCAAAAATCTGGTGATAACCCACTCTGGCATGAGCTGGATCTCTCTGCACCCTATAGATTAATTTTATGGCTTTGTAGAACCCAATCACAGAGATGATGGTCATAAATTCTGACTATTAAGGATATAATCCATCTTTTTATTATAAATACATTTATTAATACCAATAACAGGAACCCACAATAAATCTGCACGAGCTGAAGCACAGCATTCAGTTGCAGCCAATGTATATTAATTCGTAATTGGGCCATTTTTCTTGCACAATGGGTTTGACAGTAGCCTCTGTAAGCATCCCAGAGCAAAGAGAATTGTAGCAAAAGAAGGGAGAGGTGATCAAATGGCACCAGGCTCTGTTTGCAGTTCTCTCCAAACTTAATTTTCTCTTCGAACCTACGTTGGTTTTCTGATAATACTTAGCATCCTCTTGTATTTATAAAGGGCTTTACAATTGACAAGGTGATTTCCTGGAATCTGTCTTCTTGGATAATGGTGGTTTCTAAATGCTGCTGAAGCTAGAGTTGTTGCTTTCCACAGATCTTGATAAAGAACAAAACAAAACAGAACAAAACACCATTGCCCGATGACCTGGATCAAAGCTTAGATCATTCTAGAGCAGCGGTTCTCAGCCTGTGGGTTATGTTCAATTTGTAACAATGAAAATAATCCGGCATATCAGATATTTACATTACGATTCATAATAGTAGCAAATTTAC
The DNA here is from genome assembly GCA_028627135.1 of Pseudochirops cupreus. Taxonomy (NCBI): domain Eukaryota; kingdom Metazoa; phylum Chordata; class Mammalia; order Diprotodontia; family Pseudocheiridae; genus Pseudochirops; species Pseudochirops cupreus. The sequence goes on along the minus strand of CM053581.1, from coordinate 65,129,672 downwards.
AGTTACGAAGTAGCAATGAAAATAATTTTATGGTTGGGGGTCACCACAGCATGAAGAACTGTATTAAAAGGTCATGGCATTATGAAGGTTGAGAACCACTTGTTGTAGAGCATAGTGGTCAGAAGAGCATGTGTCACGTGAAGGAGGGAAAGAACATTGGTGTCATTGTTTTTGGTGTGTGTATGGTTGTATGTGTGTGGTTGTATGTGTGTGTGATTGTGTGTGTGTGTGTGTGCATGAGTATTCATGAGTGCCTGTGTGTGCATTATGGTGTGCACAACTGGTGAAATCAGTCTTCAGTCTACTAATTGATTTTCTTTGACATCAGTCCATCAGCACCTGCCATGCAAGATGAGAGCAAAGCCTAGAAAACCTTTAACATCGTAGTAGTATGTCTGTGTATATATGCTATGGCTAAATATGACTAGATCTGTTTACATGATTTATCTATTGTTTATGTCTGTACATCTATCTGCATATCTATGTAGATATATATGTATGCTATACACATATATCTATGTAGATATACATATATGTACACTACATACATATATGAATGTTAACCAGCATGTCTGTGTGTCTATACTTTATGTGTCTTTGTTTACATGTCTCTGTGTGCTTACATGCACATATGTTCATGCATGTTTCTGTTTCTCTGCATATGCATGTCTATGAAAGTCCAGGTGTGTGCATGTTTGTGTACCCGAGCCTCTTTGTGTGGATCTGCGTGCTGCGTTTGATGAGAAATACAAATTAGGTTTGGGAAAAAGATGCCTCTTTAAAGCATCCCTCGCTGCTAGTAAGATTTCCCTTGCAACTTAGCCTTTTTCAAACTCCCACCATGTGCGCACTCCCTTCTAATCTAATGCCTCAGCGTACATATCTAAACATGATCAGTGACAGTTTTCGCTGCGGGCTGAGGCTTTCAGTGACAAGGGCAGTGAGCTTGGATTTGAGACCAGTCATTGCAAGTGACTTCAGCTGTCTCTTCAAGTGACATCCAGCTACTGGAGACCCAAGGGATGACGAAAGTTCTTTGGACAGAAAACTTTCGCTGACAAGAAGGTGACAGGTCTTTACACAGCTGGTCTCTGATATGCCTTGGAAGGAGCCCGCATAGTTACTAATTTAAGCTTTGCGGTGGCTAGAAGGGAGAATGGAGCAAACATGCTCTTGTGGCAGCGACAGGCACCTGCCGGAGCGACGGTATTCTAGGAAGGCTGAGCTTGAGAGCCTCAGCAGATGGGAAGCCAGATGGAGGGAGGCTGTGTGGTTAGTGGGAAGAGCTTCTGACTTGGAGGTAGGTGGCTTGGATTCACATCCTTGCTGTCAACTTCCTAGTTGTTTGCCTGTGCACAAGTCACTTAACCTCTTTCTTCATCTGTATAATGGGTATCATAATACCCTTACTCCTGCCCCAAGGAGTTGTGAGGAAAGCACTTTGTAAATTTCAAAGTACTATAGAAATGGAAGTCAGCATGATCTATCTAAAGGGAAGGAGACTGTGGAACCTTGGGCAATTTTTGTCCCTTCCATCCACTGCCCTTGTCCCCTTGTTGGGTCCAGAAACAGGAGGCAGAGTGCCAATCCCAATAGAATCAGTAATCAAGCTGGGCACCAAGATCAGCCCACATACAGTTTAGTCCAAGTCTATAATAATTTATTTAGTGGTGAATATGAGCAAGAAAAGCACTTGGAGGAGAGAGGATAAAAAGACAAAAGGATATATTTTCCTTTCCTCCTAAGGAGCTTCTAATAAAAGGATGAATTGTGTTCACTTTTCTTCCTTAACACTTGTAAAGATATGTAATTTCACCAGCATGAGGACTTTTACTGTAAGAGACAGCAGTCTGTCTATACCTTAATGGATAGTTTTGTGCATTAAAATGGCTAAAAACAATTTATCTTCTGTGAGCCAAACTGTTGCCCATGAACCTCCATAAACCTGGTGAGGTTAGCCTTCATCCCACAGACATGTGGCTTAACACTGACATTTTCAGCTTGGAAAGACCAACCAGAGCTTGTATATTGATGACAAAACTCAAGGACCCAGGGCTGTCTCCACACACACTATGATGAGATATCATAGGAAGATTTCAATAGAGATTGATGTATACACAAAAGGTTAGAATCCATAGATTACTATATGTGTACCACAGAACAGTGCAGACCAGTAGCTAAGAGAGATCTCAGGTGGGAAAGCTCACTTGAGGAAGAAGAAAAGGGAAGATTCCATGAACTGAAATGAGAAAACATTTCAAGATCATGAATGGAGTAATAGTTTATTTTATTTTTTAAATGAAACGACTTTTTCTATTAATAAAGATTGATTTTCTCTCTTCCCTTCCTCTATCATTGAAAAAAAGCAAAATATTTATGACAAGTATGTATAATAAAGCAAAACAAATTTCCATTGATCATATCCAAAATAATACTACCATCGCCACTACCACCACTACCCCTGCTACTTCTTACTACTGTGACTACTTCTGCTGCTGCTACTGCTGTTGTTACTACTAATACTACTGCGACTACTTCTGCAGCTGCTGCTACTACTTCTACTACTACTACTACTACTACTACTGTTACTACTACTACTACTACTGCTACTGCTGCTACTACTACTGCTGCTCCTACTGCTGTTATTACTACTAATACTACTGTGACTACTTCTGCTGCTGCTGCTACTACTTCTATTGCTACTACTACTACTACTACTACT
>CM053581.1:65092882-65126450 GCA_028627135.1 Pseudochirops cupreus | reverse complement strand
TTTTGGGGTGGTGGGCGGGGGAAAGACGGGGAGAAAATATGTAACTCAAAAAAAATTTTAATAAAATAAAATAAAAAAAAGAGTAATATTAGGAGAGCTAAAGTTCATACTGAACTTGTGGTGATGCATGGTAAAGGTGATAAGATTTTTTTAAAGCTGTATTGGGGATGAAAAGGGTCAGCTTTTTCCTGTTGGTGAGTTCCTCTTGGAGCCTCCTTTTTGTGAAGTGGCCCAGGCTGGCCTCCTTTCATCCCCTTCCCAGCCTTGTCCCTGACCTTCTGGCCTTCAAAATTGTGCCCCTACCGTTGCCTCAACCTGGAACTTCCCTCCGCAGCTGGGATCTCCTCACCATGGAACATCCTATAACCTTTCTGTCCTGTTCACCATAGAATTTTCCTTTCCAAGGCCCATTGGTGAGTCCTTGCTGGAGTCTCCATTTTGTGAGAGACCCGGGCCAGCATGCCTTCATTCCCCTTCAGGTTCTAGTCCTCACTTTCTGGACTTAGAATCTTGTTCCTTAATATATTTAGTTCTTCCTCCCCTCTCCCCCACCTCAGTTTTTCAGTCCCTAGTGTGTGTTATTCTCCCCCCATTACAATGTAAACTCTTTGAGGTGAGAGCCTGTTTTTCTTTTTTTTTCTTTTCTTTGTATCCTTAGCACTTAGCACAGTGCCTGCTGGCACACAGTACATAATGGATGTTTGTTCCCTTTCTGCATTTGCTTCAAAACAGGGTAAGTATTCCTTCTCAATGTACAAGAAGTAATGGTAATATATAATGGAGAAAAGAAGAGTTCCCCAGTTTTTACTTTCTTTCTTTCTTTTTTCTCTACCAAAAGATATGATCTTTGGACTGGAAAGGACAGAACAAAAATGACCAGAGGGAAGCCAATAAGCAAGATGTGTAGGGAAGTAGAAAAGAATGTCCTCACTACGTTTGAAGAGTTCTAGTCACCAGGCTTAGAGCAATTCATTCCCATGGTAATAAAGGAACAGGCAGGTGTGATGACTGAGATGATGTTACTTGGAAAGATGGAAATGGAGAAGGGCTAATAGACCCACTTTCAAAACAGGAAAGGATGGGATCTGAAGGTAGCTATTGGCCAGCGACTCCTGGCAAAATTCTGGGATGTATTATATGAGATATTAAGAGAAGCACTATCATGTATTATATTATACATATGTTATATAAGACATTAAGAGAAACACTATTATATATATTATACATGTATTATTTTTTACATGACATTAAGACAAGCACTATTATATATTATATTGTACATATATTGTACATATATTATATAAGGCATTAAGAGAAGTATTATACATTAAGAGAAGCAGAGAACCCAGATCTGGGAAAATGATAGTCCTGCTATATAGTTCACCCTGACCAGATAGTTTAGAGAAGAAATAGATGATCTGGAGAAGATCCAGAAATTGACAGGTAGATAGAGGCAATTAGAGAAGAGACAAGAGATAGATTGGTAAGAGTTAAATAGATATGAGATAAATGGATAAGAAAGAAGTAGATATAGATTGGCAGAGATAGTCTGATAAGAGATAGACAGATATGAGAAAGATTGATCAATCAACACTATGTGACAAAAATATAATATATAGATAAGAAAGAAGTAGTGAAAGATAAGAGACAGCTAGATATAGACAACTCCATAAGAGAGATAGTGAGAGATGTGAAAGGGACAGATATATAGATAGCTTGATAAGAGATAAATAACCAGATAACAAACAGATGATAGATCCATAGAACATTTATTCAGCTCTTACTATGCACCAGACATTATCTAAATGTTAGGGATAAAAAAAGGGCAAGATTGCTCCTGCCCTCAAAAGACTTACATTCTAATAGGGGAAGACAGGACATAAAGGGGAGCTACAAAGAGGGTAGCAGTATAAGTGTGAGCCAGGAAGAGGAGTAGAGGACTGGACCCTGGCCGCAAAGGGCAGAAGTTGACCTACCAAAACTAAAGCATCCTGGGACAGAGTCCAAGGTACTAGTGAGGAGGAGGTAGAAGTAGTGGTCTAAGTAGAGGTGGCATGAATGGCAACCAGAGTTGTGAAAGGATTGGATGAAGGACTAAAGGAAGGAAGACCATGGCCATTTTGAGGTATTTTAATCACTGCCAAGTGGATAAAACTTGCTTTATTTGGTTCCAGAGGAAAGATATAGGAACAATGAGGGATAAGTCACAAAGGACCAAATGAGATTTGATCCCATTTATTAACTTCCTACCAGATAAAGTTATTCAAAAGTAGAATGTGCCACTTTGGAAGTTTGTGAGTCCTCCCCTCATAGGACATCTTCAAGCAAAAGCTAGTGGATCTCTTGCCAGGAATGTTGTAGAGAAGGTTCTTGTTCAGGTATCCATTGGATCATATGTGTTTGATGAGGAGGCTTCTGATGCTTCCTCCCACTTTGAGTTTCTGTAACACTTTGAGAACTACTAGGATGATGATGGGACACATGGCCATACTATGTGGGGATTAGTTGAAGGAGCTGGGATTGGAGAATGGAAGACTTGGGGCTAGGGTTGGAGGCAGCAGATATGATAACTATCTTCAGGCATTGCTATGTGGAAGAGTCATTAGACTCATTCTTTTTGGCCCCAACTGGCAGCACTGGTAGCAATATGTAGATATTGTGAAGGAAAATTACTGGCACCATAAGAAAAAAGACAATTCTAATGATGGGAGTCTATATCAAAGTGTAACGGACTGCTTGGGGAAGCAGTGACCTTCCCCTCACTATTTGTTGTGATAATTAATTCTCTTTCCATGCCCTACTGTTGACTCATTTTGAGCTTGCAGTTCAATAATACTTTTCCCCAAATACTTCTCATAGGGACTTGTCTTCCATTTCACTTCTCATAAGCATGTCTCAGCAGTCCCAACTCTTTGTCTACCAGCTGATTCAGAGGCCACCTGTTTTCTACCTCTTATTTGTAGATAGTCAGGGAGTATCAATTTAAACCTGAGTGAAATTTCATCAGATGAAAATGAAACCTGCAATAAAATCTATTACATAATGCATTTTCCGACCCCAGAGGAAATCATTTTTGGATTCACTCTTCCCTGCTCCCTTTTGAATTGTGTGTCAACTGAGAACTGTTGCCCATTGGCTCAGACTCAGGATTTCAGGGTTAACTCATTGATTAGGTGAGGAAAATGATGCTGAGACATTGATAGATGAAGCATTTATCAAGTGCTATGGATATGAATAAAAATCAAAAAGATAATCTCTATCCTCAAGGTGTTTACATTCTGATAGGGAAAAATAACATATAAGGAGGATCAGGAACTAGGGAGAGGGGAGAGAAGAAGATACTTAAAGCTGTTGAGAAGAAAGAGGGGGAGGAGAAGAAATATCCATGTCTGGGTCAGGCATCCCAGCAGAAATAGACTTCTTGCAGTGGCAATCATACTGGCATACCCAGGATGGCTGCTAGCACAGTTTCTTAGATCTGCTTTGCTAGGAAAGATAGATGTTCAAGGGGTCAACGATCTTTTAAAATTACATTCATTAGTTCAGGGATAAAATCAGCACCCTGAACTTCAGGGAAAATCCAAACAAAGAAAATAGAGGAAATATAAGCAGAGAAATAAAGACCAACAGACAGGGCATCTAACTGTCTGGAAAAATTAGCACAGATCAACAGACAGATCCAACTGCTTGACAAAGGCAATACATACATAGTTGCCAGAGAGAGAAGCACCAACATCTGGATTTTTCAAAGCTGGGGGCCTGTTTAATGGCTACCCAGAGTTTCATCTGGTCAAATCACAAGAACGTTCTTCCAATGAGTGAGCCCCAAAGCAAAATGCTAACCTCAGAGAATATATACCTTTTTTTTTTTTTAGAGCCAGAGGACATCATAACCCTCATGACTCAATGCCTAATTAGAAATTAGCAAAAGGTGTGACAGCCTTCCTACAAGCATGCCTCTCCTAAGCAAGCTTCCCTTAATGGGCTCCATGTGAGATCTATTAATGGGTGGGGGAAGATCTTATATCATATTAACATTACAGAGTCACATAGTGAGTGAGTTGTGAAGCTGAGACTAAAGTCTAGGTCTTCTGCATCCCAGTCCAGGAGGATTTCTATGGCCTCCATTGCCTTCTGTGTTTACACAAAAAGTGTCCCCAAAATAGCTGTAGCTAAAGAAAGAAAAAAAAAGACTAATAACACGAAATTAGCTTCCTTGATCAAATCAGGAGGGAAAACAAACCATTTCTGTGTACCTAGTGACTCTAAGCTCTTCAAACAATTAGGCATCACCTGCTGTCCTAGCTGGGCGCTGCCTCCTATGGCCCTAAGCAGGATGTGGAGTGATGTGAGTTGAGGTACCTAGAGTCCTGAGGTGTAAATAAATCCATAGAGATAAATCTCAATAGCAAGACAGAGTAGAGAAAGTGTGGCTGCACTATACCAAAGCCTGCTTTTCTCTTGGAGGTTCCTGGGCAGCAGTCACTTCAGCAGCTTGTCCAGAAGGCCAGCCTGAGCTGCTCTCCAGGCTCCCCTGTGTCTGGAACAGAGCTGGCCCCAACGTCTCCTCAGGGACGCTAGGAGAAACAGGGCTATGTGGAGAGTCCTGACACTTGTGAAGCTTGTGGTCCCAGGCTGCATCCTTCGAGCAAGAAGAGAATCCAGGAGGTAAGAAATGATGCTTTCCTCTGGGGATGATTTTACCTTTTCCTCCCCTGTATTTATTTGCCCATGACTAAAATTCTTGAGAAAAATATGCGAATTACTCATATAAAGGAAAGGATTTTTTTATTTGGCTGTGGGGGCATTATTCATTGTCATCAGCAGAAACTTTGTCAAGTGCTATGTCTTTCTCGGATTTTAAATCAGGAAAAATCCCTCTTCCTCACAGGGTCTCACAGTTTCCTGAGTTGTAAACTAGAGAGGTTGGTCTAGATCGGGGATTCTTAAACCTTGTTGTGTCATGGACCTCACTGTCAACCTGTTGAAAACTATGGAACCCTTGCCAGAATAAGGTTTCATAACTGAAGGAAATGGTCAGTTTTAACTAAAAGTCACTAAAAAAAACCCCCATAAACACACACACATATACATGCACATACATACACATATACATACATACACAAATATATATTATATATAATGCACACACATGCACATCGTATTCTTGATCCAAGTTCACAGCCCTTTTGAAATCCAAAGAACCCTTGGGAAACCATGGAATCCTGGTTAAGAACTTCTGGATGTGGTCAATTTGAAGGTTCCTCCAAGTTCTAAGTTCTGGGTTCCTTTGGAAAACAATTTCTGTCCTTGTACCTTGAGAGAAGAGAGCATGGGTAGCAAAAAGGATTTATTTTACTTTCTGAGAGAATCCAGAAAGATTCCATCATGGGGCTTGAGATCGTAAAATTTAGTAATGGCTAAGGTCATTAGGATTGTCACTTGAGAGGAGGAAATAGGAAGATTGCACTCCTTTGAGCTTTGTCTCAGAGGGCTCCAGCAGGGAAGCTGGGCTGCTCGTGCTTTACAGATTTAAAGTTAGCCTGCCCAGGAAGGCTGAGCAAACTTCGTGCTCATCCACCAAAGAAAACATCTGCTCCGAGTGGCCTCTCGCTCTTCCTGAGCAGGCGGGCTCCGTACGTCAGTACCCGGCCTTGTCTAATTTCATTAATGTGATCTTGTGTCCATCCCATGGCAGCTTAATAGCCATTATTTGTGGCCTCCATCAAATAAAGCCTTGACCATAAATCCCCCTTCCCATAAATGAACATATAAACGTCAATCTGCATTACTGTATAATATTTATTATTTTAATTAAAGGAAAGGGGAGTGACATTTATTAGCTCACAAGTTACTTGTTAATGGCAAGGAATGACAAAAAAATGACTTCTTTTTATGAGTAATTCTTAGAACTTTCTTCAATAATTATCCTGTTATGTTCCTAATGTGAGTACCCCTAACAATGTCATGGGCTCATTTCTGGAGCCTAGAGCTTGTTTGTTTAGACAGTAGTCTCTATCTAAACTCCTCCCTTCCCATAATTCTCTTCCAACACACACACACAAACACACACACACACACACATACACACACAAGCACGCACTCTTAAGTGTACCATCTAACTTGCTCTTAGAAAGTAGCTGAGAAAGGAGGACCTGGCTGGTAAGATCAGAGACAATTCCTGTATGGCCTTTCAGGTGTGGGCACAAAAGCTCCCTTGGATGTTTATCAGGGCTAAAATGGGAAAATTCCTCTGTTGAGGATGATTCAAACAAGCAGGGATGTAGGTTTGCATTTTGACCTAGTGAAGAAGGATCTGCCCTGCAGGGAACATAGCCAGTTCACAGAGTGAAGGATGAGGAATGGGAGTGGGGGAGCAGATTGAGGGAGGGTGGTAGCTTCCAGCAAGGGTTTTTGATGACTGGATGTGTAGGACCTCAGGCTTACTGTGGTGTGGCAGCCTTTGTGTTCGGTGGCATTAAGGGGACGATTTGTTACTAAAGTGGCTAATTAATCTTCATCAAGATGACTGTCAGGACTCTTAGCTTTCTTCCCTAAAACAGGGCTTGATGGTTATGTACAGGAAGCTGGACAGGGATGAAAGCCAAGGGTAGCCTATTTTGCCTTGGCCCAGAGTTATTTAAACATAGCCTCTTGTAGTTTATCCCCAAATACCTTCAAATAGTATCCTTTTGGTAGAAGAATGTTGGATGTGCCTGACTTTCTTTCAATATGCCCATGGCTCCTTTAGTTTACAGATTCAGTAGGTATGGGTAGGTGTTTGAGGAGGGCAGTGGGCAGATGGATGGACAAATAGCCAACATCTGGCTGAAGGTGAGACCTACTGCCAATTCAAGCTTAGATGCTAAGAGGTATTTAGCAATAGGTACTTCTCTGTGGGATAGCCCTTCCTTCTAGCTCTTACCATGTTGCCTTTTACAAAGTCATATCCCTTTTCTACCTTCCCTGTCCAGAAATTCTTATCACTCTGCACAAACCTAAACTTAGTCGTCAGGAATGGGCATGCCCATGGGCCTGGGAATCTTTTACTCATTCTGACTATTTTGTCTATAGAGGCCTTTGTGTTACAGGAACCATAACCCTTGGAGAGTAGTAAACCTAAAACCTTTCTCTGGAGTACCTTCACTCCTCTATCCAAAATCAGGTATCTTCACAGGAGTAAACACCTCTTAGATCTCATACAGATGTTAACTTGGGCAAAGAAAGTAAAATCAGGGTCTACCCAAGAAATTTTCCTTCCTTCCTTCCTTCCTTCCTTCCTTTCTTCCTTGCTTCCTTCCTTTCCTCCCTCCCTCCCTCCCTCACTCCTTCCTTCCTTCCTTCCTTCCTTCCTTCCTTCCTTCCCCCTTTCTCTCTTCCTTCTCCCTCCTTCACGCCTCATTCATTATTTCATGTGACTTATGAGAGAGGCAAGAGGCAAGCAATGAAGTGAGGCACGCAATGAAGTTGTCAGTGTCTCCATTTTAGAGATGAGGAAACTGAGTAAACTTCAGGGAGGAGTAGGAACAGTGGCAAAATGTGTATTTTGTGTGTGCCCATGCCAAGTACCATAAACTTTGCCAAGGCAATCACCCTTAAACAAAGGAAAGAGGAAGATGTTGCCTCATGGTGGAGATACAAAGAACTTGGGACACCATCTACGGATTATTGATGGTGGAGGGCTTATGGTGAGGAAATAAAATAGGGAAGAATAGCCCAATACAGAAGAGGATGAGGCAGGAACTCTTCTTGGCTTTCCATCTACTGTCTTCCTATTTTAACAATTCATTTTGCTAATTCAGTGTTCAATTCTGTTATTTCTACACTGCTCTAGGACTGCAAGTTTTGTCAAAGCCTTCTAAATTCAGCATCCTTGGACAGACCCCTCTTTGTCCCATCCTAGTTATGCTTCTGTGCAGGAGGTTGATAGGGAAGGGGAAGGCAAGGCTATTGGAGAGAGTGGGCTTTCTGGAGCCCCATATTTTCCATAGTGAACAGCCAGATGCCTAGAGTACAGGCCCCAATAACCTGAAGCTTCCTTGGCAAGGCAGAGGATGTCTGTAGACTGTCAGAAGACTCTCGGCTCCCTCCAAGTAGCCTTAGCAAACCCTTCTCAGAGCTGATCCCAACAAAGGTCCTCCAAATTTATTTTGGGTCTCTGAGATTTCCCTGCTGTTAGCAAATTCCACTTTAATCACTTTGGCCCATTTAAACAAATTAATCTCAAACTCCATTCTTGTGTTTTTAATAGTTAAGAATACCTTCTGCTTAGCCCAAAGATGAGGTGGAGAGGAGGACATACATATGAGTTTCTAGCCTCCCTTTCCTTTGGAATGTGTTTTACCCCTAAGGTCTTCACCTTAGGTTCCTATTTTCAGTCAGATTTGGAGCTTTGGAGGTGCCTCAGGCTGTTCCCAATAGACTGGGATTCTGAAGCTTAGGAGGAATTGTAAGTATGCCAACAATATTTGATGTGACCGATTGAAGCTTCCCAACATCCATAAACTGAAATGAACTCATTGACTCATTTTAGGAATGACCAGCAGAAACAAGATTTCTACCTTTCTGTGGCTTTTAAAGTGCCTGTCTTCCCCAGTACCTTTGCACAGCCATATTCTCAATCATTGATTCAATTCATTTTCAAAATGTATTAAACACTCACTGTATGTGGTTCTTCATGCTGAGAATTCTACTGATATAAAAGCAAATATTTCTTCTTAATTGTAATCACTATGAACTATGAATTGATTCATTTATTCATTAAGTGTCTTCTATGTACAAAATTCTGTGCTAGGCAATCAAAAGGCACGGGTAGGAGTAGGGCTAAAAAAGATGAATAGGACATGATCACTGTCGTCAAGGGATTCTACAATCTAGTAGGGAAAGTTAGATTGCTCAGTGGATAAACACTGAGCCTGGGGTGAGGAAGATCTGAGTTCAAATTCAGGTTCAGATACTTTCCAGCTGTGCGACCCTGGGCAAGTCACTTAACGTCTATTTGCCTTAATCCATCAGAGAAGGAAATGGCAAACCTCTCCAATATCTTCACCAAGAAAACAACATGAACAGTATGGTCCACCGAATCACAAAGAGTTGGACGTGAATGAACAATAACAACAGGGAAAGTTGAGATATGATGGCACCATACAAATGTGGAATGGGCTGCCAGGAAGGTAGGGAGGTCTATATCACTTTAGGTCCTCATACAGAAGCTAGATTTCAACTTATTGGGATTGTTACTGAGGGGTTTCCTGCTAAGGTACATTGTGGAATAGATGTCCTTGGAGATCAATCCCATCTCTGAAATTCTTTAATTCTGTGGCACGAAAACAACTACTTAGATAGTTTTAAAGTAGAAATTATGTACTTTTCATCTACTTATATTTGAAAGTGATATGAGATCAGATAAGGAACATCAAGGGGCATACAACTTTTCCTGTAAAAAGAAAAGAAAAAAATCAAACTGGAAGGGGAAGATTGTCAGGGTATGAGACACAAAGAAGGGAAAACATGGGACAGGGACAGCAAGTATGATCATAGGATCATTGTTTAAAACTAGAAGGGCTTCGCTATTACTTTCTTAAGTCTAAATTGTCAACAAGACAATAAATCAAGCCTGGATTTGTAATGTTCACTGATTGCTGCTATGTAAATGCTCACAATGAAAAATATATTTGCCTGATCTGAATCAGTAGGAGCAGGGTCTCCATTTTATATATGACAAAACTGAGACCTGGAGGGTTTAAATGCCTTGCCTAAGGTTATCCAGTTTGATCAGAGTGGACAGTATATAAGAAGAATGAGTGTGACACAAGCCTGGAACCAGGTAGTTTGTAGAAAAAATAGACTGGAACCATCCTGTGACGTGCTTGAATGTCAAACAAAGGGTTTTATATTTTGTCCTCTAGGTAGGGAATGGGGAACCACTAAAGCTTTTGAACAGAGGCATGGAACAGTGAATGTAGCAGGAACAGGATGGAGTGGGATGGAAGGACTGAAGGCTGGAGACTCGTTAGAGGTTCCCCTGTTAATTTCCTGCTCACCCCATAGATCCCCCCTGAAAAGACTCCACAAGACATGACTGAACTGTAAGGAGGGGGCAGTTTTCTGCCTATGCTGGGAGGGAGGAGCAGCAAACTCTCTTCAGGCTTAGGGCACAGGGGCCTCTTTGGAGTGCCTGCTAATTAAACTCTCCATATTGCTGTGCTGGCAAACTACAGTTCCTGATCCTACTTCTGACCTGGTCTCTAAAGGCCCTGGTGGGATATGCGATTTTACAGCATGAAAATTAAAAGATTGTTCACTGAGTGTGTGTATGTGGCCAGCAACCTCTTTTTGGATCTTGGCAGACTTTCAGTGTGAGGGGCAATGTGCAGACTAGAGCAAGGAGTCAGCTCCCCTGAAATGAAAGGTTCTTTCAAAAGGAAACCAAATTAAATTATCTTTCACTCCAAATCCTTCACCTTTCCAAACTTCCCTATTACTGTTAAAGGCACCACCAACCTCCTACTCATCCAGGCTTCAACCTAGGTATCATTCTTGTCTTCTCATTCTCTCTTATTCTTCTCATGTCTGATCTTTTCTCAAAGCCTCTTGATTTTACCTTCATAACATCTTTTAAATCCGCTTTCTCTTTTCTGATACTGTCAGTATCCTGGAGCAGGCCCTCATCGTCTTACACCAGGACTATTACAATAGCCTTCTGGTCAATCCCCCTTCTTCAGATCTCTCCCTGATGCCAGTCTCTACTTATCAGTTAAATTAATCTTCCTAAAGTGCAGGTCTGACCATGTCACAATCCTACTCAGTAAGCATCCGTGGCTTCCTATCATCTCCAGAATAAAATTCTATTTGGCATTCAAAGCCCTTCACATCCTGCTTCCTCATCCCCCCACCCTCCCCTCCTTTTCAGTCTTCTTAAACTTTGACCTGCTCACATACTTCTCAATCCCATAACACTGGACTCCGTACTGTTCTGTAAGAAATGACATACTCCATCTCGAAACTTGAGACATTTTCACTGGCTGTCCCATATGTTTGGAATTTTCTTTCTCTTCTTCTCTGCCTTCCTTCAAACTGCAGAGAAAATCTCATTTTCTATAGGGAGTCTTTTCCAATCTCTTTTAATTCTAATGCCTTCATTCTATTGATTATCTCTAATTTGTCCTGTCTATATCTTGTTTGAACATGTAATCTCCTTGTGAGAAGAGTCTGACTTTTGCCTTTCTTTGTACCCCCCAGTGTTTAGCCTAGTGCTTTGTATATATTAGGTGCTTAATGAATGTTTATTGACTCACTGAGCAGAATTGAGAGGAAGTCAGGGGTATACTGCTAAATGTTTTGCAACTGGCTTTCTGAAAAACAATGTTTTCAGGGTGGGGAGGATGTATGCCCAACATACTTTTAAGTTTAATCTTTATGATATTTTTCCATCACTTTCTTAGACAATCAACAAAAAGTAAACTAAACCCTGATTTGTATCTAATTTCTATGATATAAACGCCAACACTAAAAATTTAACAGTTGGCTTTGGAGCTAGTTTGAGCCATTTCCAGAACACCCCCAGGTGCCTATTCTGCTCTCTGGCATAGCCCACCCCTATTAATTGTTGTTGATGTTGTTCAGTCATTCAATCATATCTGACTTTTCTTGACCCCATGGACATGCACATCAAGCTCTTCTAAACTCCACTGTCTCCTGAAGTCTGTCCAAGTTTATGTTCATTGCTTCCATGACACTATCTATTCATCTCATCCTCTGCCATCCCCTTTTCCTTTTGCTGTCAATCTTTCCCAACATCAGGGTCATTTCCAACAAGTCCCATCGTCTCATTTTGTGGCCAAAGTATTTAAGCTTCAGCTTCAGCATTTGACCTTCAAGTTAACAGCTTGAATCAATTTCTTTAAGTATTGTCTGATTTGATCTCCTTGCTGTTAATGAGACTCTCAAAAGACTTCTCGAGCATTATAATTCAAAAGTATTGATTCTGTGATGCTCAGCTTTCCTTATAGTTCAGCTCTCATAGCCATACATTACTATTGGAAAAACCATAGCTTTGGCCATATGGACCTTTATTGGCAAGGTGATGGCTCTGTTTGTAGTACGCTATCCAGATTTCCTATAGCTTTTCTTCCAAGGAGCAAGTGTCTTTTATTTTCATGCCTGCAGTCACCATCTACAGTGATGTTTCAGCCCAAAAATATAAAATAAGACACTGTTTCCATTTCTTTTCCCTTTATTTGCTAGAAAGTTGTATCATTTGCCAAGATCTTAGTTACTTTTCTTTTATTGTTTCAAGCCAGCTTTGACATTCTCAACAAGAGCCTGCTTAATTCTTCACTTTCTGCCATCAGAATGGAATCATCTGCATAGCTGAGACTCTTGTTATTTCTCCCAGAAACCTTAATCCCCGCTTTTGATTCATCCTGGCATTTCTTATGATTGGACTCTGCATATAAGTTAAGTAAGGTAGTAATATGCAGCTTTGTGGTACTCCTTTCCCAATCTTAAACCAGCTAGTTGCTCCATGTTCAGTTGTAACTGTTGCTCTTTGGTGTGCGTACAGGTTCCTCTGGAGATGACTGTGATGATCTTGTACTCCCATCTTTTTGAGGACTTGCCACATTTTGTTGTGATTGACCTGGTCAAAGACTTTAGCATAGTCAATGAAGCAGTAGTAATTTTTTTTTTCCTTCTGGAACTTCTTTGCTTTCTCCAAAATCAAGTGAATGTTGGAAATTTGGATTATAGATTCTCTGCCTCTTTGAAAGCCAGCCTGCTTTTCTGCTAATCCTCGGTTCATATATTGCTGAAGCCTAGGTTGCAGAATCTATGCCAGCATGTAAAATGAGCACAATTGGGGGCGGCTAGGTGGCACAGTGAATAAAGCACCGGCCTTGGAGTCAGGAGGACCCTGAGTCCAAATCTGGGCTCAGACACTTAACACACAAAAAAACTAGCTGTGTGACCTTGGGCAAGACACTTAACGCCAACTGCCCTCCAAAAAAAAAAAAAGAAATGAGCACAATTGTTCAGTAATTTGAGCATTCCTTGGCATTGCCTTTCTTTAGGATTGTGATATAAACTGCTTTTTTTCAATGCAGTGGCTACTGTTGTGTTTTCCAAATTTGCTGGTATATCAAGTGCTTTACTTTAACAGAATTATCTTTTAAGATTTAAATAGCTCAGCTGGAATTCTGTCCCCTCCATTAACCTTATTGTGAACAATGCTTTTTAAGGCCCACTCAACTTCATTCTCCAGGATGTCTGGTTCTAGATTAGTACCACACCATCCTGGTTATCAGTGATGTTAAGATCTTTCCTGTTTGTTTCCTCATATTCTCATCACTTCTTAATCACTTCCACTTCCGTTAAGTCCCTACCATTGTTTTGGTCTTTTATCATGCCCATTTTTGCATGAAACATTCTCTTGATATCTCTAATTTTCTTGAAGAGATCTCTTGTCTTTCCCATTCTATTTTTTCCCTCTCTGTCTTTTCATTGCTCATTTAAGAAAACCTTCTTATGTCTCCTCTCTATTCTCTAGAATTCTGCATTCAATTGGATGTATCTTTCCCTTTCTCCTTTCCCTTTCTTTGCTCAGTTTATTAGTAAAGCCTCATCACACAGCCATTTTGCTTTCTTGTTCTTCTTTTTCTTTGGAATGTTTTGTGTTGCTGCTTTCTGTTCAATATTGCAAACCTCTGTCCATAATTCTTCAGAAATGCTATCTACCAGATCAGATCCCATAAATGTATCCATCACTTCCATTTCATATTCAAAAAGGATGTTATTTAGGTCATTCCTATATGGTCTGATGGTTTTCCCTACTTTTTTCAACTTAAATATGAAGTTTGCAATAAGAAGGTTCTGATCTGAACCACAGTTAGCTCTAGATCTTGTTTTATATACTTCTCCATATTTGGCTGCAAAGCATATAATCAGTCTGATTTCTATATTGACCATCTGGTGATGCCCATGTGTAGAGTTGCCTTTTGGGTTGTTGAAATAAGAATGTTTGCCATAACCAGTAAGTTATCTTGACAAAATTCTATCAGTCTCTGCTCTGCTTCATTTTGTAACCCAAGGCCAAATTTGCATATTATTCCAATTATCTTTTTATTATTGATTGATTGATTGATTATTTAGCTACAGTGAATGTTATGTCCCTTTTTGGTGTTACTTCTGGAAGATGTAAGTCTTTACTGAACCAAACCACTTTGGCATCTTTGACATCGCTGGTTAGAACATAGACTTGTATGAACTGTGATGTTGAATGGTTTGCCTTGGATTCAAACAAATATCATTCTACTATTTTTGAGCTTATACCCCAGTACTGCTTTTTTCACTCTCTTATTGATTATTACGGCTGCTCCATTTCTTTTAAGGAATTCTTCTGTACAGGAGTATATGTAGTGATCATTTTAATTAAATTCATTCATTCCCATCCATTTAAGTTCACTGACACCCAAGATATTGATGTTTAATCAGACACACCTGCAGCTGAACTTCCTTTCAGTTCTGCCCCAGTCACTTCATTGGTACTGGAGCTACCTGTAGTTGTTTTCCAATAGCATATTGGAAACCTTCTGATCTGAGGGGCTCATCTTCATTGTCATCTTTTATCATTTTAGTACTGTCCACGGGGTTTACTTAGCAAAGATACCAAAGCGAAAATTCTTTCCCAATTTCCCACTTCCTTGGTAATCTTGGTTACATTGACTTTTTTTGTACAAAAACTTTTCAATTTAATGTAATCAAAATCATCCATTTTGCATTTCATCATGCTCTCTAAATCTTTTTTGGTCATAAAATCTTCCCTTCTCCACAAATCTGACAGGTAAACTATTCCTTGCTCTCCCAGATTGCTTACAGTATCAGCCTTTATACCTAGATTGTGTACCCATTTAGACTTGATTTTGGTATACGGTTTAAGATATTGACCGATACCTACTTTCTTCCATACCATTTTCCAGTTTTCCCAGCAATTTTTGTCAAATAGTGAGTTTTTATCCCAGAAGCTGAGATCTTTGTGTTTATCAAACAGTAGATTACTGTAATCATTGACTGCTGTGTCTTGTGGACTTAATCTATTCCACTGATCCACAACTCTATTCCTCAGCCAGTACCAAGTAGTTTTGATGATTGTTGCTTTATAATACAGATTAAAATCTGGTATGGCTAGGCCACCTTCAAAAAAAAAAGATACTAGAATGGTTTGCAATTTCCTTTTCCAGTGGATCACCTTTTGTCAGAGGTCTTCACTATAACCTATCCATCTTGGGTACCTCTGCATGACATAACTCATAATTTCCTTGCAATACATAAATTCCTCCACCATGATAAGGCAATGATCCAGGATCCCCCACACCCTTATTACTTCCCATACAACTCTGGAGTAGGCTTGCCTTTTCTTGGCAGTCTGATGAGTAAGGAAGTATAAATGTATTCTTCTCCTCTCTCTTTCCAAACAAAAGGAAAGTATGGAGGTTAATATATATAGGTACATAGATGGCACACTGTATAGAATGTTGGATTTGGAGTTGGAAGACCTGAGTTCTGATCCTGTTTGAGACACTTAGGAGCTATGTTATGTTGCACATATCACTTAACCTTTTTCAGTCTGAGTTTCCTCATTTGTAAAATGAAGACAATAATCATACCTACATGACAGGTTCTTGGGAGTATACAATGATGAAATATGTAAAGTACTTAGCAAACCAATGGCTATGTAAATCTTAGCTATCATTATTGTTGTTGATGGTGAAAATTACGACGATGATGATGACATTCCTTTAGGTCATTGAAGAACTAGCCCTCAATGAATTTCCACTAAACTGAGAAGTTTTCATCTTAATGCTAAAACCCTTAAAGCAGGGAAGATCCATTGGAATTAACTCCAATGGTGTAATTTTACATTCTGTGACAGACTAGAGAGAATGCTATTTTTAGACCCTTTTTGAAGGGTCCATATTTTTTCATATTTTTTGTAAACTTAATGAATATCAAAACTAGAAAGAGTTCTAAAGATAATATCCTATTCCCTCAACTACAGGAAGCAGCTATGTCTCAGAGAAGAGAAGAGACTTGGCTAAAATTAGAATTAAAATCCAGATCTCCTAATTCCCATTCCAGTGTGTTTATGTAGAGATCAAAGACTCATAGATGTTTACAAGTCACCTTATGCGGGGACTATTATAATAGACTAATTGGTCTCCCTACCTCTATCCTCTCTTATCTTTTATCCATCCTCCTCTCAGCTGCCAAACTGGTATTCTTCAAACACTGATTTGACTATATGATTGCTGCTCCCCAGCTCAAAGATCTTCAGTATGTCCTACTGACTGTAGGTTAATATATAAACTCCTTAGCCTGGCATTTAAAGCCCCCCAAATCTGTCCTCCAGCTACTTTCTAGCCTTATTTCATGATTCCTCAGGATATGTTCTTTGTTCTAATCAAATAAGCATGTCGGCAATTCCCTGTACCTGATACTGCCATGCTTTGGCACATGTTGTCTCCTATGTCTGGTGAACATTTTCTCTTCTTCGTTGTTTTTTTTTTTTTTTTTATAATGGATAAAAATCTTTATTATTTAGTTTTGCAAGTATAAGGTAAAGGTATAGGCAGTAAGTTTTACTAGTCAGTAAAAATCAATTCTACTAATCATTTGAAAGTCAGTATGCTAACCAGAGAGTTGAAAAAAGCAGTTTGCTAAAAGGAAAATATTTAGAGAAAATAGATATTTGTACCAAAATTATAAAATGCTTATAGGAGTTATTGCTTTACAAGAGAGGCAAAAACTCATTTTAAGTTATATGGCCAGTTAAGAGCTTTAAAATTTGCCAAATGGAAATTGAAGCATGCAAAAATGTATAAACAGTCTACAAAAGACGTTCATTTTTGTTCCTGAGTATACTAAAGCTACGAAACATAAGGGATCATAGGGAAGGCCACAGTTTTTTTTTTTCAGGGCATTTCCTTTCCACACATTGTTTTCCTCCTCCTTCATACTCTTGTTTGGAAATCCACATCTGCTGAAAGGTACCCAGAGAGGCTAGAATTGAGCCACCAATCCACGAACTAAATCGCCGTTCCACTGCTGTGTTATTTGCAATTAACTTCCATCTCATACTCGCAGGGGTCTTCTGAGACAGCTCCCGATGCAATCTATCAGTGAAACTGTATCAGAGTGTTTCCTCCTGCCACTGTGACACTGCCATAAAGGCCTGGTCTGATGTCAATGTCACACATCCCAACGCTTGTGGTAACAACATGACTGACTCCCAACATTGTGTTACCTGATAACCCCTTCACATTAGACAGGTCAAATAATCCTTCAGGTATCTTAAGTCACTCAGCACCAAAGTCGCAGTTGTAACCACTGGGAAATTTATAATGAACTGCTGGCATTTGTGTAGCCACTTGTTCATCATAAGTTGAATCTGAGACCTGGAGCACAGAAGTTTGACTATCTTGGATCACACGATTACACATATAATTGTGCCAAGACCTAGTAACCTGTGGAAACTTTTCTTTTCTCTTCCAATTTGCTGGGGATCCTTCACAAACAGCCTCCTTTGATGCAATCATATATGTAGGGATCAATTCTACATTCATTTCTTGGAACAGTCCTCTGTACTGCATGGTAATAAAGTCTCCTGCAAGGGGTGATTTCACAATGTCTTGCTGAAGGACATATCCATCATGGACTGGAATGGCAGTAGTATGAGTGGCCCCACTATTCAAAATCAACCCTGTAGAATGACCGTTAGCAAATGCTGTAAGAACTGCAGTTTTACAAAGGAAGAATGCAGGGATGTTGTAGTGTTCAGACATCAACTCTGTCAGCTTCTCTCTTTCTGCTCTGGTATTCCACGGTGCTTCTAACATTAGAACAGGGTGCAAGCTGGCTTCGGATTTGACATGCATCTTGTAAGTGTGATCCAAAATAGCTTGGAAACTGTCCCAATCTTCAATCATTCCATTCGTTAAAGGTGATATTGCCTCCATATTCTCCCTTGGAACACGCAATGCATTGGTATCAATGTAGTACTTGGGACCTCCTTGTTTGCCTTTATCCCCATCTATCGCTATCATTGTGCTCCCATCATCCCTTTCAAGTACCACAACCGATAGTGGTGGGAAAATCAACCTTTGGGCAGTCCTCACCAGCATAGCCAGCTCTCACTGTATAGGAGCGAATGTCAAAAACAAGAGCCCCAACTTCATCTGCTCCATAGAAGCCACCGCTCACGGGTGCTGCGGCTGCCTTGCCGCACTGAAAGCGCCCCCCCCCGGGGCTTCCTGGGCTCCAGCAACGGCCGCCAGCCCCTCGGCTTCCTCCTGAGGCAACAAAGCGCCGTCCGTCCTCTCTTCTTCATTTTTGCTCCCTAGTTTTCCCAACTTCCTTCAGGTGCCACCTTTTACTTACGACCTTTCCTAATTTCCCCCCAATTTTTTTTTTAGCGTTTTCTCCCTCTTGAAATTATTTTGAACATATTTTATATTTATTTACCTATATATATGTATATCCCTCCCCCCTGAAGAATGTAAGTTCCTTAAGGGTAGAGAGATTGTTTTACTTGTGTTTTGTATCTGGAGTGCCTTGAACAGTGCTTTGGTATGTAGAAGTTTTAATAAATGCTAATAGAATAGTAGTGAATTTAGAGTTAGAGGTGGCCTTATTCATGGGCTAGCTCATTCCCCTCCCACCACATCATTTGATGCATAAGGAAACTGTAGATTAATGAAAGTTCCTCAAACATCACGTGATTAATTAGTAGCAGAATTCATAATTGAACCTAAGTTTTTGCTTCCAAGTCCAGTATGCTTTTCCCTATCCAGTGCAGTTCAAATAAACTATGAGCTCAACCAGTATAGATGGGAAGGGATAGGGAACAATCATTTATTAAGTGCCTACTGTGTGCCAGGCACTTTGCAAATATTATCTCATTTGATCCTCACAACATACTTGGGAGGAGGTGCTATTATTATCCCCATTTTATAAACGAAGAAACTGAGGCAAACAGGATTAAATGACTTCCCAGGGTCACATAGCTAGTAAGTTTCTGAGGTCAGATTTGAACTCAGTCTTCCTGATTCTAGGCCTAGTACCCTGTCCACTTAGTTGTCTCCAAAAAGATCATGACATTCATCTCAGTAGGAATGGTTCTCCCTTTCCCCTGTTTCTTCCTTTTTTCCTTTCTCTTTTTTGCTTTCTTTTTATTTCTCTTTTTGTCTTTTAATTATTTATTTTTAACATTCTTTTTAAAAAGTTTTGACTTTCAAAGTCTCTCCCTCCTTTCTGTCTCTTCCCAATACATTGAGAAAGCAAGCAATATGATATAAATTATACATATGAAGTCACGTAAAACAAATTTCTGTATTAGCGATGTGAAAAGATAAAACAATAAAAAGAAATAAAGAAAATGGGAAAAAAAGCTTCTTGAATTTGCATTCATCATGGGTCCTTTGGAGTTGTCCTGGATCATTGTCTTGATCGGAGTAGGTAAGTCTTTCACAGTTGATCATTGGTACCATGTTGCTGGTACCGTGTACAATGTTTTCCTTGGTTCTGCTCACTTCACTTTACATCAGTTCATGTAAGTCATCCCAGGTTTTTCTGAAACTATCTTGCTCATCATTTCTTATAGCACAATAGAATGCCTTCACAATCAAATATCATGGCCTGTTTAGCCATTCCTCACTGGTTAGGCATCCCCTCAATTTCATTGTTCTTTTTTAAAAATAAATTTGTTTATTTAATTTTCGTTTTCAACATTCACTTCCATGAAATTTTAAGTTCTAAATTTTGTGTCCATCTCTCCCCTCCCCTACCTCAAGATGGAATGTAATCTGATATGGGCTGTACATATACATTCATATGAAAATCATTTTCACATTAGTAATGTTGTAAAGAAGAATTAGAACCAATGGGAGAAACCATGAGAAAGAAGAAACATAACAAGAGAGAGAGAGAAAAAGAGAGAGAGAGAGAGAGAGAGAGAGAGAGAACACAAATAATATGTTTCTATCTCCATTCAGACTCCATAGTTCTTTTTCTGGCTGTGGAGAGCATTTTCCATCATGAGATTTTTGGAGTCATTCCCTCAATTTCTAATTCTCTGCCACCACAAAAATAGCTGCTACAAATATTTTTGTACATATAGAATCTTTTCCTTTTTCTTTTATCTCGTTGTGATACAGATCTAGTTATGGTATTGCGGGGTTCAGGGTATGCACAGTTTTATTACCCTTTGGGTGTAGTTCTAAATTTCTCTCCAGAATGGTTGGATCAGTTCATAACTTCACCAACAATGAATTAGTGTCCCAGTTTTCCCACATTCCCTCCAATAGTTTGCTGACCCCTGGCCTAGATGAATGAATGAAATGTCAAGAACTGTGCTAAATACTAGAGATACAAATACAAAAGTGAAATAGTTTCTGATTTCTTTGCTGTTCCTCATATGAGTTATTCCATCTCACAACACCAGGCATTTTCACTTGTTCTTCCCCATATCTGGTATGTTCTTTCTCAATTTCTCTACCTCCCTGCTTCCCTGGATTTCTTCAAGTCCCGCCTTTTGCAATAAACCTTTCCAGGTCCTCCTGAGGGTCAGTGCTTCCTTTTGTCCTCTGTTGATTATCTGTAATTATATACACACATGCATATCTATATCTATCTGTCTGTCTATCTATCTATCTATCTATCTAGATATCTATATCTATATATATATCTATCTATATATGCATATGTGTATATAATTAGAGATATATATGAGTGTATGTATGTGCGTATGTGCATATGTATGTATGTGTGTATGTATATAGGTACATATTTGTATATAAACTATGTAGAAACTACATATATGTGAAGTATAAAAGAAAGAGAGTTGTCTGTCTCCCCCATTAGAACCATTGAGGGTATGGACCGTGATTGCTTCTCTTTGTATCCCTTGCCTGACACAGAGCAGGTGTTTAATAAATACTTGTTGATAATAAGGGAGATATCACTTTTAGGGGAGTGATAGGAAAGAGAATTATGACTTGAGAAATCACAAACATAAGGGATTGACAGCTAGGGGAAAGAATTGTAGTTTGAGAAGCCACAAAGATAGTGAGAACAACAATAGGAAAGTCAGTTGAAGCTCCCTTTCAGAGACTGTGGTCATGTAGCTTTGAGTTCAGCTCTCAGAGCAAGAGGGAGAAAGGGAAGGAGTAGATACATTTTCATTGGCAGGTTGTAGACAAGGGCCAGTGGTCTCAGGGGGTGCTTATCCTGGTGGCTTAACTTCTCCTGTGTCTGGCCTTTAGCATCCTGAGGACTGGTGCACACTCTCACCATCTGCAAGTCATTATCCCTTCTGGTTGGCTAATTAGTAAACATTGGATATTGGGTTGAGTGATTAGTAATAGATGATAAAGATAACAAAATGACCATGTTTTCTGGCTGTCAGTCTCTTAAGCTCTGTTATTCCAATTAAGAGATTTGTGTCCTTCTAGAGCTGTTATGATGCTACTGGGGAGTAGCAGGGGTCTTTGTCCTGGAAAAGGCAGATGAATTTTTCCTCTAGGAGTCTGGATATCAAATGTTCCTCCTATGCCTTATAGTTGTCTGCTTGCTTACAGAAGACTCTATAGAAGACTCTATGTTGGCCTGAATCCTGTGGATATAAAGGGGAGAACCCAAGAGTGGGCCAGGGAGTGGGACTGTGAGCCAGTGTAAGCCTGGAGGGGATGGAGAGGGCACAGGCTGGACCCCTCCTAGCTCAGCTGTGCCCATGTTAGAATTGCCTCTCCCAGAATCCACCTGTACCATCCTTATTCCTTAATTTATTTTATCCCAGGAACAAGATTCCCAGGTATGACCTGGAGTGAGTTACCTGTTTGTTCTTTCTCTTTTTTCCTGTCACTGTCTTTTTTCTCTTTGTTTCTCCATTTCTCTTGCTTCTCCCTCTCTCTAGTCCTATCTCTTCTCTTCGTCTCCATTTCTTTGTTTATCTCTGTTTCCATGATTGAATATTCAAAGCTAAATTCCCTTTTCTAGCAATAAAGAGGACTCTTTGGAAACATGCCTTCTGACCTTTGAAGTGACAATATGACACTAATTTTCGGGAATATTCTTCTATTTTTCTGCTGTCGTTGTGGATGCTTGTGTGTGTGTGTGTGTGTGTGTGTGTGTGTGTGTGTGTGTGTGTGTGTGTGTGTGTAGGCAGTACTTTTAGGACAGTGCAGTCTCCAATGGAAGGAGGCTGGTTCACTCTATGCCTCTTACGTCCCCCCCCCCCCCGAAGCTTGACAGTTTTTCAAACATATTCACTGTCAGCCCTAACAACCTGTCAGTAGCTGCTAGGATGGGCCAACTGCAAAGCGCCCGGCGCCCTGTGACAGCCATGCCACAACGATGCACGTCTTATACATGAAGGCTGAAACTTTTGAAAGGTACCCTGGCCCTTCGGAGGAAAAATGAACAATCAGATATTTGTAATAAAAAAAAAAAGCAAGACCAAAACAAAACCCACCAGCCTCTTGTCACAGCTGATATCTGTTTCTTTGCCTTGAAAATTGAGGTGTATGTGAAGGAATTAAACATAGCAGAGACAATTGCTACCCAGCCCGGAGTCCAGAAACACGTGCCCCATTTGTTATTTGCCAACACAGCAAAGAAGCAGCAACCCATGGCATTTCCTGGGGGGGAAGGTGCCAGCTGAGGCTCACTCTGTATCCCCCCTCCTTTTTCTTGTCTCCCACTGGGGCTAGCAGTCTTCAATAAGGCAGATAGATGAAAAGGATGAGCAGGATCGCAGTCATTCTAACTGGAACTTGCAATCACAGAGAGAACACAGGCCCAGGGAAGGACTTTAGGGATCATCTAATTCAACACTCTTATTGTAAACATGAAGAAAAACAGAGGCTCAAAGGGAGAGGAGTGAGAAACAAGCATTTATTAAAAACCCACTATGTATCAGGCATTTTAAGAAATTCTATTATTCAATCTTTACAACAATCCTTGTTAGGGGCTATTATTATCTCCATTTTACAGTTCAGGAAACTGAGGCAGGCAGAGATAGAATGAGCTGCCCAAATCACACACCTCCTATAAGTGCCTGAAGCTAGATTTGCACTCAGATCTTCCTGATTCCGAGCCCAGCACTCCATCTACAGTTAAGAACTGGGAGACACAGAATCACAGGACTATAGATTGAGAGCTATGCTCCCATATCCCTAACTAGTATTGGACATCTTGAAGTAGATGTCCCATAGGCATCTCAAACATGATGTGTCCAAAACTGAAACAGAATTAATTCTCTTTCCCCAAAAGCCTCTTCTCTTCCAAACTTCCTTATTGGTGTTGATGGTGCTACTGTCCTCTCAAGCATCTAGATTCCTTTTATAAAAGAGAATTAATTTTTAGTTTTTAGCATTTACTTTTATAAGATTTAGGGTTTCAAAATTTCCCTCCTCCTTCCTTCTCTACCCCTCCACAAGACAACATGTAAAACATGCCACCCAATATAGGGTATACAAGTATAATCATATTAAATGTATTTCCACATTAGTCATGTTGTAAAAGAAGAAACAGAACAAAAGGGAAAAAAACATGAGACAGAAAAAAAAAAGAGAAAATATTATACTTTCATCTGCATCCAGCCTCTATAGGTTTTTCTTTTCTCTTGATGTGGATAGCATTTTCCATAATGAGTCTTTTGGAATTGTCTTGGATCATTGTATTGCAAAGAAGAGCTAAGTCTATAATAGATGATCATTGCACAATGTTGCTGTTACTGTGTACAATGTTCTCCTGGTTCTGCTCACTTCACTCAGCATCAGTTCATGTAAATCTTTCCAGGTTTTGCCAAAATGCACCAAGCACCTAGATTTCAACATCAGTGGCATCCTTGATTCCTCACTGCCCCTCATTCCACGTAGGCAAATTATTGCTAAATCTTGTCATATCTACCTTAAAAACATCCCTCCTTTATTTCCCCTTCTCTGTATGCAGTCACCACTCTGGTGTAGGCTCTAATGCATTGACTACTGAAATAGCTCTTTAAAAAAACAACAACAACATTGTTGTTATTTTTTGCTTTTACAACAAAAGAATTTCTCTTACTATTCTTCCATCTTATATAACACAATATTTAAAAAAAAAAAAAAAAGCAAAAATCAGCAAAACAAATCATTACATTGAAAGAGACTCAAAGAGTCTCAAACGCCATGTACTACATCCATGGACCTCCAACACCTGCAAAAAAGTGGAGAGTAATAACTCTTCTTTGGGGCCATGCTTCTTCTTATAATAGTTCAATATTCACATTGATTATTTTATGATTGTTCTTTCTATTTCCATCATTATAATCATTGTATATGTTGTTTTCTTGACTCTATTTCATTCTACACAAGTTCATGGAAATCTTTTTATGCTATCACTTTCATAATTTCTCAAGCATAACTACATCCCATTACTTTCATGTACCACAATTTGTTTAGCCATTGTCTAAGCAGCAGATATCTACTTTCTTTTTAATTTTCAGCTATCACAAAAAGTGCTCCTCCTATAAACATTTTGGTTTATATGAGATCTTTCTTCTTATCATTGACATCCTTGTGATATAGACCTTGTAGTGAACTCTCTGGGTCAAGAGGTATGAACATTTTAGAAATTTTACTACCATAATTCCAAAGCCTTTCCCAAAATGATTGTACTGATTCACAGCTCCACTAAAAATGCACTATAGCTATGTTCCCACAACTCCTCTGACATTTGGGTAGCTAAGTAGCACAGTGGATAGATTGATGGGCCTAGAGTTAAAAAGACCTGAGTTCAAAGCCAGCTGCAGCAACTAACTCTCTGGTGACCCTGGGCAAGTCACTTTTGCCTCAGATTCCTCATCTGTAAAATGGGCATAATAGTAGCACCTACTTCCCAGGGCTATTGTGAGGAATAAGTTAGATAATATTTATAAAAGAGCTTAGCACAATGCCTAGCACATAGTAGGAATGTATAAATGATAGTTATTATTAGTATTATTACTAGACTATCCTTTTTGGGCTTTTGCTAATTTTGGAGGTGTGCATGAAACCTCAGGGTTGTTTTGATTGCATTTTTCTTATCATCAGTGACTTGGAACATTCTTTCATATAGTTATTAATAGTTTGAAATGTTTCCTTTGACAACTATTTGTTCTTATCCTTTGACCACTCGTGTATTGGAGAATGGCTCTTGGTGCAAAAGATTTGATGTCTGATTAGTCCCTCTGTCTAAAGTCTCTGCACTTCGACATATCTCCCACAAAACTCTCAAAACTATTTTTCAGGAAATGTAGGTTTGGCTATGTAACCCCCTATTCAATAAACCAATGGCTCCTCAATCAAATAGAAAGCCCTCGTTTGGCATTTAAATCTCTTCCCAACCTGGCCCCTTCCTACCTTTCTAATTTTCTATTTTCCTCCTCTCCACAGACTTTCTGATCCAGCCACACTTGTTTACTTGTTCTTCTTCACACTCATCATTATGTCTCCAAGTCTTTGCTCTTTCTGTCCCCAATACCTGGACTGTTCTGATTCCCTAACTCTGACTCTTTCCTTGGATTTCTTCAAGACTCAGTTCAAATTCCACCTTATATAAGAGGCTTTCCCTGTTTCTCTCAATTTCTTATGCCAATCAGTCCATTAATAAATATTTCTTAAGCACCTATTATGGGCCAGGCATTGTGCTAAAGACTGAAGATGCAAAAAAAGACAAAAGATGATTCCTGCCCTCAAGGAGCCTACAATCTAATGGAAGATAACATGCAAATGCTAATATATATGTATACACACATATGTGTCAGGCTTTATGCAAAATAAATGTTGCTGTTGTTTGTCTTTCATGCTCAAAAAAGACCAAAATGGCATCGTGATTCTGGGGTCAATGTATTGTGTGTTCATACCAGTATAAGCCCAGATAGCTCTACCACAGGTTGGGCGCAAATAGTTTATTTGACCATAGGGGAGAGAGATGTCTCTAAATTTGTACATCTTGTGTTTCTTTTGAACTACTGCATTTCTGCTTTGCTCATGCCGAATGGGTGGTCCTGTGCCAGTGTCTCCCATGTCTTATCATCTATACCAAAGTTTTTTATGACAGTGTCCTTGTATCATGTCTTTTCATGACAGTGTCCTTGTATCATGTCTTCTGACCACAATGTGAGCATCTGCTTTTCTTGAGTTCTTCATAAAATACTCTTTTATACAAACAAATGTTTGGCATTCAAACAACCTGGCCAGCCCACTCTCTTCAGTAGAGTTTGAATGTTTGGCAGTTTAATTGGAGAAAGGACCTTAGAGTCTGGAACCTTATCTTGCCAGGTGATGCTCAGAATTATCTTAAGACAAGTCAAATGGCAGTGGTTCAATTTTCTCTATGGTGTTGGTAGACTATCCAGGTTTCACAGTCATAGAACAATGAGGTCAGAACAACGGTTCTGAAGACCTTCAGTTTAGTAGGCAGTCTAATACTTCTTCTTTCCTATACTTTTTTTCAGAGCCTCCCAAACATTGAGAAAGCTCTGGCAATGAATGCATCAACCTCATCATCTACGTGTATGTCCCTGGAAAGTATGCTGCCGAGGTAAGCGAACTTATCTATAGCATTAACTATTTCTCCATTTGCTGCAACCAGTGATTCCACATATGGATGGTGTGGTGCTAGCTGGTGGAGAATTTCTGTTTACTTGGTGTTAATTGTTAGGACAAAATTAGCACAGGAGGCAGAGAATTGACCCATACTTTGTTGCACCTCAGCCTTAGAGGCTTCATTGAGTGTATAATCATCTGCGAATGAAAAGTCATGAGACAGGCACTGTGCTAAATGCTTGAGATATAAAAAAGAGGCAAAAATGCATCCCCCTGACCTCAAGGAGCTTACAGTCTAATGGGAGAGACAACACACAATCAGATACATACAAACAAACTACATACAGGATAAACTGGAAATAATTATGAGAGAAAACATTAGAATTAAGTGGGCTGGAAAAGCCTTTCTGTAGAAAATGGGAGGCCTTGCCTTTGAGATTGCCTTCCATTAGCAGTGTGTGTATATGCATATATATGTGTGTTTATGTATGTATCTGTGCACACATGCATATGTAGGTATATGTATATCCATGCATATGTGTGTACTGACATATACATATATAGATATGCATGTGACCATATACATATATGTATCTATCTGCCTAAATAAATCTATCTATATACACACATATACTATATTTGTAATAAATATAATTTACATTAATAAGTATGTATATGTGCACATATGATACTGTTATAAATTATATATATTGTTGAGATAGATATATATTGTTGAGATAGATGCATACATACATACATACATGCTATATGTATATATATGCACCTGTTTATGCATGTGTACTATATACAGTAATTTGCCTGTTGCTACCTCCATTAGAATATGAGCTCCTTCAGAACAGGAACTGTGATTTTGCTTTTCTGTGTATTCCCAGGGCTTAGCATGGTGCTTGACACTTTGAAAGGGCTCAGTTGCTTATTGACTGACTGTTGACTACAGCTAGAGAAGACTTTGGAGGTCATCAGGTCCAACCCTCTCATTTTACAGATGAGGAGATGGAGGCACAGAGAGGAGGTAGTGACTTGTTGAGGTTCACACAGGTAGTAAAAGTCTGAGGCATCATTATATCTTCCTTATTCCAAGTCCAGTGCCCTTTTTATTAAGTAGAGGGGATGCCCCTGGGTTTTCAAAGGCTATATCAGTAGAGTATATCTGTCTTGACCCACCAACTTGGCAAGACTTCTGACATTGGTCCCATGATGGCCTGCGTACCTTCATAGGATTGTTGAAATTAATGGAAACTTGGACTACTTTAAGAAGGGATTATTGCTTGGAATGAGGGAGATCCCCTGTATCCTGACCACCTACAGACCTTTGTGTTCAGTTCTGGGTACCATATTTTATGAAGACCAATGACTGATAAGCTAGAAGACATCCAAGGGTGGGCTACTAGGAAGGTGAAGGGTGTCAGGCTTTGCTAAATGGGTTGGATTGTAAGGCTTCTGAATTTCCTTCTACCTCCGAATTTCTGTGATACTCTGAAAGGCAATTTAAATACAAAGTATGAAGAGCCACTTTGGAAACTTTAGAGAAAGATTCAAATACGAGTGAGGGACTATGCAATCATTCTTTTCTTATCAAATCTAATAGTGAGTGGCACATGTTGCTGAAGGCCTAGTGATGGTGCTGACCCAGATTCAATGTCCTATTTTCAATTTTATTGATAGTCCCTCCCGTTACAGCCTTGTTCCTGCTAGTAGCTGATTTTTAAATCATTTGTTTGGATGATGAACTCAGCTTTTGATGGGTATATTAGGATTTCCTTTGTCCATAAACATAATTATAGTGAAAAAATCCAACTGTATATAATCCTGGTTCTGTTACTTCCTGTATGACCTTGGGCAAGCAATTTATCTCCTTTGAGCCTCAGTTTATTTATTATTATTGTATATATATATATATATATATATATATATATATATATATACACATATATACTTATATATAAAGTGTATTGACAAGATCTCTAATTTCCCTTCCAGAGCTATATTTATTGTACAATCCTACATGATGTTTGAAGGACTTTAGACTTGAAAAAGGGAATTGGTTATCAGCAATGAAAAAGACAGTAGAAGGCTATCTCTTCTGGGTCAGAGGTCAGACACTGATTAGGTCATATAGGGGAGACGTAGGCATAATTAACCATAGCCTCAAGAAAGGCTTAACAGTGATAAAATGCAGATATTATGTAGAACATAAATATTAAACACAGCAATGGGAACCACATTGAAAACCAGATTAAAATGTAATTAGGAAATATTTAACTTAATAAATAGAAATACAATAAGTTATAGAAAATGTTAATAATTGACTTTCTAAGTCAATATACTGCCTTCAGGGAACTTTATATATGGTTCAGTGGCCCCATTTCTATAGAGCTTGACACCATGACCCTAGAACAAACTCAACATTCTGTAGCCCTTAGAGTTAAAGCTGGAGAGAGGAAGAAACAGAGGATTTGAAGTGGATTGCTAAGTCAGTGAGCTACTGTCATCATATAGTTGGAGATTTCCAGGTCACTTTCCCTAAATATCTGCTTTTTATATTTTATTACAACCTCTCTTGGCTGAGGAATGCCAATGAATAGTCCTGGATACAGGCTTAGAACATGTCTTGTCTATCTGGGGCTATTGGGAAATCAATGAAGGAGGAGAGAGAAAGCACTGAATTTGGAGTTAGAAGGACCGGGTTCAGATTCTGACTCTTGTTTATTCCCTGTGTGATCTTTGGTGGCCACTCTTTTTCTGGGCTTCAATTACCTCATCTGTAAGATAATAGTAATAGCATTTTTATATGTCCCTTTGAGGCTTGCAAAGTGCTTTATAACTGTCTCATTTTATCCTCACAACAATCCTAGAAAGTAACTTCTCATTTTACAGTTTAAGAAATTGAGGCAGACAGAGGCTGAGTTAGGTCATTAGGATAAGTGTCTAAGGTCATATCTGAACTCAAGATTTCCTTACTCAAGGTCCAGGGCACTATCTACTGTTCTATCTCTAGGGGTTAAACCATGTGATTTTTAATGGGCCTGGGTGTGAATATTGTGAGGATCCAGGGAAAGGATGCATGAAAGGGGAATGGGCCAATGATGTGATGAATTTCAGGAGACTCCTGGATCCTCTGATTGTCCAGTGCTTTCTGCTAATACCCTGGCCCTCCCTTGCTCTAAAGGCTGTGTGCTCCTCTCATTGTCTGCATCCTCTGTTACTAGTAGCCTGGATTTCACCTAAGGCTCAGATGTTCAGAATTTTCCCAGGAGCACTTTCTCCTTAGCTCTATGCCTCCTTTGTCCCCGCCTGCCTTGCTGCAGCAGAAGTTTTCAATGTTAAACTTTCCTTGTTCTATCTATTTGCTGTGACGCCCTTGGGAACCTCTCCTCACCTTGATTCCGGACTCTAGCTCCTATTAACTCTAATGGGAGCTTGGCACATCACCCTCAATGTATTGAGATGAGATTATTTCCCGTCCAATTGTTTTAATGTTGTGGGTATTGGGTGAGTCTACACACATTTAACCTCAGGTTTCATTATGAGACTCAGAGCATACAGAGTGCAGAAAGATGATAAACCTGGACAGAGGTGCCAAGAGAAGATGTATGGCTGAGGACTTTGCAAGAGTTTGGTGCAGGGCACAATAGAAAAAATAATTATATCTATTTAAGAAGGGAGGTGTTTTTTTTTTCTGTTTTAATTGAAGACTAGATGGATATTGCCAGGGAGTGTACAATTGTCTATCAGGACACGCTGGGAGGAGGAAGAAAAACAACCCTCCTTGTTCATTGTACAAATGCACCTTGAGGTTGCCTTTATTTTCTGCATCTGTTTAGAAGTCTCCTAAGGCCTCACTTGCACAGAAAGCATTATAGTTACAAAAAGGTTTTCTCATTTGGCATCTCATTTAATCCTCATAGTAACCTTGTGAGGGAAGCAGGGCAGGGATTATCCCCATCTTACAGCTGAGATAACTGAGGCAGACAGCACTTTAATGACTTGTCCATGGTCACAAAGGGAGCAAATAGAGGAATGGGGCTTTGAAACAGGTCCTTTGCTTCCAAGTCCGGTGCTTTTCCCATGATGTTTTTTCTTCTCTTTCTCTCATTTTGAATCTTTTTCTAATCACCTACACAGTTATATAGTTCTCTGGATAGAGCACTGGACCTGGAGCCAGGAAGACCTGAGTTTAAATTCAACCTCAGACACTTACTGTCTGTGTGACCCTGGGCAAGTCCCTTAACTGCTATCTGCCTCAGTTTCCTCAGCTTTAAAATGAGGATAAGAAAAGTTCCTAACTCCCAGAATTGTTGTGAGGCTCAAATGGCTAGAAAGAGACAATACTGGTAAAGCATTTAGTGCTTGGAACATGGTAGGTGCTTAATAAGTGTTTCCTTTCCTTAACTACTAGGTCATTTCATATGTATATGTATGTATGTATGTATATATATGTATATGTATGTATAGATGTACATACATATATACATCTATCTATTGTTGTTGTTTACTTATTTTTTCAGTCATATCCAACTCTTTATAATCCCTTTTGGGGTTTTCTTGGCAAAGATACTGGAGTGGTTTTGCCATTTCCTTCTCCAGCTCTTTCTACAGATGAGGAAACTGAGGTAAACAGGGTTAAGTGATTTGCCATAGGTCACATATCTAGTAAGTGTCTGAGGCTGGATGAATCTTCCTGACTCTAGGCCTGACACTCTCCCCTGCATGTGTCTGTGTGTTTATGCATGTATATGTATGTATACACACTCATGTAGATACATACATAGATATCTACGTATGAGTATATATGTCTCTCCTATCCTTATAAAACAATTTTATGGAGAACTCACACAGGACAACAATTTACATGGTAGCTAGAAGAAGCAACACAAGGACACTCTCTAGGTCTCTCTTAAGCCCTCTGGAATTGATTGAATGACATGGGAGACACTGGCACAGGACCTCTCAGTATGCCATGCCCACATCAGAGAAGGTGCTGTGCTCTGCCAGCAAAGCAGAATTGAAACAGCTCAAAGGAAACACAGAATACACAAATTTAGAGAATCCACCACTTATGTTCATGCAAACTGTTTCTGCCTGACTTGTGGTAGAGCATTATGAGCTGATATTGTTCTGATCAGCCACAGTTGGACACATTGAAACCTGACTCTAGCATAGTGACGTTATTTTGGTCCTCTTCGAGAACAAAGGACAACCAACCAACCAACCAAAACAAAGGAAAACCTTCTTCATTTGACTACACCATCTCCAGTCATCCTGAGAATATCAGGTCACTGGATCCAGATGTCTCTGGAGGAGAAAGTGAGGCTGTTGTTCTTGTATAGTCAACTGCAAGTCACGTCATCATTTCCCTGATGCCATGGTCCTCTTCCAAAACCAAGGACAAACACAACAACCTGTCAAACTATCATTCTATATTTCTTCTATCTTCCACTGCCAAATTCCCCCCAAAAATATTGCAAATACTCATTGGCTCTATATTTTCATCTCTGACATATTTCAATTTATCCCAGTCTCAATTCTGATCCTACATTTGACTGAAGTTGGTATGTCCAGAGTTACTAACAATTTCATTACTCCTAAATCTCATGGCTATTTTCTCAGTCCTCCTTCTGTTTTATCTCTCTGTAGCTTTGGACCTCCCTAGGCCTCAGTTTCCTCATCCATAAATAAAGAGGTTGAAACAAATGCTCTCTAAAGTCATTGCTTTCAGGAAATGTGAGGTACAAGAAAACCACATTGCTGATTACTATCACTCTGTCTTCCACACCACCTTGGTGGACACTGTCTCCTTTTTTGGATTCCGTGACGTTGCTTATTTGTGGTTTTCTTCCTGCCCTCTTTGATTCCTCTTCAGTGTCTTTTGCTATATCAGCATCTTCTTTCTACTCAAAAAGTGTGAGCCTGCCCTTTCATGGGCCCTCTTCTCTTCTCTTTTTAGATTTTTTCCTTTGGTGATATTATCAACTCTGTGGATTTAATTATTTTGCTCTTTGGGCTAAATGATTTTGTAAGAAAACAAGAGAGCCCATGAGCCCATGATTGGACAAGGGCCAACACTACCCCATATTTTTTTTAAAGGAAAGTGAACAGAGTCTGGACCCATGAATTTGATTTTGATTTTGATTTTGATTGCTGGGGAAATTCTAGGATGGTTCAATACAGATATCATTGAAGAATATATGAAAATACGATTAAAAGGACCCAAGATGGCTTCATCAAGAACAAGCCATGCCAGACTAACTCCATTCCAGGCTTCACCAGACTGACAAATGGGTCCAAGACACAATAAAAGGTTAACCTCTTATTTAGTTTTCTTTACAAACAGCAAAATGGGGAGAGAGGGTAGAGGGATTCTAATTTATAGTAGTGTGGAAAGAAGACTGGACTTGTATTATTTTAGGCATGTCATTTCTTCTGGGCCTTAGTTTCTTCATCTGTAAAATGAGGGATTTGAACAAGGCGATCACTAAGTTTCCTTCTAAATATTCTAAATAAGGCTCCTTTTAAATATTGTGTGCCCAATTGCATTTTGTCTTCAGAGAGGTTACCTATGATTACAGCTCAGTTTCCCTTTCCTCCTATCAGCATCTTGATGAGCTTAGGGTCACAGAAATAATTTATTTAGCCATTGGGGCTCAAGAACATCCTCTTTATGGCCAAGGCCAAGTTAATCATAGCTACTTATACCCTGGAGACAAAAGGAAACCATTATGGGAAAAAGTGGGTGAATATCTGCACATCTATCTCCTGTTTGTGAGCATCACACATACACACTTTCACCCTATACTCTGTAGCCTGGGAAGAACTGTCAGAGCTTCCTCCCACCTTGTAAAGGCTCTTAGATACCCACTTAGGAAGATAGGACACCTTTCTTTTCTTCCACTTCATACAGTCCCCAGGGACTTCTACTGATACCACGT
>CM053581.1:65046831-65092382 GCA_028627135.1 Pseudochirops cupreus | reverse complement strand
AAAAAAAAAAGTTGGTATTGTCCTGAAAGCTATTTTTAAATACCACAAAAATCTGGTTCTGATTGAATCACCCCCCCAAGGACTCCAGCTTGCACTCTACCACCTCAGGAAGGTTTCTTGGATACTGAAGCCCACACTGGTCTCTCCCTATCCACTCCCTACTTTGTCTGTGCTCTTCAGGGGCAGCTTTTCAAATCAGCCAATAAGCATTGACCTTTCCCTTTTCAAGTACTAATCACTTTGTCAAGCAAGGGGAGAGAGAGAGATATAAAAAGAAAAGTGAAACAATGTCTGCTCTCTAGGAGCTTATATTCTAATGAAGGCCACAATGTGTTCATACATGTAAAGTAGACAGACACTGTATGTGGTAACTCTGGAGGACAAGGTAGACAATCCTCAACTTTCACGGGGGTAGCATTACTAGAAAATGGCAGGAAAGTAAAAAATGTAAATGTTGATACATCGAAACTATGAGAAATTGGAGTTTAGGTTTCTGCAACCACCCAAAACTGTAATCTTTCCCTAAAGATTGCTGAAAATATACTTTTCTGCATATAATTCTTCATAACAAAACATTAATTCTGGTAATATGCACTTTTGCTGCCTCAGTAACCATGAAATAGACCCTAAAATTCAGGGAGGAGGAGATGCAATGCCAGATGGGACAGGGAGGGGCAGGGGATGTCCACAACTCCAAAGTAAAAAAGGGAAAAGGACAACCTGCCTTCTCTAAACTCCCCTTCTGCTCTATGGGTGAACTGTTCCCTGATGAAAAGCACATTTCTTGGGGTGAGTCCAGGCCCACGTCAGAGCTCAGAACTCCCCCATGGGATTCCCTCATGGAATACCTCCATGAGCCAGCTCAGTTGCCCCACCTGGTGAGCTCTCCAGGCAACATCTGGCCCCCTGCTACATAGGCAGCAGGGGTGGCTAGATACTCCCTGGGCTACTGAGTGCCTGTCAGGGAGAGGGAGTGACAACTGTCTCATTTACCCACAAACTTAGCTGCTTTTCCATTTTTTTTTCCAATTCCCTCATTGTATATTTGAGAGGTTACTTTAGCACTTTCTGGAGAGGATTCATGAACATTTTCACAAATACTTTCCTTTTTTGTTGTTATAATGAATCATAGATTCATTAACACCAAACTCAGGTTGACAGGTGTGACAGACATTTCAAAGTTTATCTAATACCTTCATGTTTTCTTTATGTTTTCTAATTCTAATTTCTAATTCTAAAGTTTCTAATTTATCTAATACTTTTATTTTTAAGCCACATCACTGACTTTGCACACTTGGGTTTCAAGCCCAAAGGACTTGTGCTATGCTTTGGGGACATAATTGCAACACAAAACACAAAAGTTTCATTGAGTTTTGAAGGCAAACAATGAAAATAAGCAATGGAAGCATGGGATGTTGGGGAGGGGGCACTTTTTACTGTACAATAATAGAGTGAACAAGACCAATGAAGCTACGAGGGTAGGATACCAGGCACTCCACAAACTTGGACATGTCTCATCTCTTATTTTTTTTTCTCTACTTCACATAGCCCTGAATGTGCATTCAAAAGTGAAAATGAGGTTACTAATAAAATCACAGGAATACTTGGAGTTTTGAAAGTTAAAATTCTAAATGTTGAAGACTGTGTTTTAGCAACTCAGGTTGAAGGGTGAAGGGTGGAGGCAGGAAAGGCCTCCCTCAGGAGGTCACCACTTAAGCTGAATCTTGAAGAAAGCCAAAGATCCCAAATGATGGACGTGAGGAAGGAGGGCATTCCAGTGTGATGATTATAACGGTTTGATAGACATAGTTTCTAGATAACTATTTTATTATTAAAGCCAGAAGCTTATTTAATTAAAGGATGGTCATTTGGCTATCTCTCTCTGACCAAAGACCCCTAATAGTGGTAAGGTCACAGTTTACATGCCCTTCAAAGAAGAGCTGTTTCTGAGGGATGTGTAGTCAACTCTGATTGGTTAACACAATGGGAAGTGGGCTATCTTGGGGCATATGACTTCAGTCACTCAAATTTTCATCAAAAAGATATCAATTTCCATTATCACCTGTCTTGATAATAGGGATAATCAACATTGTCCCTTCTCCATGAGACTTTCTATTGACTGTGTCTGTCTGCTCTTCCTGATGTGACATGTAAATATTTCCCTCTTATATTTAATAACTAATTATTGTATTGGGAGCAAGGGTTTTCCCCTTTTCTTTTTCATCCAGATATCAACCAGTATGGAAAATCTCTTTTAAACATTTATCTGGGCCAAGATCTAATCAGACAGTAAAAGAAATTCTAAGTTTGGGCTAATGAATGTCTTCCTGCTCATTGTGTTGGTCAGACAGGTATGGGAAAATGTTGATTATGTTAAATTTAGAATTATAAGCACTGAGTTCAAACTCTGGCTTTAACACTTACTACAAATTAGTCAGTGATATGAACCTTAGACATGAACCTCTTTTTTGGGTCTCAATTTTCTCATATCTAAAATTGCCTATGTAGCTAAGTACTTCAGTGACTAATTAGCTGAGTGCCTTGAAGTATATGGGGAGTTTAGGGAGGACTAGCACCTCTGGTATGAGGGCTTGCTCATCCATCTTTGGTGCCCCCTTTCACCCAACTCTCACCTGCGGCTCCAAGAAGCTGTAGCATGTGTAATAACCACAACCCAGTAAAACCAATTTGGCAGATGGGCTAAATCAGGTTGAGGGTAACTGACAAACCTGAAACCCCTTCAGACCCTTCAAGCCCCAAGCATGTGAAAACTTTCTCCATTGGAATAATTTGTTCCAATGGCCATGAAGTCAGCTGAAGCAGGTTATGGGGGTGCTTAGAACTTGTTCATACATGGAAGGTGCATCCTGCGCCATTGCTAGTTGTCATCTCAAATTTTTGTCCTCTGGAAAAGAGGATGAGGCTAATGACTTTGTCTAACCCTGCTTCCCTTAAATCCAATTCATGCCCAGATCAAGACATCACCCCATGATGTCATTGGTCCTCTTTGAAAAGAAGAAGGAACAGCATCAGCTTAGTACCTAATTGCTTAAGAACCTAGGTAATAATGTACCTAAATAATTAAGCACCTAGTTATTCAAATGTTTGTATACCTAAAAAACAAAAACAAAATAACCCTAAGAACCTACTTGCCACAGTTTGCCTAGATATTTAGCACTGGTTTGACAAAGTATGTTATACTATTCTTTTGAAGAAGATGGAGGCATTGACTAGATGGTAAGACAGCCTGATGGTTTCAGAATACATTGGATGACTGGATTCAAAGAAGAAGCAACACTGATTTGCTCAATGACAACAAGGTAGGAAGTCACCAGTGGGGTATCCCAAGGAACTGCACTTGACCCTGAGCTATGGACTATTTTTATCAATGCCTTGAAAAAAAAATGGTAGCTTATCAGATGTGCATATTTGGTCATAGTTAACCCACTGGATGAAACCCAGAGGTAACACTTAGGATTCCTTTCATGTATGTTTGGGACTAGGCAGTTCCTGACATTGCTTCTATTAATTAAATTCTGTGATTTGGGGTCAGAGTCAGAATTCGCACACATCCTGATAGGCTAGAGCGCTGGGTTGAAGTGAATGCAATTCAATAAGGATAAAATTAAATCTTGCACTTGAGAACAAAAAACAACTTCATAACTATAATATGGGGAGGATACAGATAGAAAATAGTTGTTCTAAAAAAAAAAGAATATGGCGACCTTAGTAGAGGGCAAGTTCCATTTGGAATGTGATCAGTACTAAAGGGAAGTGTATGTTCTGATATCACATGAGGGGGGATCATTTCTAGAAGGAGATACGGCATTGAAGTTGGGACTGGAGGGCTATTCAGGATGTCACCAAGCTGAGATGGCTGATAGGACAGCCTAGCTAGGCCTTGGAAACTATATGCGTAGTAATGCTTTGGAGGCATGGGAAGAGGGAGGCATATTTGAAGGATGGTGAGTAGTCTAGGATACAGGGCACAGAACAAGGAGATGGCTTTTGTACTGGGACATGAGAAATAAATGGGGTGGAGAGGGAAGAGGTGAGGCATACATAGGGAAAGATGTAAGAACAGGCAGAAAGAAAAGATCCTCCAAATTCAGCTGAAATATAATACTCATTGTGGGGAATAGTATCAAATAAGTCTGGAAATGGGGAAGGTAGGGGACTTTGACTCTCAAAATTATAGAATTGTGGAGCTGGAAGAGATGTCAGTGTCCATATAGTCCATGTGATCCACCCCCTACCTGAAAAAGAATTCTTTCTTCCATATACCCAATAAGTGGTCATCTCCAATGGTGGAGAATCCAGTAGCTTCAGAGGCAGCCCAGTGCATTTTTGGATAGTTGTACTTGTTAGGGAATATTTTCAACCCAGTCTAAATTTTCCTCTTTGGAACTTTATCCATTACACTTAGTTCAACTTTCTTAGCCCCAGGCTGAGGAGCTTAAATTTTATTTGGTCAATGATGGGGAGCCATTGGAGGATTTCTAGCAAGCGAAACATGTTATCAGGATTGTGTTTGGGGAAGATCAATCTGTTACTTGGAGATGACCAAATGAGAAAGGAGTTATGAAAGTTAACTATTTAAAAAATAGCCAGATAGTTCACTTTCTGCACATTTAGAGTCCAACAGAAATTGTGAACATTTCTGGATAAATTCAATGCACTCTGTTGATATTTATAATCACTCCTTATCTGTCATCTGCTCTGGCTTTTTTCCACAGCAGTGAGTTATATATTGGAAAGGGCAGAGGTCTCACTCTTGCTTCCTGGTGAGACTGGGGGTGGTGGTGGTGTCATCAAGGCTGACTAATTGCAGGTTGCATCTGAGCTGTAATCACTGTCTAATTGCTGTTTATCATGCTTAGGACAGAACATGGCAGCCTGTGGCAGGATGGGGATCATGGTAATACCTCTAAAACCTGCCAGAGCTGGGTGTCTGAGCCTGCTACAGGAAGCTTTATCTTTGTGCTCAGAGACACTATTGTTCTCATTAACGAGATCATCGCTCAGGTAATGCCATTTCCCCAGTCACCCAGGCTTGTCTTTGTGAAACAGAGAATTCTTCCTGCCCAGTGATAATGTCAGGTCCTGTATCTCATCATATGGATGGTGATCAATCAGAGGTTGGGAACCTCATTTACAAATCTGCAGCCAGTAGTGGGGGGGATTCTGAGCAAGATCCCTGAGCTGTTGGCTTAGATGGGCCAGCTCAAGGAGGCCTGAAGATTACAGATGTGTTTTCAAGGATCTGAGCTGAGGCTACTCTTAACTGGGAACAAATTAATAATTCCTCAGCCAAATGTAGTTGTTGGCCTGTTCCCTGCCTCCTTGGGTCAGTGAGAACAGAAGGTTCTCTCAAAAAACCGTGCTTTATTTTTTTCTGAGCCAGAGAACTCAATTCATTTCAAAACCAGACATTGATTAAGTGACTATATTCTCTGTGTTCCTGGGCATACAATGCTAAGATCAGCCACAGGTCCTGTTTTCAAGGAGTTCACAGTCAAGTAGGTGCAATGGGAAAGAATGCATCATCTAGAGACACAGGACCTAGCTCTTATATGCTCCTTGTGTGACCCTGGACATGTCATTTAACCACTTTGGGTCTCTGTTTCCTTATCCGTAAAATGAAGAGTCTGGCCTAGATCAAGAGAGAGGGCCTATGGGTCCTTTAAGTGACCATGAACTTTAATGGGAAAAAATACATCCCCATTTCAATATAATTGGTTTCCTTCATAATCCAATGTATTTTATTTTATTTATTTAAAAACATTATTTTGAGAAGGGGTTCATATGCTTCAACAGAAGCCAAGGGGAACCAGGGCTCATTCAGTCATGTGTGACTCTTCATAACCCTATTTGGGGATTGCTTGGTTTGCCATTTCTTTCTCTGGCTCATTTTACAGATGAGAAAACTGAGGCAAATAGAGTCAAGTGACTTGCCTAGTGTTACACAGCTGGGAAGGGAGACCACATTTGAACTCATGAAGATGAATATTTCTGACTCAAGGCCCAGAGCTCTCTCCACTGCACCACTCAGCTGCCCCAAAATACCCTGGTTCTGATCAATTTGATATAAGGACCCTTCCCTTCCTAAGTCTATGGTCCTATGACTGTAGATAAATAACTTAATTTGAATACTTAAGGGGTTTATAGCTGGAATAGTGTGAACCCTTTATCCATTGATCTAGGACAGAACTCTTCCAGGCCTTAGCTGATGGGCGTTTTTGTGGCAGAAAAAAAAAATTATCCTTTTGAGGTCAGACCCTTCAAGCCTCTGAAATTTGTTGTTCAAGGAATAGCCTGGCTAATGTACAGAAAGTCTGTCATTGCATCTATAAGAGGAGCTGTCCACCTTGGTGGTCTTTGTCCTAACTTGCATCCAATTGGTATAGCCATTGAGAAGTCAAGCTATATGGTTTGTGAATCTGGTGGTCTCTATCTCTTACTATCAGCAAGACTTTGGGTTTAACTTAAAATAACTTAACCTTTCTGGGCTTCAGTTTCCTCATTTGTCAAGTGAATCGTGTTGGATTGGATAACCTCTATGGATCCTTTCAGCTTTAGAGCTGTGATTCCATGATCCTGTGACCTACATGTTATGATGAGGCATTGGAGACAAACTTTAATAATAAATGATATGTATGTGACCATAGGAGAAACATGTCAAAAACATTTACATTGAAGTGTTGAGTGGAGTCCAAGGGGGTATGCTGTTACGGATGGGATGATTAAAGAAAGCGTCCTGAAGAAAAAGTGTCCTGGAGGAGATGCCGTTTGAATGGGTCTTTAAAAGAATGAGTAAGAAAGTGAAGAGGAATATGGGGGGAGGAAATCACAGTAGGGAATGAATCCAGAAAAATCACAGAGGCTGGAGAACAGTACCGATTCAGGGACACAAAGTAGTCTGACTTAGCTAAGGCATACGTAGTGTGAATGAGGGTAATTTGGCAAATGGCAAAATATAAAAGGGGAAGCAACCAGGACAGGGAAGGGCCTTGCAATTATGCCATGGGAGTATCAGTTAAATTAACTGGTGATTTAACCAGAGATGAGAAAGGGA
Source organism: Pseudochirops cupreus (assembly GCA_028627135.1). Lineage (NCBI taxonomy): Eukaryota > Metazoa > Chordata > Mammalia > Diprotodontia > Pseudocheiridae > Pseudochirops > Pseudochirops cupreus. Next base: position 65,085,307 of record CM053581.1, on the reverse strand, counting down.
GTGTCCTATCTGGTGAACCATAAGGAGGCCAGTATCAATGGATTGTTGAGTTATGGTAAGGAATAAGGTTTAAGGACACTGGAAAGGTGGAGTGGGGGCTATATTATGAAGGGCTTTGAATACTAAATAGAGGATTTTATATTTGATCCTGGGGGTGATAGGGAGTCACTGGTCTTTATTGGGAAAGGAGGGATATGGTTGGAACTCTTATGCTGTGTCATAAGCTGCCTGAGGTCTTAAGCATGGAGCAAATAAGAAGACCAGACTATATTAAACCTGAATCACAAGGTCAATGATAGCTACAGCCTTGATGATACTCTTTGAGCCCTACCTTTTTCTTGTGTGTAATCTTGTGCTAGAGGTTGAGAAACTGTGACATTCTGTATACTACTAATTGTGCTTGGGGTCAGCTATGGCATCTGGATCTTTTTCTTCCCCAGGTGTGCTTAGTCAGTTATCTTTTGGACTGTGATGCTGCTGCTCCCCCCACTCCCCACCCAAAGTGACCATCTTGCATTTGTCACTATGAAGTTATACCCTGTTTTAGCCAGACCATTTTTCCCAATTGATCTAAGTCATTATGAATTTAAATCCTGCCTTCCACAGAATTAGCAATACCACCTGACTTAGGATCATCTGCACATTTAATGAGCATATTATCAGATTCATTTGTGCAGCCCATCAATAATGCTATTGAACAGGATGGTACCCTGTGGGACTTCCTTCCCCCACTGGCTGACACCCAGTCATTGACACTAGGTCAGAATTAGTCATTGCAAATCAATACGTGGTTATTTGTAGAGGATTCACTAGCACAGAAGGGAAGGTTGAAGGGAAGATAGAGGGTGGGGGGGTGCTGGAGAGGTGGGTAGCTAGGTGTGAGGAGAAATAGTAAGTGAATAGTAATGATCTCTGCATTAAAAATCCATGCTGTCCTGTTGACGTATCAATTCGCCAAAAAGCAAAAATCTCCAAATTCTCTGGGCTGCTTTGCTCTGCCGACGGGCCTTTGATAACAACCAAACTGTGTCACCTTTTTGGTCTCCTTCAATTACTGATGGGGATACAAGGATGGAAGGAACCCAGCTGCCAGAAGGGACACTGTTTGTCCTGGCCAAACGTAAGAAAGGTTTCTCGGGGTTCTTTTTTTGTTTTGTTTTTCAACTGAATTTCTCATGATATTAGAAATCAGAATATCATTCTGAAAACTTGGAAAGAGACTTCTCAATTAATTTAATTATATGCATTTTGATTAAGCCCATGATATTCACAAAGCCATAGGCCAGGTAATGGGGAAAATTTTAAATATAAAATTTAGGTAAGATCAGGCATCTGCCTATAAGAATACCCAATCGACTAAGATAGTAACATGTATAATATAATAAAAAAAATAGCTAGCATTTCTCTAGCACTTTAAGATTTACAAAGCATTTTACATGTGCCATTACATAGTATCCTCACAGCCTTGAGAGATAGGTGCCATGATTATCTTATTTTACAGACGAAGATATTGAGGAAGTCAGAGGTTAAGTGACTTACCAGTAAGGATTTGAGGTGAGATTTGAACACAGGTTTAACACTCTATTCATTGCCTAAAAATAAAAAGAGCAAGGTTGTGTATGAGAGAGGGGCAAAGTGCTCTCAGAGACTGGGGAAACATTTCCTTGTTTCTGGCTTTCTAGATTCTCTAATCCCCTCCACCTCTTCTTCCTTATTTATTCAATATAAGGGAGTCAGACCAATTTAATCCAGTCTAATTCAACAAATACCTACCATATGACAGGCACTGATTTGGTATGCAGGATATAATGATTTAAAAACTCCCCACAAATCAAGACAAAAACAGTTTCTGCCTTAGATAATCATATAATTCTGTGGTCCTCAACCTGTGGGTCGTGACCCTTTTGGGGGTAGAACAACCCTTTCACAGGGGTCACAGGGGTCACCTAAGACCATCGGAAAACACATATTTCCGATGGTCTTAGGAACCGAGATACCACTCCTCTATCTGTCTCCAGGCAGGTCTGCCCACATGCAGATATGCTCACATACGAGTATTAAAGGGGTTACGGTATTAGGAAGGTTGAGAACCACTGATATAATCTAATGAGGGGAAGGGTGTATGACCTCTGCATTGCAAGGTAGAGAGTGATGGGGATTTAGGGAAGACCAGCCAAAGTATTCTAAGACAGAGGTATCCAATGTGTGGCATGTGCCGGCAACAGAGTTGCCAAACCCTATTAAGATTGTAATTGGGGAAAATTTTATCAAAATCAATAGAAAAACAATAAAACATAGATAACATTTTAAGACTAAGTCAATAGCATGTCAGGATTAGAAGCCCCTTTGCCTTTTCATATGAGTTTGGCATTACTGCTCTACCAGGAAGGAGGAGACAAGTTCAGCTGGGGAGGGTTAAGGGAAGCTTCCTAGAATGAATGACATCTAAGCTGGACCTCAAAGGAAGAGAAGGCTTTCAATGGGCAGAGATCAGGTAGACTGTGTCGTGTTCCAGGGATGCAGCTGACCTAAGGGATTTCACACAGGAGAGGCAATGTGGATGAGTTTGGTTTACACCTAATAATTTTAATTTAGTTATAACTTGGGATAAATGAGAATAATGAGATCAATGTTGAAATATCAGATCAGAGCCAGGTTTATCAATGGATAAACATTTAGTAAGTACCTCCTATATGCCAAGCACTGTGCTAAGTTCTGGAGATACAAAAAGAGGCAAAAGACAGTCCCTGCCCTCAAGGAGCTTACAATCTAATGAGTAAGATAAGCAAATAAATATGTACAAACTATCATATAGACAAATATATGTGTTTATATATGTATATATGTATACACACAACATACAAACAAAACAAAGCTATATAAAGGATAAATAGAACATAATTAAAAGAGGAAAGGCACAGAATTTAGAAGAGTAGAGAAAGGCTTCCTGTAGAATGTAATAGGTTTGCATTTTATTCTAGAGGTGAAAAGGAACCGTTGAAAGTTATAGCAAAGGGAGGTAATGAGATCAGACATGTACATCTGGGAAATTATTTTGGTAGTTATGTGAGCAAGAGTGGAGAAGGGAGAGACTGGGATGAGGGATCTTGTTGTAAAGTTATCACAATAGTACACACAGAAGGAGTTGAGGACTGGAGCATTAAAACCATAACTAGGATTTCTTATGCCCAGGACTGAGGTGGAGGGTGGACTTACTGTGGCACAAGGAATTCTGTCTCAGGTGTATTTTCACTAGGGGATGGTTTAGTCTGTAACCCAGAGAATATATCTTATGCCTCTGGGACTTAATTGAGAGTTCTCTCCCCAAGTCACTAGGAGGACTGGTAGTTGTACAGCACCATGCTTTCTGAGAGGTTAGTGGGTCTGAGGACAGATTTCAGTTTGGGACTTGCTGGGTCAGGAGTTTTGGGAGTGGTGGTGTCCAGCAAGCAGTTGGAGATGATGTACTACACTGATAAGGTTAGAGGAAAGAATAGAACATAATATAACTACTGGGGATTCTTCTGGAGTAGAAAATTGGCACCATGGATAACATACAAGAAAGAAAAGAATCTAGGAACAAAAAGAACAAAAGATTAGAAAAGGAGATTCAGGATTGGAATTCTCCTCTGTCACTTCCCAAGGAGTCATGTTGTGCTCTGTGGGAATTCCTTGCTGTGAGTATATAGTCATGGTGACAGATTCTGTTTCATCCTGCCTTAGTCATATTTCATTTCTATCCAATCCAGGTAGAATTGTGTTAGCACAATATTCCCTAGTGCTTTGATGAAGATGAAGGAAGGGCATCACTTCAATTCCAGTGATGGCAGATATTCTTGGGAGCCTTGGTAAAGTCTGTGTTGAAATCCAGGTTGACATTGTCAAAATGAGATGTGGGGATTCTCTCCGGATTTTTGGACCTTTGTTCCACAGCAATGTGAGTCATTAGGAATCTAAACTGAAGAGAGTCAATAATAGAAATCCAATTTTTTCATCTCATTTCATGGTGGCATTTTGATAATACCCACCTCTTTTGACATTCTTTGCTCCCTATTTGTCACAGGCAAGGTGATACTTTATAGTAAATCAGAGACAGGTACTGTCCTAATAATGTGGAGCATTTAGATCACGCTTTAATGCTTCTAAAGCACTACACACTATCTCATTTGATTCTCACAGTTCATGGAACAAAGTGCTATTATTGTTCCCATTTTACAGATGAGGGAACTGAAGAGGAGAGAGGTGAAATTTCTTGCCCAGTGTCACACAGTTGCTAAGTTTCTGAGGCAATGTTCTACCTAAGGTCTTATTGACTCCAAATCCAATCATCTATCCACCACCTTGCTATCATCTAGTCGGTGGGAAAGGATGTTTGATTATGTGTTCTGAAAATATTAATTCTGCCAAGTATCTAACAAGCATTAAGGAGAGCAGGATAGTGAAAGGGATAGAGAGTAGGTCATTTGCAGACTGAAGGAAATGGACAAGGTTAATGTGGAGGCAGCAGAAGGGATACTTTTCATCTTAGAGAATTTGGGGCATTCTGGAGGAAAAGGAGCAAAGTTGACCTGCCTAAGCCCAGAGGGTATACTAGGACCAATGGATGGAAATAACAAAGAGACAAATTTCATATTGATATGACAGAAAGCATCTTAACAATTTAGAACTGGTCCAATGTGGAGTTTATAGGCTCTCCATTACTAGAAGTCTTTAACCAAAGACTTCATGACCACTTGTCAAGGATCAAAGGCTCACAATCACATAATCTCAGAGTTAGATGGGACATTAGAAGATGTATAGCCCAATCTAAGTATCAATGATGACCTAGAACTCCATGTTCTAGGCTTACATGGACTGTACTCAATCTTAGCAGGATCTAAGAAAATCACATCTTTGTAGCTTGCTTTGCCCCTGCCCAGAGGAAACTCTCAATAGCTCTTCTGTCTAGATTTTTATAGACGGGATAAAAGGGCCCTAGGAAGGGAATAAGTGCTTATATATGTACTGTGTGCCAGGTACAGCGCTAAACAATTTCTACAAATATCTCATTTGAGGTTCCTGTGTAATTTCTCAAGCTAATGATATCAGGCACAGACTAATCTTTATTTTGCCCCAGAGACACAAGGAAAAAAAGTATAAAGGATTCCCAGGAATCTGTAACAACCAAGGCTCTCTTCTTCCCTCCACTGTATCCCAGTTTCAATCCCAGGACTCATATAGGGTTCTAGGTTTAGAGTGCTAACTTTTGGATCTCAACTCCCCTTTGATTGGAAGCAGAATTGATGTTGCTCACATTTCAGGAAATCCAAGCCAGAGATCTATACAGATCTCTGGATATACAGATTATACTAAGGTTTTGCTCTGGAAGAGAAATGAATTGAGAGTGGTTAATGAGACAATTGCCTTCCCCATAATGGTTGCACCACTGGAATAATTCACAGTAGCCATGAAAGGCAAAGTTCAGGTTTTGCTCCACAAATGGAACAAGCCAAGCAGTTCATTTCATATTACCCAGAGGAATCACTCATCCTCCTTGAGATGTTAATTCCACAGACTGGAAATGACTATACCAAGGTCCTACAGCCAGCAAGTATGGAACACAAAGATTTGAATCCAAGTACCCTAACTATAAATCAATTCTTTTTTCATATTTCAGCTGTTTTCTTACGGGGACATAAGATTTAAAGTTAGAAGGGACCAGCTCTTCTTTTTACAGTAGTCAAACCTCTTCATTTAGCATATGAGGAGACTGTTGATAAGTATTGCAATGCATTTCATTAAGGTGTATACACAGGGGATTTTTTTTTTATTTTCTAAAGATAAAAATCTATAGAGAATATTCAATCATAAAGGGCATTTGCTCCATTAAAATGATCAATATATTACTAGACATATTTTTAAATAATAATAACTAAACTTATTTTATTTTATTCTTTTGCTTTTTTTTGGGGAGAGAGGGAGGTAGGGCAATTTGGGTTAAGTGACTTGCCCAAGGTCACATGACATGTGTGTGTGTGTGTGTGTGTGTGTGTGTGTGTGTGTGTGTGTGTGTTAAGTGTCTGAGGCCCGATTTGAACTCAGGTCCTCTTGACTCCAGGGCTGGTGCTCTATTCACTGCACCGCCAAGCCACCCCCCTAAACTTATTTCAACACACAGTCATTTGCAAAGTCAAACCCTTCCATTTTGCTTAAAATAGAGAAGCACCTTCACAACTTTAGCTTCTTAGCTAAAGAAGTCCTTTCCACTTGGACCTTGTTCTTTTAATCAGATCCTTGTAGTATTTTAAAATGTCATCTATTTTTTTTTGCTTTTCTTGACTGTACTAATCAGAGTTTTGTGGCATGAGAAACAAAGTATCCAGAAGAGTCAAAGGGGCACAAATGCCTCCCTGTCTTTTCCCTGACTTGGCTTCAGTGTGCTAGAATCTCTGGAATGGAGTGAAAGTGTTCTAGGAGGAGACAGCCCACTTGACCTAGGCAAGGCACGAGAATTGGGTTGGTGCATCAGAAGCAACATCTGAACAGGCGTAACAAGGCTTCTTGGAATGTCTGGTAGAGGTAAAAGGTCCAGGGCATGGATCAAGCCATTGGATGTGCCTCATTCTTTCTCTTGCACCAGAGAATAGAGGAAGTAACTGAGGAGGTGAGTGGAAAGAAGAGGAAGGAAGCAGGATGAGTGGGTGTTATTATTCATCCTTCATTCTCATAGAGGATCAATGACATCACTAGGGTAAACTGGTTTTAAATGAGGCAGAGCTGGGAGAAGTCCTCAGTCTCACTCTCTCCTCCAGAGTCATTGGAGTCCAGTGGCAAGACAAAAGTCTAGAGTAGGAGTAGCCAGTGATACAAAGTTGGGGAGAGGTGTCAAGAGATTGAGAAAACCATCCCATGTTACTGGAGGAAACTCTCACCACAAGGAGAGGGCTGATGGCATATGAAGGCATTCCTAGGCACCCTTGTCTTACCCCTTATGCATGCCTATGGAAGAAACAGAGGCCCTAAGATGTGGAAGGAGATTTTTGTTTGGGTAGAATGTGAACAGGTTCAGGAGTTGTAAAGCCAAGCACAAGCAGCTTTCCAGAGGACTGCTGCTGAGAACAGCTTTAAGTTTCTGATTACACAGTATAGTGAACTCTCTATTTATTTAGTAACAGACTAAGACAAAACATTGACAGAAACCAAAGTACAGCATTCACAATGCTATGACAAAACAATTTATCACTAAAATGTTCACATAGTTTTAAACAAAAGATATAATTCAGTAAAAGTCCTTAACTCAATCATCCTTAAGGAGCAGGCCTCCTTAAGGGACACAAAATACAAAGGTCAAAGTTCTCCACCGCTAGGTAATAGTAAATCATGATCTTCTCATTCAGCATTAGGTACCCAAGAAGAGGTCTTTTCATCTTGACTTGAGGCTAGCTCTCAGATTCCATAGTTCCTCTTCCATGGTCCCAGCTCCTGCCTGAATCTATCCAACTGTCACATGGATTCAAAGGCAGACAGCTCTCAGCTCCTTGTCCAGCTCCTCATCTAGCTCCTTGTCCAGCTCTTCATCCAGTTCCTGTTCCATATTGAAACTCACAGTGTCCAGTCTACCTCAAGTCCTTCACAGTTTCTGTTTCTGGGAAGAAAAAGCTTAACAGAGCCACAATAACATTCATGCACATTGCCAGCACCATCATCAATTCACTATCTGCCTGTGAAATCAACACAGACCCACAAAGAAGGTCCAAGAGGTCAACACAAATCATCAGTAAAGTCCCAGGACCTTCAAAACCCTCCCCCAGGACTTCTGTAAACAGATAAACAGAAAATCCTTTTTCAGAGCTTCCAGTAAGGTCCCAGGGCTTCTGTACAAAATATCACAAATATACATCAACACAGACAGAACAGACAAACATAGAGTGCTGGGATAGCACAAGTTTTCTCCTTCTTGACTCTGCCACCATAAGAGTTCTCTTCTCAATTCTCTTCTCAGTTCTGCTCAGTTCTCAGTTCTTTTCTCTTCTCAGTTCTTTTTGATTTTCTTCTCAGTTCTTCTCAGTTTAGTTCTCAGTTCTCTGTTCTGCCACCACAAGTTATATTCTCCATTCTGTTTTCAATCTGTAGCAGTTCTCAGAAGTTCTCAGGATCCTAGTAGTTCTCTCTCTATCTCAGCAATTCTGGCTCTCTAGCTTGGGCTTTTCCTTATGTATGCTATTAGCTCTTCCCTGTTCCACCTGTTCCTGTTACATCAGCAACTTCCTCCCACTGTGGGATTCACAAGTTCTGGATCTTAGTACTTGAAACAATCACGAACTGAAACAAGGTATTAAATGCCTGTTTGATTGCCAATACAAGGGGCAAGGAATATCTTCAAGTCCCCATTACCATTATAGGAGTTCTTACCCTTTTTATGTCCTGGACTCCTTTGCCATTCTGGTGAAGGCTATGGTTCCTTCTTGGAATAATGGTTTTAAATGCATAAAATAAAATACATGGGATTGTAAAAGAAGCCAGTTATATTGAAATTCATTTGGATGAATAAATGGAGCATCTATTCAGCACTTACTGTGTACAATGCTCTCCTGTTAAGCCCTGGGTATACAAATAGAAAAGTCAGACAAGCCCAGTTCCCAAGAAGTTCATGTTCTAATGGGGGAGGACAAAAAACATAGGCGGTTTCTGGAGCAAGTGAGACGGAAAGATCCCATGTCCTTAGGGTATGGTAACAAAGCAGATGGTAATACCTCTTATTTAATGTCATTTCTACTGATAAAATGATAGCAGGTTTTGATGTGGAAATGCTTTACAACACCAGCTTTCCTTTCTAGGTCTTTGGGAGCTGTGGCCGTAGCACCTGCAGAACCAGTAGACAGGCTCTAGGTCCACAGGGGTTCCTTCTCAGGATGATGGCAGTTGCCAATTTTCTAAAAAGTTAATTAACCCAAGGTTAAGAACCTGTGGACTAGATTTTCTCTTAGGTCCCTTCTAACTTGAAGATTTTCTATGACCCAGGGGCTGTCAGAGAACAGATAAAAACCATGGCTAAAGGGATAATCATTTATAGTTGTTGCCATGGAATTTCTTGTGTCCAGAAATCATTCTTATTTCATTCCTCTGGCTGGCTAAATTGTGAAAGGGAAGGAAAGGGAAAAGTAAAAGAATAAATATTGAATATTCATTAAGCAGGCTTGTGGCAGGCACTCTACTAAGTGCTTTACAAATTATCTCATTTGTTTCTCAAAAGAAGCCTTTGAGGTAAATGCTATTACTGTTCACATTTTACAGTTGGGGAAACTGAGGTAATCAGGAAAAATTACTTGCCCAGGGCCAAACAGCTAGAGAAGTGTTTAAGGTCTAATACACTCTCCACTCTGCCAGGTAGTGTGCCCATCCTTCCAACCTTCAGCCACTATGTGGGATAAGTGATTAAAAAATGCTGTGGAACATTTACTACCAGAAGAAGAAAATGGAGGAATTGTGTTTGCTGCACTGAAAATATTTTAGCAGTGTTCAAAGTTCTTAGAAAAAAATTTGTGAATCTCTCCTTTGTACAAAAAATAATAGATACCTTAATATATTTGTTGAATTGCATTTAATGGTTCACTTATAAAAGTGAAAAAAAATTTCCCTATAAATCAGCCTCAAAATTTGAAAGAATTCTCAGGAAAGTGGTATTGGAAGATAACAGCTCATTTTTGGTAACACAATCACTTCAGTTGGGGGAGGGAAGGATTGTAATTTATCAAATGTGGGAAATTTCCAATGTGAATTTCAAGAGACAAGCAACTCATTCAGGACAAGGATGCTTTTACTTTTATCTTTGTATTCTCTCAAACTTAACACAGGACCAGGCAAACAGGTGGTGCTTAATAGATGCTTGTTGACTGATTGGAAACTTCCTTCAGTGATGTAGATAGGAAGCTACCCAGTAATTTATGGTTCCAAAAAGTTAACTAGGAACATAGAGAGGGCAAGTGACATGTCCACAGAATAACATGCATAGTATGTGTCCAAAGCAACCTTGAACCCACGACTTGCTTACTCCAAAGACGACTCTCCATTATTGACTATGCCAGTAATGCTAAAGTGAATTTCAAAGAGACCTTTTAATGGGGTCCGTGAAGTCAAAGTTATTTTCATAATAGTGACATTATTTGCCTATAATTGTTCCCTTTTTCAACTACATATCTGTGTGAGACTGGATTTTCTTTATATACTTTACCCCAAGCAACATATCACCACAGATTGAATGCAGAAGCAGATATGAGAAATCCAGCTGTCTTTTATTAAGCCAGACATGAAAGAGAGTTGCAAAAATATGTGTAACCATGCTGTTCTTCTCAACATTTTTTTGTTTTGAGAAATAAAGTTATCTATCATGAAAAATATGTTATTTATATTAACATGCAACTTTTAAATGAATTCATAAATATTTTAACTTTTTTCTATTTTAAATATCAATAGATATAACCCAGAGAATTAATACATATTTTAAAATGGACTAATTTTTCTAATATGTTAAATATCAAAAGTTATATCCCAGAGAATTAATAAATATTTAGGAAATATATTAGTTTTTTCTATATTAAATGTTTAATATCAATAAATATAATCTAGATAAGCAAAATCTCTTTTGAGGATACTCAAACATTTTATGAACATAAAGAGGTATGGAGACAAAAATGTGACAACCGTTGCCATGCTGCCTCTCAAAATAATCCTTAAAAAACTACAAAAGGAAAGAAGGGCATTAAAAATATGATAACTAGAAGGAATAAGTTGAAAACATAGTATAGTTAGTACCAAATGAATGCTCTGAACATGAAGAAATTTTGTTCATTCTATTCCAATATTTTTTCCAGGTCAAACGATAGGTGATTTACATAAAAAATTGCCTTGGCATTTCCAACCCTCTTCAGTGGCTTCCAGGGATAAATTGCTCCAGAGGGTAATGAGGCCTTTGGGGGACAGCTAGGACCTTCTGCACTTTTTTTTCCCAGGTAAGAGGTATATAGCGTCTGTCTCTAAGGGCTCTCTCCAATGGCCTAGCATAATAGGAATGTGGCCTAGCACCATGGTGTTAGGGAAGATATTCTGATACAGATTGATTTTATAGAGAAATATCAAATTTGGTTTTGTAAAAAATGTTATAATGAACAGCCCTACTCTTTCTTCCTCCCTCTTACCTTCTCCTTTCCTCCCTTCCTCTCTTCTTTCATTCCTTCCTCCCTCCTTCCTTCCCTTCCTTTTTTCCTTCCTCTCTTTCTTCATACCCTCCTACTTTCCCTTCTCTTTCCTCCCTCCCTCACTCCCTTCCTTCCTTCCTTCCTTCCTTCCATCCTTCCTTCTGTCCTTCTTTTCTAATTTGACTTTTTTTTAGGAACAAATTCATTGTGAATTAGTTGCCTGATCATTTCTTGTCCTAGCATTTGCTCACTTTGCTTCTGTTTGCTCTCATACATTTTTGGAATTAGGAAAGGAGTTCTACTGGTGATATCCAAATGAAAAACTGAAAATTGAGTCAATGTTCATTCCACCCTGATAAATCTTTACTAATTCCCTTAGCATTAGGAAAAAAAAAACAACAAAAAACAAAAAAACAAACAAAAAAAACAAACATTCATACTTGTGTTGGCTGTCAGTTCAGAAACAGATCCCTGGCTTTGACATGAGGAGAGACCTGAGTTTGAATTCTACCTCCAGCACTCCCTATCTGTAGAAGAGTGAATGAGGAGGGGCAGAGCCAAGATGGCAGCATAGAAGCAAGGTTTTGTAGTTCACACATTGTGACCTCAAATGCCCATAAAATATGACTCTAAACAAATTTTACGGCTCCAAAACTCACAAAAGAAATACAGAAAAACACATCTCCTGCTGAAGGCAACTCAGCATGAAGGGCTCATCACAACATGCTGGGAGTTGAAACCAGCCCAGCCTGAAACCACAGCTTGGCCCTGGGGCAGCCAGGATGAGCCACAACTGGAGCTTTCAAGAGAGTGGATCAGCGCCAGTTGTGGCAGTTTCCAGAATTATCAAGCCATAAGAAACAAGGACTAAGTGAAAGGTCAGTGGAACTCAGCTAAATTTGGGGGAGAAAAACAGTCCAGCTTAACTGCCTCCAGGGCAAGGAAGCAGCAGAAGCAGCGGCCTCCATGTGGCTGCTTCAGAGCTCCCGGCCTGTAGACTGCAGCAGGGCCAAGTGATTGTTTAGAGGCTAAGTTCTCTTGAATTGAGCAGCCTGAATCAGGATCATGTTCCTGGGTGGTGGTCCTGGGGTGCATTTTCAGTGAGCCAAAGCTGGTGGCAGCTGAAACAGCCTCCTAATAGCTCCAGTGGCTGCAAAACCCCCAGAAATTTGGGACAGAGCTTTCCTCCCTGGAAGCAGAGTTCCACAGAGCTAAAAAAATCAACTAATTAACTGGCAACATGAGCAGGCAAAGGAAGCAAAGTAAGAACAGCAAACAAACTCTAGAATCCTTTTTTAGGGACAAAAAGGATCAAAGTATGGAATGGGAGGAAGACAACACAATCAGAACTCCCACACCAAAAGCTGCCAAGAAACATGAAGACAGCCTAAAAGCCATAGATCAGCTTAAGAAGGATTTTGAAAACCAAATAAGAGAGGTGGAGGAAAAATTGGGAAGAGAAATGAGAATGATGCAAGAAAATCATCAAAAGAGAGTCAATAACCTGACTGAAGAAAATGACACCTTGAAAAATAAATCAACTCAAATGGCAAAAGAGGCCCAAAAAGCCAATGAGGAGAAGAATGCCTTAAAAAGCTGAATTTGCCAGATGGGAAAAGAATGTCAAAAGCTCACTGAAGAGAATAATTCCTTCCAAATTAGAGTGGAGCAAATGGAAGCAAATGACTTTATGAGAAATCAAGATATTTTTATATAGATCCAAACTAATGAAAAAAAGGAGGGCAATGTGAAATATCTCCTTAAAAAAACCACTAACATGGAAAATAGATCCAGGAGAGACAATTAAAAATTATTGGACTACCTGAAAGCCATGATCAAAAAAAGAACTTAGAAAGCATCCTTCAAGAAATTCTCAAGGAAAATTGTCCTGATATTTTAGAACCAGAGGGCAAAATAGAACTTGAAAGAATTCTCTGATCACCTCTTGAAAGAGATCCCCAAAAGAAAACTCCTAGGATTGTTATAGCCAGTTTCCAGAGTACCCAGATCAAGGAGAAAATATTACAGGCTGCCAAGAGGAAGCAATTTGAATACTGTGGAAGCACAATTAGGTTAATCCAGGATCTGGCAGCTTCTACATTGAGGTATCAAAGGGCCTGGAATATGATATTCTGGAGATCAAGGGAACTAGGATTAAAACCAAGAATCACTTACCCAGGAAAATTAAGTATAATGTTCCAGGGGAAAATATGGTCATTCAGTGAGCTGGAGGACTTTCAAACATTCTTGCTGAAAAAACCAGAAATGAGAATAAAATTTGACACTCAAATACAAGAAGCATGAGAAGGTAAACACGGAAAAGAAATCGTAAGGAACTTATCAAAGTTGAATTATTTATATGCCATCATGGAAAAATGATAATTGTAACTCATGAAACTTTTCTCAGTATGAAGATAGGTGAAGGGAATACAAATGTATATATACGTATACATACCTGTATGTCTATGCAGGAGGGTTTATATATGTATATAAAGACATATCTGAGTATGTGTATATATGTGTACATAGAGGGCACAGGATCAATTGAATAGGAAGGGACGATACTTTAAAAGGTGAAATTCTGAGGTGGGAGAGGATTAGAATGAGAGGAGACAGGGAGAGACAGAATGGGGTTAATCATCTCATAAAGAAAAGACTAGGGATAATTGTTACAATGGAGGGGAAGAACAGGAAGGCAAAAGGGAAATGGTCAACCTTACTCTCATTGAATGTGGCTTAGGGAAGGAATGACACAAACTCTAAACTGGGTATCTTGCCTCATAGGAGAGTAGGGGGGATGGGAATGAGAGGTGGGATGATGGAGAGGAGGGAAGGGTGGAGGGCAGGGTTGGTGGAAGTACACACTTCTGTAAAGGGACAGAGACAGGGTAGAGAATAGAACAAGGGGGGGAGGGATAGGAAGGAGGGACGTATAATCAGTCTCTTGTAATATGTCCACTGTCGAGATGTTCTGCATAATTCCACATGTACAGCCTGTATTGAATTGCTTGTCCTTCCAGTAGGGGTGGGTGTTGAGGGTGGAAGGGAAAGAATCTGGAATTCAAAGTTCTATAATCAAATGTTAAAAATATATATGTCTATATTATTATTATTATTAACTACATGCAACTGGGAATTAAGATATACAGGCACTGGGGTAGGGAGACCCATCTTGTCCTACCAGAAAGTCAGAGGGGTGATGGGGGAGGACATAGAGAACAGATTGGGGGAGGGGCTATACAGTGGGATCGCTGTTTTGGGGTGGTAGGTAGGTGAAAGATGTGGAGAAAATTTGTAACTCAAAATCTCATGGAAACAAGTGATGTAAACATGAAAATAAATAAATTAAGTTTGAAAAAAAAGAAGAGTGAGTGCGTCATTTATCCTTAATGTGCACCACTTTCTTCTGTAAAATAGTCATACCTGTAATAGTGGCCTCCCAGGGACATTATGAGAATAAAATGAGATAACGGATGCCCAGAGGTTTCTAAACCTTAAAACATTGCATCAAAACTATTATTATGTTTGTGTTATTATTGTTATAAATTTTCTGAGAGGTCTGAAGACTTTAGATAATTAAGTTTTGAGTATAACCTGAAGGGAGCATAACCTTGATGATCTTCTGAATCCAGTGATCTCCCTCTACCCTTACGTTATTGCCAGCCTTTAGTTGTAACACAAGAGAACAACAATTTACCCTCTTAAATTCTCTCTCATGTTTGTGTGTAGTCAACCTGCAGTCATAGTATTTTCTAAGTGAGAGGTCTTTTGTTCTCCCTCGGAGGCATGGACTCTGTCATCTATAACTCTATATTGCTTCTGAAGACAAAAGACACTCAATTAGGTAAGATGAATGATTGACAGGAGAGGATAATCAATTGGTTTTTATTCCATTTGACTTTTGTAGCAAACTGGATCTGTCCACATAAGCCTGTAAAGCAAGTGTTTACCTGCTTGGTCAAATTCTCAGTCATGGGAGGTAGGAGGAAGATATCTGCAGACAAAATTCATCATTTTTCAAGGCTGGTCCTAAATTGAATCACAGGTCACTTTTCTTAGAAGAATGGGTGTGTGAGATCAATTTGTTCCAATGTCCACGAAGGCAGATGAAGTAGGCATTTAGAGACTGGTCAGATTTGAAGATGCCAAGGTCATCCACTGCATCATGGTTCAGCTAGTCATTATCCTGACTTTTGTTCTGCCCTTGGACTTTGATTACTCAAGAAGTAAAAGTGAGGCTGTAGACTTTGCATGACTCTGCCTCACTTAAATCCAATTCATATACAAGGCACCGTCTATGATTCTACTGGTCCTCAGGGAAATGAAGGATAAACAAAGGAATAAAACAGGCCACAAGTTATACTAGTTGACCCTCCTAGCTTCCCTAAGGATCACTGTATTTTCTTTGCTTTATGAAGGATGTCTTTCTGTACCCTAGGGGATGATTTAGCCATGTATCCATAAAAATAGAAACATAAGTGGATGGAATAAGTATTTATTAAGCATCTACTGTCTTCCAGGCACTGTGCTAAGCCCTTTAAAAATACTACCTCACTTGGTCCTCACAACAACCTTGAGAGGCAAGTGCTATTATTATCCCCTTTTACAGCTGAAGAAACTGAGTCAGATAGAGGTTAAGTGACTTGCTCAGGGTCACAAGCTAGTAAGTATCTGAGGCTTGATTTAACCCAAGTCTTCCTGACTTCGGACCCTGAGCTCTCTCTACTTTGTTACCTAACTTTCTCTAGGCAGCCATTAAAGGGTTATTTAGATAGCTAGAAGTATCCAGTCCTTCACACACGATGGAAAACATCAGTCACATCCAGAGAAAGAACTATGGAGTCAGAATACAGAATGAGGCACTTTTCTTTCTTGTTTTCTTTTGCTTTTTTTTCTCTCTCATGGTTTTTCCCATTCGTTATAATTCTTCAGTGCAACATGACTAATATGAAAATGTGTTGAATAGGAATGTATGTGTTGAGCCCATACAAGATTGTGAGCCGTCTTGGGGAGGGAGGAAAAGAAAATTTAAAACTTATGGAAGTGAATGTTGAAAACTAAAAATAAATAATAAATAATAAATTGAGGGAAAAAGAAATATCCAGTCCTTTCAGTAATGGGTTAGGGTTTTGTTTGTTCCTTTTTGCACAATAGAGACACAACAATGCTATCAAATAGTCAATAGTGAATTTGTTTGTACTCTCAGAGTTGGAATAGATCATAGAACCCAGTCAGTGCAATCCATACCCAAGAAGGAATCGCTTCTGTGTCTGGCCCTGTACTTATCATTTTTATCATTGACTTAGATAAAATCCTAGATGGCATGCTTATCAAATTCACAGATTTTCAAATTTACAGAACATAGCACAGTGTCTGGCAATAGTAAGTGCTTAATAAATGCTTGTTAACTGACTGATTGACTGATATGTAGTTGACTCAATGCAAAGAGGCCTAGCTAACATACTGAATAATAGAGTCAGGGTCCCAAAAGACCTGGGCAAGCCAAAGTACTGGGCTGAAACTAATAAGATGACATTTAATCAGGATAAGTGTGGGGGCAATTAGGTGTCGCAGTGAATAGAGCACTGGCACTGGAGTCAGGAGGACCTGAGTTCATTTCTGACCTCAAATACTTAACACTAGTTGTGTGACGTTGGGTAGTCACTTAACCCCAATTGCCTTGCCTTCCTCCCTCCAAAAAGCAAAAAAAAAATTAAAGAGGATAAGCATGAAGTTTTTGTTGAAGGACTGGGATGCAAAGTTATATAATAATTTGTCTGAGAAGAGTCTAGGGGTGAGGGGCTTAGCAGACAGTAAACTACATTGAATTGGCTCTGATGTGGCAGCCAAAAAAATGAATGTGATCTTGGGATTCATAAAGAGAGGCACAGTTTCTAAGAATAAACACTGCCCTCCCTGATCAGTGTATGCCCAGGTTCAGTTCTGAGTGCCATCAAGTTAAGAAAGACATTTATTAACTGAAGACTTTCCGGGAAGGGCAACCAGGAGGGTGATGGACTTGGTGTCCATGTCATATGGTGATTGGTTGAAAGAAATAGAGATGTTCCTGGAATAGAGAAGATTAAGGTCAGTACACAATAACCATGTTCAATTGGTCAAAGGGCTGTGATATGCAAAGTCAAGGAGAATTACTCTGGTTTGTCCCAGAGCTTAGACAGAAACAATTGGGAAAAATTGCATAGAGGCATATTTAGGCTTGGCCTAAGGAAAAACCTTCAAATGTTTAGTTACTTCAGGAGGAATCTGAATAGTCTTTATTGGAGGTCTTCAGATGGATGGCCACTAATCTAGTGTGTTATAGTGGCAATTCCTTTTTCAAAGGCAGGTTAGACCAGATGACCTATGAATTCCCTTCCATCTCTAAAAGTCCAAAATTTTGTGATCACCAGAATGCTATCATTCAATTTATGCCAACACTTTTAATGACAGGGAATTTGTTACCTGCCATTACATCTTTAGCTAGCTCTTAATTGTCCAAAAGATTCCCATTACATTGAGGCAGCTTTTTCCCTCTGAGTAAGTTCCTAGATTGGAGAAAGATTGTCAAAGGAGGGAATTACTCATGGTGAAAGTGTGCCATTTAAAATCCACTTTGTGAGAGGTGAATAGAGACAACTTGGATTTGATAAATACAGGTGGTCCCCAAATTCTCAAATTGAATTAACATAAAACTGCATTAAGAGTTTTGGAATACCCTGAACAGTTATCAGCATATCTAGTTTCTTCAAACAGACCAACAATTATTAAGGAATTTTGTTTTGTTTTTCTTTTTCATTCGAACATTTATTAAGTATCTATTATGTGAAGAAAAGAAGATGATAAAGGAAATAGTTTTTCCCAGCAATACATTTCTAGTGTATGAAGAATCTATAAAATAGAGTGATAAGACAAGGAGGAATGATACACAAATTGTGATAGAAAAAAATTAAGAGGAGAAAGAACGTGTTTAGCAGGAAAGGGAATTATGGAAGGCTTCATGAAGGGAGGAATGACTGACTAAGCCAAGCTTTGAAATAGAAGAACTATTTCAAGAGGCTGCGAAGAAGCAGGCTTGAATTCCAGAGGTGGAGATAGAATTGTGGGACTGGATGGAGGTAGGAACCTTTAGGACTGGAGACAGATAGAATTCAGTTTGGTACAAAAAAAAAAAGATTTCTCTGCAGTTGGTTCCAAATAGTTCAGCTCCTTCCTTTTAGCTACTGTTTCATCAACTTGTCATGAGCAGTTTTGTACATAGAAACATCTGTCCATACATTTACAAAATAGGGCTCAAATAATTAATTAGCTACTCAGGGTAGTCTGAGGTG
The DNA here is from genome assembly GCA_028627135.1 of Pseudochirops cupreus. Classification (NCBI taxonomy): domain Eukaryota; kingdom Metazoa; phylum Chordata; class Mammalia; order Diprotodontia; family Pseudocheiridae; genus Pseudochirops; species Pseudochirops cupreus. Next base: position 65,066,805 of record CM053581.1, on the reverse strand, counting down.
ACTTTCAATGTGCCCACTGACTAATCTCTCAATAAACAAAACAAAACAGAAAAAAAAAAGGAACCTCTTTAGAAGGGATCATATCTCCCAATTAATAAATAGTCAAAAAAAAATTGGCTATCCCAGAACTCATAATCTACCTTATCTCCATGTGCTGAGAACAAAAATATAAATTAAAGAATATATGTATATATATATATATTATGTATACACACATGCATGCATATGTGCACATATAAGTATATATACACACACCTTTATGTGTATATATGTAATGTATATGTATGCATGTATCTATATATGTGCATCTATAGCTATATGTTAACATCAAGTTAGAACAACCAAAATATATGTTAGCTGTATGTATCTATATCTATCTGCATAGATATGTATCTATATCTGCAGTATAGATATGTATTCATATCTATATGTCAACACCAAGTTAGAACAACCAAAATATATGATGGCTGACTTAATAGTTTGAGATAATGTTGTGCAGTAAAAAGATTAATGGACTTATACTCTGAAGAACTGAATTTGTGTCCTGCTTCTATCACTTATTATCTGTGGGACCTTGGGAAAGTCACCTCCCCTTTCTAAGACTCAGTTCCCTCATCTGTATAATGGTACTATTAGTACTTAGGCTACTACCTTCCTGATAGGGTTGCTATATTAAAGATGTTTTAGTAACCAGAGTGCCTCTTGGAAATGTGAGCTATTATTTATTATCTGAGCATTCTTTCTGTATTACAAGGATTCTGACGTTGAGAAAAGAACTGTGGGCAAAGCAAATTTGCAAGCCACTTAGGACATATTTTTTTACCTTGAACCACCAAGAGCCCTTGTAAACTCTAGACAGACACCCCTGAGCCTGTCCCCATCTGCCCAGGGTGACCACACGCTCTGATTGTTCTGCCACACCATCAGCTTGAAAGAACAGCTGGTTATTGCTAAATTCTGGGATTTGCTTCTTGGAGAAAAAATAATTAACACTGGCAGGAGTTTGATTGCATTAATTCACAGAAAGCAACACCCAAATGATAAATCCATGGTGGGGGAACTGCCCATATGTTACACATTGGCTTAACATGGATGAGGCATTAACTACACCAAGTCTGAGCAAAAGCCTTTATCAGCTTTATTAGTACTGAACTCAGTGCCTTCCACTGGAGCTGACACACTTAATTAAAGATGCTCTGGTCTAATTAGGTTGCGCATCAAATATACAAATACAAGCTGAAAAAAAACCCCAGTGACCTGAGCCTAAATTCCCTTTGATATACATAGTTATCTCAAACCTTTTCCACAGAAAGGGGATCCTTGCTAGGAGTGTTGCTTCTGGTCTGAATGGGTTTGAAAGAAGGTTGAACCCTAACATGCCTGAAAAAATGGGCATTTGGGTTTGTGTCCTCCATTGTCTTTTGGAATAGAGTAATAAGAAATAGCTCCCTGTGAGAAAATGAACTCATGCTTGAGAACAATTTGGTTTGCTACTCACATTACAGATCTATTGGGAAGAAAGTATGTTAGAACCTGTGAAGTACTCAAAATTGGGACTGCCAAGATGGGGATGACAAAGCTGGACATTTCTTTCCAGGTTCCATATCCAGCCCTTTTCTAACATTGTATCCCATGCCCTAATACTAAGGACATCACAAATTTGTAATCCAGAGTTGTGAGTTAAAGCACATGGGAATCCCTACTCATGTACACCCTTGTTGGATTTCTATACATGTCCTTCCCACCAGTATTGTCCCCAAAATATTAAAAATTTGAGTGATAGCACCTTGATTATAGTTGTGGTCAACTCTCCCCTGGGAAACTAATCACATTTCCATTATTAATGCCTTGTCCCACATTCAGGCATTGGCCCTTGTTATTCCCTATGTACAGAATTTCCTTCTCTTTGCCACCCCATTAAAAACCATACAACTCAAATGCCACCTCCCCCAGGTCTTCAATGACTCCCTTCCCCCATCAGAAATTACCTCCTTCTTCCCATAGTACTGTATTTTGTATGTTCCTCTCTGAAGAAACTATCAAGTAATAGTATATTGTAGTGACCTGTGTATCTGAATTGACTTCCTACTAGACTTATTAACTTCATGAAGATAGTGACCATTTCTTAGATAAACAGTGACTCTTCCAATCTTTAGTACAGGACTCTATACATTATAGGCACTTGATAAATGTTTATAGAACAAATGAATGATTTTTAAAAATTGCTTTATTTCCCTGCTCTGCCCTAAATGAGAGATATAGCATCTATAATACTTCCATTTCCTTCTTACCTTTTCTATGGACCTTATCACCTCTTGCATGGACTATTATTTTGACCTCTTAACTTTGTCCCCTGATAATCCATCCTGAAGAGACTGCTGTGTATACCTTCTTACCATATGGGAATGATGACATCACTCTCCTACTCACAAAACTTCATTGTTTCTCCATTGTCAATTGGTTCATGCCCAGTCTCCTTGGTCTGGCATTTAAAGTCATTTGCAAACTAGGAAGAATCTACCTTTCTAGCCTTAATCTCATTTGATTCCTAACCACATGTACTATATTCCTTTCAGCCTGGGATACTTGCCATGGAGAGGCAAGTCAGCTTAGAAAGGATAGAAGAAAGAGGAAAAGTCCCAGGGAAGGTTCAGACAGGGCAGATTGAGATGATATAATATATTTCTCATTTGTTATGTGGCTACTGAAAAGAACAGAAAAAAAATGTTTGCATGTAAAACAGTGGTAAAGTCGGTATGAGATAAAACATAGATCGTCAGATAAAAAGTGCTTGAAGAGAGACATATGCTGTCCCAAGAATATCAATTTCGCAGAGAAAAAGGCCCTGACTAAAGGTAGTGATGGCTGCCAGGGATGCTGTCCATCAATTCCCTTACATATGACAATTTTAGGATTTTGGCAGATATATCCAAAAAGTATAAATCAGAGGCCTTTTTGTGAATTATGGGAAAAATATGAGGAGAAACAGTCTGTCAAATCAGATACAATTCAATTTTTGTTCATATCAAATCAATCTGAGTTTAAGATGGTTCACTGTTCTTAAGGAGTGCCTAATTGGAGATATTAGAATCTGAAGAAGACCAGATGATGATAAAAGCTGAAAAGCCAGAGATCAAAGGAATGTGATGACATAGCAGCCATCTTAGAGAAACTTACAGTGGAAAATAGCCCATTCCTTGTACTGAGCCATTTGAAGGAGCAGAGTTAGCTGATAGTGATGATTGAAATCAAGTAGGTTATACTGTAGGAGAGTGCTGTAACTTCTTGAAGCAAAGTGGAGAAAGTAGAATCTTTCTGCTGAATAGCTGGCTGGGTTTGTCAATATTGTCCTGTAGCTCCAACTATATGTGCCTATGTTACCAATAACTATGCTTAATAACAGAAAAGAAAAGGAAGGAGAAGAGGAAAGGCAGTTCTTATAGTTGTTTTTCTGGGAGCTATATTGATAACATTTTTTTTCTAAAAGAGCATAACACTTTCTCAGCACCCTGCCAAAGGTGACCGTGTGCTAAAAGAGCTTGATATTGCTTTAGCAACCTAAGAATAGATGAGAAGTAGCATTTTTGTTATTTAAGCTCTTCCACAATATGACACGTATCCCATCTTTCTAGGGTTATGTTATATTATTACCTTCTATATAAGCTAGACTCTTGCCAAACTGGATTACTATTCATTCCCTAAATTCTGAATTCTCTGTAGCCTTACTTATAGTATTCCCTATACCCATTGGTATGTTGGCTAGGATTGGGCTATTGAAACCAATTGTTAAATTTTCAGTATGGGCATTTACACCTTGAAAAAGGGCAAAAGCTACACATTAGGGTTTGATTTATTGCTTTGTTGATTGTCTACATTTAAGAAAGTGATAGAGAAAATGTTGATGATGCAAATTAAAATAAAATTGTGTTATGTGTACTTTTGAGGGGGAGGACTGATTGTTAAATATTTACTAGTATCTTCCTACCTATACCTGAAATTTCATTGCTATGATTCTTTGTTGATGAATCACTACCTAGTCTTTATATCCAAACTCAAGTGCCCCTTCCTCTAAAAATCCTCTGATCTGCCCCTTCCAGAAGTGACCTTCCAAATAAGATCTCATATGGCATTACACCTATTATATTTATGGTATATACATATATAAATACACATATAAACCAAAACACATATACATACACATTTATGCATATACATAAATACACATACACATACATATGTATGTATATATATGTTTATGTATGTGCATATGTATGCATGTATTACTCTAATATGTATTGGTAGAAGGAGTTCTCTCTTCTAATGAAATCAAGGACCTTTTAGTTAGTTATCTATTGATATATTTCATCCCTGTACCAGACTGTGAACTAAAAAGAACAGTAATCCTATTTGAATAAACATTATCTCCCTAGTATCTAGCCGAGTGCACTGTATATAATAATTAGTGCTTAATAAATGGAGTTAAATTGAATCCCCCCCCTGGGATAGGCAGAGCTTCTTTCTATAGGAGAATGGTGGCGGGGGTGCAGAAAATGTAATTATTATGTCTGCTGTTTGATTATATTAAGTTAGAAGCTAAGAGGAACTTCCATGGCAATTATAATGTTGCTGTTGTTGTTCTTCCTCCAGTCATGTCCTACTCTAAGTGACCACATGGACTCTTGTCCATGGGGTTTTCTTGGCAAAGCTACTAGAGTGAGTTGGCATTTCTTTCTCCAAAGCATCCCCATTTTACAAATTGAGAATTGAGCCATGCTCTAAATCACTATTGATTAGAGAAAGGCAAATCAAAGCAATGCTTAGGCAGCACATCACTCTTATCAGATTGGCTAATATGACAAAACAGGAAAATTATAAATGCTGGAGAAGATGTGGAAACATTGGAACACTAATGAATTGTTGGTAGAGTTGTGAACTGATTCAACCATTCTGGAGATCAATTTCAAACTATGTCCAAAGGGCTATACAAACGTGAATACCCTTTGACCCAACAAACACTTTTAGGGCTGTATCCCAAAGAAATCATAAAAATGGGAGAAAGGGCCCACATGTACATTATTTACAGCAGCTCTTTTTGTGATGGCCAAGAATTGGAAATTGAGAGAATGCCCATCAATTGGGGAACAGCTGAACAAGTTGTAGTATATGAATGTAATGGAATGCTATTGTGCTATAAGAAATGAAGACCAGGCAGACTTCAGAAAAACCTGGAAAGACTTTTATGAACTGATGCTGAGTGAAATGAGCAAAACCAAGAGAACATTGTGCACAGTAACAACCACATTGTGTGATGACTAACTTCTCATCAATGCAAGGCTCTAAGAAACCTCCAAAAGACTCATGATGGAAAATGCTATCTACATCTAGAGAAAGAATTATGGAGTCTAAATGCAAATTGAAACATACTGTTTGTTTTCTCTCAGTTTTTGTTTTGTTTTGTTCTTTCTTTCTTGTGGTTTCTTCCATTCATCCTAATTCTTCTTTACAACATGGCTGACATGATAATATGTTTAATAAGAATGTATATAGAATGTGTGGGCTGCACCAGCACAGACCTGACTGTAGTAGAACCATAGTGAACCTGGGCAAACTGATTCATCCACCAAAGGGGCAATTCCCAAACCTCTCAACACAGGATGTGGTAGCTCAGTAAAAGACAAGTGCAGAGACTGCCACAGCAACAGCAGCTACTCCTGGGGCTATCAGCCCACAGCTTGGAAGCTTAAAAATCACCTATCTGAACTTCTGAGAGCCAAGATGGCAGAGTAAGTCTTAGCTGCTCTCATCCCTTACTTTGAACCTGAGAACCCAGAGAATATTGCCCTAGTGTAAAATCCTGAAATAATGGAACCAACTGGAAGCTTGGGAGTCCTAGAGGAAGGGTGGGACTGTGGTTGTACAAAGGCTAAAGTGCACAATGGGAGGCATCCAAACAAGCCCCATCTCAATTGACCAGTGGGAGAGTGTGAATTCCAGGGGGGTGGAGGAAGCAAGCCCTAACACCAGAACCCCAGGTCTGCCTTAGAACATCCAGGGGAATCTGCAGACATTAGCATGGCCCTGACCACCAGCATCTGAGCCTGCCTGAGCTCAAAGCCAGGGGCAAAGAGGCAGAATCCTGAAGTGGCCAGACCACCCTTCTTCCATACCTCACAATGTGAGTTTTAGTGTACCCCAGGGAAACACAGAAAATTCTGACCCCCAGCCTTGGTCTCGGCACTCACCAGTCAAAACCAGGGGTCACAGTATACAAAGCCAGTAACCAAGTCCCTAATTCCCAGCATAAGAAAGGTGGATCAGAGCCCTCTGTACCCCAGAAGCAGAGATCCACTTTAGAAGTCAGGAAATAGGCAATCACAATGAGCAAAAAGCAAATTGGCAAAACAAAAACTATTGAATCCTGTTAGACCAATCGAGAAGAACCAAATGCAAGAGAGGACAGTATTAACCCAATACGCACATCTGAAACCTCAAAAGGGAATATGAATTGGAATTAAGTCAAAAAGCATTTTTGGAAGAGTTCAAGAAGGATTTTAAAAGCCAAATTGGAGAGGTAGGAGATAAACTGATCAAGCATTTTAAAAATATAGTTGGCAAAATGGAAAAGAAACATTTACTGAAAACCAAAGGAGAGATTAACAAAATTGAAATTAAGAAAACTATTGAACTAATAAATGAAACTAATAGTTTGTCTTATTTAAAAAAAACAATAAAATTGGTAAACCTTTGGTAAATTTGATAAAAAAAAAAAAAGAAAGAAAGCCAAATTACCGGTATCTAAAATGAAAAGGGTGAATTTACCTCCAATGAAGAGAAAATTAAAACAATGATTAGGAATTGTTTTGCCCAATTGTATGCTCTTAAATTTGATAATCTTAGTGAAATGGATGGATATTTACAAAAGCATAAGTTGCCCAGATTAACTGAAGAGAAAGTAAAATACTTAATTAACCCCATCTCAGAAAAAAATAAATCGAACAGGTTATCAATAAACTCCATAGGAAAAAAATCTCCAGTGCCAGATGGATTTACAAGCAAATTCTATCAGACATTTAAAGAACAATTAATTCCTATATGTTATAGATTATTTGGGAAATTTGGTGAGGAAGGAGTCCTATCAAATTCTTTTCATGATACAAGTATGGTACTGATTCCTCAATTGGGAAGAGCCAAAATGGAGTAAGAATATTATAGACCAATTTCCCTCGTGAATATAGGTGCAAATATTTTAAATAAAAAATATTAGCAAAAAGATTGCAGCAACTAATCCAGAGAATAATATACTTTTATTCCTGGAATGCAAGGATGACTCAATATTGAAAAAACTATCAACATAATTGATCATATCAACAAGAAAACTAGTAGAAACCATAGGATTAACTCAATAGATACAAAAAAAGCTTTTGACAAAATACAACACCCATTCGTATTAAAAACACTGGAAAGCATAGTCATAAATGGAGTCGTCCTTGAAATAATAAGTAGCATCTTTCTAAAACCATCAGCAAGTATTATATGTAAGGAGTATAAGCTAGAAGCATTTCAAGTAGGATCAAGTGTGAAACAAGGATGTTCACTATCACCCCTGTTATTCAGTAACTAGAAATGTTAGCTGTAGCAATAAGATAAGAAAAAGAAATTGAAGGAATTATATTAGGCAAAGAAGAGACTAAGCTATCATTCTTTGCAGATGATAAGATGATGTATTTAGAGAATCCTAGAGAATCAAGTTAAAAACTACTTGAGATAATAAATAAATTTAGCAAAGTGGCAAGTTATAAAATAAACCCACATAAATCCTCGGCATTCCTATATATTTCTAATGAGGCCCAACAGCAAGAAATAGAAAGAGAAATTTCATTTAAAGTTACTGCAGACATTATAAAATATTTGGCAGTATACCTGCCAAAACAAACCCAGGAACTATATGAACACAATTACAAAACACTTTTCACACAAATAAAGTTGGATCTAAATAATTGGAAAAAAGCATCAGTTGCTCATGGTTAGGTCAAGCTAATATAATAAAAATGACAATTTTACCTAAATTAATTTACCTATTTGGTGCCATACCAATCCAACTACCAAATAATTATTTTATAGAACTAGAAAAAATAGTAGCAAAATTCATCTGGAAGAACAAAAGGTCCAGAATATCAAGGGAATTAATGAAAAGAAATGCTAGGGAAGGTGGCCCAGCCCTACCTGATTTTAAACTGTATTGTATAGCAGCAGTCATCTGCTATAAAACTACCTACTACTGGCTGAGGAGTAGAGTAGTGAATCAGTGGAATAGATAGGGTACTCAGCCATCAATGACTATAGTAATCTACTGTGTGATAAACCCAAAGACTCTAGCTTCTGGGATAAGAACCCACTATTTGCAAAAACTGCTGGGCGGACTGGAAAACAGTATGGTAGAAATTGGTCATAGATCATTATCTTAAACCATATACTAAAATCAAGTCTAAATGGGTGTATGATCTAGGTATAAAGGCTGATACTGTAAGCAATCCGGGAGAGAAAGGAATAGTTTGCCTTTCAGATTTACCGAGAAAGGAAGCATTTATGACCAAACAAGAGTTAGAGAGCATTATGAAATGCCAAATGGATAATTTAGATTGTATTTAATTAAAATGTTTTTGTACAAACCAAGCCAATGTAACGAAGATTAGAAGGGAAGCAGAAAATTGGGAAAGAATTTTTACAACCAGTGTCTGTGACAATGGCCTCATTTCTAAAATATGCAGAGAACTGAGTCAACTATATAAGAATACAAGTTATTCCTCAATTGATAAATGGTCAAAGGATATGAACAGGCAGTATTCACAGGAAGAAATTAAAAACATCTAAAATCATATGAAAAAATGCTCTAAATCACTATTGATTAGACAAATGCAAATCAAAATAACTCTGAGATACCACATCTTACCAGTTAGATTGGCTAACATGACAAAACAAGAAAATTATAAATACTGGAGATGTGGGAAAATTTGAACACTAACACATTGTTGGTGAAGTTGTGAACTGATTCAACCATTCTGGAGAGCAATCTGGAACTATGCCCAAGGGCTATAAATAAGTGCATACCCTTTGACCCAGCAATACTTCTAGGGCAGTATACCAAAAAGATCATACAAGTGGGAGGAGGACCTGTCAGCACAAAGCTATTTATAGCAGCTTTTTATTGTGGCAAAGAATTGTAAATCAAGGGGTTGCCCATCAATTGGGGAATAGTTAGACAAGTTGTGGTATATAAATGTAATGAAATACCATTGTGCTATAAGAAATGAGAGCAGACAGACTTCATAATAACCTGGAGAGACTTTATAAACTGAGGCTGAATGAGAGGAGCAGAATCAGGTGAATATTGTACACAATTATCTGTGATAACTATTTTTTTTTAACTTTTATTTACTTTTAGTTTGCATCATTCATTTCCATGAGATTTTGATTTACAGATTTTTTTTCCCTGTCTTTCCCTTACCCACCACCCCAAAACAGCAATTCTACGGTATACCTCCTCCCCCAATCAGCTCTCTCCTATATCCTCCCCCATCACCCCTCTTACTTTCTGGTAGGGCAAGATGGATCTCCCTACCTCAGCACCTGTATATTTCCCTCCTTCCTATTCCACCCCTCACTTTTTTTTATTCTCTACTTTGTCCCTGTCCCTTTACAAAAGTGTGTGCTTCTAACAACCCTCCTCCACAACCTACCCTCCATTCCATCCTCCCCCCTCTCATCCCCTTCCCCCCTACTCTCCTGTGGGCCAAGATATGCAATTTAGAGTGTATGTCACTCCTTCCCTAAGCCAACTCTATTAAGAGTAAGGTTGACCCATTCCCTTTTGCCTTCCTGTTCTTCCCCTCCATTGTAACAATTATCCCTTGCCTCTTCTATATGAGAGGATTAACCCCATTCTGTCTCTCCCTGTCTCTTCTCATACTATTCCTATCCCACCTCTCAATTTCACCTTTTAAAATATTATCCCATCCTATGCAATTGATCCTAAGCCCTCTGTCTGTGTACACACATATACACACACTCACATATTTGTTCATATGCATATATACCTTCCTATATACATATATGTATATGTATACACACACACATTTATATTCCCTTCGACTATCCTCATACTGAGAAAAGTTCCATAAGTTATAATTATAGTTTTCCCATGTTGGCATGTAAATAGTTCAACTTTGATAAGTATCTTATGAATTGTTTTCCATGTTTACCTTCTCATGCTTCTTGTATTTGAATGTCAAATTTTCTATTTAGTTCTGGTTTTTTCATCAAGAATGCTTGGAAGTCTTCCACCTCATCAAATGACCATATTTTCCCCCGGAACATTATACTCAATTTTGCTGGGTACCTGATTCTTGGTTTTAATCCTAGCTCCCTTGATCTCTCAAATATCATATTCCAGGCCCTTTGATACCTTAATGTAGAAGCTGCTATATCCTGAGTTATCCTAATTGTGTTTCCACGGTATTCAAATTGTTTCTTCTTGGCAGCTGGTAGTATTTTCTCCTTGATCTGGGAATTCTGGAACGTGGCTATAACATTCCTAGGAGTATTCTTTTTGGGATCTTTTTCAAGAGGTGATTGGTGAATTCTTTCAAGTTCTATTTTGCCCTCTGGTTCTAAAATATCAGGGCAATTTTCCTTGAGAATTTTTTGAAGGATGCCTTCTAGGTTCTGTTTTTGATCATGGTTTTTAGGTAGTCCAATAATTTTTAAATTGTCTCTCCTCAATCTATTTTCCAGGTCGGTGGTTTTTTTCAAGGAGATATTTTACATTGCCTTCTAGTTTTTCATTTGTTTGGATCTGTTTAATAGTATCTTGATTTCTCATAAAGTCATTTGCTTTCATTTGCTCCACTCTAATTCTGAAGGAATTATTCTCTTCAGAAAGCTTTTGAGATTCTTTTTCCATCTGGCAAATTTGACTTTAGAAGGCATTCTTCTCCTCGTTGGCTTTTTGGGCCTCTTTTGCCATGTGAGTTAATCTATTTTTTAAGTGTCATTTTCTTCAGTCAGGTTGTTGACTCTCTTTTCATGATTTTCTTGCATCATTCTCATTTCTCTTCACACTTTTTCCTCCACTTCTCTTATTTGGTTTTCAAAATCCTTCTTAAGCTGCTCTATGGATTGTAATTAGTCTACATATTTTCTTGGCAGCTTTTGATGTGGGAGTTCTGACTGTGTTGTCTTCCCCCTTTTCCATGCTTTGGTCCTTTTTATCCCCAAAAAAGGAATCTAAAGTTGCATCACCGGGTTTGCTTTGCTTCCTTTGCCTACTCATGTTGCCAGTCCATTATTTGACTTTTGGGTTCTGTAGCACTCTGCTCTCAGAGGGGAGAGCTCTGTCCCAAATCACTGGGGTTTTCTCAGCTGCCAGAGCTATTAGGAGACCATTTCTGCAGCCCTTACCAGCTTTGGCTCACTGAAAAAGCATCTCAGGACCACCACCCAAGACTGCTTTCGCGATCCAGACAGCTCAAGGCAAGAGTGCTTAGCCTCTGAATGATTGCTTGGCCCCCCTGAAATCTGCAGGCTGGGAGCTTCTGAAGCAGCCACGTGGACTGCAGTAGCTTCAGACACTCCTAACTCTCGTGCCATTGGCTGTACCCTTTCCCCTGAAATTATCCGAGTTCCACTGACCTTTCACTTAGTCCTTGTTTCTTATGGGTTTGTAATTCTGGAAAATGCCACAGCTGCTGGTGATTTGTGCTCCAGCCCCAGCTTGTTCTGGTGGCCTTAGGGCTCCAGCTGTAGGTTCATGCAGTGCTAGTCTGGGCTCCCAGCACGTTGCGATGAACCCCTTCCCGTCTGCCTGCCAGGCTGCCTTCAGCAGGAGCTTTGATACTATATCATTTTGTGAGTTCTGGAGCTTTAAAATTTGTGTAGAGTCATATTTTATAGGTATTTGATTTGTTAAGGGGAGAGCTGTGGAGTTTTGCTGCTTCTATGCTGCCATCTTGATTCTACTTCCTGTGATAACTAATTTTGATAGATTTTACTCCTCTCAGCAATGCAAGGCTATATGACAACTCCAAAAGACTCATGATGGAAAGAGCTATCCACATCCTGAGAAAGAGTTTTTGAGTCTGAATCCAGATTCAAGCAAACTACTTGTTCTTTCTCTTTTTTGTTTCATTTTATTCCTTCTTTCTCATTGTTCATTCCATTGGTTATAATCCTTCTTTCCTACTTGACTATGTTCAATGCGAAGATATTTTTAGAACCTATATCACATTGCATATGTTGCAAACAAAAAGTCAATAAATAAGTAAATTTATAACAAAATAAGAATGTATATGTAGAGCCTTTATCAGACTGTCTTAGTGGGGGTACGGTAGGAAGGGGAGAAATTTAAAACTCAGATGCTTATGGAAATGAATGTTGAAAACTAAAATAAAAATAAAAAATATGTTTATATTGAAAAAAGAACTGAGACAAATTTCCATACCATAAATATAACAGACAGGTACAAAATAAAGCGCTATGTGTGGTCTTATTTGGAAGGTCATTTCTGGAAGGGGTTGATCAGGGACTGATTTTTAGAGGAAGGGTCATTTGATTTGAGACTTAAAGGCTGGTCAGTGATTCAACAACAAAGAATCATAAAGAAGAAATTTCAAGTATATGTAATAGGAGGGTTCTAGTAAATGTTTGACAATCAGCTCCCCTCCCCCCCAAATGATAAGTGACTTGACCAGGGTCACACAGTGTCTGAGTGTGGATTTGAACTCAGCTCTTCCCAACTCCAAGTCCAGTGCTCTATGCACTGTACCATCTAGCTGCCCCAACAATATCACTATCCTTTAAAACAGTTTGCTGATAGACTACATTTCTCTGAATCTCTTTACAAATCTGATGACCCTTTGCTTGTCTTGTTGAGGCACCACATTGCCTGAAAATAGAGAGAAGTCTGGAAAAATGAACTCAGAAATAACTGGGGTGAGGAAACACCAACTTAGAGTCAATTATTTAAGGCCTCGGAAGAGACCTTAAATCAATTTGGGAGGGATGGAATAATTAGCACTGAGGAGGACAGTGGGATTTGCATACTTGGATACTTGTTGACCAGTGGAGAATGCAGCTTTCACAATAGGTCACCAGATTTAGAGCTCAAAGAAGGGGATCTCAAAGAGATGTCCTAGTCCACATGCAGACATGGATAGTAATGGCTACTTTCCCTATCACCTGCGCAGAGAACATTTGTAATAATAACAATAATGGCTAGCATTTACAGAGAGCTTTTGAGGTCTGCAAAGCCCCTCACAGAGGTCACCTCATTTGATTCTCAGAATAACCCTTAAACTGAAAGCTATTGTTGTCTCTGCTTTATAGATGTGAAAACTGAGGTGGAAAGAGGTTTAAGTGACTTTTCCAGGGTCCCATATCTAGTAAATCACTGAGGGTAGATTTGAACCCAAGTCTTCCTCACCTCCTAAAATCCTCACCTCCCTCCCCCAAATGACACGTCTTTTTTGATTAAGTCCTGACTAGAATGATCCTAATTCACCTACAATTGTGCAATGGACCATTCTAGTCAGGACTTAATCAAAAAAGACAACGTCACTTGGGAGAGGGAGGCAGGAATGGTGGTGGTAGTTTTGATGAGTGAGTTGGTTCAGTAAACCCCACTTGATGGACAGTCAGCCTAGGCCAGGGCTTGACTGCTGGGGAGTACCAACTTGAGTTGGCCTAGCCTGCAGAAATCCTTGGATGCCTGGAGGGTATGGGCTGTGTGCTCCATTATCCCTTTCCCCCTCCCACCTGTAACTCAGAAAGGGTGCAGATGGATAGATTCAGGTGGGTCTTAGATTCAGACTCTGGACTTTGTATGGAAATGACTGTTACTGTTCTAAGGCTCAGCTGAAGATGTTATCACAGATATACTCTGGAAGTCGGTGGGCCCCAAGCTCTGGGGCAAGGGGAGTGTTCATGGTGGTATTTGTCTTTTGGAGATTTTGATAATTATAGGTAAAGATCAGGGGCTCCCTAGACTGATTTTCTAAACAATGGCTATGCTCTGACGAGGGTAGATCTTACAGAGTGCTCATTTCTGTAGTTAGCTGGGAGGGGACGTGGGCTCTGTCTCTTTGCCAGCCTCTTCCTGGCCACTTGTGAGCTTGATCTTGGGTTATTCCAATTAGGGGGAAACTGACCTGAGACAGACGAGGGCAACACAGAGCCCTGCTACATACAGAGACTTTGTGCATGGTGGTAAGGATGGAATGACAGCCAAGTCATACAGGAATATTGCCTCATTCTGTTTCACACTCTGTGCTCTGTGCTTGGAGTTCTAAATCCTATAAGGCGATGCCTCATGTCCTGTGCCCTATGGCCCATGTCCAATGTTCCACATCCTGTGACCTTTATTTCACATAGATCTCATATCCTTTGTCCTGTCCTTTGCTTCCTTCAGCCACATCCTGTGTTTTGTTTCCCAGACCCATGTCCCATGTCCGGTGTCCTTTGCCCCTGTCCCATGTCTGGTTTCCCGGGTCCAGGGCCCTGTGGCTCATATCTCACATGTGGTGTCTGGCAGCAGCCCTCCCAGCTGTCCATCCCCCCGAACTGGAAGACCCTGCTACCTTCTTGGGTCATGACAGGTGTCTAGAAGGGCTTACTCAGAGACTGCTTTTCTTCCTGTAGGGTTGCCTGTTGGATCCAATCTGCCTGCTTAATGACCCTCTCAGCCATGCCCTTGCTCTGCCTTCTGTCTGGATTTTGAATTTGTTTGCTCAAGGTTTTCAGGCCCATTAGACAGGGCAAGGTTTTGTTTTCCCCAAAGATCTGCTAGTTGCCGGGGCACTGGTTCTGTAACCTCTTCCAAGCCCTTGTTTTGGCTCTTCTCTGCCTGTCTCCCATTCTGGGTTCTGCTGTTCACTGATTCCTAACTAATTGGAAGAATCCTTTCTGTCCCAAAGCATCACATGGTGACCTTCATTTCAGCTCTGCATGGTCTGTGATTATTAACCAGTTAAGTAAATAGTCACTGGGAGTGGGCAAAACAGGCTGCAATAAGCAGTGAACTCTTTAGAATTAACCCTGGAGCCAAGATCTTTGTCAGTCTTAACACAGGAGAGGCTGGCATTAAGGGTACTGGAATGATGTCTAATAAAGACGTGGGAATCCAAGGTATGAAATCTATTTCCAGCTCCACCTCCAGCCCTGGAATCTCAGAGTATCAGAATTCAGAGGGTCCTTGGAATAGGGATAGGGCCAGGGGGCCCCTTAGAGCATAGGCTATGCTGTAGAATATCAGAGCTAGAGGCAGGATACATGGGGTAGAACATGGGGTGTCAGAGCTGGAGGCAGAGCCTAGAGGTCATCTGGTACAACTGCTTCATTTAATAGAAGAAATTGAGGTCAAGAGAGCTAATGACAGAGTCAAAACACCAAAACTATCTCCCGACTCGTAAGACCAGTGCTCTTTCTGCAACGTCACTTCTCCTCTGATAAGAATTTAAAAAACAAACAAACAGTAACAGCTACAAGAAGAAGAGGAAAAAACAAAACAAACAAAACAACAAAATTTTAAATTTGGACTTTCTATTCATTGATCATTTTGAACATCTACTTTGGCCAAGTTGTGCAATCTACCTGTCTACCTCAGGACTGTTATGAGGATAAAATGAGATGATATTTGTAAAATGCTTTGAAAATCTTAAAGTACTATATAAGTGCTGACTACCATTATCTTTCTCCTCATTATCATCATCATCATCATTATGATCAGATATTTAATGCTGGAGAAAACTCTTGCCGTAGAGTAGGTTCTTCATAAAGAAACTTGAAAGTTAATATCTTTTGTGTTACATCATTTTCATTTCTGAATCTGTCCTTCCCCGTCTCCTCTTTGTGGCTTTGTTCCTTCATATGTAAAATATAGAAAGAAGTTGGAGTAGATAATCTATGATTTCTATTAGTCTTAAGGTTCTAAGATTGGGAGCTTATGAAACACTGAAAGGATGTAGTTTATAAGTGAACCAATAGCATGCAACAGTCTGGAAACACTTGGGACACCTTCGGGAATGAATTGTCCTTGGATATATTGGAACATATAACTGTTAATGTCTGACATCTCTTACAGGAAGCAGTTTGGGTCTTAAAGAACATTAAAAAAAAGTATCTAGATCTATAGATAGATAGCACCTGCACAAAGCTGTCTTTCTTGCTTCTGGTTAACCAAGGATGTTAATTCAGAGGTTGGTTTCTTTAAGTGTGATGCTTCCTTCTGGTCATGTATGATTCAGCACTTGAATGATTTGGTGGTAATTACAAAATCCCTTTATTAGCCACTGAACCAATGACTCAGGGAGTCTTTAAAAAGGGAAGGAGTCCACCCCTGACTGTCTTCCTTTGACCCTTCAGGTAATATCCTATAACTCTGGGATTTTCTTTGCAGAAAGCTGGATCTCCTTCACCCTTGTAGCTAGGCAACTATTCCCATGTAACATCTGAAGGATGAGGGCTCACACTAGGCAAAGTTGAGCCAGGACTTCTGCTTCCTTCCTCTGATTTGTATTTCTTTGCCTGACCCAGGAGAGATGTTTCCAGCCTAAGAGGTGACCTTGTGAGTTCAAGGCATCCATAAGTTCTGAGTGCATTAGGTGGAGATCACTATGAGGAAGTTTGCTCATAGAAGATCACCACCAACAACCATCAAAACCTTGAATTCCAAGAGGATCTCAAGCCCAGGCCTAGCTGGCCAGGAGACATGGGCTTTGAGGAGGCAAGAGAGTCTTGAAGTAAATGCAGACTATCTATTCAATAACACGGCAAGCTTTTATGTTCTGATGAGGTTGAAGTTTCCATTTCTCAGTAGAGTATAATTAAAGTGATAAGTTAAGTCACTGAATCTTGTTTTAATTCCTTGCTTTATTTATGTAATCCTTGTTTTAATTCTTTTAGTCAACATGTAATTGTTCAAGTTTTGTGTTAGCATTTCCTTTGTATGTTGGAGATAAATACCTGTTCCCTTTTTGATTCATATTGACTATTTAGTACCTTTCTCCTCCCCTCTTTGAGGAGACCCCCCAGACATGGACAAAAGCCTAAGCCTTAAGTATACTGTCCCCAGGGCACCAAGGTGGAGGCCTAATGAGACAAAGGGAATGAGAAAAGATGCCTAACTTTCCTCATTAGAAGCCAGGATCTACCAGGACCAAATTTAGACTGATCTGCATGTATAGTTATAGAAACGAGAGGGGTTCTTAGTGAAGAGGGAGAGGGCAAAGCATTTGAGGTCCCCTGGCCCCAGAAGTAATAGATATGGTTAGATTAAAAGTCAAGTGCCATCCAAGTGGAGAATTGGTATTTCACGTGGTTTGTGACGTTAAAGTGTCTGAAGTTGAGTCCTAACCTGGGTCAGTTGGCTGCAGCAAGCTCCACCTTGTTGGGTCCCAAATAGAGTGTGTTCCCTCTGCAGAAACGTAGCCATGTGCCCTGAAAGGATATTGATGATGCTAATCCGTCTAGGAAATCTCAGAAGTTTTCAGTCTCAAAGAGGAAATCCTAGGGATGGGTAGAGGAGGGAGTAGTGTGGCAATAGTATGAGAATATGCAGGGGGGTCATGAAAAACACCCAAGAAAAAGAAAAATTATGCTTCTGAAATCTAGCAAGGTACAGTCTTCCAGTAGGTTAGCTGCAAACTTTCTAGGAAGACTGTCAAGATGTGTGTGTGTGTGTGTGTGTGTGTGTGTGTGTGTGTGTGCCCATCTGTGTCGGTGTCTGCATCTGAGTACGTGTGTTTTCCTTCATTTTTCTGTCTCCTCAACCCACTCTGTGCACTCTGGAGACTTAGTACTTCCATTAGCATTGAGCACAGAGCTCTTGATACTGCAAGAGCTTTACTATATGCTTGTTTTATTGTTAATTGTATGGTATGTGTGTATGTGTTTTTGTGTATGTATGCAGAGACATGTGCAAACATATGTATTCATGTTGTATAGATGGATTGGTAAAGGATTAGTAAAACACTGCGAGGGTCCCTGTATTGTTTCCTTATTTTATAGGTCTGTCCTTCTCCACAGACAAAATGAATGTGTCTTTGTCTGACATCAATGAGTACTTGTTGGAGGCAAAGGGCTATTTCCAAGGCCCAGGAAGGCTGTGTCTATATCAAAACAAAACAAAGAAAACAAAACAAAAATGAGTTTGACTGAATTCAACTTAAAAAATGCTTGAAATAACTGGGTTTGGGGATTCATTCGGAGCCAATTGAACTTTTCACTTTTCATTGGATTGTTTTATCTTTGGGAAAATACAGCCAATTTCCTTCTTACAATCTAGTTTCTGGAGCTCTTCACCAGGGGGTGTTTTTGAAGAATACTTCCAGCTTGCCCTAAGGAATTTAGTTACTATGTAAAATAGAATAGAATCCATTCATCCAGCAACACAGTTCCATATGAAAATGTGTTTTCAGAGGGGAGAGCGGAGAGAAGAACAAAGAGCATGAGTAGAGGAAGGAGAACACTGAATATTTTTCTCTTTGGAGAACTATTTGAGAAGTGTTTATGCTTTCCTGAGGCAGGCTCTAAAGATGTAAGGCACCTGGATATTTACATAGAACTTTGGCTATGGAGGAAGAGAAGTTAGGTTCAGATTCATACTTTGTCCTTCTTTATCTATGTGACCTTGGGCAACTCACTTCACCTTTGTATAGTCTGCTTTCAGAATGAAGGAGATGCCTGTTTTGTGTTCTGTAACCTGGTCAGATAATAGATAATAATAGTTCGTGGGATTTTAGAGTTGAAAGGGAACACAGAGTTCGTCTGATCTAACTCTTCTCATTTTATGGGGCACACAGACTGGTGGCTGGCAGGGAAGGCTGTAGCATAGGGTTAATTCTTCTGTAAGCAGCTGAGGAAGTGGCCAGAAGCTAGCAAAGAACATTGGGATTTGTAGTCTTCCTCAGCTTGGGAAGAGATTGTATAATTATGAAAATGATCGCTTGGATTTTGGTGGACATATGGTCTATGTGAGGATGTGTGTGTGCACATGTGTATGTTTTATATATATATATATATATATATATATATATGTATATATATATGTATATATGTATATATATATATATATATATATATATATATATATATGAACTGTCACACCATTTCCCTAGACTCATTGTATTTCACGTAAAAACTCATGATCAGTCATGAAAGTTGCATTGTCTGTACATTGGCCCCACTTATGGAGAAAATGGTAGAAGACACTGGTTGTCTAAAATACACAATTGAAGTAGATCAGGCACTAAACCTTATCCTAAAGGATCAGAAATTATGCTGATATGAAGGCACTACATTTTTTTATTTTTTGTTCATAATTTTTGTTTTAAGTTTCACAAATTGGAAGACAGGAAACATATGAACCTGCGACCAATTTTCCTAGGTTAAAATGATCATGCATTGTTTTTTGTAGCTGTGCTAGGTCATTTTGTAAACAGGGGTACTTCTATGCAGAAAGTAGTGGATAGAAGGGTGAGGACCAGAGAGAAGATTACCAGTACCCATGGGAGTAGCCTGGTATGGTCTGGGAAGAAATAATTCCTTTGCAGAAAAGAAAAGGAAAAGGTTTTCTTAGTCTAACTCTGCCTTCAATTGTGACACCTGCTGGCAGCAAGTTTGAAGATGTATTTATTTATTTTTATTTATTTATTTTTTTTTTAATTTATGTTATTAAATTTTTTTTGAGTTACAGATTTTCTCCCCGTCTTTTCCCCGCCCACCACCCCAAAACAGCCATCCCAGTGTTTCCCCCCTCCCCCAGTCTATTCTCTCCTATGTCACTTTTTGGTAGGGCAGAATGGATCTCCCAACTGCAGTGCCTGTGTATCTCAAGTTCCAGTTGGATGTAGTCAATAATAATAATAATAATTGCATATATATATATATATATATGCACATTCATAACATTTGATTATGGAACTC
>CM053581.1:65018104-65046331 GCA_028627135.1 Pseudochirops cupreus | reverse complement strand
CCCCCGGGGCACAGCCACGGCTTCAGGCCAGGCTGGTTTTCGGTTCGCAGTGCTGATATGGTTCCTTGTAGCCGAGCTGACTTTAATGGGAAGTATCTTTGTGTGCGTTTTGGAGTTCTAGGATTGGTTTAGAGTCCTATTTTATGGGTATTTTGGGGTGGCTATGTGAGAGCTGCGATATGTTGCTGCTGCTATGCCGCCATCTTGGCTCCCCCCCTGAAGATGTATTTATTTATGGGTAGCACATTTTAGGAAAGAAAATTCAAAGTTCAAGCATATTCAGAAGAAATCTACCAGTATGAAGACCAGACTATAGAATATGAAAATGAACATTATTTAAGGGGATTAAGAATATTTGCCCTAGAAAAGAAAAGACTTAAAGGTTGTAAGATCAGTGACTTCAAGTGTTTCAATTAGAATTAGATTTGTTTTTAGCTAGTTGAAGAGCAATTAGGAAAATTAGATGAAATTTTTAGAGAGAGGTAAAAATAAATAAAAAAATCTTGCAATTACAAAATGAAATTTCACTAAAAGATGAGAAGTTCTCTATTATTAAAAAAATAAACAGAAGATGGAAAATTGGTGTTTTGGGGCAATTACTCTTCATTTATAGAGTATATATGTCCCTTCCTATTCTAAGATGCTGTGATGTTATGGCTCTATAGAAAACGAGAACAATTCATGAAACCCAAGCATTGGATATGGCGTCCCCAAACCTGGGTTAGAACCTGGCTGTGATACTTGCGACCCTGAATAAGTCATTTACCCTCTGCTGAACACATTTCTTCTGCCTTAAAGCTCAAAGCCCGAAAAACAGGATTTCATTTTCCCCAACCTCTTGTCAACTCTGTCCTTCATGCAGGAAAGGAACACTGAGGAATCAATCTCTAACAATGAAGAGAGTCTTGTGCAAATGGGCCTTGAAATCCTGGTTATAATTATTTGATTAATAATAACAATATGCTACAGTGTGATGTAGTGGGGGAAAAACACCCAAAAAACAAAAACACAACCAAAAAAAATCCTTAAGGTCAGAAAGTCCTGAGTTTAAGTCTTGTTTCTGACCAGTCAGTTTTGGGACCATTAGCAAGTCACCTAACCTTTCAATACTCCTAGGTAACTCTCTAAATAGAAAACTTAGAGATAAATTGCTGATGTGCATTTATATAAGTAATTTCCATACTAGAATTTCTTAGTTGGATGGAATTGAAAGTCCAGATGAAAATACTGCTACTGCTGCTGGATGATAAACAAGAGAAGAAGGAAGAGAAGGAGAATAAAGATGGGTTATCTATAGCTCACTGGTTCCCTATGTGCCAGACCTTGCCTTACCCTTCATTCTGTCCCTCAAAACTTCATTTCTGGGTCCATGATTGCTAGAGTTACAGCTGGAGTGAAGTTTGAGGCTTCTTCCTGGCAATATCTGAATCTCTCTCTCTCTCTCTCTCTCTCTCTCTCTCTCTCTCTCTCTCTCTCTTTCCTTCTCTAACAGGGGATATGTGAGCCCAGCAAATCTGCTGATCTAAATGCACCTAAATCTTCATCTTGGGATAAGTAGTTTTAAAAAATGGTACAAAGTAGTCATAAATATAAGGGGATTAAATTGAAATTTTTATGAAAGGGGGTTAATAACACTTAACTACCTCACCTATGTGTTGTGACGATTAATTACCAGCCATAAAGAGCTGTGAAAACCAATAAAGCACAAGGAGAAAGGAGCAGACCTGGTGAAACTACTCAGAGGGAGACCAGCTTTGCCTTTACCCTAAGACCTGTTCTAGCTGCCTCCTATAGGGGAAGCCCTGTCCAGCATGAGTTTCCCTAAAGTTCAATCCCAGTGATACCCAGGTGGGAGCTTGAGGAGCTTTGTAAGGTTGGAAAATAATCATCTTAGATTAGTGGGGGCTGGGGGTGTGTGTCAGAAGACCCAATATTTTTTGACGACTCCCCCTTTGTCTCATTGATATGTATCATTTGTCTTCAGAATGAAATTCTTGAGAATTTCTCAGTCCTCTTAGGCCAATATCATGACAAAATATGTGGCTACTAGAACAATCAATCCATTTCCCTGATAAAATATTTGGCCACGAGATCAATCAACTAAACATTACGTATTTATTGAGTGTCTATTCTGTGTGAAGCCTTGCGCTAGGGCCCAAGGGTATATATACAAACAGAAACAAATACAACCTTAATTCTCTCAGGGGAGTTAACTTGTGCATATTTAGGTATTTACTGAATAAGTACAAGGTGGTTAGGGAGGGAGGAGCTTAGCAGTTGGAAGACGCAGTTGTGCAGAAAGTGTTGCATGAACTGAATCTGGAAGGAAGGAAGGAATTCTAAGAGATAAAGGCGAGGAAGGAGAGCATTTCTGCCATGGAGGGTGGCCATAGCAAAAGCACAGAGATGGGAGATGGGGGGCCATGGGAGGAACTAAGTGAAGATAAACAGAAATTAGCAAGAGGAAAAATCTATAATGAGGCTGGAAAAAATAAAATAGTACCACATTTTGAGGGACTTTAGATGTCAATTAAAGAGATTGACAATAGGGAGCAACCAGAGTTTTGTTGAATAGCGGAATGACAGGGTCAGACCAACATGTAAGAAAAACCACTTTAGTAGCTGTAATCCATCCTCTCTGAAATAGGTTCCCCTTAAATCTATGGTATGAATTTGATTCTATGTGACTTTTCTCTCCTTTCTTTGCACTGGTCACCCTCCATGCCCATGATGTATTCCTTCCTTACCTTCAAGCTCAATAGCTTTATAGTCATTCATCTTTAGGTTGCCATCATTTCCACTCATGCCACTAGTTCCTTTTAGGTGGTCAGAATCAGGTTCAAAATCGCATTTCCCTGTGTTACTTCCTCCACCTTTTTGAAGGATGAAATTCTCATTAAGGCAAATCACTTAATTATCAACTATTCTGCCTTGGGGTGAAAGTTTCCAAATATCTGATGTTCCTCATAATTATCAGTATTATGCCAGTTTTATGATCTATTTCCTGAGCTCCTCATCTAAGTACTGCTTCTGTCCAGGTGGTCTATAGTATACTCACTCTACCATGTCAGTTCTATTCTTCCTTTCATTGACATTCAATTGAGTGTTCTTCATCAAAGGGGAGAATCAATCCTTGCATTCCTGGAATTCCTCATGTAAGCATATCATCTTAACAATAATGATCCTGCATAGCTCTTCTAACCTATTTTGATAAAAGCATATCCTTCTAGAGCCATCTTTTAGTCCTGAGCCACTTCTCCTTTAGTCATCATGATATCCATAGTGTGACATCGGCCTTCTTGTGTTAGGATCTCTGTATCATACTGCTTATTATGCATTTGAGTATTTGTGACCAGGAGTTTTGTTGTTATGGGTATTGACACCCATGAATTACTGGGTTTCTCTTCAATTGTTCTTTCTATGTAGTACCTGCCATGCTCTGTGGTGTCAGAATTAGCAGATCTATGTGTGCAGGCGTCCACCCCCCTCCTTCCCTTTCAGCTTAAAGCTCTTCTGATAAGATTTGCAAGACTCAAGCAAAATATGTTTTTATCAGCCCTTGTCAGACATACTATATCCCTGGCCAAGTGCCCATCATTTGTCTATTTTAAGCCACGGTCCAGAAATCCAAATCCCTTTCTCAGACATTGTCCACTTAGCCAGTTGCTCACTTCCCAGATGGTTTTTCTTTTCTAAATCCACTAACTTCAATTGACATTCATGTCTAAAAACACCGCCTGTGCCTCTAAGGTGGTCAGTTTTTGCCTGGGATTTTGTAGATCTTAGAGATACTTTCCTGGGTTTCTTCTAATGACTTTATTTGTCTCCATGTGATTCACCAAGTCCCTGTGAAATCCCCCAGAGAGAATCTGCTCAATACACTGGGGGGTGGGGAGTGGGTAGGCCGAGAAAAGATCCTCCTTTGGTTCTTTTGATACTGAGGATGCCAATATAGCACTTGAATCATTCATCTTTCATTCTGTAGGGGTGTCTAGGTGGCACAGTGAATAGAGCACCAGCCCTGGAGTCAGGAGGACCTGAGTTTAAATCCAGCCTCAGACACTTAACGGTTACCAGCTGTGTGACCTTGGGCAAGTCACTTAATCCCAATTTTCCTGCCTTCCCCCCTGCAAAAAGCAAAACAACAACAATGACAAAAGATATAATTTTCCCATCTGTGAATGGATAGGTTTGGATTAAATCGTTCCTCAATTCTGTTGTAGGGCTATATTCTATTAAATCTATAAAGCACAAACTTTAAAACAGTATATCAATTTGAAATACTATGATTCTAATTTAGAGCCATTCTCTTTCATTCCTCTAAGAGGCAGATTGGGAATTGACAGTGGACACCTTGTTATGAAGATTGAGTCTTTATCATCTGACATGTCATTAGAGTACTCATATACACTAGATTCCCTAAGGTTGTCCTGCTACTTCATCATTAGGGGGAGGCTAAACCTCCAATTGGTTTGTCAATTGCATTCCTCACTCAGACCAGACATAGAGGGTCCTGGCCTCTTCTCTCCTGGAAAATGTTTCCTATTACTCCCATCCTTTGCACATGCATACTCTCTGAATTGGTCCCCTTCTGTTCTTCAAACAAATCCAATTGATTTCCTTTTCATATTTTATAAGCCACTCACCAGGGGATTTCCTTGACAATTGTCAACATGAGGAAATGGCTGCTACAGTGTCCTAGGATCAGGGCTGAAGAAGGATGGGGCCAGAGCTGCGAGGAGGGATGTGAGTAATGTTAAAAAAAAGTGTTAGAGATGTTAACCGATGAATTGTCAGAAAGCATGTTGTACATTTACAGAACTGTCTGCCGTGTTTTTTACTAACGTGCCATGTCCATGATTTATTCTAAGTACCAAACTCATCTCCTAATTCTGACACTCCTTGTTTTATATTCTGAGGTCCTTTTCATCTTTGACTTTCTGTGTTCCACTTTCTAAGCTCTGACAGTCTGTGATATGTGTGCTAAGGTCTTATCCATTTCTGAGATTTTGCATCAGAATGTCATAGCTTCCTTTTGCAATCTCTGGTGAGATCTGTGGATACTTTCTCAGAATTGTGTTTGTAAATGAATAAAATAAAGCAAAGATTTAAAAATAAAATCCTTTATGTTGAAATAACATTTCAACTGAAAATTGAATGCAAGCTTTTTTTTTAAAGTTAACTGATGCCAGGATAAGAAACTCTCCCCTGCATTTCAAGTGAGTTAGTGAATAGCATGCTAGATTTAGAGTCAGAAAGACCTGAGTTCAAATTCTGTAGATACTTGGTAGCCATGTGATCCTGGGCATTCCATTTACTCTCTGTTAGCCTCAGTTTCCTCATCTATAAAAATGAGGAGGTTTAACTTGATGAGGAAAGGTAAGGGAATAAATATTTATTCAGGGCTTAGTATGTGTTCACCTTGGGGCAACTAGATGGCACAGTGGATAGTGCCAGGCCTGAAGTCAGGAAGACTCATCTCCTGAGTTCAAATCTGGCCTCAGATACTTCCTAGCTGGTGACCTTGGGCAAATTATTTAAGCCCTATTTGCCTCAGTTTCCCCATCTGTAAAATGAGCCAAAGCAGGAAATGGCAACCCACTCCTGTATCTTTGCCAAGAAATGGGTACTACAGAAAAAAAATGTGCCCAGATATTGTGCAAAGTGATTTACAAATGGTATCTAGGGACCCTTCTAACAGCAAGTCTATGATCTTAGCATTAATGAATCTTAATTCATATTACTCCTCTCCATGCCAGAAAACTGGACTTCTCTCTGTCCCTGATTTTAATCTTCCTAGTACACTAAGAAAGGAATTGGTTCTGTCTCACTTTTCCCAATCTCATTTTTCTAGTCTGGAAAAGAACGCCAGAGTTCTTTCCTAGCTTTGGCCTTGGGTTTGTGTGGAGGACTTGGAGAAAAGAGGGAAAACTTTGCCTCATTTAATTGGGAAGTAGCTGGGTGGCAAAAGGGAATCTGGGACTTGAACATTGCCTAAGGCAGAAACATTGATTTTTTTTTTCCTCACCATTCAGAACAGATTGCCTTTTGTTTACATATGATGTTAAATAATTGGGATGAATAGGAAGAAGAGAGTGGGCTGTATTACATTTGGGAACATGAACAGCTATTTCAATGATCTTGAGTTGCTACCCAACACAAAATGAAGCAAAACATCATTTTTAACACAAATGTACTCCCTGCTGTGTGGTTGAGAATCTTGGAACACCAACATTTTCAAAGAATCAAAGTGCTTCGTGGGTGACCAAAAGGGAAATGAAGAGCAACAAGATGGATGCTGGAAGACTGCCAAACATTTCCATTCGAAATGACCTTTGGGGAAGTGGCATAAGGGATAAGAAATTATGGTGGGAGCTGGTAATGTAGTGAGGGTGAGAGATGACAGACAGGTGATCTAAGAACACTACATATACTCATGAAACAAAAAAAAAAAGTCCTAGAGAAAGGCCTCTATCCTTTTTAGGGAAAGATGCATCAGAGAGTAAGAATAACACTTACACACAGTAAGAAAAACATAGGATGTGAAATGCACCAGCAGAAGAGGAAGTATGCACATTGATGAGACAATGTGGAACTTGACAAGGCTGACCAGATTTCTCACATTTTATTCAGTTGCTTTGGCATTGCATATCCTCGGTCTCAAGCATTGTGAGAATCTTTACTGATATGATTTATTCAATCCATCTAAGCACACGTTTTGTGCTTACATCATATCATATACACACATCATATACATATATATAGTATAATATATGTATATATAGTAACATGGTCATGTTGTCTCATGTTTACAAAGAATGTGAACTCTTTGAGGATAAGAATTGTTATCTTCTCATCTTTAGCTTTATCGTACAGTAAAGGCTTAATAAATGTTTATTGAGGTATATTGTCATTGCTGCTTAGGCACAGAGCTAATATAAAATTAGAAGAGACATAGTCTCTATCCTCAGGGGATGTAAGAGTATGTAGGATAGAGGCAGTTAGGTGGCGCAGCGAATAGAGCACTGGCCCTGGAGTCAGGAGGACCTGAGTTCAAATCCTACCTCAGACACTTAATACTTATTAGCTGTGTGACCTTGGGCAAGTCAGTTAACCCCAATTGCCCTGCCTTCCCCCCTGCAAAAAGACCAAAGAGGGAAAAAAAGAGTAGATAGGCTAACCCAGGGCTGCTTCAAATACTTCTTTGAGAGAATCATGCGCGATTCCAGTGCTGTGGGCGCTCATTCCATTGAACCACCAATTCAAACCCTCTATACTTTACTAAATGATTTTTGTGAGTCTCTGTTTTCAAATATATTCATCCTCCAACGGTCAGCCCTCTGGCCTTCTTATTTAGCTATACTGTTTGTAGTATTAGAATATAAGCTCCTTGAGACTTTGAGTCTGTTCACTTACTGTATTTCTCCTGGCATGGTGCCTGGGACTAATAATGGCTTGCTGATGACATACAGTCTCTCATAGTGCCCATGATGAAGACTTTTCTAGTTTGATAAGATCTGACTCCACTTGTACACTAGAGAGTCCACTATCACCTCAATGTCCGGCTGAAGCATTAGGGTAAGACAGGGTTACAAATAATAGTGATACAAGCTAAATTTTTCACTTCCTCACAGCAGTTTCATTCTGAAGCCATGTTTGACAGCAGGATTAATAGTCAAGAACCCGTTAATGAATCATAGCCTGAGTCTGGAATTTTTAATTTTCTCCCCTGACCTACCTTAGATCAACATTTTCCTGTAGCCAAAAAACATCTATTTGTACTATGATATATAAAATGAACAGACAGACAAAAAGACACTGAAATTTGGCTTTAAATCCTATCTCTAAAATTCATTTGGTGTGTGTGACCTTGGGCAAGTAACTTCCATCTCTAAGCCTCAATTTCCTACTTTGTAAATTGAGGGATTTGGAGTAGGTGTTTTCCTAGGTCCCTTTCAGCTTGAAATCCTATGATCCTGCCCTCCAAGGTCTAGCTGAAACCACACCTCTCCTGTGAAGTCTCCCCAGACTAGTTTAGCCCACATGGATCTCCCTATCCTCTCTAAGCTGTAACACTTAAGTCCTAGGAACACAGAATTTATCTCTTTATCTCATAAGCTCTTTTATTGTCTCCAATTGTCTCATGAATCTCTTGTCTCCCTGGCTAGACTGTGATCTTCCCAAGGGCAAGGGACTAGAGGGAAAAATGCTTTCTTCTTTTGCCCTAAGAGCCCATGATACCTGGCTGAGTGCATAGTAGGTGCTTGAACATGGAAGCACAGAATATCAGAGTTGAATTAAAACTACTCCATGCTGATTGACTCTAAGAGGAGAGGGGTACAATTAATTTTCTCAGCAATCTGCAGGGTATCTAGGAGGGGCCACTCTGTACTTTGGGCTTACAGAGCTGTCTCCATTATAGCTGCTGTAGATTGCACAGTTTTCTTTCCTAACTTGTCTTACTGGTGGCCTGGATGCCTAGAAGAGGAAATAGGAAGTCTTAGAGTGAATAGTGGAGATGGAGATGGTAGTAACTGTTAGGGGTGGTCCTCTTTGGTGTTTTGTTAGAAGTTGCCTTAAGTGTTTTTATGTCTGAGCATATATTGTTAACAACCAGGAACAAAGGGAAAAGAGTGAGGTGGGGCAGTGCAAAGGAATGCAGAGTGTGACAACTACAGGGAAATCCATTTACACCACATAGGGTAGAGACTGCTGCCCAGGTACAGATTGGAAATGGACAGCCGCTGGGGATTCTGAGGTCAGTTTTCCATCATTCTACAGCTGCAGAGGGCCAATCTTAGAGTGTAGGAGATAGGGAAATGGACTTCTATTCGACGTGTGGAAGGTACCATGATGATGTCCCAGAACACTCTGATTGCTCAGCCTCACGTGAGGATTTTGTTCTCCCTCTGGAAAAGGGTGGGACTTGGTTGGCTCACTGGACACCTGGGGGATATCCATCTGGGTCAGGTTTGGAGACGTATGTGTAGGGATCCAGGAGAACAGAAAAGTTCTCCATTACTGGAGGGAGCGTCTCATAAGCTCCTTTATTGTCTCTTTCAGAGATTGGATGGTGACTTTCAGAGATTGTACAGAGTGAATTCCTGCTTCAGAGATGGACTAGATCAGGGGTGAGGAACCTGTGGCCTTCTAGGTTCTTAAGTGTGTCTGCACTTAGGGACCTACAAGCCACATGTATCCTTAAGGGGGCAGGTTCCCTACCCCTGGACTGGATGAATCTGAGATTCACCCTCTGCTCTTTGAAAGAATCCCAACAGACTTAATTGCATGTCATTTACATAAGCTAGCTTGATGGAGGGGCTGTGGTATTCCCCTCCCCCTACTCTCAGAGAACAGCTGTGACTCTGCCACTTCAACTCTGGATAGACCACATGTGGGTGATCAAGTATCTGAGCTAAGCCAGCTTAGCATTCACACTGATTCACTGTTATGTCTCCTTTCTAGACAATCACACCCTTAATTATTTGGGATGAAGTCTTAATCTGACTGTAATCATATTTTCTTTTACCTCATGTCTGTCCTTCACAAAGTAAAGAGTTCCAGTGCAGGCAAACCTGGGATATCAGAGAAACCCAGGCTCTCTCACCCCTGCTCTCAGCCCTTTCCTCCACTGGTACCCTGAGCTGTGTTCTTGACACTGCCTCCTTCCCCTTTCTAATATTTTCTCTACCCTCATTTCCAAGATGGGAATGATCCGGTGCACTAATTCATATTGGTTGGTTATTGTCCTTCGTTCTCAAAGAAGACCAAAATGACACCACTATGTTAGAGTTATGGTGCATCTGACGGTGGCAGACCAGATCAGCATAAGCTTGGGATGCTTTACTACAAATCAGGCACAAATAGGCCTTGTGAACGTTTGGAGTGGATTCTGTAAGTTTGTGCATCTCGTGTTTCTTTGGAGCTCCTTCAATTCTGCTGTGCTCTATGAGCACAGCACCTTCTCTGATGTGGGCACTCCATGCTGAGCAGTTTTGTGCCAGCATCTCCCACGTCATACAATCAATTCCAGAGTTCTTAAGAGACACCTTGAAAGTGTCCTTGTATCACCTTTTCTGAATACCATGTGAGTTCTTGACCTGTATGAGTTCTCACCAAAATAGTATTTTTGGCAAACATACATTTGGCACTTGAACAAAGTGGCCAGCCCATCAGAGTTGTACTCTCTGCAGTAGAGTAGTTCAAGAAACGGCCTCGATGTCTGGTATCTTATCCCACTAGGGGATCTTCAGAATCTTCCTAAAACAATTCAAAAGGACTAATGACTGAAACACTTTTGCAAGATTATGTAATCTGGTAGAGCTCTGGGTTCAGAAATAAGAAAGTCTAGATCTGAGTCCTGCGCTTGCTGTTTATTATTACCTATGTGACCTTGAACAAATCATGTCTCCCTTAGAAGCAGCACCTGTAAAATCAGGGATTGAGTTGACTTATCTAGCCAGCTCTACTATTTTACATTTCTCCTTCTTTGTACTTTTTAATAACAAACAAAGCCTTCAACCATAGAAATAAAAAGCTAGTGGTTACATATATATGTATACATATATATGTATGTGTGTAAATATATATGTATATGTATACATATATGTATGTGTGTATATACATAATATATTAAATACACACACACACACACACATATATATATATACATATATATATATAAACAATAGCAGAGAGTCTATCACTTCCTGCTGCCACCCAATCTCTAGCCTCATGTGAGAAGAGGAGTCTAATCTTCCTCTGACCACTGGCTTTGTGCCTTCCATCTCTTGTTGCCTGGTATGCCCTGAGGGAAGGTGACAAGGGGCTGCCCTAAGGTGATGACTACTTGCCAGCATCCTAACTGAGATAAAGAGGACCTCCTGTGCAAAGAAGAACAATCTTACTCTTGCCCTCAGTACTTTCGTCTTCTGATACGGCTGTTCCTTGAGAGAAGAGTAAGAGGAAAATCAGTAGGGGACTGGAACTTCCATATTCTACTATGCCCTTTCTTGCTTGATCTCTTGCAAGCCTCCTGATAAGCAAGAGGACCTAAGCAAGGTCCTCTCCCAAGGCAATATAAATCTCCCTGAATATATCTCTCCCCACTCTAATCTAACCCCTCATTCAGTTATTGAAGTGATTTTCCTAAAACATGGGTTTGACATGTTAGACCTTTACTCAACAAACTCTAGTGGCTCCCTATTGCCTCCAGGATGAAATAAAAAATCCTCTGCTTGGCATTCAAAGTCCTTCATAATCTAGTTCTCTCCTACCTTTCCAGTCTTCTTATGCCTTACTACCCAACACATTTTCTTTAATCCAATGACAGTGGCCTCCTGGCTATTCCACAAGCAAGACACTCCATCTCCCAGCTTTGGGCATTCTCTCTAGTTATGCCCCATGCCTGAAATGTTCTCCCTCTTCTTCACCAACTGCCTTCCCTAACTTCCTTCACATCCCAACTAAAATATTATCTTTTACTGCAAGCCTTTTCCAATCCCTCTTATTTCCAGTTCCTTCTCTCTCTCGATTATTTCCTTGTTTGTACATATCTATTTCTTTATATTCCCCCTTCCCCCGCCATTAGATTGTGAGGGCAAGGGCTGTCTTTTGCCTCTTTTTGTATCCTTAGCACTTAGCACAGTGCCTGGCAAATACTTATTGACAATTGAATGTTTGGGAGCAAAGATCATGACAGCCTTTTCAGAGGCCCTACAACATATTCCGCAGAATTAATATCTCTGAGTAGTGTGGACTACTGGATCACTGGATTTGGAGGTGTAAGACTTGGGTTTACTGGCTCTATCAGTTATTTAAAATGATCAAGAGTAAGTAACTTCCTCTCCTTGAGATTCTGTTTCTTCATTTATAAAATGAAGATATTAATGTTTTCACTGCCTGCCTCAAAGAATTGTGTAGAAAGATGGGTGTGTCAGTGCATGGCTGTAATCCTAGCTGTGGGGAAGTTTAAGGTTGATCCCTTATTTGAATTCCGGACTTCTAAGCTACTGTGGACTAAGGCCAATCAGGTATACACTCTAAGTTTGACACCGATATAGTGGCCTTTGGGAGTGTGAGACATTCTTCTGTGTAAAGAGAGGCAAACCATCCCAGATCAGAAATAGTACAAGTCAATAATCCTGTGCCAGTTAGTGGAGTGACTGGGATGATGAATGTCAGCCTTACTTGTGTAAAATAAAACCTAGTGTAAAATTTTTAAAAAATGGTGTGTAAAGCACTTTGCACATAGCATGTCCTCATCAAGAATGGGTCACGTTCCACTAACCTCATTTCCTTTTCTTTTTACAAGATTGCTAAACTGATAGATGATGGGGATGTTGTGGATGTAGCTTACCTAGATTTGAGCGCAGCTTTTGCTAAAGTGCTTTATACTATTCTTATTGAGAAGATGGAGAATCATGGATCCAATGATAACTCAAGTAAATGGATTCAGAATTTATGGGATTGCTAGATTCAAAGAGTAGTTTCCAGTAGTTCATGTATCAGTGGAAATAAGTAGAAGGAAGTCCCCACTGGAATACCCCCAGAGACCTGGGCAGTTTTAGTTTTGTCATTTACTTGAATAAAAGCAAAGGGGGCAGATTAATAAAATTTTCAGATGACCCATAGCTGGGTGGGATTGCTGCAATCACAAAAGAGTCAGGATCCAAAAAGGATCTTGACAGGTGAGAGGGTTCTACTGAACCTAAGAATATGAAATTCAGTATCGGTAGAGATCAATGTTCAATTGAATTAAAAAAAAGATGGAGGAGGTATGGATAGACAGCCACTCTTCTGAAAAGGACTTAACGACTTTAAGGGACTGCAGGCTCAGTATGAATTAGCAATGTGATGTAGTCAAAAATCACAGCCCAAGGTTACATTAGAAGAAGCATAGCTCCCAAGAATAGGGAGGTGAAAATCCCATTGTACTGTATGCCCTTCTCAAACTTCATTTGGAGCTCTGCATTCAGTTCTGTACACCAAGGTTTAAGGAGGACATTGGTAAATTGAAGAGTGACAAGAGATGCACAACCAAGATGGTGGAGTGACTTGAGTCCATGACAAATGAGGATAATTAAAGGAATTTAGCATATTCAGCCCATGGAAGAGAAGCTCCCCCAAAGGAGAAAGATTTGACTCCAGAAGTGGTGTGAATTTCTTTATAGTGTGAATTTCTTTCAACTGTGGGTTGGAATAGATCTGGCTGCTGAGGTACCTTCCAACTCTTAAATCCTTTGATTCCATAATGATTTATAAAAGTGAAAGTTATGATTTTTATGCTTATTGTTAACAATAACAATCCTGGTCCTGGAGATGTTGAAAATGATAAGATTATAGGATCTAGAGTTACAGAGCACCTTGTAGGCCTAGTATAGAGGTTGCCATAGTAGGGCCCAAGGGCCAAATCCTAACCACTATATATTTTCACATAGCCTGAAAGCTAAGATTTTTAAAAACATTTTTTAAATATACTGAAACTTGACTTAAAAAAGTAAAAATCATTCTTAGCTCACTGTTCTTATAAAAAAAATAGGCAGTGGGCTGGATTTGGCTTTCAGGCCATAGTCTGATGACCTTCGAATTATTCTAATGTCCTTATTTTGCAGATGAAGGGAGACACAAACTTCACGCAGGTATTAGAGAAGATCTTCGAATCTAGGTACTCCGAGTCCTAATCCATTGCCCTTTCTATAGTAACCCTTTGCTTTTGCATCAATCTTGGTGCTTTTTTCTCCTATGCCCTAAATCATGCTCCCCTACATACTTTAACTTCATATAGGAAGAGACTGACTTGACCTTGAGTCAATGATACGGGTAGGTATCCTTTTCCTTCCTCAAGTAAGTTCCATACAGATTTTTAAAATATATATTTATCTATATATTTTATATAGCCATAATTTTCCCCAGTATAAACCATTACATATAAAAAATAATATGCTATTAAGAAAAAAGAGAAAAAAAGGAAAAAATAGCATAATTGATCAATACATTGAAAAAGTCTGAAAAAATGTATAACATGTGATACTTGTGAACCTCTCACTTCAGCAAAACCTGGTGTGATGTCTTCTCTTATTGTTTCTTTTGAGGCATGCTTTTGCTTACTTTGTAACATTCTTCTTTTGTTGGGGGGGGGGCGTTAAAATTTACTTTGTTGGGGTCATTGTGTATATTGTTTTCTAGGCTATACGTATTTCTTTCTGAACCAGTTTATACTCATATTTCCATGCTTCCTTGTATTTATCATATTCATCATTTATCATAACAAAGAAATATTCCTTTATATTCATGCACCACAATTTGTTTAGCCATTCTTTAATCAATGGGCTTCTACTTTGTTTCTAATTCTTTGACATCACAGAAAATGCTACTAAGAATATTTTGGTGTATTTGGAGACTTTCTTCTTATCAATGGCCTCCTTGAGGTATAAACCTGACAATGGAATATCTGAGTCAGAAAGTATACACATTTTCATCGTTTTAGTTGTCTAACTCCAAGTTACTTTCCAAAGTGATTCTGCTCATTTGCAGCTCCACTAACAATGCCTCAGTGCGCCTAACTTCCCATAACAACTCCAACATTAACTGTTGCCATTTGTGGGGGTTATCTTTGGCAATTTTCAGGATTTAAGTTGACATCTTAGGGCTGTTTCATTTTGTATTTTACTTAATACTATAATTTTAAGCATCCTTTCTTATTACTCTTAATGGTTTACACTTTTTTTTCTTTTGGGAACTATTTCTTTACATCATTAGACCACTTATCTATTGTTGTTGACAATAGAGAGATAAATAGAAATATTTATATGTACATGTATATATTATACACACTCACATGATATGGATATGTCTGATAATTATTTATATAAAGCTCATATGTCAAACCCTTATCAGAGAAATCTGATACATGTATTTTACCCTGATTTGACAGCTTCCTTTCTTATCCTAGCTATATCACATTTGTGTAGAAGCTTTTCAGTTTCAATGTTGGCTTTGATCTAAGCCTAATTTCTGCTAGATTGTTTCCAAGTTTTCAATCAAATAAAGAGTTCTTTCGTATGTAATTTATGTTTTCTTCTTCATCAAAGTTTATCAAAGTTTGTTTCTGATTCTCCCTTGTATAGTCTTTTTCACTGAAAACCAGATGATTTCGTTGATTACCACTTTTTAATATGGTTAGTTATTTTCATTTATCTCTCCCCTTTCATCACTTCCATTAAAACTCTAGATCTGTTGTTTTTCCAAATGAATTTTGTTATTATTTTATCATATCTTATAAAATATCCGCTTCATAATTCTATTGGCATAGTTTTAAATGTATAAATTTGCACATTTAGTATTGATACTGTATTTTTGTCTGTTTCCTTTCAGCATCATATAGTTTCCTTATTTAACATATTTTTATTTTGTGAGTGCATGTTTCTGCTTTGTCTAAT
Organism: Pseudochirops cupreus; assembly: GCA_028627135.1. Lineage (NCBI taxonomy): Eukaryota > Metazoa > Chordata > Mammalia > Diprotodontia > Pseudocheiridae > Pseudochirops > Pseudochirops cupreus. The sequence continues at coordinate 65,030,891 of CM053581.1, read as the reverse complement.
AGTATGACCATAACTCCTTTTCTTTTGTATTCACCTGATAGATAGTAATTTTTTTCCAGAACCTCATTTTTACTCTGTGTATGTCTTTAAAAAATATTTCTTGAAGGCAAAAGAATGGAGTTTTTTTAAACCAATTTTGAATCTCCTTAATTTTATTGGATTATTTAATCCATTTACACTGAAAGTTATGAGTTATTTTAATATTTTCCTCCATTTTACTCTAATATTATTTTTTCCAAATTAGTAATTTTCCCCTCATCCATTGTAAATACTGCCAGTTCATTGTCTTTTCAGCTAGTTTAGCTTAATTTACTTAAAGGCTATTCCCTTGTTTAAAAAAAAATTGTAAAGCAAAATAAGAAAGAGAAGGAGTGGGGATGGGGGAGAAAACAATTCACTAAAACTCAGTGTATCACCTATACAGTCCCATACCCATAATCCTTAACCATTTCAATGAAAGGAGAAAGGTGTATGCGTATGCATTTTTTTCTTTTTCAGGAACATGCTTTAGGCAGATTTTTCATTGAAATTTCCTGTTGCCCTAGTTCAAGTTTTTTTGTTCTTTCCATCAGTCATCTCTATATCATACTTCTAACAGTCTGGCTATTATCTCCATTTCACTTCACCAGAACCTTGGATTCTGTTCCTGGAAAGCTAGGCTCTAATAGGTTAAGTTGACCTTGTCCATAACCAGGCCTCTAGTCCACTTCTTGAACACTCAGACATCTTCATTCTATGTAGACCTCCCTCCCCCAAACATATATGCCTTCAACTCTGTTTTATGTGTTTGCTTTCCTCATTAGAATGTAATTGAATGTCATAGAATGCTCCTTGATGGGACTAACTTGTTTGCTTGAATTCTAATCCCTTGCTTTCAGAGAATGGCAAATAGTAAGCACTTAATAAAAGCTTTATCTGTCTCTCTGTCTATCAATATAATCCCTTTATCTATCCATGTATCTACTTATCTATCCATCTATCAATCTATCTATTTTTATCTGCCTATATATATAAATATATATATATATATATACATATATATGTGAGCGTGTGTATATGTGTGTGTGTGTATCTTTACTTGCCTATATATGTGTGTATATACACATATGTGTATATGTAACTAAATCTACCTGTCTCTCTCTCTCTCTATCTATCCATCTAACTGGCAAACAAAATCCTTGCTTTCAAGGAGTTCACATTTTTAGTAGGATACAACATGTAAATAACTAGGTATTATGTAGAGTGTATGTGAAGTTAGTCTTAGAGAGGAAGGCACTAGCAACCTGGGGGCTTAGGAGAGGTCCCCTAGAGAAGATGTTGTGGCAACAGTTATGTCTTGAAAGAAGTAAAGGAAATCGAAGGCAAAGGTGAGTGAGGAGAGCATTCCAAGACTGGGAGACAAAAGTGGGAGGTGGGAGATAGAGTAGTAAACTAAGCCTGTGGAGCTGGATCTTAGAGAGTGTAGAAGGGAGAAAAGGGAAAGAAAACTAGTGAAGTGGGAGGGGGATAGACTCTGAAGAGTTCTACCTGTCAGAGAACTTTCTAATTTTATTTATATAACATGTTCTTCTACTTATTTTTTCTATTCTTGATGTAACAAGGAGCCACTGATATTTATTGAGTTAGATGGGGAGGGGGAAGGTGACCTGCATCAGAAGGCCTATAATGAAGGCAAAAGAGAAGAAATTTGGTGATGAACACATCACTGCATCAGTTATAGTCATCTCATACTTTTCTGAATTTTTTTGTATTCATTGTTTCTTATCAAACAGTCAGGTTACATTGCCCACATATACTACAATTTATTCAGCCATTCCCTAATCACTGGGCATCTATTTTGTTTGCAGTTACCATAAAAAATAAAACCATGAATATATATTAGCATATGTAAAGTTCTTTGCAAACCTTAAAGTGCTAGCTTATTATAGTTGTTGCTGTTATTTAGTGTATATAGGATTGGTTCTCTCTCTCTCTATCTCTCTCTCTCTGTCTCTCCCTTTCTTTCTATCTCACTATATCTTGGAACTGGGTCTTAGCCTGGCATACTGAATGAACACAAACTGGGCTTCCAACAAACCTGGAATCTAATCTTGTCTCTGCCTTTAAGTTTCTGAGAGACCTAGTCATTTCTTCTCTATGGACCTCAGTTTCCTCCACTGTAAAATAAAGTAGGGAGGGGGAACCAAATTCCCTATGATATTCCTTACTGCATACTCTAAGAACCCTTCTGGTTCTGAAACTCTATGTTCTGAGGCCCCTCCCAGCTCTGATAGTCTTAGGGCCCTTCCAGCGCTGATGGTGTACGCTCTATGAAAAGTCTTAACAAATAGCCTCGAACTCTGAAGCATCATAAGAGATTCTCAGCTCCATGATTTATCTTAATTTTAATGAAATGTCTTTAATGCCAGCTTCCTAATTGTGTCTTCCTGAATAGGTTTCTGAAGAAAGTCCTTTTTTTAAAATCCCAGGAATAAAGGGAAGCATGTAACAGGCCAATGGCATTCACTCTATTGATAATTATACACTTTCTCCTTACTGTAATTGCCCCCGTTTGAACTCTGTTGATTTCAGCAGAAAGCATTCATTATTTTATCAACAACTGGCAGACCCCGCTGGTATTTACCGACTTTCCTTTAACCAAAACAAGGATTAGAGCCCAGGCCACCGTTCAGCTGCAAAATCTTTGCTAAGAAATTCGGGGACTCCTTTTGAATGAAACACTGTACAAAGCTTTAAGCACTCTTTGCAACTGAGTTGTATTAAATGATAGACAAAAAAAGCCCTCTGAAGAATTGGTGCTTAATTACAACTTAATTAGCATAATTATGCATGCTAATAGCATCTCAAATGAATAGCAGTTGTCAGGAGGTTGGGACCATCTGTAAGAGTGTCGGATTAATACATCATTTTTTATTTCTAACAACGCTGTAACTCTTTCCCTGAAAGTGATTTTCATTAATCAAGTTCATTTTTATTATATAGAAAATTTGGCATTTTTCATTATGGGCCATTATCTGTTTCCCCATGCAGTCCTAATACAATACTAATGAGCCCCCACGTGGCCCACTGCACTGACAATGGGAGTACAGGTGTATTAGTATAATTGTTACAAACAGCACATTGTACCTCGGGAGGAGGCGAGTTCTAATCTCCAGGTATCAGGGTTTCCACTTTTTACCTTCTCCAGGGCCCAGTACAATTTCCAGAGCTTTAGGAGAAAAAACATACATGTTTGTGGTTGGGAAGTCACTGACTTAAAGTGAAAGCCCCATGTTTATTCAGATCCCCTCACACCCCAAAGCTGGGGAGATTCCTTGGTGGAGAGGCCCTTCGCTAGATACAGAAAGCTTCTGGCTTGCAGGGAGGGGGTGGATAAGAGGAATAGATGTTTTTCAGTCATTGAGCTTTGTTTCTGCAAAGGACCACAGCAGGAGGTCTTGTGAAAGGCTCCAATGCTCCGTCAGAAGGTATTCTCAGGAGGAAAGACAGACAAGAGCCCTGACAGCATTATTCATCTGATAACCATGGTCATCAAACAGCAGGAGGGAAAGCAGCTTCCTAGCCCTTAGGTCCCAGAAACATTCCAAATGGCACTTGCTGAGTACACATCTGTATCCTACTGAAAGAGCTGTGGCAGGAACCAGGGGCCTCTGCTCAGAGATTCTTCATTGTCCTAGAGCCCTCCTGGGCTGGGTTTGCATTGTTTCACCTATACCATTTTCTCCCTTATTTGAATGTTTTTACTTCTTTCAGATTGAGATAAATTCTCTCCTGATTGGACCCAAGGCATGTATTAGTGACATCCCTGCCTTACCAGAAAAAATAAAATTCTTAACTTTGGGTCCACAGATTCACCTCCCCTGCCAAGTTCATAGATAAACTTCAGGGTGTTGATGAACTTGGATTGGTGGGAAAATTAAAGCTGTATTTCAGTATGACTTGTTTCCTTGGAAATCTTCTGCATTTTATTCTATGCATTTAAAGGCCTTATTCTGAGGAGGGCTCTATAGACTTCACCGTACTGCCAAAGGAAGGTGAACCAGAATGCCAAAGCATCAAGGATGCTAAAAAAAGTTAAAATTGCTTCTTTAGCCCTAAAGCCTGATGCATGGCATGAGTATTAGATATTAAGGGGCAGCTAGGTGACACAGTCACAATGGATAGAGCACTGGACCTGAAGTCAATCTGAGTTCAAATTTGCCCTCAGATAGCTATGTGACCTTGGACAAGCCACTTAACCCTGATTACCTTAGAAAACCAAAATGAGTACTAGATGTTGAACACCAAGACCTATGTTGAAATTCTGACCTCAATACCTACCATCCATTTGACCTTAATCTAGTCCCTTTTCCTTTTTGAGACAGTGTAAACTAAGGGAGTCATACGTGATGACCTCTAAGTTCTTTGTAGTTCTAGCAGAGTATGTATGACGAATCTACCAGTTATGTCCTGAGCCCTTGGACCAGGCTTCTAGCTAGGAAGCATCCCCCAGGAGAATGAGGTATGAGTTCTCAGGGGATGGTCACCTCCTGGCTGAATATTGGAAGGTTATTATGCTCATGCTTATTCTCTGGAACTTCATGGGTGCTATGGTGAGAAAGATCAAAGCAAAATAGGCATTGTTTCTTCCCTTTCTTGGAAGACTCTGAGCTAATCCAGATGTAGGGAGTGACTTTTCCTCTTCCTATTTTCTGCCCTGTTTTAGACCCAATCTGGAGTAGAACAGTACATTTGAAGAAATAAATGACATGGTGGTTTGTGTTAAAAACAAAACAGAACAAAACAAAAAAACCAAAAACAAAAACAGGGAGGGCAAGGTGGTGAATGAGTTGTATGTTTGATGACTAGACTGAAGTAACTGAGGGGGATGATTTGCCTGAAGAAGAAGAATAAGAAAAGTCTAAGGTGAAGACATGGTTACCTCTTTAAAAAAAAAGATTTATGCAGAAAAAGAATTAAAATTCCTCATCATAGCCCCAGAAAGCAAGTGTAATAGATGAAAATTACAAAAAAAGAAAGAGAAAAAGAAAAATCTTCCTAAAAATTGAATTATCAAGAAGTAGAATTGGGAAGTTTCCCCTATTACCTCCAGGTCAAAATATAAAATCCTCTGGTGTTTGAAGCCTTTCTTAACCTGGCCCCCTCCTACCTTTCCATTCTTCTTCTACCTGACTCTCCTCCACAGATCCCACAAACCAGGGACTGGCCCTCCACAGGATGCTCCATCTCTTCACTCTGAATTTTCATTGACTGAACCCCATGCCTGAAATTCTCCTTTTTCTCATCTCTCTCTCCTGGCCTCCATGGCTCTCTTTAAGTCTTACCTACAGTGCAGTCTTCTATAAGAAGAATTTCCTAGTCCCCCTTAATCTTAATACCTTCCTTCTGAGATTTGCTCCACTTAATTCTGCCTGCATCTTGTTTATACACAATGTCTTCATTCTTTCTCCCCAAACTGACAGCGAAGTCCTTGAGAGAAGGGACTACATTTTGCTTTTCTTTTATCCCCAGGACTTAACACAGTACTTGGCATATAATGTGAGCTTAAATAATGGTTGTTGACTGTCTGACAATGGAACTGATAAAGTAATAATAGCTAGTGGCCACATAGGCTTTAAGGTTTGCAAAGTGCGTATGTTATTTAATTTAATAATAATAATGATGATGATGATGATGATGATAGCTGATATTTAGATAATGCTTACTACATGCCAGGAACTCGACTAAGTGCTTCACAATATTATCACATTTTATTCTCACAACAACCCTGGGAGGTATGTGCTATTATTATCCCCATTTTACAGATGAAGAAACTGAGACTGAGGAGGGTAAATGACTTGCCCAGGGTCACACAGATAGTATGTGCCTGAGACAAGATTTGAATTTGGGTTTTCTTGCCTTCTGTCCTCTATCTACTCTATTCAAAAATGCTTCCTAGCTAGGAGGTTTCCCACAATGAGAAGTTTGAGAGCAGAGGCTGGTGATGCTATAGATTGTATAGTATAGAGGAATGCTTGTTTGCCCTCTGAGATCCCTCCCAACCCTGAGCTCCTATGAAGCAATGTTCCTGAAGACATTGCTTCATGGCTTAAGAAAGTTCGTTCTCCTTAATACCTGGGAGGGATGGGCGTAACTGACCCAACTGTGGTGCTGTCAGCATCACCTGGGTGGCTTGCCTGCATCTTCCTGTGAGTGTAAGACTATTCAGTCTTGCAGGCACCATAGCCAAATTGCTATTGGGTCCAACTGACCTTGCCACTATTGACTTAAAGGGAGGGGAGAGTAGACTAGTGACACCCTTCCTCTCTAGGGGTTTATAGTCCACTAGGGGAATTCTACATGCACATAAACACTGTAAAATACAAGAGAGATCCAGACAAAATCCTCTAGGAATGTGAAATGGAAGGACAGAACTCTTTCAGAAGTGGATCAGGACGTGCACGCTGAGTCATGAAGGAAGTCAAGGGTTCTAAAAGGCAGAGGGGAGGAGCAAGTACTTGGCAGGCAAGGACTGGTCACTCTGGGCATAGGCATTTTGCTTAAAGAAGAAATCAGCCTGTAAGCTACAGGGATGTGGGCGCTTTCTTCATAGGCATCACAGAGACCCTGGTGATATGGCGATCCTAGTCAGCCTAAAAGAGAAGACCAGTAGAAGGGCTGACAGGACTGCCACCATCACTTAGGGGCCTGTGGAATGTCACAGTCAGTCCTTTTATTGTTCAGAAAACAGACTTACTTCGAAATTGTGAGGGGGCAGCCTATTGCTCCTATCCTTGGTGGTAATAATAACAAAATAACAATGATGATAGAGTGCATGTTGCATATTGCTTTAAGGCTTGAAAAATGTTATGCAAATCACCTCATTTGGTCCTCATGCCAGCCCTGCGTGGGAGCTGCTGCAATCATCCCTATTGTGAAGATGAGGAAACTGAGCCTGACAGTGATTTGTCCAAGGTCCTGCAGGCAGGATTTAAAGCCCCATGTTACTGGAAGGCAACAGTGCATAGTGGGTAGGGTGCAAGACTTGGGGTCAGCAGAACTCACATTCAAATTCCTCCTCTGAAGCTCTCTGGGCCTCTGGGTCTTGGATTTGTCAGTGAGTGTAGATCCCAGAGCTACTAAACCATGAATTTCCTGATATGTTTGCCCTCCTAGGGCAAGCTTAGAATCACAGAATTCTATGGGGAGGCAACTTCCAAGATCATCTAATGATGGATTTAGAGCTGGTGGAGAGCCTGGAGGCCATCTAACTCATCTTTATTTTATAGGTGAGGAAACAAGTGGTCTTGCGGTCCAGTGGTCTACAGGTTGGGGAAGGATTCTAACCAATAACAGTTTGGATAGCTCCCTAAGAAAATTCATTGGAGAGTGTGTCCTTATATGTATTTATTGGTAGGGAGTGTCTCCTCATCTGGGGTTCTTTTTAGCAGATGAAATCTCAGGTCCAGTCCTAGAATGTAGAAGGCAGTGGGTTAGGCATTGGTTATAAAGATTGTCCTGCCCTCGAGGCATTGATGGAGGGCATTGATTATAACATAGATATGACAAGCACACGGATCAGTACAAAGCAAGATAATTTATATTGTGCAACACAATATGTTGGTGACTAGAACTTATTTCTCTTTACACTAAAACTGGAGCTCTTTTCACTTTTCCAAAGCTTCTGACCCACAGACGAATGTTTTTTTTTTAACCCAGTTATTTGAGAGCTGAAATTGAAATGCTCAAGATGGTTGAGAAAATAGAATAAAAGAGAAGAGGATAAAAATAGTTTCTAGTTATTCAGTCCTACATTTTACCCGATGCTTTCCTCATTAAAGCCCTGTGTGGAAAGTAAAGTAAATATCGTGACCCCCATTTTTCAGGGGGACATACAGACTCAGAAAGGTGAAATTCACTCACTTAGCTAGGATTACCCAGTTTGTAAGCAACAGAGAGAGGACTTGAACCTGAGCCTTTTGTCTCTGAGTGCCTCATTCTTTCCAATCTACCAATGATATCCAGTCTATACCCAGCAGACCCCTGGGAGGCAGAGAAGCTATTATGAGAGGACAGAGAATTCATATGTGCCAGCCACCTGATTAAATTCTTCACTACTATAAATAAGCAAATGTATCTTCTGTAGGCTGAATAATTATGTCTCATAATAGCCATAACTATTTTTGAATTCATGTAGATCTTATTGTGATGAATAAAACTCATTCATTTAAAAACATTGTTAACTTCACAGTAGTTTCTCATCATAATATTTTCCCAACCAAAGAATGCTAATAATACAACTAATAATAGTTAACATTTGTATGTTTTTAAAAATATTTGTGAAGTGTTTGTCATCCATTATCTTACTTGATTCCTACAAAAACCCTGCAAGCTAGGTACTATAGGTATTATAATCTTTATTTTATAGATTAGGAAACAGAGGCTGAAACATTAAGTGATTTGCTCAGGGTTGAACATCTAGTTGATGGCATATGAGGTACTTGACCTAGTTCATCCTAACCCCATGTTCAGTCTCCTATCTACTAAGCCAAACTGCCTAGGAATCCATCTTTAAAAATTTTTGATTAAGAATTAGTCCTCATTCTGTGTCTTGCCACTGGACTCTGATGACTCTGGAGGAGTGAGTGAGGCTGATGAACAACAGCTCTGTCTCACTTAAATCAAATTCACTTGTAAGTCAATGATGCCATTGGTTCTATTCCAGAATGAAGCATGAACAGCAATATTCTCACAAAGGGTGGCAGCCCCTGAATTTTGTAATAACACCCAATGAGAGGTCATGTAAAATGTAAATAAGAAAATAATATTTTTAACAAGTCCAAATCAGAATGAATAAATAATGCACAACCAAACTTGTGTAATGAAAACTTTGCTTGACTGAAAGTCGTATGTATATTGCCCATAAACCCATCTGTTTGGGACCAGAGTGATCATACTGACAATTAAACTTAAAAAAAAAATACTCATGTTTTATCAAGGCTGAGGAACATGACATTCTAAAGGATTGCAATCTTGATAGAAGAGTGGAAAGCTGTAACTCTATCTATCATTTATCTATCTATCTATCCATCTAAGAGGGGAAATAAAACTTCCACAGGAGAAAGAGCACGGCATAAAATTAGCCAATGGAGACTCCTACCTATTAGAAGCCTTAGCTTGTGCGTAGTCTTATTTATAAATGGCAAATACAATAACTCTAATTCAGGGGACACCAGTCCCTGGACTAGTTTACTTTTATCCTCCTTAGTCTAATGGAAATGAATCTTCAGAATATGTTACCTCAGGCAACTGATGGAATTTATGGACCTCTGCAAACAATATGAAGGATATTCTTTGTTGGTCAAATAATAAACTTATAAGCTCATGTGCCCCTTCTCTGGAAAGTCTGTTTGTATTTTCCGCAGCTCAGAGTGCCCTCCATTTAAAGTGACTTTATACCTATTTTATATTTAATTTTCCATTTCCCACTTACTTATTACTTCCCAACTCAATAGAATATAGAATAGATGCTCATTAAAAGTAGGTGCTATCTTTTTTGTCTTTGTATCCTAGCTCCTAGCACAATATCTGGATCTGATAAATAATTGTTGAAATTAGAATTCAGTAAGATGAAATTAGGCTACAGAGTTTAAGTGACTTGATCAAGGTCACATACCTTTCCTAATAATTAGAGTCATTCTAAAGTGAAATGGGCTGCCTCTGGAGGTAGTGGATTCTCCCTCACCACAGTTCTTCAAGCAAAGATTGAATGTTGAATGAATGGCAGAAGAGACTCATTTTTTAGTTTGAGTTGGATCTGATAGCCTCTGAAGGTCCTTTCCAACTCTTCAATTTCATGATCTTATGAACTAGTAGTCTATGACATATGAACTAGTAGTCATATGACATTGAATCACTGTGTAACTGAAACAAGACATTTCCCTTTTTTTTGGCTTTCATTTTCCTTTTGTTCAATATTGTGTAGAGCAACTAGATAATGAATAATATAACAGTATTTTGATCCAGATGGGACCATAGAGGTCCTTAGTCCATTCCCTCAACTCCAATCCTTGTGCCACTGCCATTCTCACCGTCACTCCTCCAATCTATGTTAATAGCCTCCTGATTGCTGTCCCTATTTTTACTTTCCAGCTAGATTGGATTTCTAGCAGTTATCCTAGCTGTCTTGTGCCCTCCCTCCTCTACACCTTTGGAAATCCTTCCCATCTTCAGGGTCTAGCTCTGGCATCACCTCCTCCATGAAGCCTTCCCAAAGCCCCTGTGGACAAGGATCTCTCCCATCTTAAATCTGAGGACCATCAGTTTGACTTCTCCTTGGCACTTAATAATTTCTATGTTCTATTATAGTCATTTGATTCTAAGTCTCAGTACTTGGACTAGATTGTAAACTTCTGAGAATAGGCACTATGGTTTGTTTCATTTAAAGAGGAAACACAGGATTTGAAGAGGTAAACAGTCTCTCTCTCTGTCTCTGTCTCTGTCTCTCTGTCTCTGTCTCTGTCTCTCTCTCTGTCTCTCTGTCTCTGTCTCTCTCTCTCTCTGTCTCTCTGTCTCTCTCTCTCTCTCTCTCTCTCTCACACACACACACACACACACACACACACACATAATGGTAATGGAGTTTGAAGATCTTCCATGCCCCTTGTATTGGCAAGCAAACAGGTACTTAGCACCTTGTTTCAAGTTCATGATTGTATCAAGTATTAAGATCCAGAACTTGTGAATCCCACAGTAGGATGAACTTGTGGGATGAACTTGCTGATGTAACAGGAAGAGGCTTAACAGGGAGGGAGTTAATACCATATATGAGGAAAAGCTCAAGCTAGAAAGCCAGGACTTCAGAGAACTAAATTGAGAACTGCTTAAAGAGAGAGAGAGAGAGAGAGAGAGAGAGAGAGAGAGAGAGAGAGAGAGAGAACAGCTAGGATCCTGAGAACTTCTACAAATTGAGAACTGCTAGGAGCTGGAGAACTTCTGAGAACCAGACAGAACTGCTAGGAACGAGAACTGCTGGGAGTGAGCAGTGTGGAGGCTGAGGAGCTACTATGAGTTAGGAGAGGAGGATCCTTGGTTGAGGAGCCTATTTTGTTTTGAAGGCTTGGTAATGTGGGTGTTTGCTGCATTGGTTATGTATACCAGATTTGTGGTTACAGTAATGACTTTGACTTTCTGGTTTTGGGACTCAATTTTCTGGTATTTGAATAAATGTGTCTGTTCTGTCCTCCATGTAGAGAGCCTATTACATTTTGTGATTAACACCCAGACCAGCATATTCATAGCTGCTGTGGGCACTGTGAATATTGCATTGCTGGTATAGCATACACACACACACACACACACACACACACACACACACACACACACGGACACAACGGTACTATAGTGGGGTGAAAAGGACAAAAGAACACTGAGATGGTCATCAAGAGTCTCAAGTCTGGAGTCTGAAGCCAAGCTCTGCTACTGTGACCTTGGGCAAGATGGGCCCCAATTTCTTCATCTGTAAGGTAAAGGATTGGACTTGATAAATTCTGAAGTTCCTTCTAGCTTTAAAATTAACGTTCTTTGATTCTGGTATAATGGGGGACGGTGTGAGGGCCCCCTGATCTGTTGGACTGGGGTGATCCCATGGATCGTGTGTGAGGATAGTTTGGTGCCCTGGTCCCTTACTAAAGGCCCATACGTAGCCAAAAGTTTCAGGTTGGTCTCTGTGACTGGGGCCTCTATCCAAGAGGACTGATCACTGATCCAAGAGGAGTCAGAGCAAAGTGGCCCAGAAGCTAGGCCCCTTCTCATGAACACTTCATGGGGTGACACCAGTGGATTGGGGCTACTTCTATTATTTTATGAAATTCCCTTCTAACACTTGGACTTTGAACCTGTGAGTTGCCTTAGTGGGTAGAGTGATGGAACCTGAATTAGGAAGACCTGAGTTCAAATTTCACCTCAGATTCTTCTAATCTTGTGACTTCTGGAAAAGTCATTTAACCAATGAGGATAATAATAGCCCCTATCTTCCACAGTTGTCCAGAGGACAAAATGAATGACCACATGCAAAACCTTGTGAGTGCTAGATTATTGTTAGTTACTATGATGGTCATTATTGCCTCTTGCGATATTAAATACATCTATTCTCCAGCCCTCATCTCCTCTATAAAATGAGGGAGTTGGGCTAAATCATCCATAAAATCCATGAGATGGTTTGTGCACACTGTAGGTGCTTAATAAATGGTCTTTGATACAAGGCCTGGCTGTCCTTTTCACCAATGCTGCTGCTTTTCCAAGGCCAACAGGTGGGTGGCCTGTGGATTTCTAACTTTATAAAATACATTTTATATTGATAAAAAAATCTTTAACATGGCCCTCCCCCGCCCCTTGTTGGCTTAGAGAAGGAAAAAGCTGTTCGTTAGGAGTGCATGTAGAGTAATCATCTCTTTTCATTCTGATGTGCTTTATTGCTTGATATTAATATTAGATCTGATTTTTAAATAAGCATAATTAGGGTGACTTTTTCTATTTTCTTTATTTTTGCTGTATTCGCATAAAGCCCATGTTCCTAGACTCACATATGTAAGTTAAAAATACTGTTCTCCATCCTTCACTGTGACGATTGCTTAAGCTGATGCAGGAGACTGGGCCTGCTCTGCAGCACAGTCAGGCAACTTCAGCGAGCTTCAAGTAGGACGTTTTTCAATTGGATCTTGCTACTAGCCTGGGCCTTGCTACTAGCCTCTCTCTCTCTCTCTCGATCCCTCTCTCCCTCTTCATATATATTTATGTATGTATTTTC
>CM053581.1:64940039-65017604 GCA_028627135.1 Pseudochirops cupreus | reverse complement strand
CATCGGAGTTGCATTGGAATTGGAATTCCTAATTCTAGCTGGGAACTGAAAAATAATGTTCTATTCACCTCACCACCAATGTCCAGCCAATCATTCTACAAGCATTTATTAAACACTTATTTTATGCTGTTGCACTGGGCATCCCCATGAGAAAAAGGCATTTGCTCCCTACCTAGGCCTCATAGAGTCTCTCCCTTTCTTTAAGTTACAGCTCAAGCGTCTTCTACAGGAAACTTCTCTTGACTCTACCCCCACCCTACCTTGTATTTAACTACTTTGTGTTTCTCTCTCTTTCTCTCTTCCTTCTTCTCTGTCTGTCTCTGTCTCTCTGTCTCTGTCTCTCTTCTCTCTTTGTCTCTCTCTCTTTCTCTCTTCCTTCTTCTCTGTCTCTCTGTCTCTCTCTCTTCCTCTCTATGTATGTGTATCTATGTATATATAATCTTTCTATATATGGCACGCAGACACTTATGCCTACAGAACACATATTTGCTATCTCCTCCATTAGAAGGCAAAGTCATTGGAAGTTGGAATTGTTTCATTCTTTGTACTTGTAGCTTGAACAGTTAGTGCAACCACTGGAACATAGAACCTAAAAAATGCTCTTCAGTTACTTTTTAGTCATGCTCGACTTGTTGTGACCCCATTTGGGGTTTTCTTAGTGGAGATACCACCACAGTGACTTGCCATTCCCTTAACCAGTTGATTTTATAGATGAGGAAACTGAAGCAAAAGGGTTAAGTGATTCACCCAGTATGGGTGTGAGGTGACATTTGAACCCAGGTCTTCCTGACTTCAGTCCCTGGGTTCTATGCACTGCACTACCTAGCTGCCTGCTAAATAAATATGTATTGGTTGATTGATTGCCATGCTAGTCTATTAGCTCTTGGGGAATATAAGGATAACAACAAAACAGTCTCTGACCTCATGCTGGAGAGTCTGACTACAGTCAGGACTCAATGAGCTGTCATTCCTCTGAGGGGCTGATTGGTGGGAAATGATGGTGATGAGACCTTGAGAAAGAGGAGAAGAAATGTAAGTTAAGTGCATGGTTAGCATATGTGTGTGTGTGTGTGTGTGTGTGTGTGTGTGTGTGTGTGCGTGTGTGCGCACACACATTTATGTATGTGTATATACACAGTGGTAGAATAGTAGGAATACCTCCCATTCCATCCCAGTTCACAGTGATAATCAATGACTAAGAATTCACCACTGGACTTTCCAAGTACTAAAGAAGCAAATTGTCAATTGAATAAAAGTTCTGTGCTCATCCTTAACCTGACAGCTCTGTTGCAGACTTGCCTAAGTATGAGCTGGAATTCCAGTGAAGCAAAAATTAATCCTCTAGGAGCCATAACCACCAGTACCATCACTCAGAATTTTTTGCATTTGGTGCACTTATCAATAACCACACCCAAGGCAACTGGTACAAAGTATCTCTTCATGTTAGGGTTATGGTGGGGAAGAGTATAGAAAAGCTCATCCCAACCAACCAGCTGGTAGCTTTCCATTTTAATAATCACTGCTAATTAGCTACTGAGCTCTCTTGCTTCTGCCCTGTAAATGGACAGCCAGTATTGTCTATAAATTTGCTATAAATTTGATGCTCTGGGATAAAGCCCTTATTGCCCCACCTTAGTTACTGTTTTGGTAATCCTGCATGTAACTCTTCTTCAGGATTCTTAGGGGGACTTTTCTTCGAGTGGTAGCCATGGGTGGAAAGTTATCCATTGGGTTCTATGTGGGAGGAGGGACCCATTTACCATGAGAGTGGTAATTGCAAGAGGACTTTATACAAATCTAGGTGAAGAAGGAGGGAATAGGATGGAGAATATGTTTCCTTGGAGAATGCTAACATGCTGATACCTACAGTTTCATGTTTTTGCTGTCACAGACTGATTTGGCATTCCTGGGGATCTCCCCAAATCCATGCTTTTATTCCTCAGTGCTACCTTACAAGAAGTATCAAACTCTAAAATAGTAAAGTTGGCCAGGTCTCTACCACACTTTGTCAGAACTATCCCTGTTCTACCCCTCCCTTTTGTTCCCATTTTACAGGTGAAGAAACTGAGTCCCTGAACAGGCTCAGGTTTTGCAAAAAGTGGGAGTTCAGACCCAGGCTGCCAGCTATAGGAAAGCACTTATTCCCTTAGACAGCAGCCTGGGACTGAGGAATGATTTGTGGAGAACCATCTGTGTTGGCCACACTTCTATAAACACAGACACACTTCAGAGCTGCTCCATTTGGGTGTCCAACCTGCACAATTCTCCTATTACACCCTTGATTAGAAAGCAGATGAGACAAATGCACTTTCTGGTTAAAAGCAGCAAGCAGCGAACCCTGAGCCACAGTTTTAAAAGTAACTCAGTTATTATGTTGACGAAGTCCCCTGTGCACCCTCTTTGAGTTTTGTAATATGTCAATTAAGCGTTTAACTACATTGGAAAGGGCACTTACCTCAGTTAAGAGAGGATCGTTAGAGGGGACGAAAGACACCTGTTGAGCTCCACTGGCAAGTCTGAGCCTAATTGTGACTGTCAAACTCCAAACCTCTAGAGAACTTAATCTTTGCTTTGGTCATTGGTCAGAAGCCTTGAGCCCTTCCAAACTGGACTTAAACAACACAAGAGTGGCAATTGAGGTTTCAATTACCAAACTAATGAATTGCCAGTTTTTTGAGCGATAAATTGCCAGCTAATAAATTTCCCATTACTTCCTTGGTAAATGCCAGAGAAAGGCCTAAACATCCCATGTAGATTTAATTACACGTTTAGTGTGCATGTAATTTTGAATTAATTACATGCCAAACAGATTTATGCTCTATGTACTTAATAAACCTCAGTAAGTGCCCTTTTAACAATCAATTGGTATTTAGGATCTGATTTGTTTTTAAAAAATAAATGACTTGCGTTGGTGAGTCACAGCATTTCTTCCATATGCTGGGATATTGGTAGGGGAATGTTCCCCAGATGCTGACACTGGAATGAAAGCATCACCTTTCATTGTTAGAGTCTCAGAGTCCCAAGGTAGAGGAGTTTGATAAAAATTAGCACTAACTCATACATCAGACCTGATGGATTGAAGCCACTCTCAGGCCATTCTTCAGAGAACTTCCTTTTCTTTTTTGTTTTTTGGAGGGCAATTGGGGTTAAGTGACTTGCCCAAAGTCACATGGCTAGTTTTTGTGTCATGTGTCTGAGGCCGGATTTGTGTCCTCCTGACTCCAGGGCTGGTGTTCTATTCACTGTGCCACCTAACTGCCCCCAGAGAACTTCCTTAAAAACAGGTCCATCTAGTCCACAGTGGCATCAGGGGCCACAGGGCTTAGGAGCTTCCTTGATTAACTGTTGGCAGTTTATACTCTTGATTTCTCTCAGCAGGAAGACAAAGTCTGATTCATTTTGGGGAAATGGTAGAATTCTGGGAAATCACTCTGATCTCTCCATTTTTTTGTTCTCTTCTCCCATATAGGATCTAGATTTTTTTTCCCACAGAGGAGAAAGGTCCCTTTTGGTCTCTTTTCTGACTTTGACTTAGAATGCAGAATGCCACAATGGGAAGGAATCTTCGAGGTCACCTATTAAAATGCCTTCATTTTATACAGCAAAACATTTGTGATACAGAGCAAATGCCTCAATGGAAGTCACAGAGGTAATTAGTTATAGAATAGGTATGAGGACCTAGGTCTTATTCCAAATGTAGTGTTCTTGACTCTACAAGAATCCTATTCTTTTTTTCAACATTAATTTAGTATTTTATTTTCACCAATTACATTTAAAAACAATTTTAAACATTCATTTTTAAAATTTTGAGTTCTGAATTCTCTCCCTCCCTCTGCAACTCTTCATTGAGAAGGCAAGCAATTTGATATGGGTTATTCATGTGTAATGATACAAAGCTTATTTCCATATTAGTCATGTTGCAAAAGAAAACATAGACAAAAAAGAAAAAAAATTAACAAAGCTTATTTCCATATTAGTCATGTTGCAAAAGAAAACATAGACAAAAAAGAAAAAAAATTTAAAGAGTGAAAAAAAAGCCACATGCTTTGGTCTGTATTCAGACGCCATCAGTTCTTTCTCTGGAAGTTTATAGTATTTTTCATCATAAATCCTTCAGAATAGTCTTGGATCATTGTATTACTGAGAAGAGCTAAGTTATTCACAACTGATTGTCTTACAATATTGCTTTTCCTGTGTACAATGTTCTCCTGGTTCTGCTCATTTCACTTTGCATCAGTTCATGTAAGCCTTTTGGGTCTTTCTGAGAGCATTATTTCTTAAAACACAATGGTATTTCATCACAATCATATTCCACAACTTATCCAGTCATTTCCCAGTTGATGAGAATCCCTGCAATTTCTGTTTATTTGCTTAAAAGAACAGAGCTGCTATAAATATTTTTATACATATAGGTCCTTTTCCTTTTCTTTAAATCTCTTTTGGGGTACAGACCTAGGAGTCTGGGTCAAAGGGTATGCATGTTGTTTGGTTTTTTCTTTTTTTTGGTTTGGCTTTTTTTTGCTTTTTGGAGGAGAAAGGCAAGGCAATTGGGGTTAAGTGACATGCCCAAAGTCACGCAGCTAGTAACTGTTAAGTGTCTGAGGCCAGATTTGAAATCAGGTCCTCCTGACTCAAGGGCTGGTGCTCTATTCACTGAGCCATCTAGCCACTTCTATGCATGGTTTTATAGTCCTTAAAGTTTAGTTCCAAATTGACAAGCATCCTGTTTATAAGGAAACCCGGATTCAATTTGACCTTTTGCCAATGATTGGAAAACCCTGGTTTTATTCTGGTAACAACAAAAACAACAACTAGCAATTATAAAGTACTTTAAAGGTAAATGAGGTTACATATATATATGCATATGATTATATCAATCTTTACATATGAATTTATATATCTTTCTTTAAAAAAATATATATATTTACACATATAATAGTACCTAGCTCACAGGGTTGTTGTGAGAATCAAGGGAGATACATATGCATGT
Organism: Pseudochirops cupreus; assembly: GCA_028627135.1. Classification (NCBI taxonomy): domain Eukaryota; kingdom Metazoa; phylum Chordata; class Mammalia; order Diprotodontia; family Pseudocheiridae; genus Pseudochirops; species Pseudochirops cupreus. The sequence continues at coordinate 65,012,614 of CM053581.1, read as the reverse complement.
ATATATGTTAGAAGTTATATATGTACATATATATAATATACACGTGACATAAAATGCATAACAAGTAACTGCAGTATAATGCAATATACTATATGTAATAGATAATCTATGAGATCTATTATCTATAATATACTGATATATATTCTATAATGTATTACATATGGGATAAATGCATGCATATACATCTATATATCTATATGTGCATATTATATGTATTAGCTTTATATATGCAAATATTTATGCATTTATGCATATATATACATATATAAATTTAGAGTTCCATTGACAATGGATATATTTTGAATGCTACCTAGTTATTTGCATGCTATTTTCTGCTTTCAACTCTGAATTCCTTGATACATACACAGTTGCTAAGTGTCTAAGGCCCCATTTGAACTTAGACCTTCTTGTGTCCAAGCCAACACTCTATCCACTGTACCACCTATCTGCCCAAATGCATGCTTTTCTTGAACTTTGAAGTTTATGAAGTTCCTTAAATGTTGTTGTTGTTGTTTAATCATTTTTCAGTTGTATCAGACTCTCTGTGACACCATTTGGGGTTTTCTTGACAAAGATACTGGAGTGGTTTCCCATTTTCTTCTCCACCTCATTTTACAGATGAAGAAACTGAGCCAAACAAGGGTAAGTGACTTGCTCAGAATCACACAGCTAGTCAGTGTCTGAGGCTGGATTTTAACTCATGAAGATGTCTTCCTTTCGTCGGGGTCAAGATGGCAGCATAGAAGCAGGAAAGCTCCGCAGCTCTCCCACAACTACCTCAAATACCTACAAAATATGACTCTAAACAAATTTTAGGGCTCCAGAACTCACAAAATTACAGAAAGACACATCTCCCACTGAAGGCAGCTCAGCAGGTGGGACAGGAAGGGCTTATTGCAGTGTGCTGGGAACCGAAACCAGCCCGACCTGAAACCCCAGTTTGGCCCCAGGGCCACCAGGACAAGCCTCAGCTGGAGCCTTCAGGAGAGTGGATTAGTGGCAGCTGTGGCAATTTCCAGAATTATCAAGCCATAAGAAATAAGGACCAAGTGAAAGGTTGGTGAAACTCGGCTAAATTTGGGGGAGAGGATCTGGCCTAACTGCCTCCAGGGCAAGGAAGCAGCAGAAGTGGCGGCCCTGCAGAAGGGCCTGTGGCTGCTTCAGAAGCTCCTGTCCTACAGATTGCAGCGGGGCCAAGTGATCATTCAGAGGCTAAGTGCTCTTGTCTTAAGCTGCCTGGATCAGGATTGTGGTCTTGGATGGTGGTCCTGGGGTGCATTTTTAGTGAGCCAAAGCTGGTGGGGGCTCCAGAAACAGTGGCCTCCTAATAGCTCCAGCAGCTGCAAAAACCCTAGTGATTTGGAACAAAGCTCTCCCCTCTGAAAGCAGAGTTCCACAGAGCTAAAAAGTCAATTAATTGACTGGCAACATGAGCAGGCAAAGGAAGCAAAGTAAGAACAGCAATCCAACTTTAGATTCCTTTTTTGGGGACACAAAGGATCAAAGCATGGAATGGGAGGAAGACAACACAGTCAGAACTCCCACACCAAAAGCTTCCAAGAAAAATGTAGACTTGTTACAAGCCATAGAGCAGCTTAAAAAGGATTTTGAAAACCAAATGAGAGAAGTGGAGGAAAAATTAGGAAGAGAAATGAGAATGATGCAAGAAAATCATGAAAAGAGAGTCAACACCTGACTGAAGAAAATAACACCTTAAAAATAGATTAACTCAAATGGCAAAAGAGGCCCAAAAAGCCAATGAGGAGAAGAATGTCTTAAAAAGTCGAATTAGCCAAGTGGAAAAAGAATCCCAAAAGCTTTCTGAAGAGAATAATTCCTTCATAATTAGAGTGGAAGCAGATGGAAGCAAATGACTTTATGAGCAATCAAGATACTATTAAACAGATCCAAACAAATGAAAAAATACAAGGCAATGTGAAATATCTCCTTGAAAAAACCACTGACCTGGAAAAGGAGAGACAATTGAAAAATTATTGTACTACCTGAAAGCCATGATCAAAAAAAGAACTTAGAAAGCATCTTTCAATAAATTCTCAAGGAAAATTGCCCAGATATTTTAGAACCAGAGGGCAAAATAGAACTTGAAAGAATTCACCAATCACCTCTTGAAAAAGATCCCCAAAAGAAAACTCCTAGGAATATTATACCCAGGTTTCAGAGTCCCTAGATCAAGGAGAAAATAATACAAGCTGACAAGAAGAAACAATTTGAATACTGTGGAAACACAATTAGGATAACTCAGGATCTAGCAGCTTCTACATTAAAGAATCAAAGGGCCTGGAAAGGAGAGCAAGGGAGCTAGAATTAAAACCAAGAATCACCTACCCACAAAATTGAGTAGAGTGTTCCAGGGGAAAATATGGTCATTCAATGAGGTGGAGGACTTCCAACCATTCTTGCTGAAAAAACCAGAACTGAAAAGAAAATTTGACATTCAAATACAAGAAGCATGAGAAGGTAAACATGGAAAAGAAATCATAAGGAACTTATCAAAGTTGAACTATTTACATGCAAACATGGAAAAACAATCATTGTAACTTATGAAACTTTTCTCAGTATGAGGATAGGTGAAGGGAATACAAACGTATATATATACATACATATACATACACATATGTCTATATAGGAGGATATATATATGTGTGTGTGTGTGTGTGTGTGTGTGTGTATGTGTGTGTGTGTGTGTATGTGTGTATGAATACATATCTGAGTATGTGTATATATGTGTACATAGAGGGCAGAGGATCAATTGAATAGGAAGGGATTATACACTAAAAGGTGAAATTGTGAGGTGGGAGAGGAATAGAATGAGAGGACAGGGAGAGACAAAATGGGGCTAATCATATCATATAGAAGTGGCACTGCATAACTGTTACAGTGGAAGGAAAGAACAGGAAGGCCAGAGGGAAAGAGTCAACCTTACTCTCATTGAATTGGCTTAGGGAAGGAATTACATAAACTCTAAACTGGGTATCTTGCCATGCAGAAGAGTTGGGGGTATGGGGATGAGAGGCGGGATGATGGAGGGGAAGGCAGGGTCCGGGGTTGGGGGGGATTGCTGGAAGCACACACTTCTGTAAAGGGCCAGGGCCAGGGTGGAGAATAGAACAAGGGGAGAGTGGGATAGGAAGGAGGGACATATAATCAGTCTCTCACAATATGTCCATTGTGGAGATGTTCTACATAACTACACATGCACAGCCTGTATTGAATTGTTTGTCTTTCAAGTGGGGGTAGGTGACGAGGGATGGAGGGAAAGAATCTAGAATTTAAAGTTCTATAATCAAATTTCAATTATATATATATATGTATATATATGTATATATGTATATATATGTATGTGTGTGTATGTGTATATATATATATATATATATATATAATTATTATTATTAACTACATGCAACTGGGAATTAAAATATACAGGCACTGGGGTAGGGAGATCCATCCTGCCCTACGGGAAACTCAGAGGGGCAATGGGTGAGGACATAGAAGAGAGCAGATTGGGGGAGGGGTTATACAGTGGGATGGCTATTTTGGGGTGGTGGGTGGAGGAAAGATGGGGTGAAAATTTGTAACTCAAAATCTCGTGGAAATGAATGATGTAAACAAGAAAATAAATAAATTAAGCTAAAAAAAAATGTTGTCTTCCTGATGCCAAGCCCAGTGCTCTATCTACTGCTGCCTCACAACAGCCTGGTTAAGAAGGTCCTACAGGTACCAAAACATAATAATAGTTGACATTCGTATTCCTAATTAAGGTTTGTGAAGTACCGCATGTAGATGATCTCATTAGGTTATCACAACAACCATGGAAAGTTGGTGCCTTCATTTTTATCCCTGTGTTAGGGATGAGAAAACAAAGGCTCACTGTGATTAAATGACCTGCCCAGAGTCTTACATTTGGTATATATCAGAGATGGGGTCTAAACTTTAGAATTCTTGCCACATCTGTGTCTAGGTGACCACATAGTTTCTAAATATCAAGAGCAGGAATTCTTACCTTATGGTCCATATTTTTTAAAATTGATAACTATTTTTATATAATTTGTTTCTTTTGTATTTTATTTTATCCTATGTATTTTATTTTAAACATAAATCTGATTTAGAGAAGCGGTCCATAGGCTTCACCAGGCTGCCAAACAGGGCCACGATGCCAAAAAGCTAAGGAATCCTGAGGATTCTAGACCAATTCACGATCTGAGTTGCCCAAGAGACTTTGGCATCCACAGAGGAAGAGATTGAGAATGTCCAGAGGAAGCAGCAGCTTCTCCCTTGGGGAATTGACAAATGAGACCCTACTATGACAGATACATCTCCTTGCCCCACCCTTCCATCAACCCTGACATCCATGGATAGCTACATGACTACAAATTTGAAGCAGCATGGTAACGATTTGGAGTTCGAGTATGGCAGGAAGAAAAAATCCCTACCCTAAACCAGACAACGGGACCCTACTAGGGGCCTTGTATACCATGGTTTCATATATTGTAGGCTTAGGCTCTCTTTCATCCTGGTTTTTGGAGGCTGCGCTTTCTCTCAGGCATAACAGGAATTACCTGTTACTAGAAATGAGGTCCCCATGACACAGATGCTTTCCAACCATGCTGTTATGTTTGGTCATAGACTTCTCTTCCTGTTCTTTTTCGCAAGTTTCCCCAGCACATCAGGGAACAGATCCAGGAACACTGAGGCCCAAAAGAGATTTGTAATGGTCAAATTATTTTGCATATTACTGCAAGAAATACTACTAAACTACTTGTTTCTTTTGACTCAGCGATACCAGCACTGAATATGTATCACAAGGAAGTCAAAGACAGAAATAAGAATCCCGTACAGCAATTTCCTCCTGGAATTACCTCCTGTTGACATTGTATGTATCACAAATGGATACAGTTGTTTGCATGTCATTCCCCCATTAGATTGTGAACTCCTGGACAGTGGGGCTATGCTTTTGGTTTTCTTGTTAAGTCCACTGCTTAATACAGTGCCCGGAGTGTGGTAAGCCCTTGTGGACTGACAAAGAACTGGAAACAACGTGAGCCCCCATCAGTTGAGGAATGGTTGAAAAAGAAAAAAAAAAGCCACTATAATTAAAATAATGAAATATAATTGTGCAATAAGAAATGCTACATAAGGAATTCAGAGAAACATGAACTTTGTATGGACGGAGCTAGAATGAAATAAAGACACCAAAGAAATTGCTGTTCTTAAATAACATAACTCCAATGGCTGTCATTTATTATTGTTATTGCTGTTACTGTGGTTAATACTATTCTTTTGAGGTAGGCTGTATAAGCATTGTCATACCCATGAAGGAAATGAAGATGAGAAATGAAAGTGGTTTCCTCAAGGTTACACACAGAGTAAGAGTCAGGGCCAGATATCAAGGAGTTTTTTTTTTTCTGACACCAAATCTAGTTCCACCTGTACTTAATAAATACGTGTTGGTTGCTTGATTCATACCATGAATACTAATGATCTTCAGAACAGTTATTTTAAAGTCAAATTATAATCCCTCCTTTTTGTCTCTGACTGCTGTCGTATACGTGCTACAGAATATGAGAATGTGGATTGGTTAGCCCTGATCCAGGGAGAATTGCCCCAGACCCACACAGGTGTGGCAAGAGGAACACTCTGGAGGAATCCTGTGTTGAGTTTAGGGGAGCAAGGAGAAGGGCCCTTGACCCTCTGTCTGAGAAGATAAAAAGCTGAGCTATTGGGGAATATCATGACAGATTGGGCTTAGAAGAAAAGTCTCTAAGTAAAAGAAGATATGGCTACTTGGGGAGTGAAGATGGAATCTTCCATAAGATGATGTTTTTTGAATTACTTTACCACTCTGGAAATGCCTGATTTCCCTTGCTGTTGAGAGGTTGTAAAAGGCCAGCTTATGAGCCAGAGATAATGGATGAAGAACACTCACTAGAGATGTATCCTTTGAGGGTGGGTGAATGCTACTCAAATGGGTTGTACCCAGTCAGGCTGCAAGCAGTACATGGCATTAGGCTGATAGGGGAAAAAAAAGAGAGGGAAGGAGGGAAGAAAGAAATAAGGAAGGGAGAAAGGGAAGAAGGCAGGGGGGATAGAGGAAGGAGGAAAAGAAAAGGTAGGAAGGAAGGAAGAAGAAAAGAAAGGAAGAAAGAAGGAGGGAAAGAAGGAAGGAAGGAATGAAGGAAGGAAGGAAAGAAGGAAGGGAGGGAGCTAAGAGGGAAGGAAGAAGGAAAGAAGGAAGGAAAGAAGGAAGGAAGAAGGAAGGAAAGAGGGAAGGAAGAAGGAAGGAAAGAGGGAGGGATGGAAGGAAGGAAGGAAGGAAGGAAAAGATAGAGGAAAGGAAGCAAGAAAGGAAGAAAATAAGATATCTCTCTCGATACTAGCACAAATGGCAGAAACACCATCAAATTGGAAATTGATTAATATTAGGGAAGGGAAAGAACTTGCTATTTTGAACTGGACTGTCTATTTGTCTGGGAGATTATCAGAAGCTGTGAAATTAAGCAGTAACATAGCATGCCACAGTCATTCTTGCTAGATAATTGACTATGTATCCCAAGTGAAGCAAAGGTTGTTACAGAACGATAAAGTCAATTATCGTTTATTAATGGCTGTTAGAGAGCCAAGCATGGCTCCTATGAATTGAATTTGAAATTGAACATCTTTTATATTTACATATTTTTTGAGGGCAGGGGACCAGATACAGAGAACAAAACATATGACCTTATTAGCTGGAGTCAGGAAAACATGTTTGCTTTTTGATGGGGATACAATTTTTGAAGCATCCTTTCAGAGGTTGCCTTTTTATGTGTCCCAGAGTGATGAATGTGTTGCTAGGAACCAGAGCAGAGCCTTGACAATTGTGCCAGTGATTAGCTAATTGAACACATATAGAATCAAAATCACAGGATCAAAGAAGTTCAGAGCAGGAAAGAAGCACAGAGGCCATTCTTATCCTATGGATCCCCTGTCCTATATTGCTGACAAGTAGACAGACATTTAGCCTCTGCTTAAAGACCCCCAAATAATGGGAAACTCACTACCTTCTGAGGAAGCCCATTATGCATTGGGGAGTGTCTGAATTGTTATGAAGTTGTTATGTGAATTGAACCAAAACCTATCTCTACAATTTCACAAGCTGATAGGATCATAGATTTATAGCTGGAGAAGAACTTAATGGTTGCCTAGTGCAACGAAGCTGTTTCACAGATGAGGAAACTGAGACCCATAAAAGTTAAGTGACTTAACCTAAGATCCCATAAGGAGTAAATGGTAGAACCAAGATCTGAACCCAGATCCTTCCATTCTAAGCCCAATACTCTTTCGACTGTTCTCATCTGTTCCTAGTTTTGCCCTCTAGGCCACACACAACAGATTCAATCCCTCTTCCATGTATTGGCCCTTCAAATACCAAAAGATGTACTATACTGAGGGAAAATTCTGAGCCAACAATGTTACTTAGAGGGAAAAGTAATTTCATTTGCAAAGCTAGACAGATTGTCTATTAAACTGGTGAATAAGGCTCATTGATACAATATAATTAGCATTCAAGAGCTGGTTTCTATGTGGTATTAACATGACAGCCTATAAACTGCATTTTTCCATTTGTTATCCCTCCATCAATACTAGGCATTTATTAACCATCTATCAAGTGGCTGCCATTGTGCAATTGTTAATGAACTATAAACTTCATGAGGTCAGGGGTTAAGTGTTATTTAACTATATGCTCCAAATCAAAGGATCTCACAAGAGTCTGTGTGTGCCACATAGATAATAATAATAATAATAAATAATAATTTATATACTGTCTACTATGTGCCATTCACTGTCCTAAGCTCTTCATCAATAATACCTCATTTGATCCCTGAAACAAGGAGATAGGTATGATTATTATCCCTATTTTAAGTTGAGGAACTGAGACAGACAGAAATTAAGTGTCTGGGTCACACAGCTGGTAAACATCTGGGACTGAACTTGAACTCAACTCTTCCTCACTCTCGGTCCAGCACTCTCTGTTAATTACACCACCAGCTGCCTCTAGAAGCCTGTACCTCTTAGAATCATAACTACTAACTTCATTTTCTGGGGCTAGAACAATAAAGAACGCCTTGCCCAAACAGCTCAAAATGTCCCCTCTGATCTTTTTTTAAGACCAATTCACCTGAACTTCCCAGACTTTGGGAAGAGCTTGCCAGATGGGCAGCCCATGTGACCAATAAGAAAAGCACTTGATTGGGAGTCAGGAGACCTGGGTACAAGTCCCTTCTCTGCCACTAATACTGACTAGCTTGTGGCCTTGGATGGGCTACCTCACTCCAATGTAAGTTAATCATCCAATGAGTCAGTTGACAAGCATTTATTAATCCCATACTAAATACTGGGAATATAATTAGAAATAGAAAGAAAGACAGTTCCTGACCTCAGGAAGCTTATATTCTAAGGGAGAAAGAAAACATATAGAAGGAAGCTGACAAGTGGGGGAAGTCCAACCTCTGTCAAACGGACATCAGTAGTGCCAAGATATTTTGTGTATGTTTGGGATACAATGATTGTGATGGAACAAGCATTGGATGGTCATTCTTCCCTCCCAGCCTTCGATGCCTTAGCATGGGGAGAGAATACTCTTCAGTGCTACAATAACACTCATGTCGTGTTTTATAAAATGGGAAAGGCTTTGAATTTAAGTCTAGTGACCAACTGTATGTCTGCTGACTGAGCACCTGTCTGGCCAAGTGTGGGGAGGCTCAGAGATAGTGGGTTTGGATCAAGTAACTGATGTGAGTTGTTGGGCTGCAGGATCTCATTAAACTGTCTGTTAAGGTACAGAGGGCGTGTCAAACACTGGGATGCAATGGGAAGAGTTATGGATTAGAGTAAGAAGACCTGAGTTCAAATTCTGTCACTACTACCTGATACTTAGGTGGTCTTTGGTGAGCTATTAAATAATTTTGTGCCTCAGTTTGCTCAGCTGTAGAAAAGGGGAATGAATTGAATGACCTCTAAGTAACTATCCAATGTTCAAATTTATGACCCTATCTTCTAGATCTTTCTCAGAGAGATAGAGAGAGACAGAGACAGAGAGAGAGAGAGAGACAGACAGACAGAGAGATAGACAGGCTGACAGAGACAGAGACAGGGACAGAGACAGAGAGACAAAGTCAGAGTGAAACAGAGACAAAGAAAGAGACAAAGACAGACACAGAGAGACACAGACAGAGAGACAAGACACAGAGAAAGAGAGTATGATAACATATGATAATCAAAGAGATCCCTTTGAGATAATGAGGCTTTGAAAAATTGCTTTCTATTAGTTAAACAGAGAAAGGCATCATAGTTCTTCACTGGATAGGGGATTATATATTCAAATTTTTATTGGGTTATCTTAATTCTAATGATTTTTGAACAATCTTAACTATTTCTCCATGTTTAGGCAGAGTTGATCAAGTGATTTGTGGAAAGAATTCAATATATGATCCATATGTATATATCCATATCTATCTATGGTTGTGAACTCATGGTTCACAAGCCAGATGCTTCTTTCTGCAAATGGCCTGATATATATGGATAGGAACTGGGCCTGCAATTTCATTGGTATGTGGAACTCTTGGATGAGCAAACTCCTTCTATCAACACTAGTTAGGATCTTTTCCATGGATTAGAGAACTGACCAGAACATTGAGAGGATGAACCATTATGTTGTCAGAGGCAAGACCTGACCCTAGATCGTTCTGTCTCCTGGACTATCACTACTACTTCCCCTGCCAAGTCACAGCAGGGACTATGTCTATGTCTGCGTCTCTGTTTATGTCTATATCAATATCTAAACCTCTCTCTCTCTCTCTCTCTGATCTGTCACCTACCTATACTTATATATCTGTGCCTATAGATAGACATAGATACCTTTTGCTGTTCAGTCATTTTGGTCTTTTCTGACTCTCCATGACTCCTTTTGGGGTTTTCTTACCAAAGATCCTGGTGTGGTTTGTCATTTGCTTCTCCAGCTCATTTTACAGATGAGGAAACTGAGGCAAACAAGGTTAAGTGACTCACCCAAGGTCATAGCTAGTAAGTATCTGAAAGCGGATTTGAACTCAGTTCTCCCTGACCCCAAGTTCTATGCTCTATCCACTGCACCACCAAGTTGCTGCATCTCATTCTTAATCCTATGTCCTAGGAGTAACCAGGGCACATTGTCCTCTGCCTGTTACTCTAAGCACTATGGCACCATGCTGTACCATAGATACCTATGCATGTACATACATACATGTATTCATACATACATGTATACATGAGAGAGTGTATCTTAGTCTCTTATCCTCACAATATATGCATAGGCCCCTTGCATGCTTGTTTGTATATGCATTTTTGCTAGTTTTGTTTGTTTGGAAGAGGGAGATCCAGACCTGTGATTTCATTGGTGATAAGAACTTCCAGTGAGGAAACTCTTTGCAAATCTCTGATTTACTATTAGCCAATATGAAAGCTTAGAGAATTGTCTGGGGGCACTGAGAGGTTAAGGTTCTAGTCCAGAGCCCCACAGTCTTCAAGACTCTCGGAGTAGGCCTTTCCCCAGTACATCACACTGCTTCTTGTACATGAGTGTGAGCTTATAGGCTAGAAAATGTACTAAATAAGAATGCACAGAGGGAGACATGGAGGAGAATGAGAAAAGAAATAGTCAGAGAAATGTGGGATAATCTGCGGAGAATTCTAGCATCCAAGTGGACAATTTTAACCAAACCCTGAAGTGGATGAAGGGGTTGGCCAGGAACCAGTAGAAAGATAATTGATATCACAATTATATTTTAAAGGACAGTTTAGATTTCTTCCTGTTCAAATTGCTGAGTGATGCAGCCTCACTGTTGTTCAGACAAATTTTTGCCTCCAAGTAGAAAGTTCTAACCTAAGTGAATACCATTGATTTGAAATGATAACATGGGTTATGGTGAGAAACACTAGTTTAATTTTTTTTCTTGCAAGAATAAAATGAAAACAATACCTTCAGTGGAAAGACCATTGAATTTGGAGTCAATGGATGTGGATTCAAATCCTAGTATTCCAGATGACGTGGGGATGCTTTAACCTGTTAGGGCCCCAACTTTCTCATCTTTTAAAATGAGGAGATTGATCTTAATGTCCTTTAGGGTTAGAGTAAATACCCTATAAGGCTCCTTCTAAATAGATGACAGATAGAGATAGCAATAAAGAGACAGAAAGAAAGATATAGAGATAGATATGCTCCTACGAATTTAAATTCATTAAAATCTCCAAATGAGTGGGCAGTGCTAACCCATGCCTGATGGACATTTCCAGACTTGTACCTGAGACATTCTAAGCAAAAGAGCACAGGATATTGACTCTGTCACTGCATCAGTAACTGCCTTGGGAACTTGGGAAAATTACTTCCTTCCTCTGAGCTTCTAATTTCTCAGCTATAAATATGCCTACAAAGACCCCCTGCTACCTACATATAAAGGTTGTTCAGAGAAGAAAGCAATTTGCACTACAGAATATTATAGAAATGTTTACTTTTGCTGCTGTTATTATTTTCAATAATTCCAGAGTGAAAAAGTACCCTCCTCAATTCTGCTTCCAAAGGGACCAGGCTGCCAGGTCACTCCTTGAGAAGTTGAGCCTGAAATGAAAATGGTACCCACACCCGTTATCTGATGTCTCCATTTTAATTGCTTACCTCTTACTGTGCAGAAGTAGCGCAAAGTGTACAACAATCTGCCTGTGAAAAATTAAAGACAGAGTATGTCTCTCTCTCTCTCTCTCTCTCTCTCTCTCTCTCTCTCTCTCTCTCTCTTTCTCTCTCTCTTTCATTCTCTCTGTCTCTGTCTCTGTGTGTCTCTGTCTCTGTCTCTCTCTCTCTCTGTCTCTCTCTCATTTATTTTCAACTATTCCTTGAAAGACGATAACAAAACAAAAAGAAACAAAACAAACAGAAAACCCCATCTCACCCCTCACACTTGGCAGAGCTGGGAATCAGGAACATTCCCTGCTTCATACAGATGTGGCTTCATGAATGATAAGCAGAAGGAGGGAGGACCACAGCTGGAGTCCACAACAGCCTCTCCTTCACCCCTGGGCCCAGGAGATCCTCTTATGTCTGCTTCTTCTTGACAGTGTGGAAGGAGCCAGAGTGCCTTTGTCTATTATTTTCGGTGAATGGTTCACTTTGCTTTCCGAACTTCAGAATGTAAGGCCTCAAGGCAGGGGGCCTGGTGGGCTAGGATTGTGGGGCCTCCCAGGGAATGAATTAGGAGCCAAATCCATTAATCTCCAGTGGAATCTTGTAAGATGAAGGACTGTGGGTGGGGAAGCAGCCCTACACCAGAGCTAAGCCATGTTTGCTCAAATATCTGAGGAGGAAGCCATTTGCTAGAGGAGCTGCATTGGCAGCTGTGGTTCATTAATGCCTTATTTTGCCTTTTGTATTTTCACAGGCCAGCTGGTTCTGACTGACTGACTGACTCCTTGTCTCCTTTAATATTACACTGGACTTGAAATTAGGAAGAGAGAGAGAGAGATTTGTGTATGTACATATGCATGCATGTATACATGTATGTGCATATATTTATATACATACATATATGCATTCATGCATATATCTGTATGTATCTATAGATATACAAACACATACATGTTTAAAGGCTGCCTTATATACTTAACATCTGTGAGAGCCTCAGCAAGTCATTTAAAAACTCTCCTAGTCCCAACTTCGTCATCTTTAAAATGGTAATAATAACAGCACCTATCTCACAGGGTTGTTGTGAGGATCAAATGACTATTATTATATTATTATTCCCATTTTACAGATGAGGAAATTGGGGCTAGGAGAGTTTTCAAGTGACTTGCTAAGATTCTCACAGCTGTTAAGTATATAAGGCAGCCTTTAAACATGTGTGTGTGTGTGTGTGTGTGTGTGTGTGTGTGTGTGTGTGTGTGTATCTATATAGGTAAAGGGCTATGCAAACCTTAAATCACTATACAGACATTTGTGATGACAAGAATGATGAAGATGATTATGGAAAACGCTTTGTAAGTTTTAAAGGACCAGACAAATGTCATCTACTATTGTCATTGTTTTATGAGCCTCATTCTAACTTAGGTATGGGTTCCACATTTTTGGGACCATGTGGTCTGTCATTAAAAAAATGTTAGAGGTAGAAAGGACCTTAGAACACAAGATGTCATAATTCAAATTGAGAATGGAAATTCACCTCAGAGCATAGAAATTCAGCTCAGGGCATAGAATATCAGAGTTGGGAGGGATCTTAGAATATAGAACAATAATGTTAGAGATGTGGGGAGACCTTAGGACATGGAATACAGAACAAGAAAGAGAGAGAGACAGAGACACAGAGAGACAGAGACACAGAGAGACAGAGACACAGAGAGACAGAGACACAGAGAGACAGAGAGACACACACACACAGACAGAGACAGAGAGAGAGACAGAGAGAGAGACAGAGAGGGAGACACACACAGACACAGATACAGACAGAGAGAGAGAGACACACACAGAACAAGACAGAGACAGAGACAGAGAAACAGAGAGACAGAGAGATACAGAGAGACAGAGAGAAACAGAGAGACAAACATACACACACAAAGAAAGACAGAGAGACAGAAACATACACACGCAGACAGAGAGATAGAAACACACACACACACACACACACACACACACACACACACAGAAAGTAAGTATTCTTGCAATATAGAACACAGGATGTTAGGGCTGGGAAGGTCCTTAGAATCCAGAAAATACCAAAACTAGAAAGGCTTTTAGAATAGAAAGCACAGGATGTCAGAGCTGCAAGGGATCTTTGTGATCAAATGCCCTCACTTTACATATGAAGTTTGCAGAGAAACTTGCCCAAGCTCACACAACTAGGATATAAGCTAGGTTCCCTGACCGCACAGCCCCTCCCTTTTGCTCTACACCCTGTGGAAATATTCTGCCATGATTCCTTTGCTGGTTGTGCTGTGCTGCTTAGGACTGGATCCCAGCCATGGTTGGAATATAGTAGGCACCTAATAAATGCTTATTGCTTGATTGATTCAGTGAGTTATATATGGTAAGGTTTATGGCTTAAAAATATCATTTGCATCAGAACAAAAAAGATCATATAGATATGAAAAGAAGAGCTCATTTTCTGCCCCCCCACAATGACTCACACCACAAAATGGGTATGCCTCTGGAAACTCTCAGTTTTGGCTTCACCTTGGAGTCTCCAACGCAGCCTGACTTTGAGCACCATGGAGCTTGGAGTTAAACAAATTCGCTCTTCTTCATCTCCACTACTGCAGGCAAACTTCCTGCATTGGCTATAAATATTTCAGGCAACAGTCAACAAAGTTGGAGGATTGGGAAGTGGAAAGAAACCTAAGCTGATCTATAATCTCTTTTTTCTACAAACTGTAGCTAGCTGCTTACATTATGAGGACATGGCCCTTCTGATTAAGGTCAATAAATCCAGTGCTCTGAGGACAAAAGATCTGAATGTTCACTTTCAATAATGGAGTGATTCAACCCCAGTGAGCAAAGTCAACTTTTCGTGTTATTTCTGCATGTTCCCAGCAATGGCTGTTTAATGACTTTCAGTGAAATGTATACTGGCCTGGAAGTCAGGAGTCCTGGCCCCTAGTTGAAGCTCTGTGGTTCACTGACTGACTGAGAGACTCTGCGTGCTTCTTTCCTCTTTGGGCCCAAATTTCTCCTTTATCAAATAGGGAAATTGGGCTGAGAGGATGAGCTTGTTTTTGAGACAGCATGACATAGTGGGAAGAGTACTGGATTTGAAGTCAGGGACTTGCTTTCAAATTTCGCTAATTTTGTTAAGTCATTTTACCCTGTCTGAGTCCATTTTCCTCAACTGTAAAATATGGGGGTCAGAGCAGAGAGACTTTATAAGGTCTGTCCAATTCTCGGTTATGGTCCTATAGCTAGATGACCTCAGAGACTTCTTTTATCTTGATCATCGTATGTTCTAAACCACATGGAGCTCTGGTACTCTACGTGTTGGACTGTCTGGTTATGCCATTCTGTGTTCTACATCTTCTTGTTATTGAGTCATTTCAGTCCTGTCTGACTCTCTGCAACCCTTTTTTTTTTTGGCAGAGATGCAAAGTAGTTTGCCATTTCCTTCTCCAGCTCATTTTACAAAGAGAAAACTGAATCAAACAGGGTTGAGGGACTCGCACAGGGTCAACTTGCTAATAAGTATCTAAGGCTAGATTTGAGCTCAGGTCCTCCTGACTCCAATCCTGGTGCTCTATTCACTGTACCACCTAGCTACCTGCTCTGCATGATTCACCATAAGTAAATTTCTGGAAACGTGTGTGATCTTTAATCCTCAGTTGCTGTTGGCAAAGAAAATGTAAACCAGTAGGAATTTGTAACGCTGTTACTTTTCTTTTATTAACCCCCAAAACAAACAAATTAAAAACAACAACAAACTACAGTCATAGTCATATGACTCCAACTCATTTGCTAATTTCAGCCTTTTTCCCTGAATGAGGAACCGTTTTAGGGGTGACTGTAAGATGATGAATTGGCACTTCGCATATCTTTATGGCAGTATCTAGGCATGCAGTGGCCACAACATGCTTCCAGAAGAGATTCTGTCTCTTTGTTACAGAAATCATTTGAACTAGTTCCACCACCATATGAAACGATGGCAAAACCTCATGGCACACTCACATTGTAGCCTTCTCGCTGCCACAGAATAATATTAGGGAGAGCTCGGCTCCAGGCTGAATGTTGAATCCCTTGGTAATGTTTCCCAGCATCAGGACTGTGGATATAGTCAGTTGCTGGTCAAGTTCTCTGGAGCCCAAACTCACTGTGTGTCTGTTAGAAAAATTCTGCAAGTCAGTAAGACCAAAATTCTTATCCTTGCTCTCCTAGTTCTTGGGCAGGCCCTTTTCCTGTTCCAGACCTCAAGGGTTTCCATTGTGAATATGTTAGGATGCAGAAAGTCAACCTTTTGAAGAGAAAGATAAACTGAGACAGCTGGTCTTAGCCTCTTGTCTTACTGATTTACAAGCTGATTTATAAAATCTTCAAAAAGGAAAAAGTTTGGACCAAGGATCTCCAAAATCCCTAATGACAAAGATAATAATAATAATAATAATAATAATAATAATAATAATAATAAAACAAAAAACAAATAAGAGTTGCTAGCACTGATGTAGTGATTTAAGTTTTGCACAGTGTTTATGTCATCTCCTTTGATCATCATGACAGCTCTGGGAGATAGGTGCTATTAATATCCCCACATTCCAGGTTAAAAACTGAGGCTAAAAGTGGTACAATGGACTGACTGCCCAGGCTCACCCAGCTAAGGCATATCTGAAGCAGGATTTGAATGTAGGTCTTCCAGACTGAGAAGCTTGCCCTCTGCATATTGCAACACCTAACTAGCTACCTATCAATGCACTGGCCATGTCTGAAAATGTGCATTTCCCTCTGCACCTCTAACCCACTGCTCTTCCCAAGCACATTGACAGCTCCATCTTTCTTGCTCACTAGTCCCACCAACTGCTTATAGATGAAAAGGCAATGTCCCTCATTCCTTTAGAGGTGACCTTTCAGTGCATTCCACTCTCCTCTCTATTTCCTTCACAGGACACGTGGAGTTGGAGACACGTTCTCTAGACCCTAGGATTTTCTCTGAGTATTGCTCAGGAAGGCTTATGCCCTGAAAGGATATTATGATCTTCCTATTCCTGGCTTTCTACATATGGGTGAGCTTTGGCTCAGAGAAATGGCATAATAATCACAAACATTCCAGGTCTGCAAACCTACTTTCTTTCAGATGATCTCTAAGACTTCTTTTTCTTTGTCATTATAGTGCTAAGCCCCTTTTAGTTCTAAAATTCTATGTTCTAGAGTCATTGTCAGGCTATAACATTCTGTGTTCTACATGATTCATTATAAATATATATATATTAATACATTATATTTATCTGTGTATAGTATATAATATTATAGTTATATGCCATATAATTTTATTATATATTACATATTATATAAATTGCAATATTTGTATATCTATTTTCAAAGTATATGAAATATTGAAAAAAGAAACCTGTTTCAAACCCAAGGGTTTGCAAAATACTTTACATGTTATATTATTTGATCTGTGAATAAGGCTTTTTCCTTCCTGCTTTATGGAAGATCCCAAATCATAATGATCCAATCAGGACCAACTCCCTGGGCAGTCTATAATGACTTGGTGATGGCTGGCCTTCCCAGGAAGGTTTCTCACCCATGGTCTAAGGTAGAGCCCTCCTCCCTCAGTTCAGCCATCACTACATTGCTTAGGGATCCCCTGGGTATCTGCAAGGGCTCTTGTTCACACAGCCCAGAATGTTGGCAAACTCAAAGACTAATCCCTGGTGGCGTCCTGCCTTTTAAACATCGTGATGGAAAAGTTTTTCCTCTGATTATTTGTTTCTGAAATCAAAAGTCGTTTGTAGTAACTCAGAGCATCCTGAGAGAGACTCCTTGGGTCTTTGAAGACATCTCTGGATTCTGAGGCAGGATATCAGACAGCCTGAGCCCGAGCACACTGTCCTTTGCCCATATCTCTGGAGGTTGACGTGTTTTGAAGCAGCCCTTTGTGTACACTCACATGTATATACTGGGCATCACTGTTCTTTGCTCTTTGGAGGAGTGCTCTCACTGCCTTAGCTGATTTCTCTATTCTTGAGAAATGTTCCAGTTTCCTATTATCAGCCTGAAATGTGTAAGCTTAAGGGACAGAGCCCTGAACATGCCCGAGCCAAAATGGTGAAATCTATATTTGGATATGGAAAAAGATAAGTTGTTGCCAATTGTAGTCAGTCCACAGGGATCTATAACATCCAGGTAGAGTCAATGTGGTGTTCTTTCCATTTTTCACTAGACTCATCTTCTTCCACCCTGTTATACCTCTGTCAATAAAAGGAGAAGTAGATGTGAACCCAGAGAGTCCTCCCTCACCAAGAGGTATCAACGGTTACTTTCCATGATGCATCAGCTTTAACTAAGATAATCATTTTCATCCTCTCTCCTCTTCTCTCTGTTGCTCTCCTCGCTCTTCCTGTCACATCAGGAGGCTCAAGTCTGTGTTTTGGCCCTGTACTAATTAGCCAAGTAACCACAGGCTTATTATGTAACTTCCACATGTCAGTTTTCTTTTCTGTGAAATGGGAATAATACCGCTTGTAACCCCGAAGCACCTTAATGTGGTTGTGAAGAAAGAACTTTGTAATCCTGAAGGGATAATGAAAGAGAATTGTTGATGTTATTACTGTTCTGCCCAGCAGACCACACTGCTGCCACATTTACTCTTCATATCAGGAGCAGTTCTCCAGGAATCCACTCTCTTCTTGGTATCTGAGCTTGCCTAAGACAGTAGACCCAAAGATCTGTTGAGTTTAATCAGAGTCCAGAGGAGGGAAACTTGCAGGGACAACTCCAGTAGCAGGCTGTTCATTTAGAATCAGAGTAATTGAAATGTACGCTCTCATGCAGGAAAATGCAGGCAAGACAAAAGAAACTCAGGATATTTAGCTAATTAAAAATAAAAGAGCTGGTTCTAGGATGTTTGGAAAAGGAGATAGGGTTTGGACATTTCTAATCAGATGCACAAATCTATTGTAGGGAAGTCCCAGACTCACAAAGTAATGGGCTGGTTAAAGTTTCATCTGCAATTACCCTGGAAAAGTCTCCAAGAAAATAATAATAGCTCAAATCTCTACAATATTTTAATGTTTTCAAAGCACCCACCTCACGACAACCCTGTGAGCTAGGTGGACAAAGCATTAATTTCATTTCCTAGTGCCCGTGGCGTTTACCTATAGTGTTTTTTTATTTAATATATTTTATTTTTCCCCCAATTACATGTTAAAATAATTTTTAAAACATTAAAAAAAAGTTTTGAGTTCCAAATCCTATCAATCCCCTTCTCTGTCCCTGAGATGGTAAGAAATCAGCTATAGGTTACACATGTGTAAGCATTGCCTATAGTTTCGATGTCTCCTTATTGTAGGATAAAATAGAAATGTCTGTGTTTGGCATTCAAAGTCTGTGGTAATCTGGCTTTGGTATATCTCTCCAGGCTCATTACACAGAAACCCCCCTTGACCAACTGGCCTCTCTGCGATTCCCTGTACACAAAATTTTATATCCTGGCTCGCTCATGCCTGGAATGCCCTCTATCCTCACCTCTGCCCCTTGAAGTCCCTCCCTCTGTTGAAGGCTCAGCACAAGGCCTACTTTCTGTAAGAGGCCAATTCTATAGTCTTAAGGGTCCCTTTCCCTTAACCATTTTGTATTTATTTGGTGTAGGCTTTGGGTTACCTTGCTTTGGTACAACGAGTACTCATTTATTTCATTATTTGTTTCATTTTGTATGCCTTTGTCCTGACGAGTAGTAAGTTATTGATGAGTGTTTGTTTAAACGAATTGAATAAGAAACCGGGGGCTAGATAACTGGTTAGTATCAGAAGAACTCTTCTCATAACATCACAATGAATGCTTCACTTCATTGTGTTTTGGGCAATATCTCAGGAAAGAAGGGGCAGTTAGATAGCTCAGTGGCTAGAGCACTGGGCCTGGAGTCAGGAAGACCTGAGTTCAAATGTGACCTCAGACACTTACTAGCTGTGTGACCTTGGGCAAGTCACTTAACTTCAAATCTGGCCTCAGACGCTTGCTAGCTGCAAGTCACTTAACTCCTGTTTGCCTAGAAGGCAGCTAGGTGGCTCAGTAGATAGAGAACTATCTCTGGATACTGTGTGATATTGGGCAAGTCAATTAACCTCTATTTGCCTTAATCCATTAGAGAGATAAATGGCACACCACTCTAGTATCTTTCCCAAGAAAACCCATCAAAAGCGTGGTACATGGGGTCACAAAGAGTCTGACATAACTGAATAACCAATGAGAAGAGAGAGCCTTATTCTGGGTGCTCAACTAAGATATGCATGCTGAAGAAAAACAAGAAACATTGATATGTTTCCTTATTTTCTAGCAGCATCCAGCATATAGCCCTTAAAGAAGTTTGAGAACCCTGCTAAAGACCTAATGATCAGGAATAGAATTCTCTGTCAACTCTGCCCAGGGGATGGAACCATTTAGGAGAGAATAATCAAACAAACCAGTGGGAAGATGTAATTCTACATTAACAGGAAGGTCAGGCAACCAAAAATCATTTATCAAACAATTACTGTGTGCCCAGCACTGTGCTAAGTACCGATGGAGAGGAAGTTGAAGGTGTGAATTGTCAGATGCCTTTTTTCCAAAACCAAATGATGCAGTAAGAATCAGTGTGGATTTCATCTTGATACCTTGGTCTATCTATGGTCTCATTGACAAAGGTAACTCTCTGCTCCCCGCAATCTGCAGCTCATCCAAATTCTCTCACCTGTGTCAATCCTTCCCATGTCTTCCAATAGAGTATCCACCCAACATGCTGGAAGCCCTTCTCTGGGCTCCTCGACTATTTCAATTATTACTGTAGCACTTGGGCTGTCTATCTATTATTCATTAATCTCACTATAAGACTGAACAAATGACTTTTTTTTTGAGGGGGGAGAGGTAGACAGAAAATGACATATATTTTCAGTCTTTGATGGATATTGACATTTATACCATTTCTTTCATTCTAGTCACTAGAATGATGCAGGTTTTGTGTGTTTGTTTTGTTTTTAGAGGTAGTATGGTATGGTGGATAGACAGTAGGCTTTGGAGTCAGTGAGACTTAGGTATAAGACCTGCCTCTGGAAAACAGACCCACTGGTTTAAAGCTGGGAGGTACCTGAGAGAGCATTTAGTCCAATTTTTGTGTTTTATGTATGAAGAAATTGAGATTGAGAGAGGTTCAAAGACTACCCAAGTCACACAGGGGGCCAGAATTCAAGCCCAATTTTAAAAGTCTATGATCCTCTGATATTATCTTCCAAGATGGAAAAAAGAAGAATGATAGGTTTAACTCCCCATACTGCTGGGATATCAACCCTGAGAACTCCTTATGGCTCAATTCATCTGAGCTTTGAAATCTCCTTCCTCATTAGTCTATTGGGAAGCAACATACTGGGCTCATTCCCTCTTGCCTGCAGTGAATCCTCTCTGTACCTTCCCCTCAGATTGCCATTCTTTCTTTAATGATGCAGTTCAGACACCAACACGGACCCTTGCTTGGCCCACCCACTCCAATTCAGTGAGTGCCATTTTCCATTGAATCTATCTGCCTTCCACCCAACTCTATAGCCCTGGGTAAATCACTTAGAGGTGCCAGTCTAGATCTTTAGAAGGAGATGGTTCCATACTCCAATAAAATCACAGATCTGGACCCCCTCTCAACTTTTTCTTCTCCAAAATACCACACACACACACACACACACACACACACACACACAATTTGCTACACATTATTCACAGTTAAAACCCAAACTTGAAAATCAAACCTATGCCTGTCCTGTTCCTAGAAATGATACATTATCAGATGCTTTGAGGTCTGCCAAAATCATCTCAACTATCGATTTCCAGAAAGATTTTGGAAGTGGCCTTGAATAGGAAATCCAAGTCAGAAACCACCTTTTCAACACCATCTGGAGAATAAGAGTTTTAGCATTTACCCTTTGGTCTGAGGAATTCCCCTGCCTCTTTCCCTTTGGCTACAGGTCTATTAAGTGAGTTCCAACTACTGACCTCTCTGGTTTCCTCTAAGTCTCAACCGAAATCCTAGCTTCTACAGAAAGCCTTTCCTAACCCCTCTTATTTCCAGTGCCTTCCCTTTGTTAATTATTTCCTATTTGTCCTGTATAGAGCTTGCTTGGTATATATTTGTTTGCATGTTGTCTCCCCCTTTAGATTGGAAGCTCCTTGAGGGTGGGAATTGTCTTTTGCCTCTTTGTTATATCCATAGCTTAGCACAGTGCTTGGCACATAGTAGGGATTTAAATGTTTATTGATTTATTTCTCGACTGTGAGTGTTTACCTTGGCTATGTTTATGACTTTATTTAACCAGAAGGTAGATAAACATCTGGAAACAAAGAATCATAGACATTCAGGATGGAAAGGGATCTCAGTGGTCATCTAGTCCAAGCTTCTACAGAAAGAAATCCTCATCCCAACACTCCCAAGAGTAGTTCTTCATCCAACTTTTGCTTGAAGACCCTCAGGGAGCATGAACACATACAGTCTGCTTGTCTTTCCTTCAGCAAGCAGGGATTTGCCTCAGTAACTTTTACCCCATGCTTTTGGTGCAATTCTTTGGGATGAAAAGACAAGTTGAATCCCTTTTCCCCTTGAGTTCATTTCAAGTACTTGGTGACAGTTAAGAAGTTTCCATTGTCTTCTCTTCACTAGCCTAAATGTTTTCTCATTTGATTCTCAAATGACATGAAAGGCGAGCCTCAGCTAGCTAGGCAGCAAACACTCTCCTCCACTTGATGAAGCAATCAGATGTATTGAGGCACAACAACCTATGAGCAAAATCATAGGCAAAATGAGTACTACTTAGTGAATGGACAGGACTCATTTTCTTGAATTCAGATGTGGCTTCCTGTACTTACTAGCTGTGTGATCCTGGTAAAGTCACTTTACCTCATTTGTCTAATTTTCCTCATTTTTAAAATGGGCTGGAGAAGGAAATGAAGTATACCACTCCAGTATCTTTACCAAGAAAACCCTGAATGGGGTCACAGAAAGTCAGACATGATTTAAAAAATGACTGAACAACAACAGGACTGGGTAATCTGGATTCTTGGCTATACTATTCACTTGAGGGGTGCATGTTCTTGGGCACTGGTCTTGAGGTCCACAGCAGGAGATCACTATACCAACAGCCCTTTGGTTTGGGAAGGCAGGTGATGTTAAAATGCTACCTCTCACCTGGACATCTGCTTCTCCTCATGTATTCATGAAAGTCCTTACTGGAAAGGGGTGGGTAGAGGAACAGCTGATACACTTCCTCATATCTCTTAAGTTACTTGTGATGATTGTGTGCCATACATGGAATCAGGAAGATTTAGGTTTAAATCTCTCTCCCAGATACTTGCAGGCTGTGTGATCCCAGGCAACTTACTTGACAGCTCTGTGTGTCAGTTTCCCCATTTGCAAAATGAGAAGTTTGGATTCGATGACCTCTAAGGTCTCATATAACTCCAAATCTATGATGATTTAGGATCTTACCTTCCAAAGTGGACAATAAGAGAATGCCCCCTCAAAGAGATCAATCCTGAGAACCACTTGTAGTTCCTAATCCATTTGAGTTTTACAGTCTCCTGTCTCAGCTACTGGGAAGCAACATATGGGATCTACCACCCTTTCCTGCAGTGCATCCTCTCCCTCCTTTCACCCTAGCATCCCGCTCTTTATTTCATATGCATCTCAAATACCATCTTCTACGTGAAGTGTTGTTTCATTTCCCTGCAACTGCTAATGCTTTCCCTCCTAAACTACCTTGTCTTTGATACTTGGTGTTTATGAGTGTGTATGTGTGTGTGTGTGTGTTTGTATACATACAGATATGCAAGTACATGCATGTATATATATGAAGATATATGTATACATGTGTATGCATAGGTGTATATATATATACATATATGCATAAATTTTATATTTATATTACATATAATATTGTATATACTTTTCAAGCCTTGATAGACACCACCCTTCTGATTAGAGGACTTGAGGGTAGAGTACCAAACTCTAGTATCTTTGCCCTCCATTATAGATCTTTTTTCTAAGTTAGCATTAGATGAGGTTCCTTCTGGCATGCCTTCCAATTCTAAGGTTCGATGGTTCTAAGGAAGATCTGACAGTTGTTCAGGTTTTGGGCACACTCAGGCCATACACATTCAGTACATCTGTCTACTATGCTCCCTCCTCTCTTTTGACACTTCCACCACCTTGGTGGAGGCCCTCATTATCCCAGCCCTGAATTATTGCAGCATCCTGCTGGTGGATCTACCTCCCTTGAATGCTCCCCCACTCCAGTCCATTCTTCATTCAGCTACCAGAGTGATTTTCCTAACATGCAGGTTCTGTCACGTCATCCCATTACTCACTAAACTCCAATGGCCCCCTATCCCCTCCAGGATCAAATACAAAAATCCTCTGGTTGATTTTCAAACTCCTTCATAAACTAGCTCACCCCACTTCCAGTCTCCTTAAGCTTCCCCTCCCCTCTGTTCTTTTTATCTAGTGACAATGACCTCCTTGCTGCTGCTCAATAAAACACCCTATTTCTTAACTCCAGGCTTTTCAGTGGCTCTCCCCATGCCCAGAATGCTCTCCCACCCTATTTCTACCCCTGTCTTCAATGCCCAGTTAAAATTCCACCTTCTACGGGAAGCCTTTCCTGATCCCCTTCCAACCTAGTGTCTTCCTCTTCTAGACTATTTCCAGTTTGTCCAGTACATAGGTAGTTTATACATAGTTGTGAACATGTTGTTTCTCCCATCATATGGTGAGCTTCTCAAGGATGAGGGCTATTTTTGCCTTTCTTTATATCCTCAGTGTTTAGCACAGGTCCTGGCACACAATAGATAAGTAAGAAATCATCATTGACTGTCTGACTGGAGAGAGACTGATCATCAGATTCGCCCAAGAATAGAGATAATGCACTAAGAGCCAATTGCCAAGATGGTCATGGATGATTTAAGACATCCAGGGGAACATTTGTGATGCTAAGCAACTATGTTCTTGAGTGAGAAACCGCTCAGACTGAAGTACTTCTGAGAAAGAGGACCAGAAAGTCTGAAGAGTGAGCCTGCCTCAGTTAGGTAGATAAGGGAAAACTCTCTACTATGGAGCATGGTGAGATTAGTATAAGGGAATCACTGTAACTTAAAAAAAATAGTTCTGTTGCATTTAAATTGTGTTTTTACATGTTCAGGAAAATATTGTTTCATGTCTCTAATGCATGTGTCATAACCTGTCCAATCAATAAGCATTTCTTAAGCAACTTAGAATCATCTGTGTTGATGTCAATTCATTTCTATTCAACTAATATTTGCTCAATAATAACTCTGCCAACAGCCCCATGCTGAGCATCTCATTCCCTTAATAACTAGATTCTAAGTGCCCTATGCCAAGGGTTGTGTCTTAGCTAAAACTTTCTGTATTTCCCACTCTAAGCACAAGCAGAAATTTAAATAGTTGTTTATATGCTGTCTCCTCTATTAGGCTGTAAGCACTTTGAGGGCAGGGACTGTCTTTTGCCTTCCTTTGTACCATCAGAACTTAGCATAATGCCTGACACATAGTAGGTCCTGATAAATAGTAGTTGACTGGCAAAAACAATCTTGGCTCAGAAGAGATTTTTTTAAATGCCTTTTTTTTCCCTTATAAGCAGAGTTAAGAGATTATGTCTATGAAACATTGTATATACATACTATTGATGCTTTAGTTAGTTTTGTTAAACTGAATGTGTTCTCTCTGTGTCTGTGTCTGTGTCTCTTTCTGTCTCTTCTCTGTCTCTGTCTCTATCTGTCTTTCTTTCTCTGTCTCTGTGTCTGTCTGTCTCTCTTTTATTATTTCTTACAAAGGATTGCTTACTGGTTACAGGACAGAGAATGATTTAGTCAGGAATGAAAGTAATATCAAAATAAAATAACTTTGTTGAATCAAACAAAGATAATTCCCTTCAGAAATTAAATAACATGGCTTAGCTAAAAGCCAGAATAAAGAACTTAAAAAATTTAAGAATGTAGGAGAGAAACTAAGGCTATTCTCTGTTCATGCCTATGCATTTGGGAGGAGAGTTTGTCCCCAACAATGCAAACCCCATTAATAGGCACTTTGGTTTTTCCAATAGATGCTAACTTAATTGCAGTCCTAATGCCTAGGAGCAAATTGTTCTTTTTAGGGCTGGGTTGCATTTCTAAACCTATCTGAGACACCCTTCATCCTCGCTCAGAATTCCAGTTTCACTGAGTTATGGGCCTGCCCTGACTTTGGAGTCATGAAAGGCACTACACTCAGTTCCTCTGGTTTTCCGTCTTCAGAGAAGCCCCTTTCTCATCTCTCACATAATCTCACATGACTGTAGACACTAAGGCTGCTCATATCAACTCTTTCTCTCTACCTTGAGAGGTGGATTCGAATTAACCAGCAAGTCACTCACTTTCAAGCATATTTGGTGGAACTTAGATAAGGGTCCTAGCTGCTATTGTTCTAAATCTTCATGAATTCATGCTTATCCACTGATTTATGGCAACTCCTCAGTAGATTATAAACTCTTCAAGGGGTAGGGTCTATTTTTCATTTTTGTATTTCATTTTCTACTGTCGATAGAGCATACCTCCTATGTATGTGTGTCTGGGACAGACAGTACAGAGGAACAATGGATTGGGTCCCAAGTTGGACAGGAGAAGGAGAGTGAGCCAGATTGCCTTTAAGAAATTGTCAACCTCTGTTCTTGAACCCAAGGATCACATGAAAGCAATGGCCCGTATCTTCAATATCAATATTTTGTTAGTGTTAGATGGCACTGAGACCTGGAACAACACATTGCCTCTAAAGAAGGAAAGATGAGCATCCCCCAGAAGGCAAGAGAGAGGAGTATCAAGGGTGTGTATAGGCTAACCAGTTAGGGATTCTGAACAATATGATAAAAGGACATCATCAAGGAACTTGGATGACAGGTGAACACCTACAGGTAACTTCCCTGCTGCCCTCTCCTCCCCACTTCCCTGCTGCCCTCCCCCCCCCCACTAAACACCTAACGTTTGTATTGCACTCTGAGGTTATAAAGTGTTTTTACATATATTATCTCATTTAATCTTCAAAAGAATGCTGGGAGGGAGATAGTATTATTATTCCCATTTAACAGATGAAGTAACTGAAACTGAAAAAAGTTAAGGGACTTGTCCAGGGTCACATCACCAGTAAGGGTCTGAAGTAGGATTCAATCTCAGGTTTTCTTGACTCTGTGTTTAAGGACCACTATATAACCTAGAAACTTAAGAAAACGTTGGGAGAGGGCAAACAGGGATTCTAATCTCAAGGTGAGATTTTGGGAGAATAATGATGACAATTGCACAGGACCAGCAGGCAGGGTTGAGCTGTGATTCATTTCATTGAAGGAAACTCTTGACCCTATGAAATCACAAATACATCCAAATATTTGAGTATCTCTGGTGACTGGCATAATGCCTTGTGCAAAATAAACGCTTCCTAAACGTTTATTGAGGTGAATTTAATTCAAGCAAATTTAATTTGAATTGGTCAATATAGACACAAACCCCTATATATCTTCAAAGGAGAGTCTCTGGTGCATCTTGAGTTTTCTTGGGCTATGACGGCAGATGCTGGTTGTACCCACCTTGGTTATTGGTCAAGTGTGTCTGAATACCCCCAATGAAGTGCATATCTAGGGATCCAACTAGTGCTGATGGCAAAATTATGGCACAGATTCTTCCAGGCCAGGAATTGTCTTTCCCCATCTAGGGACTAGGACACTTTGGGGGAGCTGCAACATCTTTTCCATACAATGAAAGTATCCCTTAGTTCATCAAGACAGAACTATTAGAGACCTTTTCCAAATAGCCCTATGGGGAGAAGAGAGAATTTATCCCGTTAGGGAACTGCTGTCTCAGGATGGATCTGACACACTGGGAGCATCTGGTGTGTTAAGGAAACCCTCTTGTGTTTTAACTACTCACGGCCGGAAGGGCTGCCCATGCTCTGGGACAATTCCTTGCACACTGCAGGCGAGTCTGAGCAAACGGCACACGCATTCCTCCCAATGGCATGTTCCCACTTACCAGCGGTTAATGGGCTGTGGCCAGCGAAGGTTAATGCCCTGTGAAATCAGTCATTAATTGTGGAAACAACTGATTTTGGGGAGACCGTGGCAATTATGAGCAGTTTATAATGGCAGCAGCAGAAGAAAAACACACCACTGGGTCACACATTAGTCAGGAGGAAGAAAAGCCAGCCCAGGGACTTGGTTAATTTCTACCATGAGACTCAAGGCCCTGTTAGCCTAGACTACCAAGACAGACCTGCTGGACCTGACTCTGAAGGCCCAAGGTTAGCAAGTGTTTGCTCTCTGCACAAAGGGTGAGGCTGATAAAAACAAGCAGAGGGAGGCAGCATAGGACAGTAGATAGAACGAATAATAGTGGAGGGCACCTTCTCCTGGTTCTGTTGGCTTTCAGGCTGTAAGCTGGGCACCACTGGTCATCCACCAGGTGCCTCCTCTCTTGTTCTGTTTATGTGAATGAAGCCACACTGGCTACTTCTGTCTTTGTCATGAATTAGAGATGTGCTTATTTTATTTCATGAAAGTCTGACCGATTTGGGGAGCCACTAAAACTTCCTGAGTCTTCCTGGGGTGTGTATGTGTGTGTGTGTGTGTGTGTGTGTGTGTGTGTGTGTGTGTGTGTGTGTGTGTGTGTGTGCATACGTACATATTTTTCCCTCCACCAGTGGAAAGAGACTGAGTGTGGGGAAAACCGAATGATTCAAGAACATATGGAAAAATCTTTAAATTGATAAATATACTCCACCGACCCCAAAGATCTGAGTACCACTGTTGGATTAATTCACTAGTCTAGCTCTACTAGTTATGAAATAGGGATGCTGCGCAGTGCCCTCTACTTACCTGTCTCTTGTCTCTAAAAATTCCATGAGCCAATGGAGAAACAGATTGAACAAATAGCATTTTGTGCACAGATCTCCAGAAGGCACTCACCCAATGGGAATAGATGCCAGGTTGCAAGGAAGAAGGAAAATGGGAGAAGAGGATTCTCCACTGCAGTTTTCACATCACTGGAACTGAATTGGTTGCCAGGCAGGGAGGCTGGATAATCATAGCTGGATAATCAGAGCAGATTGCCCTGGACTCATTCTTCCTGACATTTTAAAGTCGATAACCCTGACTGTCTCTCCTTTCCCTGAAACACTATTTTGTCCTAGAGAAAATGAGGTACAATTTAAAGAGTACTGGGTTTGGATTCAGCAAACCTGGGTTCTAATTCCAGCTCTGTCACTTCCTACTTGTATGACTGGCAAAGTCACAATTTCTGTGGACCTTGAGTAACTTTATCTAGGAAATGAAGGTGCTGAGCTAAATGATCTCTAAACTCCCTTCCTGTTCAAAATCCTTTAATTAGACTGTCATCTTAGTGAGGGCAGAGACTGTTATTTTATATCTTTGTATTTCCTACTGGTTTGAGACCAGAGCAGATTCTCAGTGAATATTAATCAATCAGTTCTAAGATGGTGTGATGGAAAAGATGTGAGGTCCTAGTCTTGTCTGAGCAGAATGTGATAAGAGCTCATCCTTTGTTCCCAATACCCATTGCTCAGGACCATTCTCCTCCCCATTTTTTTTTTCCTATGGCCCTTGGGCTCAGGGATGCACTGTTGCAAGCAAACACAGATTGGGAGTTGACAGTGTAGGGGTCAGTTTTTTGTAGGCTCACTGTTTTTGAACAAAATTGACTGTGTGTTTTTGGCTTCCCATCGCTACAGCCCTATCAGGGCTACAATAAACCTAATCAACAAATTAAATTCCATGCAAACTTAGAGAAAGTTTGGAAACCTTTGTGACTAGATGAATTTCACAGTTTGGGAGATTTTTGTCATTTTATTTTATTACCCGGGGCTTTCTGATCAATTAAGGGAAGAAGAGTTGTCTGTTTGCCAAAGTAACCCTTAAGTTTAAATTGAATTTCAAATCCTTTATGGACTTAGTGGGTCAGCCTAGTGGGGAGTGGTCAGGATGGGTTTGGACCACGTGATATTACTTTTTTTTTTCCTTCCTGACTATACTAATGCCAGACCTTTGACCGCTTTTGTAGATTTCATCAGCCTGTCTTTGGACTTTTTTTTTTCTTTTCCTCTTTGACATCCAGGGAGAGGATGAATGGACTGTGTGGAGGAAGGGACTTTAATTCAGTATTTCAGGCTGGAACAGGAACTACTCTGGTTTGTTATGGCTTCTACATAGATTTTTCTGTGGGAAGCAGGGGATGGTAGTGGATGTCAGTAAAGTTGAGAAAATATTTCCTTAATTGTGTGTGTGTGTGTTTATGTGTGTGTGTGTGTGTGTGTGTGTGTGTTTTCTTCAGATGTAAATCTAGCTAGAATTTAGTGGAATAATATATTGAAGAGTAAAGTTCTATAGTAGGGCCCTTTGTTCATTAACAGATATCTACCAAGCGTGGGGCAGTAGAAAGGCTATTAGACTTGAAGACAGATGACCAAGGTTTGATTTCCAGCCCTGTCATTTACCACTGTGGCTTATAGCAAGTTATCTGACTTCTCTTGGTCTCAGTCTTCTATCTGTAAAATGAGGGGGCTTGGACTAAGTGACTTAGAAGGTCCCTCACATCTCTAGTTATGTGATTTTAGGATCTTAACAGTCTAAAAGCTAGAAATTGTTGGAGAATTAGCAATAGACTAAGACGCAGAGTAAAAGCTGGAAGGGGCCTCATAAGTCACCCACTCCAGTCTCCCACCCAATAAAGAAAACTCTTCTGTAATATTCTGGATAGGTATTCATACAGTCTTTGTTTGAAGATTTTCTAAAACTCAGGTTTAATTGTATGACTTCCATTTCAATAAACCCCAATGGCTCCCCTGTTGGTTGGTTGGTTGGTTGAAAAGGACCAAAATGGCATTGCTACGTTGGAGTCAAGGTATAGTGTGTCTGATCAGACCAATATGAGCTTGGAAGGCTCTACTACAGGTTGGGTACAAATAGACCACAAGACCTACAATGTTGATAAGCTTCTCTGGACAACCAATTATCCTATTTGCCCTAGGATCAATATAAATTCCTCTAAGATCAGATTTAGAAGTCTTCACAACCTGGCCTCTTTCTAGTTTTTCATTCTTCTTATTCATTACTCCCCTTCTCATAATCGGAGACTAGTCATGCTTGTTTACCGGCCGGTTTACATACATGATGCTCCATTTCTTATCTCCATACTTTTACCCTGGCTGCTCCCCATACCTGGAATATGCTCCCTTTATATCTGTCTTTTTTTCTTGTCCTTTTTTTCACCTTGTCCTTCTCTTCTTTTGAGGCTGTATTGAAGTCTCACCTACAAGTTTCTACAAGTAAACTTTCCAGATTTCCCCAAGCTCTTACTACATTCCTTTCCAAAACTACCTTGTGTTTTTTTGTGTAACATACATATACCTAAACACAATTATTGATGTTCGTGGTGTCTACCTCATTAGAATACAAGCCCTTTGAGGGCAAGAGTTGTTTCACTTTTGTCTTTCCATTACCAGAACTTAGCATAATGCCTAACATAAAGCAAGCATCTATATGACTCTTGTTTGTTGGTTGGATGAGTGATTAATAATTGGGGGTACTTATTATTCCTTGAGATGACTCATTTCACTTTTGGACAACTCTAGTTTTGTTAGTAAGTTCTGTTGTAAATAAAAAGTAAGTCCTTTCTGTTGATCAGACAACTGCACCATTGAAATTTCACCTTATTGATCCTAGTATATTGGTAGTCTTTGAAGATCCATTTTAGCATTATTTTGACTTGGAATCTCTAATGTCATTCTCCTCCGATGTCTCTTTATGGTTTGGACATGACCCTGCTTTCTCTGGATGGCTATACAAGATAATAGAAGCTATAGAAGTCAAGAAAGAACTTTGACTATGGGCCCAGGAACAGACTATAGTGACCTGCTGTCCAAGGATCAAGCTAGTTTAGTTCAGAGATACTTTTCATTAGATATACAGAGGAAAGAACTTTATGTCATGGAAACTCACTCAGGTTACTCACTGAATTATAACTTTGATCTACATTGATAGAGGAAGTCCTTGCATTGGAAGATCATAGATTTTGAAGTTGAAACACAAGTTTGACATAGTGAAGGTTTAAAATAGGACCTGGGCCTAGAGTAGGGTGCTGCACGTAGCAGATGTTTGATAAATGCTGTTGAAATAAATTGACCGGATATCTAAAGCGAGCCAAGATGGCAGATTAGAGTCAACCCAGCTGAACTCTCTCAACATTCCCACCCAAACAACTTTTAAACAGCAGCAATAGCAATGAGAATACCACTTAAAATTGAATTTTGGAGCAACAGAACCAACAAAATGTCAAGGTGAGACATTTTTCTGGCCTATGAAAATATTGGAAGTTGGAAAGAGAAGTCTGTGACAATGGAGTGGAGGCCTACCTGGAGCCCACACATGCAGCAGATATAAGAACAGCCACAGCAGCTTCAGAAATTCTCAGCCCAGAGATAATGATGACGTCAGAAATAGATTATAGGGGACTCTTTTCCGGCATTGGGTATGGCTGGCGCTGATTGTTTGTGCTGTGCATACACAGTTCTGGGTTGCAATTCCAGGGTGGAGAGTAGGGCTGGTGGCTGGTCACAATGGAGAAGGGGCCCTGGTGGCAGTTCCAAGGTAAAGAGAGTGCCAGTACTTGTGACTGTAGGCGAGCAGAGGCCCTTCGTGGATAAAGACCACAGAGGAGGCCAAGCAGTGTCTGCATCTCTCCCAGGATCACACCACCTTGGAAGCAGCAAAAACTCACAAACCCCTGGAATTAGCTCTGAAAAGTCTGAAATGAGGGGCAGTGCCTCATCAGCCCAGGTGAGTAGAGCCCAACTTTAACATAAAGTCTGAAGTTAAGAAATAGACTGGAAAATTGAGCAAACAATAACAACAACAAAGCTACTATAGTGTCAGGGAAGACAAAGACATAAACTCAGAAGAAGGCAACAAAGTAAAAACAGCTACAAACAAAGCCTCAAAACAAATTCTATTTGGATCCAAGCTCAACAAGATTTCCTGTTAAATTTTAAAGAAAGAGCTAAAAACGGTAAAGGAAAAACTGGGAAAAGAAATGAAAGTGATGTAAGAAAATTATAAGAGAATTAAGAGCTTGGTAAAAGACACAAAAAACTAATGAAAAAAAGAATAAAAACAAAAACCCCAGAATAGTCAAATGTAAAAAAAAGAACAAAACAAAACCATTCACTGAGGAAAAGAACTCCTGGAAATAAATTGACCACTAATTTGCTGTCACAGATTTGGAGCACCAACACATAGAATGGCACCAAAGAATTTGGTGCCCTTGATTTTCCTACATTATGTCGGGTTTGTAGGCCTCAATGGGAGAATTGCTAAGATTGAGGCAGACATAGTTAAAAAACAAAAAAGTCTGTCTCCTCTTAGGTGGCTGTGTACTAAGAGTCATAATCAGAGACCACTTTCAAGAATATTTTCCTCCCTTTCTTTGTAGAGATAGGTTTTATGTGCATTGAAATTCTTGAGTTCGGGTTGATGTTGAGATGGAACATTTGCAGCAGCAGGTTACCAAGCAGGAGAGTATTCTGAGTTAAAAGTGGTTCAGTCTTTTAATTTGGTCCTAATCCTATTAAAGACACAGAACTCAGGGCTGCTGAATCCTTTTAGGGCTCTTTGATCAAGTGAGTGCTTTCCAATGGGATGGTTCCTGGCAAATCTAACCCTACCCCACCCCCAACAGGGCACTCAATTCATATCTAGATATGGTTTTCCCTCAAGCTTGATGAAAGAGACTGGCTCGTGTTTAGGTCCACATTCGGAGCAAAAGCATGAATACTGAGATACCCGATGCTCACCCATATGGTCCCTGATCCCCAGAAAAAGTAGAGGAAGGCAATAGTAATAATAAGAATAATAACAATATCTCCCACCGCCCCCCACCGCCCCCCACCGCCCCCCACCACCCCCCACCACCCCCCATTACTATAGTGCTTTAAGGCTTACACAAGCTTTTGGCTTAGTTCCATTAAACTTTCCTTCAGCTTTGAGGGGTAGAGAAGGATTAGATATAGTTTGGTGATTAGGAGGATTAGAAATAGTTCCATAATTAAGGCAGCCAGTGTTCATATTCAAGGGCTTAATGGTGTGCAGGCTGGGGAGCTTCAGGTGGGCCACAGAACGACTTTTGTTGGGAAAAGAAAACTTAGAGGTAGACGATCAAGGAAATGTGGACTCTGAAAATATTTCATGCACCTTTATTATCAGTTTTACATGGAAAATAATGACATAGTGGTAGTCAGTGAACATTTCTTTATTCGGTGTCTACTATGTACTATAGGATCCATAGAAAGCCAAATTCAAATCAGTAAACAAGTCCTGCCTTTGTGGAACTCACGTTTAAATGGAAGAGACAATATGCAAACAGCTAAGTGTGTACAAGATAAGTGTGTGTGTGCATGTGTGTGCATATGTGTGCATGTGTGTGTGCATGTATGTGTGCGTGTGTGTGTATGTGTGTGTGTGTGTGTGTGAGTGTGAAATGGGC
This sequence comes from Pseudochirops cupreus, assembly GCA_028627135.1. Lineage (NCBI taxonomy): Eukaryota > Metazoa > Chordata > Mammalia > Diprotodontia > Pseudocheiridae > Pseudochirops > Pseudochirops cupreus. The sequence continues at coordinate 64,978,305 of CM053581.1, read as the reverse complement.
CTCATTATCCTTTAATGGAAGTGGGAGGGCCAAAGGTGTTAATTATTGCACATGTTTTTATACTTTTTGATGTATTGATCAACGGTGCTGACTTTTTTTTTTATTTTTCCTCTCCAAAAAATATTATTTGTCATATGGCATGGCTTTCTGGGAGGGGGAGGGAGAAGGATACATGATGATATAGGAAACAGAAAATATCAATAATAACATTTTTTAATGTGCTGAATATGGAATTAGAGGACCTTCGAATACCAGTTTTGTCACTTGCCACTTTCATGACCTTAATCAAGTCCATTAATTTATTTGAACCTCAGTTTCCTCATCTGCAAAAATGAGAGAATAGGACTAGAAGATCTCTGAGATTCTTCCCAGCTTTAAATCTATTTTTCAAGAAGGAAACCACGGGTTCACTTGCTTTGCCCATTATGGTGTTTTCCAACTCTCATATTTTACAGAGAAACCAAGGCCCAGAAAACAGTAGGGACTTAGTCAAGACCAGACAGTCTCCTAATCAACTGTGGGAGGTAGCCTGGTGAAATGATCAAAGTTCTGGGCAGGAAGTGGGAAGACACAGATTCTAGCCCTGACTCTGCCACATATTACCTGAGTGACCTTGAATAAACCACTCTTCCTATATATGACTCAGTCTCTTTCCCTATAAAGTTCTGGGGTTAGTCTAGAGCAGTGGTTCTCAACCTTCCCAATGCCACAACCCTTTAATATTCGTATGTGGGTGTATCTGCATGGGGGCAGACCCACTTGGAGACAGATAGAGGAGTGGTGTCTCAATTCCTAAGACCATCGGAAATATGTTTTCCAATGGTCTTAGGCGACCTCTGTGACCCCTATGAAAGGGTTGTTTGACCCCCAAAGGGGTCATGACCCACAGGTTGAGAACTGCTGGTCTAGAGCATGGTTCAGATCTCATCCAGCTCTGCTCTCACATTCTGTCATCTCTAAGGTCTACATATTAATCAGAGAGCCTCAGTATGCTACAAGATCCAAATCTCTTTCAGGCAATGAGCCAGTCAAGATGAAATATTAGTTACATTGTATTTGGAAATACATATTTGGGGCAATATGTCACTTTGCTCTCCACGTGGTCTCAGAGACTTTTGATGGCAATTCACATTTTTCATGGTCAAGGAAATGCAGTTTGTTTGCTGGAGTTCAGTGCTAAATCTTTCCAGACGTTTTACAAATTTAACTGATGGATTAACCAATCAAATTTGTATCTGAATTTCACCCAAAGTTCCACCTTAGAAGTTTATAAGTGTGGTTCAAATGCAGCAGCATCTACAATATTGCACATAGTAACATACATATGGACACACACACACATAGACAGGCGTGTGCATATTGTTTCACATCAGTCAATCAAGACATTGCCCCAACTGGCAAAGAGAAATAGCCATGGTTATGGTGGTGGGGAGACAGCAATAAGAGGCTTGGTTCTCAGGCACTTTTGGAGGGCAGTGAGAAATGCTGTTCCAATGACTATTCAACTTGGTGATTTATAGAAAATTCATTGCTTCAAGCATTGGATCCTTCTTAAGCAGCTCTGTGGATATCTTGTGTCAATCCCTCTTCATCTCTTGGTCTTAATTCCTCTTTATAAGATGAAGGTTCAGACTCATTCGTGTCTCCAGTGCCAACATTCTTTGGGTCTAACACTGACAGAGAACCATTGATTTAGGAGATGACAAGGCACAGCTGGAACTGATGCGTACATAGTCCAAGGCCCTGGGTTCACATCCTTTACTCTCTCTTATGACCTTGGGCAAGTCACTTAACTTGGTCTCAGTTCTCTCAAAATGAGAGGTTTTTACTACATGACCTTAAAGACCCCTTATTGTTCAAAATCTTTGATCTCACACCAGATGGCTGGAGACCTGGTTTCTCATTTTTGCTTTGTCACTAACTCTTGGAGTGTGACGCTGAGCAAATTGCATCTTGGGGTGGAAAGCACATATATGGTTTCTTCTGTGTCTTTGTATCATCAGATTTTTGCATAGCGTAGACAATGATGCTGAATAAATACTTGTTGATTGATTAACTTGAAAATAATATTTAGCGATAGAAGGAACCACTTAGTCTAATCTCATTTTACAGATAATAAAATGGAAACCCAGAGACAGGAAGAGATTTATCCCAGCTTATACAACTATACAATAATCAAACTCAGGCCTCTGATTTCAAATGAAGGGTTCTCTCCATTGTTCATCTTGTGGCCTCAATCTCCTTGTTTCTAAGGTGATAGGACTGGACAAAGTGAACTCCAAGGTCCTTCTCAACATTATCAGTCAACAAGTCTCTAAGTCTACCATACCAGGAAGGCCAGAATAATGGAGCAAGTGCCAGGCTTGGACACTTCCTCCTGCCTCCTCTGACCCCACAGAAACCCTCCTATGTATCAGTAAAAAAAAAAAAAAGAGTCCAGCAAAACCAAAACAAATACTCTGAGTGATTGACCATGCACTATTCTGTGGCCAGAGCCACCGACTCCCTAGCACAAGGATGGTGGTGCATTTTTCTTTTGTGGGGACAAGATTCATCATAACACTCTATATGGCTTCATTTAAATATTCTTTCGATCTACATCATCACAGATATCATACTTATCATTCTTCTGATTGGGTTTATTTCCCTTTATATCTGTTCATATAAGTTTTCTTTCATTTCTCTGAATTCATCATATTCATCATTTCTTTACATTCACACACCACAATTCAGTCAATCATTGCCCAGCCCAAGTAGAACCACTGGTTCAAGTTGGTGAGTGCCACGAAAGTGGCTGTAATTGCTTCTGTATATATCAGGCCTCCCCCTGCAACCATATCATTTCTTCTCCCAACCTTCACCCTGACATTATTTAAGATATATGGTTCTAATTAGCACATCCAGGGGACTGTCCTTCATAGACTGCTCTTGTCTAAAAGCACTTAAAGTTTACTTATACATTTTTGTTCCCCAAGGCATCCTATGATTTGATAGATCACCTTCTGAAGCATTCAGGATTCCACTATGAGAGGATAAGAGAAAAGAGAGCTCCTTTCATTAACTCTCCCCAGCTACTTCCCACCCTACCTTGCTTCCCAGGGCTGCCCTGCTCTGCACTCAGAGCTCAGAGCTCTGAACTATGGTTTCTGTAAATGCTAGCCTGCCCATAGGGGATTGGCCTCTAGAAGGCACAGCCCGGGAAGAAAGCTGTTCTCCAGGCAATGAGACTTCAGGCTTTGTCACAGATGACTTTGCAGGGCATGGGAAGCCTTTTTGCTGTGCACAGGGGTTCTCTTCGTCTCCTGCAGGTTTTCTGAACGTGTGCTCAGGGGTTTTCACAAAAGTTTTAGAAAAATGCATGGCCGATTTCTAGCCCCTTGTCCCTGTTGAGACAATTATTATCTGGACCACTGTCTGCATCCAGGCTTCAAAGGTCCTGACCTGGAGTCACAGTCACAGGCTGGGTTCCTTTGTGTCCCTGCTGTAGAGCGCCTGACACATAGGAAGAACTTAATGAGTGTTTAGTGACTTGTGAAATCCCCACATTTTACAGAAGGGGAAACTAAGCATCTGGAAGTGTAAAGAGACTTCTTCACTGTCACAAAAAGAGCTTCTAGTAAAACCAGGACTAGTAGCTGAGTAGGCCTATTGGCCCTGAGGTCAGAGTTCTTTGCCTTATCTCTGTGCCAGGGGCTCTTTATCTGGAGGGGGCATGAACTTGTGGAACTGTTTTTCAAATGTTTTGATCAGTGTGTTTCAGTATAACTAGCTCCATTTGTAATCCTGTGTATTTTGTTTAATGCATCTAAAAACATCATTTTGGGAAGGGGTCCACAGGCTTTGCTGCTGTTTGTCTTTCATTTTTGAAGAGGACCAATGACATCACAGGGTGATAACTTGATTTGCTCATGGATTGGATTTAGCTGAGGCAGAGTTGCCCAAAGCCATCAGCCTCACTCTCTCTTCCAGAGATCTCGAAGCCCAGCGGCAGGACAAAAGTCAAGATGGCTGGTGATGGCAATGATGGGGCCTTTGGTGTCTGACCAAAGTGCCCCACAGCACCTGCTTCAGCTGCTTTTGTGGCTGTTGGAACATATCCTTCTCATCTGCCCATTTTGTCTTCACATGCTTGGGGTCAATATCCGTATAACTCACCGAAAGGTGTGAGACCGGTCTGTTACCCTCAACCTGGGTTAGCCCATCTGTTGAGACAGTTTTACTGGAGTGTGGCCTCTGTGCACGCTGCTATAAACTTTTGGAGCCACAAGTGGGTGAAGGTGGACCCAAAGGTAGATGAAAAATGCTGAAGAAGGTAGATAAAAAGTGCTGAAAAGTACTCTGCAAGCCCTCGCATGGTGACAGCTAGGTGGCTCAGTGGATAGAAAGCCAGGCCTGGAGTCACAAAGACTTCTCTTCTTGAGTTCAAATGTAGCCTCAGACACTTACTAGCTATGTGACCTTGGGCAAGTCACTTTACCCTGTTTGCCTCAGTTTCCTCATCTGTAACATGAACTGGAGAGGGAAATAGCAAACCACTCCAAGAAAATAGCAAATGGAATCACAAAATGTTGGACATAGCTGAAAAAAATGATTGAGTGATAAAGTCCTCCCACTGGACATTCTAGTCCTTCCTGAGCACTCCATATGCCCCCAAAAGGCTTTGCCAGACTGCTAAGGGTATTTAGAACTCCTACACATGGTTGAGAACCTCTGTAGGAAGGTCACAGTGCAAACTGAGCTGTACTCATTGGCACCCAGCCATCAGCGGCTTAACTCATCAAACTAAGATAATGCCAGAGGGAGGCATGCACTGAAGAGGTGCCATGATATGAATCAGATGTCTTCATTCTAATGCAGCACTCAACATTAGCTGCATGAATAGAGTGTCAAATCAAGCACATCCCTGAGAAAAACAGGACCCTATGAGTACGACTCATCCCACAGTAAAGATAGCTCATGTTTGCCAAGTGCCAATAGAGTGCATGGTAACCCTTTGAGATAAAGCATTCAGGTATTATTAGGCGGTGATATGGGTAGCTATAGGATCAGGTAGCTAGGTGGTAGGGGGGATAGAGTAGTAGGCCTGGAGTTAGGAAGACTTGAGGTCAAATCCAGCTTCACTGGAATTTTGTAACTCTGTGATACGTAGTAAGTGCTTGATAAAAGTTTCTTGAATTAAATTGAACTGAATTATATTATATTATATATATTATAAAGAGAACCCCTTTTGAGGTAAGAAGTCCTTTCTTAAGTCATCCTAGCTGTGGGATTCTGATTTGACTTGGAGCAATTGCAGCAGCCCAGGATATAGAGTCTGTGGATCTGGATTCAAATCCTCCTTACTACCTGTGTGGCCTTGGACAACTCATTTCCCTTAACTATTCTTCAGTTTCCTCTTCTATAAAATGAAAGGGTTTGACCCAATGACTCCTAGGGTTCCTTCCATCTCTAAAGTTCTGTGGTCCTGTGAATTGCCCAGGGTCACACAGTCAGTGCCCATAACTGATGGGCAGCTGGATGGCACGGCTGCTAAACTTGGTATCAGGATGACCTGAGTTCAAGTCTTGCTTTAGGCAACCTCTTTGAACCTGAGTTTCCTTATCTGTAAAATGGGGATGATAACATCTCCCTCACAGGGTCATTGTGAGGATCAAATGAGCTAATATTTACAAAATTTAAGGTATCACACAGAGTAGTTAGGTGGCACAGAGGATAGAGGGCTCTCCCTGGAGTCAGGAGGACTTGACACTTCCTAGATGTTTGACCCTGGACAAGTCCCTTAACCCTGTTTACCTCAGTTTCCTCATCTGTAAAATGAGCGGGAGAAGAAAATGGCGAACTGCTCCAGTATCTTTGCCAAGAAAACGTCAAATGGGGTCGTGAAGAGGCAGATGCGATCAGTGGACTAAGCAACAACAACAAAGGCGCCATATAAACATTAGCTATTGTTGAATTCTTGAAATATTGCTCAAGTATTTCCAATCAAATGATGTCTTCCTATTGCTTAGGATGTCTTTTGCATAATTTTTGTGTTTACTGTTACTGGGACATTAGTATACACCTACCCCTAGTAGGTGAAGTTCTTTGCTCTGTTTTTTGCATTCCTAGGAACTGGCACGGGGCCTCATAGTAGGTATGAAAGAAATGTTTGTTGAATTGAATGGGAATAAAAGGTGACAATAGGCCTCAGATCTTACTCTGTCTGTATCCTGGACTGAATCAAACTCAATATCAGAGTGGGGAATGTGATTTGTTCAAAGTCACACTGTAATCCAGAGGCAGGGGGACTTGGAATTGATCAATTCAAAATAAATCCATAATCTCTCTTTCTTTCCCTCCCTCCTCCTCTCTCTTTCCCTTTCTCCCTTCTTCCCCTCTTTCTTCCTCTTTCCCTCCTCTCTCTCACTGTCTCTGTCTCTCATAGATCTCTCTATATATTTATATACACAGATGCATATAAATAGATACATATTCATATATATATGTATATATATATATATATATCCCTTTTATAAGAGGCTTATGCATATTTAAAGGGTCTGAGTATAAATCTATGACTTCTGAACTTTCCTGGTTTCTAACCTCAGCTCATCTGGATCCTAAAACCAACAAAGGTATGCTATATTCCCAAATTATACCATCAGTTTCTCTTATGAATCTTTAGGTTCACAAGCCATAAAATAGAAAGAAGAAAAAAAAGCACTTTATACAGCAAAGGACTTTTACGTAGGTCCTTAGAGAGGTAGGATATACCCTTTCTTCCCTATAAGTGCCCCACCCCTTTGTTTTTCTTTTTTTCCATCTCAGAGAACTCTTCCTTCACAATGACTCACAGAACTGCATGGATGAGGCTCCAGTGAGGGAGGAAGGCAGGGCTACTTCTCCTGTCATGCACTGTTGCTGGCAGATAGCCATCTCTCTATCTTTCAGCAGCTGATGCCCTCCCTTCCTGGCCATTGTCCTTGCTCCTCATCACCACCGCCAATGACCTCATGGGTTTGCTGCTTTCTGTTTTTCAATTCTTCACGTCTAGATGCCCACCGCTCTTCCTTCTGATGCTCTCCTTTCTGCGGGCATCTTGTATCCTCCTGTCCCTTAGCTGTGTGGCTTTCCTTATACAGATATTCCCTGGTAGTTACTCCTTCTCCCCAGGAGATGGCACCAGCTCTTGAATATTAGGGGAGATTATCCTGCAGTCCCTGTGATCCTACTGTTGGGAGATATCCATAGCCCCTCAAAACCCAGTCCTTCTGTCCTTAGATTTAGGTTGGGCCTAGTTTGGGTCTCATAGACCGTCTCTCTCCCCCACCCCAAAACAAAGTACCTTTTGCAGTGTTATGGCACCCACCTTTTACCTACTCTGCTCAACTGAATCTCCATTTTCCACTCCTGAGTTAGAGTGAATTCATCATGTTTATCTCTTCTTTTCCCCAGAAGCCATATAGTGTATAATTTATCCTTTTTTTCCCATCCTCATTGATTCTTCCCTCTAATTCTTTGGAAGAATGCAGCTCCCTTTCCATTTACCTTTCCATTCCTTTATTATTCCAGGGCAGATGGGATAGGTCATGCAAATTAGGCAGGGTCTGCTTTGAGAAAGCACTGGAAAAGGGTGGGAGGTGTGGCCACCCTTCTTCTGAGAAGTCAGGAGAGTTTCACATCACCTCTACACACACACACACACACACACACACACACATTTAAAATAGATATTGTAAATGTAAATTATAAATATAATAAAAATAAATTATAAACATATTAAATAGATATTAAATGAAGAGCTTAAAACAGCTACAGCTTTAGGAAACCCAGAGTGGGTCTGCTCTGGGCCATCCCTTGGTGCAAGTGTCACTGTGGCACATATGGTCCTATCCCACCAGCTAGTTCTCTCTTGGTGGCTCAGTCCTCCCAGCTGGTAGAAAAGCATGCTCAGCATCTAACAGCAGCTTGCCTGGCTCCAGCGAGTGCCATTACCCCCAAGTCAATAAGAAATAATCAAAGGAAACGCAACAGCCCATAAACAATATTAGCAACAAAACCATTAGAATATAAGGAATTGGAATATGTTGGAGCAGCACATTGGTATATGTAGAAAGGGCCTTGATTTGCAATGAGCTGCATCAATTAGAAACAGATGTTGATCGACAGACTGAAAATGAGATGCTTTAGAGTCACCATTTGGGATAGAGTCAAAAATGCATTGGATGGGCTGTCCAAGGACTTAGATTTTATTTTTCTTATATAAAGGACTCATGATGGAGCATGCTTTCCACCTCCAGAGGACTTTGATTTTAGTCCTGACTCTGCCATTTCCCAATGGTGTCACATCAGGAAACTCACAAACTCCATGAGTCTCAGTTTCATTTTCTTTAAAATGCAAGAGTTGGAGTAGGAAGCTTTCACAGTCCCTTTTATCTCTGGCATGCTATGATCTTGGGGAGGAGAATATGCCCATGATGTAATTCTTTTTTCTCCCCTCTTCTTCCCTTTCCACCTTTCCTTTAGGAGTTATGTCCAGTCCCAAAACTGATTAAGAATGCATTACGTGCCTGGTATTTTGCTTAGTGCTAGGAATACAAATGCAAGCAGAAAGAAAGATAGTCCCTGCCCTCAAAAAGTGTATATTCTAATGGGGGAAGACTACTGGCAAGTGGGAGCTTAGAAGGTGTGGGGAGAGATGAAGGTACACTGTACAGTGGCATGGTAGAGAAAGCTTTGGAGAGTCAGGAGGGCAGCCTGGAGAGAAATGAAGTCATGGTTGGTCTGGGTATTTTTCTTAAAATGGAGTTTATGAGAGGAATCAACCAATCAGAGGGAAAGGACACAGGGAAAGAAGGTGAGCAGTGGTACAGGAAAGGAATAAGCTTCCAAAGTGAAGAGTTTTCTGTGGAATGGTAAAGTCCTGTGGAGATTAATCATTAATGCAGCCTGGACAGGAATGAAGACATGCTTGGCCTGGGCTTTCTTCTTAAAAGGAAGAATCTAGGCATTCAGAGGGAGAGACCAATGATGTAGAGCAACGGTTCTCAACCTGTGGGTCGCAGCCCCTATGGGGGTTGAACGACCCTTTCACAGGGCTCACAGGGGTCATGTAAACCATCAGAAAACACCTATTTCTGATGGTCTTAGGAACCGAGACACCGCTGTCTCCAGGCGGTTCAGCCCACATGATACACCCACATACAAGTATTAAAGGGTTGAGGTATTAGGAAGGTTGAGAACCACTGATGTAGAGGCTCATAGAATAAACTTGATCTGAGTTTTAGGAAAATTGATTGACATATAATGATTAAATTGGGCTTTTGAGCAGAAATCCCAGGCTTGGAAACATGGATTTGGATTTGATCTTTCTGTAAAAGAGAGGGAGATATAAATTAGAGTGCATTTAGAAAAGGGAGAGAGGTGTGCCCAGTTTTGCTTAAAAGTTAATTTTCCCTGTCATACCTGCTTAGGCGATCTGGGCTTAAGTGGCAGCATACATCGTGGGGCTGATTTTGGGGGATACACACAATGGAACCAAGGTTTACATCCCCAGTCTGACACTTACTAACTGTAACCTCTGCCTCAGATTTCTCAACTAGAAAATGGGAATAATAATAGTACCTATCTCCTAGGATTGTTGAGAATATCAAATGCAATAATATTTGCATAGCACTTAATACAGCATTAGACATATAGTAGATGCTTAAAAAATTTTTTTTCTTCCTTCCTTCCATCCCTCCTTCCTTCCCTCCTTCCCTCCCTCCTTCTCTCCCTCCTTCCTTCCCTCTTTCCTTCCTTCCTTCCCTCCTTCCTTTCTTCCTTCCTTCCTTCCTTCTTTATTTCCCTCCTTCTCTCTTTCCTTCCCTCTTTCCTTCCTTCCTCATAGTCATAGAGCCAGTAAACATGAGCAGTAGGATTTGAACTCAGGTCTTCTTGGAGCCATATTGAACACTCTATCTAATATGCCATGATGCCTCTTAGAGTGAGAAGACCTAGACATGTACTCCACATTGTTGGTAAAGTTGCTATTCAGTGCAATCTTTTTACAAAGAAATGTATAATAAGATCTATAAAACAATTGAGCCCATTGCCCCATTGGTTTCCCATTTACACTATATCCTAGAGATATGTGCAGTTCATTGCACATAGTATGAGTTTGATAAAATGTTTACTGATTCATTGATATTATTAAAAAGACTTTTCTATTAAAATATTAACATAAGCTCTATTAGAAATAAGAAAAAATCCACCAAAGTGGCATCAACCCACATGTCGAATGAATAGGGAAAAAGGAACAAAAAAATTACATCTGTTGATACAATGAATTATGACTGTCATAAGAAATATTGAGAATACACAGAAATAGAAGAAGATGTACTCATTAAGTTTTGAGGTGATAGGGTAGTGGCAGACCTCTGTGTTTGGAGTCAGAGACCCTAGAATTGAATGCTGGCTTTACTACTTTCCAGCTGAATGAATTTGGCCAAATATCTTCCCTTTTGGGGGCCTCAATGTTCCCAGCTGTAAAATGACTACATTTGATAAGGTAACCTCAAAGATTCCTCTCAGTTCTGCATCTCCATGTTGTGATAATATTTTGGGAATGGTCAAGAATTCTTTTGGAGACCAAATAATAAGGTCCTGGGGAATAAAAAAAAAAACACAAAAAAAACCAAAAAACAAAAAAAACCAAGAATTGAAAATAAAAAAATACACTCTAATCCACTCAGCTAGTATAGTTACAGAAAAATAACTACTACCGCAAAACGCTCTAATTGCAGATAGAAAGAGAGCGGAAGGCGGCCCAGGGCAAATAATCTCTCACTCTTATTTTGTTAAAGTTTCTTGTTTTTTTTTCTTTTATCAAAGAATTATAGCCTAGATTTTGTGGTTTTATTCTGTATCTTGTCCTTCCATTTGGTAATTTGATTATTTCTCTTTGTTGAAACTGTTGTTCTTTATAGGGAAAAAAATATTAAAAAGTACCACCAAGCAAGCACTTAGTTTCTTGCTACCTTCCTGTTTCCTTGAAAGCCACGGAACGGCACGGTGGAAAGAACACTGGACACGGAGGAGGAAAGCTTTGGTTCGAGTTGTTGCTTTTGTGCTTATCAGCTGAGTGACCCTTCTCGGGGACTCAGTTCATTTATGTGAAAAACAGTGATAATATCTATCTATCTCAAGGCGTTAGTGTAACCATGAATCAATATGGAAACGTGAATAATTATATTTATTGTTATTGTTGATATCATCACATCATTATTGTAGTTATTATTATTCCCTAAGGTCGTGTGGTCAAAAAAGTAGGCAGGAGATAAGTGATTTGGTGATGGCAGCTGCCTGGGAGCTGGCAAGTAGTTGGTATAATCCAAAGAACTTTGAAGTTGGAGTTAGAAGGGCTGGTAGAGCCTGGCTCTGCCATTTATTACATGACAGATCTTAGGCATTCAATCTTGTTGAAATGAGCAGGTAGCACTAGACGAGTTTTAACGTTACTAACTGTAGGACGGCCTGATGGCAAGGGTTGGAAGCCAGATCACCTAACCAATGTCTTCTACCTGAGGGTTTCCAGTCACTCCATCATTCCCACAACAGAAGCTATTGGAGAAAGCAGGCCTTCAGCTCCTTGGACCATGCCTTCATTCAGCCAACTTGAGCCATAGCAGCCAAAAAGAAAATAGCGCATTCAAGAGGGAGGTGCACAGAGGAGACATTTTGATGTAAGGGGAACAACATTTTGGTGTAATGTAAAGGGGGTGCTGTCTGTAGGACTGACTTTGTGCCTCATTTACTGTATAACCTTGGGGGAAATTATATCTCCTGCTTTAGTCTCAGTGTCTTCTTTCATATACTATGGGACCTGTATTAAATCTTCAAGATTCCATACAGCTCTAAGTGAGATTTTTTCATGGTGATAAAGAAGTATTTTTTTAAAAGACCTGGTTTGGATTATTCTGTTCATTTTCAGAAATGACTCCTTTCTATGCTGCAACACTGATTAATTTGGTCTAGGGAGGCCTAGATATTTTGTGCTTCAGAGTGGATTTTATTGGGTTGGCTTACCAAAATTGGCTAGCTACATGGATCAAACTACCTAGGTAATCACCAAATTTCTACTCCATTTGGTGCTGTGGTAACACAGATTTGGAATGAAGGGCTTAGAAAGAACCTTGGAACATCTCTCTATTGCCAGATATGCTAAAGTGGTTGCTGAGAAACATATAGCTCTTTTCGGATAGGTCTTCAGAACAAAAGAAGTTTATAACAGGATCAATCTGGTTGTTCAATCCTGGAGCATTTGGACGAAATTCTGCTTAAAGAGAGGAAACCATACTACGCGGGGACATTTACAAGAGCATTTAATTAACCATGGAGACATGTGATTTCAAGTTAACTGTACTGGGATGACTGAGGATCAGCTTGGATACATCTGTTAGGAAAACCAGATTTGAATCCTGGCTTTGGAGTGTATAAGGGGTATAAGTCCTCTCCTTTCCCTGAGTTTTAGTTTGCTATTTATTAATTTGGGATAATAAGACTTTTAACAGGGCTATAGAAATGTGAGTTGGGGTAGCTAGGTGGTGCAGGGAATAGAGCACTGGCCCTGGAATCAGGAGGGCCTGAGTTCAAATCTGGCCTCAGACACATAACACTTACTAGCTATGTGACCTTGGGAAAGTCACTTAACCCTAATTGCCCTGCCTTCCCCTTCCAAAAAAAGAAAAAGAAATGTGAGTTGTCTTTGCCATTGTTGTTGTTAGTGTTCTTCTTCTCCTTCTTCTTCTTCTCTTCCTCCTCCTCCTCCTTCTTGTTCTTGCTCTTCTGGTTCTTGTGGTTTTTGTGGTTCTTGTGGTTCTTGTGGTTCTTGTGGTTCTTTTCTTCTTCTTCTTCTTCTTCTTCTTCTTCTTCTTCTTCTTCTTCTTCTTCTTCTCCTTCTTCTTCTTCTTCTTCTTCTCCTCCTCCTCCTCCTCCTTCTCCTTTTCCTTTTTCCTGGACTCTTTTCTCCCTCTATACTGTCTCGCTTGGAGATCTTATCACCATGGATTTTTTTTATCATTTCAAGACAGATAATTCCTTACATCTTTATTATCCAGTCCTAACCTTTCTCTTGAGCTCCAGTCTCACATTGCCAACTACCTCTTGGACAACTGGATATCTTATGCACATCTCAAGCTCAACATGTCCAAAAATGAATTCATTATTTTTTCCCTCAAACTCTTCTTGTCACAATTTCCTTCTTACTGTCTGGAGTATCACCTTTCTTCCAGCTACCCAGACTTGCAATATGGAAGTCATCTTTGATTCCTTACTTTCATTCACCTTATATATCCCATCTGTTGTCAAGTCCTCTTGTATCTCTTCACAGCATTGTACTCTATATCCCCTTTTTTTCTACTCATATAGCTACCATCTGTCTTATTGCCTCACACTGGGACCACTTTAATAGCTTTCTGGTATGTCTCTCTGCCTCAAGTATAACCCAAGTCCAACCTATTCTCCCTTTAGCTGCTAAAATGATCTTAAAGTGCGAATCTGACCATGGATGACCTCCCCTGCCCAATCACTAAATTCCAGTGGCTCCCTATTACCTTTGAATTTCAGAACCCTTCACCTCCTAGCCCCTTACTCCAGACTTCTTACATTTTATTACCCTTTAGATACAGATCCACCCAAACTGGCTTTCTTGCCTTTCTTCACACATGATATTCCTTATCTTTACTCTGCGGTCTTGTATTCGCTGTCTTCCATGCCTCACATTTTCTTCTCTCCTGCTTTCTGGCTTTTATGGTTTCCTTCAAGACCCACCTCAAATCCTACCTTCTGCAGGAGGTCTTTTCACACCCCTCCCCCATTACTGCTTGTACCACACCCCACCCCACCCCACCCCACCACACCCCACCCCGTCCCTCCCCACTCCACCCCCCCACCACACCCCACCACACCCACCACACCCCACCCCACCCCACCATACCCCACCACACCACACCACACCACACCCCACCACACCATACCATACTTCTGAGCTTGCCTTCCACTTATACTGTCTATATCTTGTATATTTTTGCGTGTTGTCCCTCACTGCAATGAGTTCCCTGAAGTCAGAGACCATTTGCTTTTATTTTCTGTGTCCCTAGAACTGAGTATGGAGCATGGAACATGATAAACATATAACAAATGCTTGTGACTGACTGGTTTGGTGTTATTCTTCCTTGGAAATGGGGAATCCATCTCACTACTTCATCTTGAAGTTAGCAGCAACTTTGGGATCAATAGATAGTATGTGGACGTGCCAGGTCCCCAATCTAGGGTTGCCCTCCTCCCCTCTCAGTCTTTCCTGACAGCCAGTCCTGCCTTTTGGACTCAGCCAGCTTTATCTCAGCAACCAGGTCCATATTCCTCGTCTCAGCAGCATTCTCACTGCAGGATAGCGGCTAGCCCCCATCTTAGAAACCGATAAATGGTGCCAGCAAAGAAAGAACTTTAAAGCCTTCCCTGGCTCCTCCTCTTCAGCAGCAGCCCCATTGCCTCCCCCAGGGTCAGGTTGAAAATGGATGTGCTTTTGTGAATATAGCATCTAAAGCACTGTAATTATTTGGGGCACATGATAAATGCTTTAATCCAACCACTGCTTGGCAGGTTGGCCCATGCAATAACACTGAACAATTTATCGAAGGAACATTTATTTAGGAATTAGCTTGTCATTTACTGGCCTTGGGAGGGGGAAAATCTTTTTTTTTTTCATTTCTACACATTTCCTCATAAGAAGGGCCAAGTTTATGCCAGCTTCAGTGATTTGGACAATTGTCCTTTTTTCCTTCAAAGATCAGATGGGCCTAGATCCATCAGGCACAAACTTTTCCTCTGTGGGTGTAAAGGAAAACTTGGTACAGAGATTTGGTGGCCAATTATCAGCCGATTTGAACACCCTAGGCTCTCCCCCCGTCTCCTTTTCCCCTTCTCCCTCTATTTTCAGGTGAAAGCAACCAATATCAAATTAATCACTTAATATCTGAGATTTAGGATGAAAAAATTACTTTCAGTCTATGATCTGGAGTCAGAAACTGGGAATGGGCCTTTGGTGTTACCTAGTTCCAGTTCTGATGCCCACAAGTATCTCCTCTATAAAATACCCTACAATATTTACCTTTTGATTAAAGTCTTCCAATGAAAAGGGAACCTAAATTCTGAGGGCAGCTTATTCCATTTTTGGAAAGTTTTAATTGTGAGGAACTTTTAGATTTTAATGCTCTCTAAATCATTCTTCTGGGGCCAAATGGAAGAAATCTCGTTTTCATCCATATGTCTACCCTTCAGACCCTTGAAGACAGTGATTTTCCCTTCACCAGGTTAAACATTTCTAATTCTTTCAACCTTATATGATGTGACCTCCTCCAGCACCCTCATCATCCATGTATCTCTCTTTGTGCAAAATCTATCCTGGCAATTACCTTCAAAAATTGTGATGCCTAAGGCAGTTGGTCTAATCTCCTATCTCCGGTATGTAGGCACAGACAGTCCTATAAAATCATCATGCATTTTCAGAATGACCATCTTAAGATACTTTGAAAATCCTGGCTGTCAGAGAAAGACCATGCCCTGTTTAGTCCCAGATGATCCTAACATCCTATAAATAGAGGTTAGAAGGGTCCCTATAGGTCATTTTACAAATGAGTAAACTAAGTTTGAGTAAAGTTCAATGACTTACCCAAAATCACACAGATAATCCACATTAGAGATAGTACTTGAACTGGATTTCAGTAGGATTGCTTTCCTTTGTAATCAGTTTTATTTTATTTTACATATTTAAAAAGGCTTCTGATGAGCTCCACACACTCCAGCAGACTACTGAAGGGGCCCATGACACAACAAAGGTCGAGAGCCCTTGATTTGGTTTAATTTCTTCATTTTGCAGAAGAGGAAACTGAGGGAAGGGGATTGGGATTTGCCAAGCTCACACAGCTAGTGAATGTGGTCCAGGAGGGATTCAAAGCCACATCCTCTGGCTTCAAACCCACTTATTTTTCTCTCACCCTGTTCTGCCTCTTCAGCTCCTTCTTCAAACAAAGGTGCATGTTCTACACACCTGCACTGTCATTATTTATGTGTTTTCCTGCCAATTAAAACCCAGGCCATACAGAGAGAGAAGAAATGAGAAGTGTATATGTGTATACAGTTGAGTATGAGTGAAAATATGTTGTTATGGCACTAATTAACATTTGCATGCTTTCTTCATTTTATACAATGGGGGCATATCCTGATGTCTTCTCAGCCTGCATGCCAAGGTATCAGTGTAGACACTTCCAGCCCCCTCATACACACACAGTTACTGTTTTGGCACATCCCAACCAGTGCCCATCTAGTGACCACTTTGAGGAAGGATAGATATGCTGTGGCATCAGAAGCAGGTCCCAGAGCTTGCTTCAGTAGGATGCCACAGCTTTGGCAAACTTTTAAAGTTCATAATTATTTATAAAGTTAATACTTATAATGAAAAGGTTGTGTTTGATGTGTGGATGTTTGCGGAGCCTTGGTGACCTATATTCTGTGTACGAGGTGAGGCAGGGATCGGCTGGGGAATTACCCGTGTTTAATGAACACTAAAATTAGAATTTGACTGAAATCCACAGAAATGGCTCGACAGCAAGTTAGAGGTGCCCCTGGGGAGCTGTGGGCAGCTCAAATTTACCCACAGGCGTTTTTGAAAATGTTTTTTTTTTGAATCAGCATAGTTTGCTCTTTTGAGCAGGGGATGTTACTTGTGCTTAAAGGCCCCTGATCCACCCCCCTACTCATCCCCCATGCTGGTCCTCCAGCAGTGCCCCTCCTTCTCTAGGTTATGTTGAATGGCCGGACATTGAGGACCACTTGGCCTGGGAGGAAGGGAGACAGGCATTCACGCCCCTTAGTGATGTTCAGCAAGGAAAGTAGCTGAATCCGGGGCAGAAGCCTAGATCGCCTGTAATAGAAGGTAATTGGTGATTATTTAGCCCAGCCCATCATTTTACAGAGGGAAAAAAAAATGGTAGAGAAGGATTAGTCCGATATCACCCTGCAATGTTATTGACAAAGACAGGACTTTCACCTAAACTCCCGCTTCTAAGTGTAGAGTCTTTCCACCCTAATATGCAGAGAAGAATAATAACTCATATTTCTGTAGCACTTAAGATATTTAGAGGCAGCATGGCATCCTGGAAACCAAGAGGACCTGGATTCCAATCCAGCCTCTGACACAAACTGGTTGCAGTGACCCTGGGCAAAATACTCTAGGCAGCGATCTTAGACTAAAGTTACAGAGAGGGTGCCGACCTGCAGTTGTAGATGCAGTTTCTTCACCTGGGAGGTCTCTATATGAATGAACAAAACAGGCCCAGGACCCTTTCCCATCACTTTGACCACCACCATCACTTGCCTCACTCTGGTCCTGAGAGGGAGAGGTAGTACAATTGTCCCCATTTTAAATACTGGAAAAGCTGAGGCTTGGGAAGGAAAAATGGCTAACATGACTTGCCCACAATAACACAGTTAGTATGCAATGGAAGGGGACTTCTAAATTAAGACACAGAGAAATCTTCTGTTTCATGACACTGCTTCTCACTATGGTGACTGTGTCCTTTTTGCTGTGCCTTAGGAAACACTGATCCATAAATTGCTGTCATTCTCCCAATGCCCTAACACTAGTGCCTTCCCTCTGCCAATTGTCCCCATTCTCTCCTGTCTCCTTCTTGGACATAATTGTTTGAATGTCATCTCTCCTGTTAGACTGGGAGCTCCTTACGAGGGAAATTGTCTTTTACTTTTCTTTGTACCCCAGTACCTAAAACATAGTAGATGCTTAATAAGTGACTGTTAACTGACTGACAATGTGATATTTTCCCAATATTTGCAAAGCCCCCTAGTAAAAATAAAATGATTTGCTCCTTCCCTAGGTGGCCCACTATATTGTGGTTGACATCTATATTATAATCATGTTTTACATATGGATGCTGCTCACACTTGATTCAAATTTACCACTAGTAAGACCATCAGGAAGGTAGGTGGTGGTAGTACAGTGGCTAGAGGGCCAGGCCTAGAGTCAGCAAGACCTGAGTTCGAATGTGGCCTCAGAAACTTATTACCTATGCAACTCTGGGCAAAGGACTTAGCTGTATTTGGCTCAATTTCCTCATTTATAAAATGAATTGGAGAAGGAAACAGCAAACCATTCCAGTATTTTGCCAAGAAAATCTCAAATGGGGTCATGAAGAGCTGGGCGAAGGAAAAATGAGTGAACACCAAAAAAATACCATTACCCTCCAAAGACCCCCCTCATGAGCAGTCTTCACCAGAAATTTCCGAAATCCCACATTACCCTGTATTTGGGAAAGGCATAAAAGCCGCGGGTGATAAGTCAAGTCAACAAAGATCTAATAGCCTACTGTGGGCCAGATGTCGTGCTAAGTTCTGGAGATAGGAAGAAAGGTTACAGAAAATGAGAAAGACAGCATTTGCTCTTGAGAAGCTTCCACTCTAACGAAGGAGACAATATGGAAACAACCATGAGACAAGATAGGTTGAATATAATCGACCAAAAGAAGGGACTAGCATGAAGGGGGATAGGGAAAGGTTGCTTGTAGGATGTCTAATTTTATCTGGAAGTTGAAGGAAGCCAGAGAGACTGGCTTCCTCCAAGGAAGATGGACATGAGGAGGGAGAGAATTCCTGGCATAGGAGGCAGCCTGTGAAAATTATGTTAGTGGATGAAGCGTCTTCTATAACACCTAGACCATCACTAGGAGGAGAGTAAGGCGTAAGAAAACCTTAATAAAAAAAAAAAACTAAGAAGGGGTTGGATTTCATGATAACTTCCACTTCTACAAGTTATCTTCCTCTCATCAGCCCTGGAAGTTAAGTATTTGAAATATAATTGACCCCATTTTACAGAGGAGAGACCTAAGTCTAAGAGAGTGGAAGGAGTTTTCCCAAAGTCACATGCTGAGGTCAATGGAATTGGGACTAGAATTCACATCCCTTTACTCAAGCTTTATTTCCACTTTAGCAGGATACTGTTCAAGGTTTGACATTCACACAAGAGCTTGTGGAGGATGGGGCTTTCTTTGTGCCATGCACACACACACACACACACACACACACACACACACACACACAGTTGCTGGTAAAAGTAAAAAGAAATAATTCTTTCAAACTGCTTATCTGATGTCATGTTTTTCTTTTCACTTAGTACCATTATTGGACTAGCATTTATGTATTAGAAATGGAAAGTAGGGGAAAGATAGGGCTGCATGCTCCATGGGATTGTCCAGCTCTGCTTTTTTCCCAGGTTGTTTTTTTTTTTCCTCTCACAACCTCCCCTCCTCTCATTGGTGAGTTTCTGAAACCTTCATTTTGAGGAAGGGTCCCAGCCAGCACTCCTTCCTTCCTCAGCTGTTTCTCACTCTCTGAACATTATCATCATGCCCCCTCCGGCTACTTTCCCCTTTGCTCTCTCCCTTGCCATCATCCTTTTATGTAGTGTTTCTCAACCTTCCTAATGCTGCAGCCCTTTAATACAGTTCCTCATGTAGTGGTGACCTCCAACCATAAAATTATTTTCATTGCTACTTCATAACTGTAATTTTGCTACTGTTATGAATTGTAATGTAAATATCTGATATGCAGGATGTATTTAAATTGAACATCACCCACAGGTTGAGAACTGCTGCTTTTATGTCTTGTCTTCCCTAGTTAGAGTTAAAGCTCCATGAGGGCAGGGATTGCCTTTGTTTTCCTTCTTAAGTTGTACTTGCATCCTTAGTACAATGCTTGGCACATAGTAAATAATAAATGCTTGTTCACTTAAATGATTTGTACCACTTATTCTCAACAACTCTATAGAATACAGCCACAAGGACCAAAGATCATGCCCACCACCCACCTTTCTGCAGGCCATAGTTGTTGTCCAAACGCCTCCACCGCCTCCTCACTCCCCTTACCCTTCTCTTTATTTTCCCAGCTTTCTTATCTTCTTCCTTTTTTTCCTTCTTTCCCTCTTTACTTCCAGACAGACTTGGGGGCGGGGAGGGGGGGGAGAAGAATACTATCTCTTAAGTAATTAGTTAATTATAGCAAATTCCTCTTTTGTATTTATTTGTATGACAGATTGTGCTTTTCTGCAGTTAACAAGCAGCATTTCCACTTTTTGTCTACCTCTTCCAGTTAGAAAGGATGCCTGTCTAGATGCTCAGCCTGAACTGACTTTATGTATCCATACAAGCTGTGTTTACACAACCAAGTTAATGTAATAAAAGGGAAAACAACATTCAAACCAGTTATTTAGCATTCTGTGGCCAAAAAAAAAATCATTTGAATATGTGTGCTGACCATTTTTCTGTTGGCATATATGATATGGGGTATGGCATAGACCAGACCTTTCAGATGTAGACTTGGCAACGATAACAAAAGTCACCTTTTTGGAGAAATCATTTGCATTGTATCTAGCACAGGTTCACACGTGTACAAGACACTCCACTGATCTGTGGTGGCAAGGAGAATGAAGATAAAGATGACAATGATGGTGATGGAGCTTCAGTGCTGATTAGCACCTTGGGGGCATTCCTTTGTTTCCTGAGCTGGGTGAGAGAAGCTTCTGTCCCTAAACACTTTTTGATAGATAAGATTAAGCACTTTCTAAGTGCCAGGTCCTGTGTCAACAACCAGGGATAGAAATAGAAGCACATCGCATCCCCTGCCTTCAAGGAACTTACATTCTACTGGGGAAGATGACAAATAAAGGGGAGGATATGGGGAGAGGAGTGTTTGTAGGGCATTGTTTAGAAGCTGTTGCCATGAAGAAAAATAGAGTCTGGGTTCCAGGAAAGACAGGACCGCATCAGAGTCTGAGGTTCTGGAGGCGGAAGATGAGGACAATGGATGGAGTATAGGCAGCATAGTATGGAAATAGTGGCTGGAAATCAACTGAGTGTCAATTCCATTTTTCCACCCAACATTTGAAAGTAAAGCCTTATCCTTTGTAGGAAAATGGTTCTCCCTTGCCTCTTTTTTGGTCCCTGGAGGCCTGGGGCAGCCTGTTTCCTTTTCCTCTGTCCAGCTCTGACTTCTCTAGCCTGGTCCCCCAACCTTGACCTTGGGCTTTCCTCCTCTCCTCCTTCATCTGCGCTCCCCCCCCCCAGCAGTTTCAATATTTGCCTCTGGGGCTCTCTCCTTCCATTTTGTTTTCAAAAAATCCTTCTAGGGTTTCTATTTTTGTCTCTGTGTTTGAGGTGTCAAATCTGATTAAGCTGAGGCTACTCCGACAGCCATAGCTCTTCCCCAGAGAGAGCACACAAGCTGAGGACAGGGGAGGGCACAGAGGCTTTGCTCTGACCACCACCCTGGTCACCTCACAAGGCTCAGGGGGTGAAGGAGTTGAGGGGGCTTTAATTCTACCCTTGTTTCGTGATGCCATTAGCACTCAACCAACAACGGAAGAACATAGGTCTGCATATGGGTGTGTGGTACATAGTGAGTGACCCCAACATAGGGATATCTTTTTGGTCCTCTTTGAGCACAACAGAGAACAACCAACCAATCATGTGCATATTGAAGTATTGATGAGGGATGGATGAGCATGTCTATGCACAAATATGCATGCCCAAACACACAAATATTTGTGTAATTCATGTTGCATCCATGTGCACATATATACACATACACAAACACATGGCTGGTAGATGCTCATTGTTAGAGCTCTACACATAAGAAATAGGCTTTGATCCTTGCCCTGCCTCCCCCCAAACTGTAGCTGTTTTCTTGCTGACACAATTCACTGGCCTCAGGAAAGACTGCCTCTGAAAATGTGCTAGACTTGATGCCAAGAAGACCTGAGTTCAAATCTTGCCTCATGATAGAAATGAAAATTAATAACCAATGATTTGGAGAGATTCAGATTTCCTGCTTTTACTTTTATCTTCATTTCAAGACTTTAGTCTCTGAAGGTTGAGCTATAATATCCATTCTCTCATTGATTGTTAACCGATCAGAATTGATTGCCAGCCTTAGGAACACTCCTCTTCCAATGAGCATATAAGCGGTGAGTCTGCTGCCATGATTGTCCTTGGTCGAAGAGAGGGACAGACAAAAGACTATCCTTTTATTAAAATGCTGGCGTTATTAACAATATGATTAAAGTACCTCAAAATGTCTCTTGAATCTTTTTAAATGCCATACTCAAGATACTTACTAGCTGTGTGACCCTGGGCAAGTCATTAAAAACACCTTCAGCCTCAATTTCCTTATCTGTAAAGTGGGGATGATAATAACATAAACCTCACTGGGTTTTGGTGAAGATCAAATGAGATAACCTATATAAGATGTATATATGTATATGTGTGTATATATGCACACACATATGTGTATACATATATGCATGCATACATGTGTACACACATGCATATACAGATATGTGTATATACATATACATACACACATACATATATGTAATATACATCACTGAATAGCCCCCAGGCTAAGAACCCCTGCCATTATGGGGCAAGGGCACCACATAGCTTGGAAATTTTCAGGGTCTGTATTGCTATAGTAACTCTAGGCCTCAGCCCCTTCCCCTCCAATGAGTAAACCATTCCTCCTTGAACGGTTTCCCGAGCCATCCCAAGCCTTGCTTTAGCATTGAGGAATTCGACCTTAATTGTGTCTCTTCCTTCTTGTTTCTTGTCTTCTCTGCCAGGGAGGGGGTTGGAGAGAAGGCATCTGGGAACCCTATGAGCAAGCAGACAAGTCCTTTTATTCCCTTTGACTGGTTCTGAGAAACTTGATGGCAAATTTCCATAATCAATGAAGTAGTCCTGTCATCCCAAACATGGAGTTTTCAAAGAGAATAGGTTTATGCAAATGAGATATTGATGGTGTAATGATTAATTGGCCCCAAGCCTTTGTTAATATGCAATTGAAGTCAGAAAGGTACATTTGTTTATAATTATTTTGGTTTAGTTGCTCAAACAAGTGGTAAGTCTTTAATTGCAGGGAGAAATAGAGGAGATTTGATACTAGAATTTTCTTTTAACCAAAGAAAACTAAGAGCCATTTAACCAGTTGGATGCCTGGCCCTATTTGACTTTCTGTGTGGGGTGAGTGTAGACTGGCCACTTACCCAGGAAGTGTCACTTTAAGGTTACTATAGTTCTAGGACTATGACCCTCAGCCTCCTTAAATGAAGAGAGAGAGGAGGGGGAGAGAGAATGAGAGAGAGAGAGAAAGAGAGAGACCTTGTATTTAGACTAAAAGTGTTTTTCTTCAAATTGAGAACTAAGTCTCGCTATAGAGCTATAGAGTCAACCATTGGGAGGGTAGGATTAAATAAGCACCAAGGTTCCTTCTAGCTCTGAGAATCCTGCATCCTGTGATGCTGATTCCCTCCTGTACATCTCCGTCATTGAGTGGATGCTGGGAATGCGTACCTTAGGGTCTGTCTGTGTTAAAATAGGCAATACAATGTCTATCACTTTGAACTTGGGGGTTGAGAGTTGACCTATATTCTAAGGGAAATGCACCGAGAATGCTCCCCAACATGCATAACAACATTTCACAATGTGTACAACATCTTCAAATCAGCTTACCTATTTGATCCCGACCATAGCCAGGGATCCTTTTCCTCATTCTACAGATGAGGAAATCAAATCTTAGAAAACAAACAAACAAAACATTGATTTGTCCAGAATAATAAGCAGCCAGAATTAGAACCCCAGTTCTGTGTCTCTAAAAGTCTCTAAGGACTTTTTCTAGCAGAACACATTGACTCATTTCATTTGCCAAGGAAATTTCCTAGTTTTTTTTCTTTTCTTTTTTTCTCTTTAAAAAAAAATTCTCAAAAAAAAAATTCTCCTTCACTCTTTGATCCTCCTACTATGTGTCCTTGTCAGACCCAGAATCTTTACTTTAGAAATCAAACTTAGATGCTACAGAAACATCATAGGACTCGCCTTTTTAAGAAGTTGGCCTATCTTTTGCTCTTTTTGTTGTTGTTTTGCTGGGTTGGGGAATGGTTGAACAGACTGTGGTATGTGATTATGATGGAATAGTATTGTACTATGAGAAATGATGAGCAGGATGCTCTCAGAAAAACCTGGAAAGACTTACATGAGATGATGCAAAGTGAAATGTAATGTGCACGAAGTAGCAGCAATATTGTAAGATGATCAGCTGTGAATAACTTAGCTATTCTCAGAAAATACAGTAATCCAAGACAGCTCTGTAGGACTTATGATGAAAAATGCTATCCATCTCCCAAGAAAGAACTAACGGTATCTGAATGCAGATTGAAGCATACTTTTTTAAACTCTAGTTTTCTTGAAGTATTTTTGTGCCTGTTTTCTTTCACAACATGACAATTATGGATATGTTTTGCATAACTACACATGTATAACCTATATTAATTTGCTTACCTTCTCAATGTGGGGAAAGGGAGGAATGGAGTGAACTTGGAACTCATAGTTTTAAAAACAAATACTAAAAATTATTTTTACATGTAACTGGGGAAAATAAAATATTTTTTAAAAGAAACCAATATTTGAATTCAGGACTTATTATTCCCAAATCAGTGTTATTTCTATTATGCCATGATGTCTATATGAATATTTTTTTGGGAAATGTTTTTCAGCCCATAAATTTTTTTATGAAACACCATTTCCATCATGTTTCTCTCTATTCAGTAATTGTGAGTTGCTTCTCCCAACCCAGATAAGGAAGAGATATTCATATCACTTTGGCATCCAAGATCCTTCATGAAATGACCAATAATCAGCTCTCTAAATCCTCTTTCCTGTCATTCTCTGTACATTGCTTAACTGATTAATAATAATATCTGATTAATAATAACTAATTGAAAAAGGATGACCTCATCTAATATGTTTCTTCCCCAGATGATCACATGACAGGTAAATTTTTTATTAACCTTGTGCCACTCAAATAGCATTTATTAAGTGCTTTTTATATACCGGGCACTATGTTGAATGATGGTAATATAAGAGAATGCAAAAACGTCATCTCTGACCTGAGGAGCTCACAATCTTATCAGGGAGATGGTATACAAAAATATAATGTGATATATAGATATAGATAGGTAGGTGTGTATGTGTGTCTATATGTATACCCATATACATATATCACATCACACATTTCCACACACATTATGTATATATACTGTATATTGTATATACATGAATTATATATACCTGCAATATAATATAGGTATACACACAATATATAATATATTTATTGGTTATATATTGTTTATATATTATGTATGTGTATAATGTATGCACATTATATGCAAACATGTGTATATATGTATGTGTGTATTCACATACACAGAGTAAGTGGATCTCAATCTCTGTGGGAAGGAACTTGAGGAGGGGAGGGAAGAAGGATGGGGAAGAGACTCAAGGTAAGATTTTTAAAGAGAAAGTCTGGGGATCCAAAAGTAAGAGGTGAGAAAGAAAAGTACTCCAAGTATAAGGGAGAGCCAGTGAAAAGTCTTTGGATGGGAGATGGTGTGTGTTATTAAGGAACTGAAAGTAGAGCAGCATTGTCGGCTTATAGAGTATCTGGAGGAGAAGAAAGCTTATGGTGAGATCCATCTCCCAGCATTGGCTTTCCCAGCAGTGGCCTCATGTTGCCCAATGGTCTCTAGTCTTCCCCACAAGAGAATTCTGTTGGGGTTTTCCTTAGCTACTTCCTCTGTATACTCCAGCTACATTTTGTGGTGCTTGCCTCTGGAATCAGAAAGACTAGTAACAGATCTCTTGATTTGCTTCTGTAGTAGATGATAAACCCCTTGAAGACAGGGATCTTGCCATTATAAAATTTTGTGTCCCTAGTGTCAAGCACAGGACCTTGTAGATAGTTGGTGCTGGATAAATGCTGATTTAATTAAGTAGAATTATTGAAAGACTCCTTTTACAGGCCAATTGCGGCTGGGGTTTTCAATCAGCTACTAGCTGACAATTTGCTGCAAAGTGGAGCCGTGTCTCTGGTAATTGCTGTGTGGTGCATGACTCCTTCTCTCTGCCCCCCTTTCCCCCCGCCCCGTACAGAAAGTACTTTCATGTCCTTGCTGGAGCTGTGTGATGCTGCTTGTTGCCAGACATCCAGAGGTAGAGGGAATGTCCACAGTCAAGCTTAATGACCACCTGTCTCTCAAGGAGGCAGTTTGAAGTGGCTGGTGTGAGGCTGGTGTGATTCTGTGAGGGAAAATTGAAGGTGGCAATAAGTGTATTAGTGCTTAGAAGTTTGGTCATTATCCCTCTGGACCACAGGCTGCTGTCACCAATTAGGACCCGGGGAAAAACTAGGGCATGCTCCCTTGTCCTTTGCTCCCCCTTCACCTTCCCCATCAAGTATTTTGGGTTCATTTGTGACTGGAATTTCTGGGGACAGAGGTGAAAAGTACCACTGGGTTTGACTTTATGGTCATTGAGGTTTCTTCCTACTGTTAAATTCTATAATCCTGCATTTAAAATAGGGTTCTTAACCTAGGGTCTGTAAACTAGGGAAAGAATATATATGTGTGTAGATATATGTATATGTATATACACACACATATACATTGTATATATACACGGATGTACTTGTAGAGACACACATAAGTATATGCATGCAGCTTGTATTGACATGCATAAGCATATGCATATACACATGTGCACATACATATACACATACATACTTGGACAGACTGTTAATGAATTAACTTGCACCGCGTTACACATGATATAAAAGGAAGAGCCAGAGTTTGACTCCAGGTTTCTAACACTGCTGAGAAAAGAAAGTAGGGGCTTCAACCTGGCCTTTTAGGCTCTTGATTCCTTTAGTGTCTCTGCTTCTGCCCACATCTCCTGATTCCCAACCCAGTGCTCTTTCCCCTTCTTCCATAATGCCTCAGCTTTCTCTCCATCCTCCAAGCCTCTGGCCTCTTTGGCCATGAAGACCACAAAGCCTATTTACCTTCATGACTGGCAAAGTGCAGTGGGGAAATGGGCAGTCTCCTGAGAGCTGGCTATAAATGTTCAGTCCTTTCTCCCCCTCTCTCTCCCCCTTTCACTCTGCCTCCTCCTTCTCTTCCTCCTCCTCCTCTTCCTCCTCCTCCTCCTCTTCTTCCTCCTCCTTCCCCTCCTCCTTCTTTTTCTTCTTCTTCTCCCCCCACAAGGTCTCTTTCAAATCTAAATATATGATCTTATGATCCCATGCTGACAATTACATAAGAAATTATTCTATCTATCAACAAGAATTTATAATAACCTACCTGGTACAGATAAAAGGGATTGATTAGAGTTCCAAGGGAAATACTTGGCACCCCGGGAGCTTTTCTCTGGGACTGGATGGCTCCTCCCCAAATCTCCATTTAAGAAGAGTGCCCAGATCAGCCGTGTCTCATTCTTCTGCAGGCAGCAAGACTTTCTCCTACCGTGCCCTGGCTCCTTTCTTCCACCCTCCCACCCCCTCGCCCACCCAACCCTTCTAGCTTTCTTTTAGGTATTGTTTTCTCTCATTAGTCTGTAAGCAACTTGAGGGCAGGGAATTTCTGCTTATGCTTGTATTCCCAGCGTTTAGCAAAGTGCTTGCCACAGAGTAAACATTTATTAAATGCTTGTTGACCAGACTTGACTTTAAAGTTCACAATTTTGCTAAGAATCTAATGACCCATAACGAGCTAAGTTGACTGGTGTAGCAAAGTAATGGATCTACCTTATTTGACATCTTATGGTTTGAAAAGTTATTTACTTATAATGGCCTCTGTGAATCAGATTGGGAAGTTTGGTGATCCCTGTATTTCAGATGAGGAAATAGAAGCACAGAGTGGTTGAGTTGCCCAGAGTCACACAAGGACTGAGTGCCAGACCTGGGACTCAGACTCACGGTCTCCTGCCATCAAATCCAAAGCCCACCCCACTATGCCATGACAGTCCCTACTAACAAGTTACTACTAAGCCATACTGGCCTTTACACACTCACACACACACACACACACACATACACACACACACACGCACTCTCACACACACACATGCACACGCACACATATACACATAAACATAGTAGAACTTTGTGAATGGGGGCAAGAAGGATAGGATATATAGGATAGCTGATAGAAAATCTTCCACTTTGACTCAGATGTCAGTTAAAAAATATTATGAAGAACCTACTATGTGCCAGTCATTGTGCTAAGCACTGGGAACATAAAGAAAAGATTAAAGGCAGCTCTGCCTCTTTCTCCCAGGGAGCTCATGGTTTCATGGAGCAGACAACATTCAAATAACTATATACAAACAGTCTACAGCAGCGGTTCTCAACCTGGGGTTGAACGACCCTTTCACAAGGGTCACAGGGGTCGCCTAAAACCATCGGAAAACACATATTTCTGATGGTCTTAGGAACAGAGACATTGCCCCTCTATCCGTCTCCAGGCGGGTCCGCCCACATGCAGATAAGCCCACATATGAGTATTAAAGGGTCGGGGCATTAGGAAGGTTGAGAACCACTGGTCTAGAGGATAAATTGAACATAACCAACACTAGAATTGAGAAGAATTGGGCAAGGCTTCCTGTGGAATTTTGGATTTTAACTGAGACTTGAGGGAGTTAGGGGAGCCAAAAAGTGACAGTGAGGAGGGAGAGTGTTACTGACCAGTGGGAAAGAGAAGGAAAAGCCCTGAAGCTGGGAGGTGGAGTGACTTGAGAGAGGAGTGACAAGGAGGCCAGGGTCACCGAATCACTGAGCATATGGAGGAGGGGGAGAGGTTTAAAGTACAAGACTGGAAAGTTTTTCTAGGAGGTAAGTTACAAAGGGCTTTGAATATGAGCAGAGGATTTTATTTTTGATTCTGGACATGTTAGGGAACCATTGGAATTCAGCGTGAGGGGGAGGGCCAGGGATGACATGGTCAGGCCTGTGTATGACACGTGAAAGGGCAGTTGTATAAAGTAAGCCTAGAAAGACAAGTTGGAGTCAATTAGTTGAGGGCCTTGAATGCCAAAATCAGAATCTTTCACTTTTACACTAGTCCTCAGAGTAATGAATTACTTCACCAAATATGCTCTTTGTCCCCTTGTTTCGTGCTCACATCCTGATGCATTCAGATTTTTCTTCCTATCGTGTTCTAAGGGTATTTTTAAATCTCTGCATGTCTTTTATCTGGAGAGCAGCCCTTCTCTAGGAGAAAGCTCTTTGCATGATAAAGCAGATTGGCAATTAACAAGCATAGAGGTCTTTGGGGGTAAACACAAATTGAATCCCGGAACCGTGCTTTCTCTGAACATTTCAGAAACCAAGTCGTATTCATTTAATCCTTCAACAGAGTTTGTGGAAGAGTACACAGGCCTCCTAACTGCTCACCTGCTCTTTTCTAATGCTTTTCAAAATGAAGAAAACATACATCAAAAACATTTTTTTTAATTTATTTGAGCAAAGTCACTTGCATGCCAAGTCCTTGCTGCTTCTTTTGCAAACCTGCTTGAGCATCTATCCCTCCTCCGCCCACCCCCCCCCTATCTAAACATCCCTCAACTGGTAAGTTTTTAATGAGAATTTTGCTGCTTTCATATAGAAGTGAGAACATGAACTGTGAGCATTTAGAATCGGGGCAGTTGGAAAATTTCACTGAGGAATGAAATACCGAGGAGAGTCCCATCTCCTGGTTATATACAATTCACCAGAAAATTGTGACTTTTGTTATGTTTTTATAAGACTGCTTTTCATTTATTTGTTTAGTCTGGCATTCAAGGCTTCCATATTGGTTCCAACCACCCTCTGTAGCCTTATTTCATACATTTCAACCAAACTAGAAAATGCTCTATTTCCCAACTGTAGCTATAACTTTACAGAGTTACCGAGTTGGGGGGGTGAGGCTGAGAAGTTGAGGGATTTATTCATGGCTATACAGGTGGTGTGTGTTGGAGGCAGGATTCAAACCCAATTCTTCTTAACCCCAAGGCTTCTCCCGAGTTTACTATACTGTATTGTTTCTACCTTATATTATTTTGATCATCTCTCTTCTATTAGAATGCAAGTTCCTTGAGGGTAGAAATTATGTGATTTTCCTCCTTCCCCATCTTTGTATCCCCAGGGCTGAACACTGTACCTGGCCCATAGCAGTGGCTTAATAAATGTTTGTTGTAGTGTAGAATTGAATCAAATTAAATTTCAAGAAGCTAAAGTAATAATCTCAAACTCCTGACAAATGACTTTCTAATAAAAGTTTAATGCCGTGTCTTCAAATCCATCTTATAGCATGGAAAATCATTAGCTTTTAAAAACTAGAATAAATTATGGTGTGAAACTTGCCCAGAAAAGATGTCAGAAAAAGTGGTGATCTGTAATTATCACATTCTTGGTGACTCGGGAGAGGAGAATCCGAGTAAGATGGGGAGGAAGACTTTGAGTGGTGTTGGTAGAAAGAAAGGTCAACTTGCTTTTTTTTCCTTAGGGCAATGTTCAGCTCCAGAAACATTTGTTGCTTCTTTGTATGATAACTTGACATCTGTGCTCAGAACCACAGGAGAGTTTGGGAGTCACATATCACCACTGTCTCTTAGCATTCAAATAAATTTGACCTGAAACAATTGTGAAGGTGGCACTCTTGGAAATGCACAAATGTGAAATCCCACACATTGATTGCCTGATCCTCTGGTTGGGCATCTTGGATAGGGTTTATGTGGAAGATTTCTGGAGAGACAGTCATGGTTACTTTTAATGAGTTTGTGAAAAGAGACTGCCATCTATGGATTTATTCATGGAAGATGTTCCTCTGTTTTCCTTCAAATAAACTCTGAAGTGTGTGTTCTTCAGGCTTAGGGATGCTTTAGGGATCCAAGTGCCCAGAGAAAGAAAAGGGCTTAAGTATTATACCCTTTCATATTTCACTCCTTCTGAGATTCTTTTTTATGTTGTCTTCCCCCGTTCCAAAGTAAGCTCCTGGTGGACAGGAACTGGATTTCCCTGGTTGTACATATATTTGCATCTCAACCCTTTGCACTGTACGTGTCACACAGTAAGCATTTCACAAAGGTTTATCGACTTGACTTAGTAGGATTAGTAAGGGGTGGAACTGAACCTAGAATCCAGATTTCCTCTTCTCTCAGGCTCAGATTCTTTCTATTTTTCCTTTTCCTCTTGGACTCTACCCCACTTCAAGAAAACTGTTTACAGGTTGTTTTCTTTGTGAATTTTTCTCTTTCCAGTTTGGTTCTTTATTGCTTTGTTTTGTCTATTCTAATTATGCCTAAGGCAGGGTGAAACATATACAAGAGACCATAGTTGGTGGTCCATTAGAAACTCACAAGATTTGCATTTCTGGAGGGAGAGGCTGTGATATGCTGGAAGGTCAATACATAGGTTGGCATAATCTATTCATTAATTTTTTTAGTGAATAATTATTATGAAATTATGACATGTAGAATATCTTCAGTTCTGGTCTTAGATGGTACTCTGGCCCTACCAACATGGTCCTCTGTCTAGTAGCAAGACACGGATACAGATTGCCATCATCCATATTGGATTACATGATTAGTGAATATACAGGAGAAGCTCAAAATACTATGTGGGGTCAGAGATTAAAGAGGCAGGATGTTGTACTTGGAGTGGGGAAGACTTGAGTTCAAACCTTACCTATGACTCTAGCTGTGGAATCATAGACAAAGTCACTCAATCTCTGTGAGACTTCACTTCTTCATCTCCAAAATACCTGTAGTACCTACAGCACAAGGCTGTTGCTAAATTCAAATGAGATAATTTACACAGAGAGTTTATCAAACCTTAAAGTTCTATAGACAAATTAGCTAGTATTGAGTGTTTTGGGAGTAAGAGTGTATGTGTGTAGGGGAGGTATGGGTGAAAGAAAAGAAGGCTTCTGGAAGAAGTAGCATTTGATTTAGACTTTAAAACATTGGTAAGGTTTCAAAAGGCAAAGGGAAATAGCATGTTGGCCACTGGGGACTCTGAGTAATGGCAGAGGTGGGGGGAGAGTAAACTCTTTTTAGGTGATGATTTCACTGGGTCATGGACAATGTGAATATGTTAATATGGTATAAAGTAGTATGGTATGAAGATAGAAGGATGAGAGAGATAAATGCATGGGTAACTAGATAAATAGGTAACTAGAGAGATATAGAAAAGACAGAGATAGAAAGATGGATGGATGGATGGATGGATGGATGGATGGATAGATAGCAGGCTAGATAAGTAGATA
Organism: Pseudochirops cupreus; assembly: GCA_028627135.1. Lineage (NCBI taxonomy): Eukaryota > Metazoa > Chordata > Mammalia > Diprotodontia > Pseudocheiridae > Pseudochirops > Pseudochirops cupreus. Next base: position 64,946,093 of record CM053581.1, on the reverse strand, counting down.
GGAAAAAAAAAACTTCATTAAGAACTCACTCCATGCCAGGTCCTGTGGTAATCCCTGAAGATTTATATGCAAACAAGATAGTTGGTCCCTGCCTTCATGGAGTTTACATTCTAATGGGAGGGGGAGGGAGAGACAATACCTAAAGAAGAGCTGACTATGGGCTGCCAGGTGGCACAGTGAGTAGAGCACTAGCCCTGGAGTGAGGCGGTCCTGACTCAAATCCGACCTCAGACACTTACACACACACACACACACACACACACAAAACTAGCCGTGTGACCTTAGGCAAGTCACTTAACCCCAATTGCCCTACCTTCCCCCCTCCAAAAAGCAAAAAAAAAAAAAAAGCTGATTGGGGGGGAGGACCGCACATAGAGCAATGAAGCAGGAGAAAAAAAAGAGAAGTATGTAAAGGCAGGATGACATGATATTATGGGAAAACTTGAGTGCTAATCAACTCACGGATGTTAGTGCTGCAAGGACCTCCACGGCCAGCTTGTTCAAATTATACTTGAGCTGGAATCTCCTCCATAGGATCCTGGACCCCAGGGAGCAGTGTGCTTCAGTGAAAGAGTACTTAAATGTGAGTTGATGGGGAACTGAGATTGAATCCTGTCCTTGCCACTGTGTGACCTTGAACAAGTCATTGAAATAACAACAGTAGTAATAGTAACAGAAATAATTAGCGTTTATATAACATTTTAAAGTTTGCAGGAGAACTTTACAATTATTTTCTTACAGTAACCCTAGGGAAGTAGGTGCTATTATTATCCCCATTCACAGATGAGGAAACTGAGGCAGATGCAAGTAACTTATCCAAGATTGAACAGCCTCTTCTCTGAGGCTGGATTTGAACTCGAGTGTTCATGACTCTAGGTCAAGTACTCTGCCCACTGTACCCCTGGAGTCTTAAATTATCTGGGCCTATTTCTTCATTTGCAAAAATGACCTGTTTTGACTAGATGGCCTCAAATTTCCCTCTTAGCCCTAAACTATGATACCATAAGCCAGACTCTTGTTGAAGATCTATTGTGACTGGAAACCCACTAACTTCATGGGCAGGTCATTCTGCTTTGGGGGCACATCTTGTCATTAAGGTTTCCCACACGTCGGGGAAGAATTGTCCTCTCACCGATTCCTGCTTATGACTCCTGGTTCTGTTCTCTGGAGCCAGATAGAACAAGTTTAATGTCTCTTCCATATGACATTCTTTCAAACACTTCAAGGCAACCTCCAGGTTACCTCTGAATTTTCTCTGATCCAAGAAAAACATTCCTAGTTCCTTTAATGGATCAATGGCAGGAGCATCTAGGGGGTGCCACAGTGCATAGAGTGCTGAGCCTACAGTCAGGAAGACTCATCTTCCTGAGTTCAAATCTTACCTCAGATCTCAAATCTGACTTACCTCGGCAAAATGAGCCAGAGAAGGAAATGGAAAATCACTTCATTATCTCTGTCAAGAAAACCCCAAATGGGGTCATAAAGAGTTGGACACGATTGGGAAAAAAGAAGCAAACAAACCAGAATGAAAACAACAATTCTTATTGATCAGTCTTAAACTTAGTGGATAATCTTCCTAGAATTAATATGATTTCTTGCTCCTTAATATGGAAGAGGAAGTCTAGGAAAGGGAAGTTGAACTTTATTCAATAGACAATAGGGAGACAGTGATATTTTGCTCTTTAACAGCCAGTCAACAAGGATTTATTAAGTGTTTACTACATTCTAGGCAGGGTAGATATGTCTATACTTTATACCATTCCCAGATTAATCTTTCTCCTGCGGAAAGTAGCTTGGCCAGATCTCTGCAGGAGAAAGAATAATTTGGCAATGATATTGATTGATGAGGGGAGGAGAGGAAATGGATGAAGGTTTATACATCTTTGGAAGATATTTAAAAAAAATTTGTTGATAATTTTTATTTTTGTATCACTAGATTTTTCCTAGAGTTCCTTCCTTCCCTTCCAAAAGGTCCAAACTATATGAAAAAATGTTTTTTAAGAGAAAGATGAGGAAAAACCATCAAAGCAATTCATAAAAAAAAAAATCAAATTGTATGCCATGTTACAAATGAGTAGATTTCTCACCTGTGCAAAGGATAGGTTAGGATAGGCTCTTCGGCTCTGTTGAGTTCATGCTTGTTCTCTGTAACTTTACAACATCCTCTTTTGGTGGCTCTTTCTATTTACAAGAACATCATTGTTTTCTTGGCTCCGCTTCTCTCTGCTTCCTGTTGTGTAAATCTTTCTGTACTTCTCTGTATTCCTCATTTCTTATGGTGCAATAATATTCCATTCCATTTTTTTTTTTTGCATTTTTTTGGAGGAGGCAAGGTAAGGCAATTGGTGACTTGCCCAAGGTCACAGGGGTAGTTTTTTGTATTAAGTGTCTGAGGCTGGATTTGAACTCAGGTCCTCTTGACTCCGGGGCCAGTGCTCTTTTCACTGAGCCACCTAGCCACCCTTTTCATTGCATTCTTACACCACAATTTCTTAAGCCATTCCCCAGTTGATGGACATATAATTTGCTTTCAGTTCTTGACTACCACAAAAAGTGTAGCTCTATCTCTACCTGCCTTCATATATACATACACACATGTGTCTATATGTCTATGTGTGTATATCTATTCATATGTATATCTATCAATCAGTGTCTAGAAAGATTTTCTTCTCATCAATGACGTCTTAGAAAGCTTTCATAATAATCCAATCAGGGATTATACCAGGGTGTTAGCAGTGGGAGAAGGTGGGATGGATGCTAGAGATATTGCCAAAATGAAATGACAAAATCTACCTAATTATATAGGATAACAGGTACAATCACGAGATATGTGTCAGTTTAATATTGAAAGGCAAGGAGGAGAGTGTGATTGAAGCCAATAGAGACTGAGAATTTAGCTATGAATTTGATAAGTTTTGAACCTATGAGCAAGGGGAAATGGCATATGTATGAGTATAGGTATGTATATATATAGTATATAATCACACTGTATAAATACATGTATTTATATATTATATTTATATAACATGCAATAACATATGCAATATATAATTATATGACAATATATTAATATATGTTTACATACCCATGTTTCTATAAATATATTTCTATATTCATATAGAAATATATTATATAATATGTAATTACTATACATATGTACTCTCTCTGTCTCTGTATATACATGTGTATACATACATACATAACATATGTGTACGTATGCACACACATACCTCCATCTAGAAATCTGACCTATGGAGCAATAGCAGAATAATGAGGATGAGATACCTGGAGTTTTGGATCAGGATGCTGAAATTTAGAATGCTCTGCCAATACCTTCCAAGGATGTGTTCCTACTTTGTCCCCAAGAAGTCACACCCACAGAAGCTGCCAGTCCTTTAGTGTCATAGAAACCACCCTGCCTGCCGCACCGCACCCCGCCACAACACACCTCCTAGTACTTTGATCCCAGGGAGCCTCACCCAACCCCCTTTCTTGCTTCAGATACAAAGTTTTTTAGTCACAGTTTGATCACAGCATGATCTGGAAGATAATGAATTATATTTGGAGTTAGGTGACCAAGATTCCAATGCAAATTCCCAGACTTACTTCTCATTCCCATTTCAGGCAAATTTCTTTTGTCCCCTTGAGCCTCAGTTTTCTCAACTGTACAATGGGAATAATATTACTAATAATACCTACCTTACAGGGTTGAGGTGAGGATCTTTACTGAATGCGAAACGTTTCGTGACTAAAGAACTCTCTATGACCATAAACCCCATAGAATTTGGAGGAAAGTAGGAACTGAGAATCTCCATGAAAAAGCATTTGATAGAACCTTAGGAAAGAAAGAAACAGATATATATTAAGCACTTATATTTAACAGGCACTATGCTAAGTACTTTATAAATATTGATTCTAACAACAACCACGGGGGAAGTAAAAGTTATTAATGTGTCCATTTCACAGTTGATGAAACTGAGGCAGAAAGAAATTAACCAGGGTCACACAAGTGGTAAGTGTCTGAGGCTGGATTGAACTAAGATCTTCTTGCCTCTAGGCTGAGCTGCCTATCCATTATACCATCTAGCTAGGGTTACCATACAATTCTATCTTCCTTAAAGAAATTAATAAGACTTTTGGGCAGCTGGGTGGTGCAGTGAATAGAGCACTGCCCCTGGAGTCAGAAGGACCTGGGTTCAAATCCAGACTCAGACACTTAACACTTATGTGTGACCTTGGGCAAGTCACTCAATCCCTATTGCCTTGCATGCACACTTCCAAAAAGAAAAAAAAAAAAGAAATAAACTTTCCTTATTGCTGAATGTCCTCCTCATAGAGCTATGTACAAATAGCACAAACTCTGTGAAGTTTCCCCAATGCTGGTATTTGCTTTGAGGACTTGGGCTCAAATCCTTGTTCTGCCGTTCTTCCACAGAGACTATTTTTAACATTCCTCATGTATAGAATATGGGGCTTGTTGATGATGACCAGTGAGGCCTCTTGCTACCTTGCGATCTATACTCTAAGAGGTATCGCTGAGGTGTGGCCAACCTCAGCTTAGAGGAACCCCCTGGTCTATTGGAGCTTGCACTCAGAGGTCCTAGAGACCAGATCAAAGAAGACTGCAGGGAGATTGGTGTGTCAGGCCTGAATTCAGACGCACTTTATAAATATTAATTGTTCCTGGGTGCCCACATTAGGAAATGCCTGGGAAATGCAGTCACTGGTAAATCTCCTCATTTGAGAGGTTGGTTGCTACAAACACAAAATCTTCAAAGGCCAGGAAACTGAACGCACACCAGTCATTCAGAGGGCGGCAGAGAGTTCATGACAACATCTGTCATAGACCAGGTACCTAAACAAACCCAGGGAGCTCTTTGTTCTGGGCTGGGCTGAGCAAATGAAGACTGTCAGAAAACATTTGCCTCAGTACTTCACTCAGGCCTGGGAGCAGCCTGCCTGTCAGGAGCAGAACCTCCTGTTGCTCTCTGGTCTCAGCCAGAGGCTTGGGTGATTGGCAAAAACTTCCATCTAGGAGTCTGTGGTAGGTCCTCACAGCTGTAAGGCCCAATTGTATGGGGTGGTGGCAAAGTATTCAGTTGGTTCAGACTAACGAACAGGATGTGGTCAGGACAGTGGAAGAGGAAGGGACAATTTATTCACAAACCCAAGGAATGTCCCCTTCCTCCCATACTGCCCCCTTCACAATCATGCCTGTATTCTTGGTGATATCCACTCATTTGATAAACAATTATTAAATTCATCCTGTGTGCAAAGTACTATCCTGGGGAATGGGATAATGCAAAATGCAAAAGGATTGCCCCCAGATAACTGTAATGCACAAGATCACACTGGTTTTAGAATAATAAATGAAACAAATAATAAAAAAGAAACTAATTATGGGTAATTAAAATGACCAATCTTGACCCATGCAAATTTTTTTTAAAATGTGCCCATTTTCAATCCAATAGCATGAGGAAAGATCATTTGAGCAACTAGGAGCCCTGGGTGCTCTCCCTTAAAATCTGTTGAAGGATTGACTAAATAAGACTTGGTTTCTGAAACGTTAAGGGGAAATACTGTTCAGTCATTTCATTCCTGTCTGACCCTTCCTGACCCCATTTGAGGTTTTCTTGGCAGAGATAATGGAGTGGTTTTCCATTTCCTTCTCTGGCTCATTTTACAGATGAGGAAACTGAGACAAACAGGGTAAAGTGACTTGCCCAAGGTCACACAGTGAGTAAGTGTCTTAGTTCAGAGGAAATACAGTGTTGCAAAAAGATGAGGAAGCATCATCCTTCCTTTCAGCAGAGAGGTGTGGGGAACTGTGGGTTATAAATACTGCCTATACTGACAGACTTGTGTGTTTACCTAAGCAGATCTTGCTTAATTATTTCTTTATTGGAAGAAAAATTTCAGGGGGGGCGGAGCCAAGATGGCAGCATAGAAGCAGCAACATATCGCAGCTCTCACATAGCCACCCCAAAATACCCATAAAATAGGACTCTAAACCAATCCTGGAACTCCAAAACGCACACAAAGATGCTTCCCACT
>CM053581.1:64829313-64939539 GCA_028627135.1 Pseudochirops cupreus | reverse complement strand
AAGTGACATAGGAGAGAATAGACTGGGAGAGGGGGGAAATACTGGGATGGCTGTTTTGGGGTGGTGGGCAGGGGAAAGACAGGGAGAAAATATGTAACTCAAAAAAATTTAATAAAGAATCTCATATCAAAAAAAAAAAAAAGAAGAAAAATTTCATTCTTCTCCTTTGTGCTGCGGGTAGGTGCACAGTAGGATAGGATTCAGATAGAATTGGGATGAGTACTAGGTATTCCAATATGACAAAGATATTTAAAAAATCATAATAAACTCTGAGGATCAAGGAAGGAGTAATGGAGGAAATGGAGTGGACTATGGGCCTCCAAGGGTGGGTAGGAGGAATTCAGAAGGTGGAAAAGGGAAGGGAGGATATTTAAGGCATTTAGAAGAGGGCCAGAGAAGGCACAGAGCTAGTGGTGGCGCCATCAAGAACAGAAATAAGGAAATAAAAAGGATTCATTGAAGCCTCTTTAAAAACACACAGCAGAAAACCGAAGGATGTTTGGAGGGAAATACAGGCAGGACAGCCTTCAAAATACCATGTCGAATTTATTATATACTTTAAAAAAATTCAAGCTGTATGTAATAGAGGTCTGTGGTTTCATTTGCAAACCTCTTTTTTTCCCCTGTTTTTAAGAAATTAAATAATTTTTTAAAAGTTTAGGCAGATCCAAGAGCTTTTTGATTTGGGGAGCAGTCCTTGAGCAGTATCAGGGTGTGACCTCTGAGCAGAGGTGCATCAGACCCATCCATACTAGATGGTTCGAACCTGCAGGATTGCTCACTTGCTGCAATTCAGACAAGCAAATAGGGCAAAACACTTGACTTAAACGTTCTAGGGGCAGAGCCCTGTGGTAGCTGCTACAAGGAAGAAAGGAGATTGGGTCTCAAGCATTTTAAGCGCTTACTATACGCTGGGCACCGTGCTAAATACTTTCCATATATTTTCTCAGTTGATCCTTGAAACACCCCTAGGAGATAGATGTTATTATTACTCCCGTTTTAAAGACAAGAAAACTGAGGTAAAGGGAGATTAAGTGGCTTGCCCAGGGGCACACAGCTAGAAGGTGTCTCAGGGCAGATTTGAACTCAATGGTCTTTCTGACTCCAAGCCCAGCACTCTATCCTATACCTCCAATGGCCTCTAAAAGAGGAAGGTTAAGACACACATGGAAAGAAATGGAGGATCCAGGTGGAAAGACAACTATGGGGGAAAAAAGAAATATGTAGCAAGACCCTGAATTTCCCTCTGTGTGTACATGCATGTCTAGGCATTTTGTATCTATGCTTGTGTCTGTGTATAATAGAGTTCTGCCTGTAATTGTGTATGAACAAGTTTTTGTTTTGTTAATATTGCTTAGAAGTCAGTTTTTGTACCATTGTATATCAGTGGGAAGAGTTGCATGTTACCACATTCAAAGCTTGATAGAAAGCATAATAGGGGAAGTCTTTGTCTTCTTACCGGCCCCCCCGCCCTGACCCCTAAGAGATGCTGAGAGGGGCAGCTGTTGTGTAGTAGAAGGGGCTCTATGCTAGGAGTTAGGAAGCTGAGTACCATTGAGTACCACCAGTGAGGTGTTACATTGAAGAGTACATTGGGATTCGAGTCAGGAAGACTTGCCTCAGACACTTACCATCTATCAGTCTCTGTCTCAGTTTCCCCAGCTGTGAAATATGGATAATAACAGCAACTACCTCCCAGGATTGCTGTGAGGATCAAAGGAGACAGTGTTTGGAGAGCCCTGCGCACATGCTGTTGTAGGCTCAATGGAGGAAAGTGCTTTTGGATTGAATCTCAGAGGATGGGATACCAGACAAGATTGGGTGGATAGGGTGGACAGAATCCATCTTAACTCTGAAGATTGTGAAAATAAAGGAGTGAAGATGGCATCTGTGACTTTGTACGGGTTGTCCTTTCTGCCTATCATCTATCTATCTGTCTATCAATGTCTCTCTGTCTCTCTTCTCTTCTCCTATCTCTCTCTCCTCTCTTATCTCTCTCTCTCTGTCTCTTTCTCTCTTGCTCTCTTTGTCTCTCCTGTCTGTCTGTCTGTCTCTCTCTCTCTTTTTCCCTATCTTGTATGGACATAGTTGTCTCCCACTTTAGAATGTAAGTTTGAAGGATCTGCCGTCTTCATATCTCTAGTGCTTACCATATTGCCCGGTGCATAATAATTGCCTAAGAAATGCTGCTTGACTAATAGATTTAGATAAGTCCAGTTTGACTAGAACAGAGGGCATGCAAAGGGAATCAATCAGTGTGGGATAAAGATGAACAGGCAAGTTATAGCCAGATTGTGCCCCCTCCCTGTGATAAGAGAATTTGGAGACTCATCACATGGGGCTGACATTTGGAAAGCAGCCTTTCCCCCTTCTTTGAGCTTCTGCTACTTAGAATAGCATGAGAGTTGTAGGAGACCTCTAGTCCCATCCTCACTGCCACATTGTTATTAATATCCTTGTCTCCAATCAGGGGGCCCACAGTGAGGACTCCCCTTCCCATCCTACCCTACACATACCCCTTCCTCCCTTCAAGGTGTTATGTACATAGAAACACATGTATACACATGCATACACTTGCATGTGTGAGTATTCACAAACACACACACACACACACACACACACACATGCAAAGTCATAAGCCACCTGACAGCCTGATGTGATCCCCATAAAGCCATAGCCCTGCTACAGGGAACCCTGAGAGAGGATACAGCTATTTAAATAGAACATAACTGCCTGTCAGAGAGAAGTAGAGACAACAGGAGCCCAGACCTCCACCATCAAAATGTCTGTCAGCGCCTGATGGTAGTTTTTCCCATTGCTCTTATTCCTGAGTAAGTCTCGGGAGGATTGGCCTAGACAGCCAGAGAGCTGACCTTGGCGGGGCCTGTCAGCTGGAATCCAGAGATGAAATCTGTGCTTTGGAAATCGGGGGCCTTGACAACTGCAGGGAGCTCTGGATGGGTGGTGGTGGAAGGGAAAGAGGGAGAGAGGCAGAGAAGGAAGGGGATGGGCCAGGCTGGCTCTGGCCCTTGGCTCTTCCAGGGATGCTATGGCCTCTTCACCCAAAGAAGACAATGCCTTATCTGTTACATGTCGATGTGGTTGTCATTAGGTAGCCGGGAAGATTTCAAACAGATAAACTCCCCTTTGGGATGCCAGAACGCCTTAGCAGACAATTTTAGGCCTTGATTTGATTGATAAATCCTTTGTGACAAGAGAGGATGAAAGAGGCCCCTGGTTTGGAACATATAAATAGGAAATTAGCTGGCAAAGTTGTCAAAGATAATTAACTCTCTGATTCTGCGGGTCTATTCAGGTTGACATCCTGAAATTATTTAGAAATGCACATGTCAACGCTCTGACAGAATTTGGGGCTGATCAGATAAACAGTTTCAGGAGATGCTTGATCGGGAGAGGATGTAAAAGCTTAGCTGGTGTTTTATCAGCATGTACCCCTTTCCTTCTGAAAGCACAGATATCAATTTGGGTGAGTCTGCAAAATGGTGGTGGTGGTAATTGGGGGCAGGAGGGGTTTTTGGCAGGTAGGGAGACAAAGACCCAGTCAGTTTTCAAACAGTCTCTTCCTTCTCCTTTGCCTTTCTAGCAACTGAGGCTAATAGTATTCTCAACTCAGAATCACAGAATCTGAGTTTCCAGGATTTCAGAGGCTCTCTGCTTCAATCAGTACCTTCTGGAGCTTCCCTCCTCTTTTTTCCACATTTCTCTCTGCCCTGACCCACTCAGAAGCCAGAGCCCAATCAGACCAGAGGCCTCTGCGTTCTAATTGAGAATGCAAGCTAGTTCAGAAGGAACCCACTCTCTTTCCTCACTCCTATGCCGCTGGCCCCAGCCAGCCTTGGCAAGGTGAGTACAATGCAGTGTGAGAAATGGAGGAGCTGCCGTTCCATATTCTGTAATGACTTTGAGTAAATCATATGGCCTGACATGCTATTAAAAGGGAAGAGAGCTTTTTGGAATTGGCCTACTGTTATCCAACTTAGTCCATTTAATAGCTGGCCTGTTTAAAACCAAAAGACTTTAAGTGATGTCCTACAGAAAGAACTTTCCTTCATCACAGAACCATAGGATTCCACAACGGAAAGGGACCTTAGGAGAGAGAACATGGGATGTCAGAGTTGAGATGAAACTTAGAACATAGAGCATAGAATGTCTCAACTGAAATGGAATTTAGAACATTTGAGAGGGAAAAAATGGGGAAAAACAGTGAATGATTAGTGTCTAGGCAATTGTTTTGTCTAGACATGTTTTAAAGAGATTACCTAAAATCCTCTCATCCTGACCCTGAAGTCAGTCAACAAGCATTAATTTATTGATTTAATGATGAGGTTTTATATTTATTAATAAATTTATTCATACATTCATGAATGAACGCGGAATGTTGACCAATCATAGTATAACTGTTTTATTTTGAAAGTGGGTTTTGTCCATATCTCTTTCATCAGATTCTGATCAGAAAATTGATGATGGAAATGATTAGAGTAACAATAAAGAGAAAAGATCAGTGTCATGTCCCAGACTATCCTCGGAAACCATAATTAGGTTCTACAAGACCATCCTTGGATGTAAGGGAAAAGGAAATGGAACATAATACTTCTTGTGGGTTGCTTTGATCATGTGACAACCACCTGGGCATCTTTGCAACATCTCTTCAATATATCCCTTTCTCTCATCTGAAACTCCCGCTGCTCTGGTGCACACTTCCCTCTCTTTACACCTGGCTTATGGCAGTAGCCTGCGAGTGGGGCTGCCTGCCACACGTCTCTCCCCATTCCAGTCCAACCTTCATTCATCCACCAATTTTTTTTTATTTTCCTAAAATATAGGAGGTCCAGCCATGCCACCCCTCTCCACAATAAACTCGAGATTAAATACGAAATCCTAAGCTTGGTATTCAAAGCCCTTCATGACCAACCTCACCTACATTCCCAGTCTTTTTATACCTTGCTCTCTCTTCCCCACCATGTATTCCTCAGTCTAGTTACCCTGGCCTCCTTAATGTTCCCACAACTAGATACTCAATATCTCCACTCTGGAGATTTTCTCTGCCTGTCCCCCCTGGCTGGAATTCTCTCTCTCCTTATTTCTAGCTCCTTGTTTTTCTGGCTTCCTTCAAGTCCCCACTAAGATTTCACCTTCTACAGGAAGCCCTTTCCCATCCTTCTTCATGCTAATACCTTCCACATGTTCATCATTCCCAAGTCATTTGCATATAGCTTGCTCATACATGTTTGTTCACTTGCTTTCTCCCCTATTTGATTGCAAAATCTTTTGAAGATGGAAACTGTGTTTTTCCCTTCTTTGAATCTCCAGGACTCAGTACAGTGCCTGGGATATAGTGGGAGCTGGATGAATGCTTACGGACCATCTGACTTTTAACTTTTCAGCTCTTGATCTAAATGGCCTCTGAGATCCTTTCTAGCCTAGATCTAGGAGTCCAGGATCTCTATCTTCTGCTCAAAAATCTCCAATGCATCCCAATTGCCTACTGAGCAAAGTTTAAGCTACTTTACCTAGCAGGTAAAGTCTTCCCCCATCTGGCTTCATTCTCTCTTCCTAGCTTTATCTCATGCTACACTTTCCAAGGGCACAGTGGATAGAATGTTGGGCCTAGTATCAGGAAGACTCATCTTCATGAGTTCAAATCTGGCCTCAAACACTTACTAGCTGTGTGACCTTGGGCAAGTCACTTAACTCTGCCTCAGTCTCCTCATCTGTAAAATGAGCTGGAAAAGGAAATGGAAAACCATTCCAGTATATTTGCCGAGAAAACCTCCAATGGGGTCATGAAGTGTCACATGTGACTGAAACAGCTGAACAACAATCCACTTTCCAAACCAGGCAATCCAGCCTTTAGACCCCCCCCCCCCCGCCCCTTTAGACTTCCTCTCCTTCTTTTCCTATTGAAGCTCTACCTAATGCTATATCCTCCAGGAAGGTGCCTCTGAGCCTCCAAATAACAACCAGCTTTAGACAATGAATTCAATAGCAAAACTGATGAATTGATGTTTAAGAAATGATTGTTGAGTTAAAGAGAGAAAGAAGGAAATGAAGCTACTATATTTGTAGGGAGACCAGTCATGGACAAAGTTTATGTTGTCCCAGAATTCACAAAATTCTAGCTATACCAGAACAAGGTCTCTAGGGCACTGGGTGGATCCTCTGGACTAACTTTAGGGAATATATAGTACATAGGGTTTGATCAACACAAGGGCGTATCCTCATGAATGAGGACATAGAAGTAGGAAGTTAGATGGCAAAATGGATAGAATAGTATATTTAAAGATATGAAAATGAGTTCAAATCCTAAAATGTTAAATGATATTGGGATGAAAATAAATCCCTGTGTACTGAAATGGAGACCTTCCTCCTTCCAGTCTCAGACACTTCCTACCTGTGACTCTCAAGTCAAGTAGGCAAATTAAGTGAAGACCCTTAAGTGGACAAATCACTTAATCTCTCTAAGGTTCAGTTTACTCATCTATAAAACGGGAATAATTATAACAACTACCTCCCAGGGCTACTGTAAGAATCACATAGGATAACACTGCTTTGTAAAGTGCTTTGTAAACACTAACCAAAGGCTATCTATTATTATTTTATATTAAAACTCCAAATTTTTATAGTAACACTGTCTGGCTTCAAAGAGACTGACTGGAGGCATGACCAGTTCAAATATCTGAAAGTTCTTAGCAATTTAATTAGTCCCACTGATTGTATGTGTGGACGTGGTTAAAATCATCTTTTGTTCCCTGGGGTTCTGATAATAATAAGCATTGTATATAAACGCTTCATCTTCAAAGAGATAGAATTCCATTTCTCTTTTCTCTGTAGCGAGTGGCTAATATACTGTTTTGTCTAAGAAATCTTAACCCTTTAAGGAAAACATAAATCTAAGAGAACACTGGCTTGAAATGGAGGACAATATGGCTCTACATCTGGTTTAGCTCCTAACTCTCTGTGACCTTAGGTAAGTCTTTTTATTTTCCAGACCACCTTTTTCCTCTTGTACAATGAGGAGTGAGTACCCTCAACAATGAGACTGTGGAGGGAGGCAGCTAGAGGGTAAAGCACATAGAATACAGTACTTGGAGTCCGGAAAACCTGAGTGCAAATCCTACTTCCAAAATGTTAAAAGATACTCAGATGCCACCACAAAGAGAGCTGCAATAAATATTTTTGTACATGTGGGTCTTCCTCTCACTTCTAGGAGACGGTCTTCATATTCACCTGGAGAGGCTTACACAAACTGATGCTAAGTGAGAAGAGCAGAACCAGGAAAAATTTGTACACAATCACAGACGCATTGTATGTGGGGCGACCAACTTTGATAAACTGGACTCTGCTCAGCAACGCACAGTTATAAGACAACTCTACGAGTCTCAGGATGGTAGGAGATACCTACATTCAGAGAAAGATCTAGAAAGAACAGAGTGTAAATGGAGACTGAAGCAATCTACATGCTAGCCTTCTTTCTCATGTTTGGTTCTCTTTCTTTTTTCCCATTGTTCACTATATTGGTTACAACCCTTCTATACAACCAGAATAATGTCCAATGTGATAGTATTTGTAGATCCTATACTTGATTGTATGCCTTGGAGGGGGGGGGGGGAGAAGGGAAAGAGGGAGGGGAGAAAATTTGAAACTCAAGGGACTGTGGAACTTAATCTTGTAAACTAAAAGTAAACAAACAAATCAATGAAAAAAATTAAAAAAGAAAGAAAAAAAGAAAAAAAAGATACTCAGATGATCACAAATCCTTGGATATGTAAATGGAGACTTTCTTTCCTCCAGCCTCAGACACTTCCTTGACGTATAACCATGGGCAAATTCCTTAGCTTTTCTCAGACTCAATTTTCTCATCTATGAAATGGGGATGATAATAATAACATCTACCATCCGGGGTTGCTGTGAGATTGATGTGGTCTAAGGAGATTAAACCTTCAAAAGAAGCAAAGTGTCTCTAAAGACTTTTCTAGTTCCAGGATAGGTGTAAATTTTCCTCAAGTATATAGGGTCAGTCCAAATTGTGCTTAGTTGGCATTTGATGGTCATTTAACAAATTTAAATGTGACGTTCACTGTATTTGTAGATGTCTCTGACTGCATGTTTTGCTCATTCAAAATGAACCACACAGCTCTGCAAGCAAACTGCCCTATGGAGGCCACGTTATTCAGAGGGAGAAAATTTAGTAAAAACAGTCAATGATCCGTGTCTTCATGACCCAACTAATCCTACATTTTGATTTCAGCCTCTGTTCAAAATTAGCTAAAAAGTGATTTTTCTGCTCTCTGTGGCAATGGCTCTTCTCAAAAGCTGAATGTATTGGAAGCATTTCCCTCCTCCTTGCTAGTAATGTGCATGTTACTTGAGTAACGGAGAAGCCAGGTCTTGGGCACAGCCTTCATTTTATTTTATTTTTTTGAGCCAGGGAGTCTCTTCTATTTCAGGAGTGGGGTGTGTGTGTGTGTGTGTGTGTGTGTGTGTGTGTGTGTGTGTGTGTGTTTTGCCTCCAACAGAGGGAAACTCTTTAAAGAGCACAGGGAGAGACAGCTGACCCTTCAGCCCCACCACATCATTCTGCCCACATGGTCTAAGTGTTTTCCATTATCACTTAATTCCTTAGCTTAATCCCTTTGTTGCCATTTGGGACAGAACTGTTACTCCAAGTTAGTTGTAGAAGGGCACAGGCAGCAGCCACTGCTTTCAGAGGGCACAAGCATCTTCCCACTTTGAGTCTTTCTTTAGGCCAACAACAAACACAAACCAGGAAGATCTTAGACCTATAACTTGTGCCAGGCTGGACATTAACCTGTAACTCTGGAGCTGAGCACTTTAGCAGGACGGAAGGGAAAAGATTCTGTTGAGACTTTGTCAAAGAGTTCTGGATCACAAAGGATCCTGGTTACTCCGATGACTTCACCTGGGTTTCTATGTTCATGTATCCACATTCTCCTGGGTCTTGAGTATCCCTGGAGAAAATTGCAGGTATCAGTTTGCACTAAAAACCACTGGATGAAGGGAGGGAGGGAATAAGTATTTATTAAGTGACAACAATGGTGCCAGGAATTGTACCAAGCACTTTACAAATTTTATTTCATTTGATCCTCAGGACAACCCTGAGAGGTGGGTGCTGTTATGATCCACATTTTACAGTTGGGGAAACTGAGGCAGATATTAACTGACTTATCCAGGGTCACACAGCTAATAAATGTCTGAGGCTAAATTTGAACTTAGGTCTTCCTAACTCTTGGCTCAGTATCTTATAAAATTGTGCCATCTATATTGAAATAACAACAACAATGATAGCTACCATTTATATAGTGCCTTTTCTATGCCAAGTGCTTTATTATTATTATTATTATCTCATACAAATATGAGTATATCAAAGGATGGGCCAGTGATGACTGGGTCCCAAGGTCAGTGATCACTTTGTACCTGACCACACTTTCTGACGCCTGATCTCTTATATCTATGATAGAGCTTGTGGAAGGCTGGAAGTTATAGATTTTAGGAGCTTCAGTTAAGAGATAAAAGGGACCTTAGATATCATCTCTTCCAACACTCTTATTTTGTAGTTAAAGGCAGTGAGTCCCACAGATGTTGGGTGCCATGGTCAAGGTCACATAGAGTAAATGGCAGAGATGGGGTCTGAAATGACATCCTCAGACTCCAGACTCAGCCCTCTTTCCAGTACATGGTCTGTGGGCTTCTTATACAAATTACATTTGGGGTCTGAGGGTTGGCTGTTGACTAATTGCAAAACAGTTGATGATAAATGCCTCTATCTAAAATCCATTCATACTGTCTGTACAATCCCCAAACAATCTCACTTGCCCTAAAATTGTGTCAAATTGAGAGTGTCATTTAAAGAGGGTTTGAGGTGGAGTTAGGAGACCCATGTGTGAGTTCCGGTTTTGAAGCTGACTATTTATGTGGCTTTGAAATAAATTCCTCTCCTTTAGCTTTCATTTTTTCATCTGTAAAATGGGTGTAATAATGTTTGGGCTACTGACCTCTCACATTTGTGAGTGCTTTGTAGATAGTCAAATAGTATAGAAATATCTTTGCACTGTAGAGACCAAACCAGTCAATTGGTTGACTTCAGGTTGTGTTTTTCTTTCCCTTTTCAAGGAGCCACAGCTAAGGCTGGATAGTGGCATGGGCACAGAATTCGGCCTGCTTTTTAACCCCTCATCCTAGACTGCATTCTGGAAACATCCCAAGGATCAAGCAAATCTAGGAAGGACTCCTCTATGCATTTAGTTTATCTCCAATACACTCTAAGAACTATTTACTCTTTGCTTTATTGGCCCCAGGCCCTTTTAAGAGGTCTGCAAAGTGCCCTGGAGAGGGAGAAGGAGCAAAGGAGAGTGTGGGATTTGGCACTGATTTCAAATTCCCAGACCTGTACCTCTCCACTTCCATAAATCAGCAAATTTGGGGGAGGCTGGGAGGAGAAGAGAGGAGAAGAGAGGAGAGGAGAGGAGAGGAGAGGAGAGCATCGTCTGAATTTTACACCTGAGTCACAATGAAATCTGGGGCCAGGTTTCCAGAGTGCTTGTTTCTACAGAAAGCTGAGAAAGCAGAAAAGCAGCCTGGCATTAGTGGGGAAGAGAGATTCACACATTTAAAAAGAGATGGCAGGGTTGGAAATGAATGTTTACTTGCAATCTCCATTTTTAATAATAATAAAAAAAGGCTGTGGAATGTCTTTGAGAGCCTCACACCAAGCCTAGAGGAGCTCTAATGAATTTCCCTTCATAGGGAAAAAGCTCTTTCTTTTTCATAAAAATGACAGAGAAAATATTTAGGGCTATATATCTCTAGCCAGAATGTCTGCACTGGAGTGGGTGTCACTTTAATAGGGCCATTAGAAAGAGGTGACTGTTCTATCCCTCCTAGGAACCCCTTTCTCAATGCATCTTTCCACCCCCAGCCAATGCATCTGTCTGTTTGATTAGATTGCTTGGAAACCTGGGTCCTTATCTTCCCTTTGGCACCAATTAAATCCACTCCACCATTTGGGAAAGCTATTTATCCTTCCTTCTTGGCCATGTCAATATGGGGGCATTTTAAACATATGTGCCATCTGCTTCTGTCACCAACAATCCTCTCGTGCTCATTTGCATGGTAGCAAAGATACGTAGATATACATGTGTGTCTACGTACATATACATCTATGCATATACCTATGCGTATCTATATCTCTCCATAGAAAAAGATACATACATCTGGAGAGACACAAAGAGAGACAGAGACAGAAAATGAGACTAAGAATCAGAGAGATTTTAATCTCAGATTATCCCGGGGCCAGAACATGAATTCTCAGAGCTAGAACAAGCCTTAGAGGCTGGCATAGTGAGGTGGATGACTACCAGATCACATCAGGGAGTATTCTATTCTTTTGAGGGGTCAATATTTTAGGAATGCCATTGACTGACAAGCTGTGATTCCAGAGAAGGGTGCAAAGGAAGGGGAATGGTCTTGAAGCCTTGCCATGTGAAAATCAGTTGAAAGAACTAGAGATTTCTCTCTTGGAGGACAGAGGCAGCTAGGTAACAGAGTAGATAGAGTTCTGGGTTTAGAGTTGCATTCAAATTCTGCTTCTGATCCTTGCTTGCTTTGTGTGTAGGAAAGTTACTTAACCTCTCACCCTGTTTTTTCATCTGTAAAATGTAGATCATGATAACAGCTACCTTGTAAAGTTGCCAGAAAGATCAAATGAGATAATATTTGTAAACTTTAAAGTCTGTATGAATGCTAGTTAAGAGGATGATGATGGTGAAGACTTAGAAGGGACATGATGACTACCTTCAAGCATTTGAAGGCAGACTCAACTTGTTCAGCTTGAACCTAAAAGGCAGGCATACAGACAATGGGTGGACTTTGCAGAAAGGCAGATTTGGACTCCAGAGGAGAAAAAAGATCCCCAACAAATAGAGCTATTCAAAAGTAAAATAAGCTAGCTCAGTAGGTAGTGAGTTTCTTGTCAATGGAGGTATTAAAGTGAAGAATGAATGGTTAACTCTTGGGGAGATTGTAGATAAAGTCTTAGTGCTGGGTAATCCAGATGCTCTCTGAGGGCCCTTTCATTTCTCTAGTTCTGGGATATGTGTATATATATATATATATATATATATATATATATATATACACACACACACACACATATATATGTATATATATATACACACACACACATACATACATATATATACACACACACACATATACACACACATATATATACACACACATATACATATCTATATACACATATATATACATATATAAAACAGTAACTCAGTCTTATAAAGGGGGATAAACCATATACATCTCTCTCTCTGTACATATATATCTGTACATATATAACTGAGTATTATAAAGGGGAATAAACTTGTCCAAGTCCTCATTGTGCCCAAGGCAGAGCTTGGTCTTGAACCAAGATGTCCCCTCATTCCTAAGCTAATTTTCTTTACACCATCCAAAAGGCAGGGTGGGGAGGAGGGCCAAGGCAACACTGCTTCACAAGGCCTCCTTGAGGCATGTTTGGAAATTGGAGGAGGGGGGCAGTGAGAAGTGCTTATGTGTATGCTGAGACAAGAGGCCCTGAACAAGCAGAAGTCAGAGATTCTTATTCAGAAAATGCTTTGACCCCATTCTCAAAGTCTCCTGGTCTTCCATCTCTTACTCTTAAATGTTAACTTCTAGGGGAGCAGAGGAATAGTTCCTGTTCGTGTGGCCCACCCAGCTCAGCTCCTGAGGCAACCCTATCTCTTTACTCCTATAGTTTCAGAGCCAAATTGACCCACAGGAAACTTACTCTTTTCAAGCTGTTTTGAAAACTTTCTGAACAAAATTCAATTTTGTGATTATAGGCTTTTAACAGGACTAGGCAAGGAGATAGATGTGAATAGAAAAGCAATTCCAGGGGACTAAAGTGGCTGTATTTGTGCTGTTCCCTCTGGCTAACCATCTCTCACTTCTACTTTTCCTTCCTCCAGGTTAGGAGCCCCAGGGGACGACTGTGTGAGAGTGCATTCTGTTAGTTACTGCTCATGAGCCCCAACCAGTGTATTCACCTTTACTAGTCACCTACTAGACACAATTATCTCAAAGCAAAGATATTTACTGAGAGAGTATTGTTGAAAGCAGTTACAAAATGTTAGTGTTATAAACCTGGGGTATGCTCTCATAAAAATATTACATGGAATGCCGTAGTAGATAGTTAAACAATTAGAGAACACATATGGTCAAGGCAACTTACTCTGATGTTTCAAGGCCTCTCCCCCAATGTGTTTCATCTGCTCAGCACTCCTTATGCTCCTCTCTTGGGCTCATCATCTCTGCTGGTAATGTTGCTCTGCTCTCCTTCTGGTCTGGCTTCTGCCCCTACTATTGTGTGTGTACATGCGTGAGTGCATGTGTGCATGTGTATGTGCATGCACTCTAAAGAATTGATGTCACAGCAAATTTGGAACTCAAAAACTTGTAGAACTGAATGTTGTAAACTGATGGTAAATAAATTAAAAAAAAGACTTGTCCCCCTATCTCAGCTAGTCTGGAAGTGTAGGGGCTACTCACGGGCCTGATCTCATTATTGCTTGGCAGAGAAGCTTTGACTCCGTCTATTTTCAACTAAGGCTAGTTTGCCCTCCCTTAGGCAACCCTCTTCACCTCCTGAGAGATTAGAGGTGACATTACCATTAATGTAGATACTTATCTGCTTAGCTCACTGGAGCTCAGAACTCCAGAGCTCAAAGAATCCACTAGTTTCAGCCTCCCTGGTATCTGAGACATGCACTACCCTGCCCCGCCTTGCTGCTATTGTTCTATTGAATTGCTTCTATATAAAGGGATTAGTAATTTCTTAAGTATATATGGATAGTGGTATGCCTCCTCTTATCTACTAAATGTTAACATTTCTCTAGCTTTTGGATTTGATCTTTTCTTCTCTATCTGTGTTCTCTCCCATAGTGATGTGATTTTAATTCTCTGGCTTCAATGACCAGTTGTATGAGAGTGGTTCCCAAATTTCTATTTCCAGCTGTGGCCTATCTACCAACCACCTGTCTTGCATTTCCCAGCATCCTCTGGGCATCTCCACCGGGATGTCCTACTGGCACTTTGAAGGGGATGACACTCATTGGATGTGTAAGTCCTGCTCTCTCTGTTAAGAAACCAGTCACGTTACATTACCTCCTACAGAGAGAAAGAGAAATATCACAAGGCAGTAAAGGTGGCTTGCCTAATTGAGAGGTGCTGAGAAGTAGTGCATTAGCAGATCAGGGGAACGAGACATCACTGAGATTTCTCCAATAAACCTAAGTCCAGCTACCTGTATGACCCTGGGCAGCTCTGTTAGTGCCCCGAGGCAACTTACAAAGACTATAAGTTACAAATGACTTGTCAATTTGCACTGGTGAAGAAAGTTTACATACTAAGAGTTGCCCACAACAAGGAGAGAATGGGTCCTTGTGTAAAGAAAGTCTCAGGCAGGATTTGAACTTGGGTTCTCCTGATTCCACGGTCAGGGCTCTAACCACTGCACCACCTAGTTGTCTTTCCCTATTAGACTGTCAGCTCCTTGATGGTGGAGAATGTTTTGTTTTCCTGTATTTGCATCTCCAGACTTAATGCGGAGGCTGGCCCAGAGTAGGTGCTTAATAAAGGTTTCTTGACTGATTCATTGACTGAACAGGCAGAGCCAGTCTTTGAATTAGGGTCTCATAATTCCAAAGCCCACGTCCTTTTGACTACTTTATGCTTCATTTTACTACAACAGATAGATGACTATGTATTTCTCAATTCAACCTTATTGCCCCAGAAGAGACTGGCTGCTGTGAGGTCCCTGCCCTTTCCTTGTTTCAGGAACAGTCTACAAATTGGCCTATTTTCTGTGCCTCATCCCATCCCTATGTCTGCCCCAAGAGGTTCTGTCCTGTTTTGTGTGGCATACTTTCCTATCCTCACTGTACTTGGGCATCTTGCCCAGGACAGAGCCCTCAACATCATTTCATGAACATGGCCTCAAATCATTGTGCCCCAAACTTCTGCAGCTGGATCAGACCCACAAATGCTCATCAATGGAAATTCACTGGGCTCTAATGAGGTTATTCACTCCTGTTCTTTGACTCTATGAAGGGCCAAGCTTTAAAAGATCTAAGCCAACAAAATGGAAAAAAAAAATCTAAAACCCTATGGGGCTCACACAGTGAGTCAGAGAGCAAGAGATTATTGCTGGCACTGCATTCAAAACAATCCCTGCCTTTGAAAGGCTAGACCTTGACAGCTCTGCGTTGGGACAAAATGAGGAGGCAATGAGATCCAACAACTCATCCCTTGTTGTTCCAGTATGGCAGTGCCTGCTTCAGATGGTGCTGGGAGAGAGAAATAAATTACAAGAGAACAGTAGCACCCATTCCATGCACACGCGCAAGCACACACACACACACACACACACACGCACACATTCTTTTCATGCACACTCATAAGTAGGAATGTGGAAGGGAGTTGGAAATGTGTTTAAGGACTTTTTTTCTGGTTAGAAGAAAAGGATATGGTTAAGGTGGGGAGGGGGAGAGCAAAAACAACTTTAGGAAAATGGAATAAGAGCGAGGAATGGGGCAGGGAGGGAGCCATGCTGATCTGGGTGTGGTTGACTTACTACCTGTCAATCACAAAGGTAGATTTGAGGTCCAGCAGTCTGGGGATTGTCTTCTTTCACTGGGCAGGAAGGGAATGGTTGACGTGAAGTCATTAGATCACAGAATGTTAGAGGAGGAGGGGACCTTGAAGATCAGAAGTACTTTATTTTACAGTTAAAATTTACAGTTAAAATACAGAAGTATTTTACAGTTGAGAAAAATGAATCTCAAATATGATAGATGTCTTATCTGGTGACCAGAACTGATTATGGAGCAAGTATCTGAGTCCAGGCCCTCTGACTTTGTTTACAAATCTGGGTTTTCTGAGTCCAAATCTAGGACTCTTTCCAACCCACCCTGGGTGGTAGGAATGGAAAGGTAAAGATGAAATAAAGGTGGTAATTACATTAGCATCAGTAAGAAGAAGTATGAGGCAGGCTACTGAATTTAAGTGATTAAATACTGAAGATACACTTCTTGTATCATCTTTAGTTACTGTAGCCTGTCCATGTTCTCTCTTCTGCCTCTTTCCCCCTCTCATCTAACAGCATTATTGCCTCATGTTTGTAGGAAGGAAGAAAACAAGCATTTATTAAGCAATTCCTAGTGCCAGGTGCTTTGGTAAGAGCTTAGAAGATAGTATCTCATTGGATCCTTGCAACCATCTTGGTAGGTGGGGGTTGTTACAACCCTCATTTTGCAGAATTTTGAGAAAACTGAGGCAGAAATGACATGTTCAGTGCCATACAGTGTCTGAGACTGGATCTGAACTCTTGTCTTCCTGATACTAAGCCCAGTGCTCTAGCCTCAGAACCACCATAGTAGCCCCTGACTGGTCTCTCTCCTGCATTCTCCTCTCTAATCCATATTGCACAAACCATCTTAAATACTGCCTTTATCATGTTATTTCCCTGCTCAAAACCTACCAGAGCTGGATTGTGCGCAGTCTGAGCTCATCAACCCTTTCTCACTCAGCTCAGCCTTGCTCCCAGAGCCTACTATATAGTCTTCCCAACAGCAGGCACTTGACAGATGTTTCTTAAATGAATGCAAACATTTCATTGCCAAGTCACCATTGGAGTGTAGGAAGCTTGGTGGATAGAGCCCCAGACTTGAGGTATAGTCGACCTGAGTTCTGAACCTTGTCTTATATGCATACCAGTCATATGACCATGATCAAGTTACTTAATTTCTCTAACCTTGGTTTCTACATCCATAAAATGATGACAGTAATTTAGGATAAGAGTAGTGTCTACCTTAGAGGAAGGTTGTGAAGGTCAAAGGAGATGGTATATGTAAATCACTCAGAGTGATGAACAAGTACCATATTATGAGTAATAACAAGTCCTCAGCCTAACTTTCAAGGCTTTTTTCATAATCTAGCTAATCTTTCAGTCTTTTCACCTGCTATACAAATTCTCCATTCTCACCCAATTGGTCCCATCTCTGAAGCCATGAGAGCTGTCTTTCTTTGCTTCTGTGAATTTGCAACCTCCTGATCCCACCTACCATCTATCCTGGCCTTCAAGGCTGTGCTCAAGTCTCCTCAGAGAAGGACTTGCTGCTTGCCCACTTCACATCTCTCTGGCCCATTCTCCTCACCCACGAAATGAGGGGCTGAGCCAGATGTCTCCTTAAGCTCCTTCTAGAACTGAAATCATGAGCCTATGGATTTGCTTCTGGTCCACAGCGAATCAGTCATTCCCTGAACATTAAGTACCTATTGTATACATGACACGGTGTTGGGCATTTGAAGAAAGACATTACTCTATTGTTCAGTTCCCACCCTCCTGGAGAGTGCAGTTTAGCAGCCAGATGGAACACAATTACAATTGGAGGATCAGCTTGATAGTCCAGGGTGCATTTTCAAAGTAGGACGATGACAAGATGTCTTCTCTGTGTTGTTTTTGTTCCCGACCCTCAGAATTCAGCTCCTAAAAGGCGTTGCAATTTTATGGGAGAAATTTTTATCTTGTTCTTAGAAAACCTTGGTTCAAGGCTCAGCTTGTTCTCTTTTAGAAGCCACATAACTTTGGGTAAGTTTTCAGTGAAATGGGAAGAGATCATTTCTTCCCTAATTTTAAAGATGAAGAAGCTAAGGTCCAGAGAGGTGAAGCAATTTACCCAAGGTCACATAGCCTATAAGTGGAAAAAGTAGCATTCAAACCCAGGTCCTTCGACTCCAAATTCCAGATTCTTTCTACTCTCTTTGCCCTTCTTCCTTTACAAGGAGGAAAGCATTGTAATATTTTTGTGGCAATAAGAGATATTAAATGTTTCAGCTCTCACTTTAGGAATCTGGATTTCCCTGGACACTGATCCTGACATAGGGGAAATGGTTGATGGGCACTGATCTGGCAGGAAGGGTCATAGAGTGATAGTGTCTTGGAAGTAGCCTTGCTAAGTAGTGAGGAAAGGTAGCTTCAGAAGGCTAAGTGCAGGCAGCCAGACTCCTACTAGACTATAGGCCCCTTGAGGACAAGAGACAGTGGTGTTTTCATCTTTGTGTATTCCCAGAACTAAACTCAAAGTAAATGCTTAATAAATGTTCGTTGAATTGGCTTGAGTTGTATCGAGTTGCAAGTCCCTGTTTCCCCCTCCATTCCTCTGGCTGTGGGATTGCTAACAGAGCTTCTCGGAACAAGCCACAAACACAGCTGTGTCTGTTGGTTTGTCTCATGGGGTTGGAGATCCTAGTTTGCTAAGTTTTAATCATACAAATATTTGCACTGTGCGGAGTTCACATGTCCCACAAAGCTCTTAATCCCTGGTTGGCCATCCCAGGCAGAATGCTGAGCCTCCACCAGGACTTTCTTAGTAAACACCGAGGACTCAAATTTTTTTTTTGCCACATGCCCCCCACAGGATCTGATAAAGGCCCCTTTCTCCCTGCCAGAGAGATGGGCCCCTCTCACTGTGTACACAAGCTGCCGCTGGCGATCAATCAGTTGTTAAATACTGTCTGGGCAACACCAGGTCAAAAGGGGAGAGTTCTGTGGCCATCTCTGTTTGGGAGGAAAATTCACTTTCCGCCTCCAAAAGTGGCCATTTCCGTGCCTTAGGGAAGTTAAAATTGCATGCTAACTGAGAAGTGAATGCCAGGCTCTGCAAATGGAAAATAACATGAACAGTTTACATTTTCTTAGTACATTAAAATTTGTAAAACCTCTTCCCCGCAGACATCTTGCAAGGTAGATAAGTCAATGTTCTTCTTCCCCATTTTAAAGATGAGGTAACCAATGTGCAGAGAGGTAACTTGTGGGCACATACCTGGTATTTGGAAGAACTGGGACTGAATCCAGGTCTAGCATTATGGTCACTAACAAAGACCACCAACCAACCAATCAGCCAACATTTATTAGTTCTATGTACATTAATAAATAAGCCAGGCACTAAAATATTAATAAATGTGCCTGGCACTGTGCTAGGCTCCGGGGGTACAAAAGCAAAAATGAAACACTATATCACATTGCTATCTGTAAAATAATAACTCACATTCACACTGTGCTTTAAAATTTATAAAGCTCTTTCCTTACGATGCAGGCAGCCTGCTGCAATGGAAATAGCACTATATTTAGAATTAAAGGACCTGGGTTCAAATCTCAGATCTGTTACTACTTTTGAACTTTGGCCAAGTAATTTAAATTTTCTAAACCACATTATAAATGAGATGACATAAGAGGGTTCATGCATCTATGATCATATAAGCCCTATAAGACAGGTAGCAAAAGAATGCTCATGTTTGGCAGAGGGGGAAACCGATTCTCAGAGAGCAATAGTGACCTATGGGCAGCTAAGTAACTGACAGTCATTCTGTTTCTAAATGCCACATTTAGACTAACTGCCCCTTTGGGGCTCAAAAGAGGACCTTCTTAGTTTGATGTTGTGATGTGGGGTGGTGAAACAGATAGACCAGTGGTTCTCAACCTTCCTAATGCCACAACCCTTTAATACACTTTGTCATATTGTGGTGACCCCCAACCATAAAATTATTTTTGTTGCTACTTCATAACTATAATTTTGCTACTGTTATGAATCATAATGTAAATATCTGATATGTAGGATGTATTTTCATTGTTAAAGATTGAACATAACCCACATTTTGAGAACCATTGAGATGGAGTGCTGAGCCTGGTGTAAGGAAGATTCATCTTCGGGAATTCAGACACTTTACTAGCTATGTGACCCTGGGCAAGTCACTTAAGTATTTCAGTTTCCATTTGTAAAATGGAGATATTATCACCTACCTCCCAGGCTTGTTGTGAGGATGAAACAGGAGTAAAGTGCTTAGCAAAGTGAGTGCTATATGAAAGTTATTATTATATTAAGTTGCTTTCCAAATCACACTGACTTCAGCTGAACTGTATAGGCCTTCTCTGAGAAATCTAGAGAAAACTCAGAAAAAATATATATATATATATACATATATATATATATATGTATACACACACATACATACGTGTATATATATATGTATACACACACATACATATGTGTGTGTGTGTATATATATATATATATATATATATATATATATATATATATATATATATATGGACAGAGAGGAATAGGTAATTGATATGATGCTGACCAGGAGTGTGCTTGAAAAAGTGGCTCCAATTCTGAGATTTTGCATAACCCTGGCTTCTGCCTGTTCTGGTGGGAGAGAATAATAGCTTTTCTTAGCAAATCAGAACAGCATTCTGATCCTCTGATTGTGTCCCCCTAGGTAAGTGAATTCAACTCTATGAACCTTAGTAGCCCTATTTTTAAAATGGGGATAATTATATTCTACCTGGGGCAGTTAGGTGGTACAGTAGATAGAGGGCTGGGCCTGGATTCAGGAAGACCTGAGTTCAAATCCAGCCTGATACTTACTAGCTGTATGACCCTGGAAAAGTCACTTAACCTGTTTGCCTCAGTTTCCTCATCTGGGAAAGGAAATGGCAAACGAATCCTGTATCTTTGCCAAGAAAATCCCAAAAGGGGTCATGAAAAATCAGATACGACTGAACAACAACAAAATTCTGTCTACCTTATAAAAGTGCTATGAGAGAAGTGGTTTGTAAATCTTGAAGGATTATAAAAATGAAAAATATTTCTATTATAGTATCCTCAGTAATTTTAAGATGCCTTGCCCCTGGCATGCAATGTGATTGTTGAATGAATGAATGAACTCTGTGTCTGGCTGTTGCCCTGTACAGGCAGGTAAGAGGGATTCAGGAGGAGATACGGGTGGGTGGGGTGGGTATGTTGAATTCCACCAAAGATAAAAAAGGAACTTAAAATCCCATCTGGTGTCTCTAAATCTCAGGATGCCCTGTCATCATCACTCTGCTGACTTTCCCTACCACTTGCTCTTCTCACAGATTGCCTTTGGTTCATTCTGAGGAAAGAGGAATAACACCTCAGCTGTCTGCTGGGTCACTTCACAGTTCTGTTACTGAGCTATAAAACCGAAAAGTCAAATACCTTTCAGCACCATCCTTGTCTCTGGGAAGCCATCCTTCCACACCAACCCACAGATGGTCAGGACTTACACGGAACATGTGTGACTCTTGAGACTAACAGGAGTAATGGGCTGGGACCAGAGCCTGGGGGAAAAGGAGCCAGAAGAAGCAGCTACTTTCTAGCCAGGAGAACAAAGATTGACCCATCTTCTTACTGGATCCCTTGCTAAAGGAAAGAGAAGAGAATTTCTTGGATACCAGATTGTTGGTGTTAATGGGACTACTGTTTAAACAGAAGCAGAGAATGCCACTCAGATAAGCTAAGCAAGACCCTGAGCACTTCCCTGTTTTTGTAAGAACCAAATAGTAAAGAAGGAAGAAAAAAAAGGAGGAAAAAAAAGACATTAATTATTAATAGGGCCTGAGTGTGAAAAGTGAGGCGCAAGCCTTTTTAACACTGTGTGAGATCAGCACTAGAAAAAATGGGCAGAGATTTAATTGTTTCATTGACTTTCTCCAAGGAAGTATTGAGTCATCAAATCCAAACTCAGAGGGCAGATGAAGAATTCACGTGGAACATTTTTTTAAAGGAGATTAATTTGTAGTTTATGGTTCTAACGATCTCTTTGGTGGCTGAGCTCAGATCTATATACAACACAGGCTTTAGAACAGAACCAGACACTGGGTTTGCTGTGGTGTCTTAAGCCCTTGTTTTAAGATGAGGAAGGATATGAATGTCTTTTCTGGTACCCATGGACATGACGCTTAGGGTAAAGCTGTAAGTAGCAATTTTGAATATTGGAGCAGGTGTATTGGAGCGGGGGCGGTATCCACCTGGTGTTCAGTCACTGGGAAGAGGAAGCTCAACCAAGAGCATCTTGAAGTGTCTGAGATGCTAAAGTATTAGGTGCTATTGAATAGCTAGAGAGTGAGGCAGGAAACAGGGAGGAAATGTGCCCCTGATTAGTCAGTTGTTGCTATTTAAATTTTTCATCCAGGGATGATGCCCTGACCACTACACCTTAGTTACATTAAGACGATGTTGTTAACCAAATGATACAGTATTCTTAAAGCTATTGCAACTTTAGGAGACATTAAGAGGCGAATAGGCTACAGTGGAGGAACTCATTGAAGAAAGTGGAGATGTGTAGCCTGGAAAAGTGAAGACATGGAGGAGAAGGAAGAAAGGGTGATAATTGTATTTGAAGGGATACCTCATGGAAGATTTTTATAAGCACTGTAATTAGAACAGAAGGAACAAGTTGGATTTCTTACAGCTCAAGAACTGACTGCAAAGGAATAAGAATGGAGCTGCAAGGAATCCATTTGTGGTGACTGGCATGAATTCCTGAGGTGGAGCAATTTCTTAGGACTTTGCTAGGAAAGCTAGGTGGGGTCCCAAAGGAGGCCACTACCCAGTGGCAGATGGCGAATGGATATGGCTTCAGGTTTGCTACAAGGAAGCCTGCCAGAAAGATTTGGTTTGTTAAGCACTAGGATGATTTTGGCTTGGCATATGGACTACCTCAGACATAGTTCATCCTTGACAGGAAACATACCTGCTCCCAAATCACAACCCAAGGGGTGTACATTGTGAGTGAGTCTGAGTCCTTCCTCATAATAGCTCACATGGATATGACACTTTATAGTTTATTAAGACCTTTACATACATTATCTAATTTGATCTTCACAACAACAACCCTGTAAGGTAATTCTTGTTCAGTCTTTTCAGTTTAGTCCAACTCTTCATGACCTCGTTTGGGATTTTCTTTGCTTTCCCTTTCCCTTTTCCTTTTTCTGATCATTTTTATAGATGAGGAAACTGAGACAAACAGAGTTAAGTGACTTGCCAAAGGTCACACAGCTGGCAATTGTCTGAGGCCAGATTTGAACTCATGAAGATGAGCCTTCCTGATTCTATCAACTGTGCCACCTAGCTGCCCAGAAGGTAGCTTTTAGTATTCCCACTTTACATATGAGAAAACTGAAGCTTAGTGAGACCATAAGACTTGCTCAAAGTTATACACTCAGTTAGTGATTGAAGCAGGATTGGAAATCAGGTCTTCCTTACTTCTATAGTAATATGCTATAGCATATTACCCCTCATCCCCCTTTATGTCTCAAATGGAGGATTTGTATCATTATAGACTCCAATTTAATGTATGACAGGGTTGGCAGATAAAAGAGTGACCAACCAAAAGAGAAGAGCAGGACCACTGAAACATTGAAACCAAGTGACAGGCTCCTCCCATAAAAGAGGAGAGTGCTGGATCCTTTGAAGCAGAAATAGTTTCTTGTACTCCAAGAGAAGATGATATCAATCCTTGAGTGAAATCAGAATACATATCAAAAGGTAAGAGAAGAAGGAAACAGGCCAGTTAAAATACTGGGGATTGTTTGCCAGAAAAGGGGAGGGAAGGGAGGGAAGGAATTATAGTTGTATTCAAATGTTCAAAGGACTCTCAAGTGAATAAGAGTTGAGGTTTTTTCTTTCTGGCCACACAGGATCAAAGAAGACACAAGAGGAGACAAAGAAAAAAAGGGAAAAACAGACATTTACATGATAACTTTATTATGTATTTAAAAGGAATAGCAAGTTGTACATAAAGATTTACAGTTTCATGTGTAATCATCTTTTTTTATTATGCTATGTTATGGAAATGCTTGTTTTATTCCATCAATTAAAAATAAAATAAATAATTTTTTTTTAAAAAACAGGAAGTTACAAAGAAGAATACTTAGGCTTGCTATAAGGACAAACTCCCTAATAAATAAAACTGTCAGAAAATGGAATGGGCTGCCTCTAGAGGAGATGAGTCCCCTATGACTACAGGTCTCTAAGTGATGGTGAATCACTTGGGTTATGGTAAAAAAAAAAATACTGTTTAATGAGTGTTTGAATTTGATGGCTCTTGAAATCTGTCCTCATTTGGAGACTCATTCCTCTCCATTTTTGCTACCTAGATTCTAGGAGGAAAGTAAAGATTCTTCCCTTTGGGGGATAAAGGGAAAGCAAGTCACAGAAACACATATTGGAAAACCTTACTAGGAAGAATGCCCAAAGCTTCTGTTCATGGTTCCATCCTGTCTGCCATTTTGGAGCACATGATAATGTGAGAGACCCAGATCAGAGAGTGAAGTATATTCTTTCCCCCAGTAGAATGTAGTCTTCATGTAGTCTTCATTGAGAATTGGGATCGTATTCATATTTAATCTTTGTAGCTCTAGCATCTTGTACAGTGCCTGGCACATGGTAGGCACTTAATAGATGCTTGTTGAAAATAATGGCTTGAAATTTCTGGCTAGGCGTCACTTTAAGTGTGGAGGTCAGGAAGAAGGATGCTCTTTCCCAGGGAGAGATGAGAAGGGACTGGATAAATGTTGCAGCTGAGGAGCTGGACAAAAATAAAATAAAACAAAACAAAATAAAATACTAAAATAAAATAAAATAGTAAGCGGAAGAGAGGAAAAAGGCAACATTTGACAAGGGATTGAACATTCAACAAACTCAATGCTATTTGATTAATGCTTACTTATCACCTGGTGTGTTTGGAGGAATGCAAGAGACACTGAGGGAAACTCTCCTCCCCCTGGTTATGAGCTTTCTTCTTGGGATTCACGTACTAATGTTTTTCATTTCTGTAAAGCACTTAATACTTGTTGTATCTATGAATGACAGGCAGAGGGAGTTAGCTTGTCCTTCCCTTTTAAGGATTTTGGAGGCTTTTTCTTTGGAGTGCTGGGAGGCAGGCTTTTTAGAGCTTCAGGACCCTTTGCATTCCTCAGCCCCAATTGTTAGAGACAATGCCAGGTAGCGAAGGGTGGAGCCCACTCACAGGGGTCAGAACAGCAGCAGGTACCAGGCGTGGAAATGGGAGCTCAGCAGAAAAGTGGTAGATGACATTTGCAGAGGCAGAGAGCAGCATCAGAGGATAGGATTGTCATAATAGAGGCAGAGGAGAAGAGTCAAGGCAAAAATGCTGCAGGACAGTGCAAAGAACTGAACACTTTACCCTGACCATCCTTTTCTCTAGTTCCTCATTGCTGCAATATTTATCAAGAATTTCCTTCTCTATGTCTCTAGACTTTGCTTTTCTTCATTATTCCTATTTATAACTACCTACCAATTCTTGGAACTGTTTAGGCAGAAAATAATAGAGATACACTGTTTTATTCAGTCCTTTCTCATCTGATCTCTGCCCTTGAAAGGAAAGTCTGCTGTCACTAGATCTTTCATACAATCCAATTCAACAAGCATCTATTAAGGACCTACTATGTGCCAGTTTGGGGAGTAATGTCACAACATCAAGGCATAGCTGGTTGCAAAGGACTAAAATGTTTCTTATTTAATTCTCTTCACAAACTCTCTCTTGCCTATCTTTCTGGTCTCCTTACACTTTACTCTCCCCTGTCTTCCTCTCAATCATTCTCTTCCTCTTCTCACCCAACCATTCTTCCATCCAGCCATATTGCCTGACTTAGTCTGCACACATGATGCTCCAGTTCCTGTCTTTCTGCCTTGCATTGTTTTTCCCCCATGAATGGAATTATCCCCTCTTCATCCCTGCCTCTTGGAAAATGTGATCTCCTTCCAGATTTAGTTCAAGTGTCACCTCGTACCATGAAGGCTTTCCTGAACCCTGTAACTACAAGGTCCTCCCCCTCCAAAATGACTTTGGATTCATTGTGTATGTGTTTTCATATGTATGTATGCATGTATGTATAGTATATATATATGTGTGTGTATGTATAGATAGATACATGCATATATATTTATATACACATTGTCACCTGCATTAGGATATAAGCTCTTTGAAGGTGGGGACTTTCATTTCTGGCTTGAGTATTCTCAAGGCTTATCACAGTGTCTAGCACATAGTGGATATTTAATAAGGACTTGGCAATTGGTTCCTTGATTGATTGCTCAGAGGAGGTTTCCCCAGCTATGACACAAGACAGACGTCACTAAGCAAACTCTTCCTCCCCAGAGAGTGCGAGTTTAAGAGAGCAGAGGTTGCATCTGTTGGTAATGAATGCAATTCTATTGCTTGATTTTTCCTTGGCATATCCCTTGTTCTTTTATCTCAGTTCAATACTTGGCCCTTTGATTTGTGGCTCCAGCCTGGTCTATTGGTGGGGAATGCATTGGATGGGAGTCATGAGAGAAATAATAGCCTTTGCCTTGAACTCAAGTCATGGGATGACATCCGAGTTATGTGGGGATTCTTGCCACATTTATATTGTAGTCCATATATTATCCCCTAACTCGTTCAGTATATCACACTTTGCTTTGTAACTCAACTTATCATTTAATGTTGTGTACAATAATGATCTCTGCCCTGCCTTTCCCTACCCCATTAGACTCCCCAGTCCTTGAAGGTTCCACTTTGTTTAGATAACTTTAGCGTAGTTCCTGGCACACAGTAAGTGCTTTATAATTGCTGGTGGCTTATTGACTGACTTTGTTTGCCAAAGTGTTTAGCACTCTTCCTTTCACACAGTGGGCTCTAACTGTTTATTGAATGAATATGTGTACGAATAAAACGATTTAATCACTACACTGTTTAGATAAGACTTGTGCCCTGCCCTTATGTAGCTTATGGCATAGAAACGAATAGATACATTACTGTGATATGTCAGGCAAGAGGCCCAGTGTCTAGGAACTGGAAGAGAACATTTCCACTGTACTATTCTCATTTCACCCTGCTGGCAGGGTTGGCTAATGAAGCAGAATCAAGATTCAGAAGCATCTTGAAAGATCAAAATACTGGACAGATTCTTAATAGGATGAAATTTAATGGAATATTAAAAGGTCAACACTACAAGGAAAAATTATGGGTAATATGGCTAAATACTGGTTTGCTAGATATTAGTGAGTGTGCGTGTATTTGTATGAGAGAGAGAGAAAGAGAGACAGACAGACAGATGGAGATAGACAGAGAGACAGAAACAGAAACAGAAAGAGAGAAAGAGAGAGAGAGAGAAGGTATTAATAGAACGGATGCTTCATATGACTCAGTAGTATGATATGACAGCCAAGAAAACTAATTCCATCTTGGGCCACAGTAACAGAGGTCTGGTGTACAGGAATAAGGAAACAGCTGTTCCATTGTACTTTGCCTTGGTCTCTCCACATCTGCAGTATTATGGTTAATTCTGGGCACCATATTTTAGAAAGGTTGTTGATAAGCTGAACAGCATCCAGAGGAGGTCAATGCAGATGGTGAAGCAACTCAAGATTATTCCATACAAGATTTTAAATGAAGTATGGATGTTTAGCTTGTAAGGAAAAAAAAATAAAGATTGGTGAGAAAGAGGGTGATGATGCTAATTGTCTTCAAGTATTTAAAGGGTTGTCACTGGAAGAAGAAATAGTTTTAATCTGCTTGAGTCCAGAAACAGAGCTAAAAGCAATGGGTGGAGTTTGTAAAGAAGCAAAGTAAGGATATGTAAGGAGAAATTTCCTCACAATCAGAGGTTACTCACAGTGGAATTAGAGAAAGGACTGCCCAGAGAGGTAGGCTAACTCCAGATAGGATGAGTTTCAAAGCCTCATCCTAGCTGAAATTTTTGAAAACAAACAAACAAACAACTGTATGACTATTTCTTGAGAAGGTTATAGAGGGGACTTTTCTTCTGGAATGGTTTGGGCTCCATGGTATTTGCATAAGAGATTTGTGAGCACAGTGCTATATACTGCCAAGATAGGGGAAAGGGAGGGATGAGAAGTGGTTTTATTGACTGGGAAAATTAGGTCAGACATCATAACAAAGGAAGCTGTACCTGGAAGAACACTCTCTTTGGAGTCAAAAGAGTTGGATTCAAATCATGGTTCTGCTCACCAAAGGCGTGACTTTAGGAATGTCATTTAACCTTGGGGGGAATAAGCACTTACTAATCACTTATAATTTAGTAATTTAAAAATATCTCATTTTATCCTTGGAACAATCCTGGGAAGAAAGTGCTCTTATTATGCTACTTTTACAATTGAGAAGAGTGAGGCAGACAAAGGTTAAGTGATTTACCAGGCTCACACAGGTGGTAAATGACTGAAACAGAATTTGAACTTAGGTTTTCCTGACTCTACACCCAGTGCTCTCTTTCCTAGATCTAGCTACCTATAGGTTATTGACATTCTAACCTGTTTCCTTGTATGTAAAATGAGAGAGCTGGGCTCTAGGTTCCTTCTAGCTCTCAGTCTAATGTACTAAAACCAAAGGTTTCTCAGAGTTCTCTTGCTTGGAAGGAGACAGAACCGAGAGACTGCTTTCACAATGCTTCCACAAGTAGATAGTTCTAAGATGTCTTAGGGGAAAGATTGTGAAATTCTGAAAATATCATTTCCTTTCTACTTAGTAGAGAATGTTCTCTTGAGAAACAGAATGGAGTTCCATTTTATTTCAAATTGCTTCTTCTAAACTAAATGCTTTCACTTAATCACGCATAACAAGCTTAAAAAAAATAATGGCCCATATTCCAAAATCTTGCTCAGAATATATGGAGTGGGAAGTTTCAGCCCAGGGAGTAAATGACTACCTGGAATACCATCAAAAAAGAAAATCATTTTAATTAGGGAAAGTGTTTCCTATCAGGCCCCTCATCTCTATGGCTGAATTTATGCATGAACCAGATTCTAGCTGAGGTGAGCAAGGCCCTAAAAAGCTAGAACTGTTTCCCGAAAACAAACCTTTCTTCCCAGACCAAGCCAAAAAGAGTACAGGAGACTGTACATTTTTCTAAAGTCTTCTGACTACTTGGCAACAGAGCCATCCACAGTGGAAAGGTTGGCCAAATTCATCGACCAGGGTTCACCTGGTTGACTATGGAAGAAATGATGGCCCAGATGAACCCATCCAAAATAAATGTAGACTAAGCATTATGAGCTTCTCTGGCATTGCTGAACCCTATTTGTGTTTACATGCCTCTGTGTGTGTGTGTATGTGTGTATGTGCGAGTGTATGGAGACTGAAGTTCTAATCCTTGGCCAAATCATTTCAACCCACTGAATTCTAGATTTATCTGTCAAATAAGAGAGTTGCGTTAAATCATAAGGTCATGAATCTAACTGGATTGACTTCAGAGGTCATCTAGAACAACTTCATGAGGAGCCTTAGGCTCAGGAAAGTTAAGTGCCTTGCCTCAGTTCACATAGGTAGCAAATCTCTAAGGTGGATTTAAGTCCACATCCTCTGAACTCTAGAATCAAAGCTCTTTCCACTGCACTATGATGTATCTTAATGTTCTTTTTCAAAATATTCGTGGGAAACCCTGTGTCCTTTTCTTGAGAAAATTCTTATAACCATGACTTACCACCTTTTACCTCTATGACCTTGGGTAAGTCCCTTCTCTCTGGGTTTTAGGTTCCCATTTTATAAAATGAGGGAGTTGGGATTGATGATCTTGATAGTCTTTCCTTTCTAAATCTTATAATTCCCAACAAAATTTATATCAAAAACTTCACCACAAAAAGAAATTACTTCCATACAAAGTTAAGTCTGCTTTCCTGAACCTCAGTTAGGTTATTATCGTAGGACTAAATCCATAAATTTAGGACTGGAAAGTGACTTTAGAGGCCATTGAGTTTAACCCCCACATTTTACATATGATGAAACTGAAGTTCAAAGAGCATTAGTGACTTGCTTGGAAATAGATATAGATCGTGTCTGAAGAAGGATTAGAACTCTGTGTTATATGATAAAACTTACCTTGCATCAATCAATGTTCTGTATTGCACAGATGACAAGAAAATTATTGTTAAACTTGCTCAGGACTAATCCATTTTCATTGAGTAAAATTATGCCCCATTTTTTCATAGTATATGGAACCAATGACATTGACTCATGGGATGGCCAGCCAAAGTAAGTGTTCCAGTCTATGGCCATTTCTTGTTGTCAGTCCTTTCAGTCCTGTCCAACTCTTCATGACCATGTTTGGGATTTTCTTGGCAGAGATACTGGAGTGGTTTACAATTGCTTTATCCAACTCATTTTGTAGACAAGGAAACTTGATTAAACAGGATTAAGTGACGTGCCCAGGGTTACATGACTAAGAAGTATTTGAGGCTAGATTTGAACTCAGGAAAGTGAATCTCCCCAACTCTAGGCCCAGCACTCTATCCATTCAGTCACTTAGCTGCACTAGTCTCTGGTCATACAAGGATGAATTAGGCAATGCACTTGACTTTTTTTTCTTTAACAAAATGACCTAACCAGCTGGAGTGACTGGCAATAATGATAGAGCTATGGAGCACAGAAGGGAGGAGCAGTGTGAGGAAACTGAAAGACCACTGGAAGTTGAGTTAAAGTACTTGGGTTCAAAATCTGGCTTTACTATTTACCAGCTAGGTGATTTGGGGAAGCCACTTCCATTCTGTGTCCATTTGCAAGAATTGTGAAATGAAGAGGTTGGACGCGATGATAATGACAATGACCTAATCACTACTACAATGACATCATCATCATCATCATCATCACTCCTAACGTTTATATGAGTGGTTTAAGCTTTGCAAAGCAGTCTGTACATATCATGTCACTCTATTCTCATACTCATCCTCAGTGGAGAAGCCATTATTACCCCCATTTTACAGATAAATATATTGAAGCAGAGAGAGTTTAAGTGATTTTTCTACTGCATTGACTTCTCTAATCTTACCAAATGGTTGGGAAATGCAATGTGAAAGATATTTTAACTATAATAAATCAGCCAATCAAGAAGAATTTATGAGGTACTTGTTATGTAATATATAAGGTAAAGAAGATGCAGAGAAAAAAATTAGAGTTCCCATCTTCAAGCAATTTATGTGATATTGGGGGGGATAACATATACACAAGTAATTATGGAAAAAATATGTAAGGGTCACCTTGTTTAGATTTCCGCAGAGTTGAGTTGAGACGTGTAAGGAGCTAAGAGACAATGGAAGGTAAAGGAGATGCCTTTTTCTGCTACAAATTCCACGCTAGACACTTTGGAAGAGGTCTGTCTGAAGGTTTGACTACTTTGATTGCATGTTAAGCATAGTCACTTGAAGAATTATCTCTAGAATAGAGGAGGCACTTTTCCCACTGGGGACTGAGACTGCCAGTACAAGTACAAGCTGATAAAAGGACCCCAGACATAGTGTTAAAAATATTTACAAAATAAATATAAATTGATTTTTCAGTGGAAGGCACTAACAGGTAGGAGTATCAGGGAAGGCCCTGTGTAGGAAGTATTAATTTAGTTGTTCTCTGAAGGAAACTAGGAATTCTAAGAGCTAGAGACAAGGGCATTTTAAGCATGGAGGCTCATCTGTACAAAATCATGGAGATGAGAAACAGAGCGTCGTCACATGGGAGAAACAGCAAGAAGTCTGAGTTGGCTTGATCATAAAGTAAGTAAAGGGAAGTTAATGTATAATAAAGAAAGACAGGTAAGAACCAGGTTATAAAGGCCTTTAAATGCCAAAGAAGGGTGTTTGTATTTGATCCTAGAAATAATTTAGAGGCGCTGGAATTTACAGGGCGGAAACATAACACAGTCTGACCTGTAAGGAACTTGATGACTATGAATATTTTTGAACACCATTGTAAACTTCCAAGAAAATTTATAAAACATATTTCTTGATGGTCCTATATCTGAGATATAGCTATTGTCCTATTTGAAAGCAGGAAGACAGATTGGAAGTACTCTCAAGGTCAGAATCACATATGCCAGAACAGAAATCACCTTCAGGGACCAGCTAGCTCTATCCTTACCTCAATACGTATTCTTTTACATTATTACGGAATTCCTGTTTAATTTTGTTTAAACAAAACAAAAGAAAACAAACAGTCAAACAAAAAACAGAATCATTTTACTATGAGTTCTGTGATGGCAATGGAGAAACATCTTCTCTGGCATAAGATTCTTTACTTTAAAGAGATTTATTCATTTATTTCTTTGTTTGCTTGCTTTTTGGAGGAGGAGAGTTTGGCCAATTGGGGTTAAGTGACTTGTCCAAGGTTCCACGGCTAGTAAGTGTTAAGTGTCTGAGGCTAGATTTGAACTCAGATCCTCCTGACTTCAGAGCTGGAGATCCATTCACTTCACCACTTAGCTGCCCCGTAAAGAGACATTTTTAAAGAGACACTACAAAGATATTTTATAACAGA
Organism: Pseudochirops cupreus; assembly: GCA_028627135.1. Classification (NCBI taxonomy): domain Eukaryota; kingdom Metazoa; phylum Chordata; class Mammalia; order Diprotodontia; family Pseudocheiridae; genus Pseudochirops; species Pseudochirops cupreus. Next base: position 64,907,292 of record CM053581.1, on the reverse strand, counting down.
AGAAACCTGAACAGTATATTAAGAGAGTTCTAGATTAGTCCTTGTATTGTGTGATTTTAGGCAGGGCCCTTCTCCTCCCTGAGTTTTAGGTTTTTGTGTTTTTTTTTTAAATGAAAGGTTGAATTAGTCCTGGGGTTGTTCACTTTTTTGTATTCTGAACCCCATTATTCTCAGAATAATGCTTTCCTATGTATAAAATAGAATGTGCAGGATTACAAAGTAAATGAAGTACATAAAAATTCATCTATCAGCATTACGTATGTGTATACATGAATATGGACCTGTGTATGTAACATATACATATATTTATATATGTACATATATAAGTTCATAGACCCCAGGTTAAGAACCCCTGTATTAGATGGTTGCTAAGGTCTTTCCAAGTTTACCATTCTGTTTTCTATATTTTAAGGTGCCTTCTAGTTCTGATAGTCTGTTCTAAGGTCCTCTCTAGGCTTAATAATCTGTTTTCTCTGTTCTTAGAACCTTTCCAGCTCTGACATTTGGGACTTTCTGTATTCTGATCTCTGTAAGATTTAGCTTCCTGTGAGTCTATGATTCCAAGAAGTACTATTGCCCTAATGTGGCCCAGGACTAAAGAGCAACTTCCATTTTCCTACATAAAGTCATTCTTTGAAAAAACTGAATTGTGGGTAATAACCCATCCAATGTGACATGTTTGTCCCTAGCAAATTAGGATTGTAAATGACTAATTATATGATAAAGCATAGGCTGAAATCGTGACCCCCAAAGTGGTTAATGTTTGGTGAATGTCCCTGGACTGGACTTTGAATCCTATGGCCACACCCAGCCTTCCAAGAAACATTCATGATAATGGAATCTCCTTTTCGAGTAAATAAGTTTCTACAATTATTATTTTCACCCTCTTGTCTAGAGCTGGCGGGACACCCTATCCTGCTTGCCTCTGAGGTAAGGAGACAACAGCACAGTGCAATGAAATAAAGGATCCCCCGAAGAAATGTTGGGTTAATCTGTAGTTCTTGAAAAATAAGGATGTACAGGAAAAAGAGCAGTGGGAATGACAATCTGGGTGCCATTCATTAAGTTACTCAAGAAGGACACCCTAAAAATGTATTCCTTTTCCCATTGTGCTCTTCTGGATACAAATATACTCTCCTTGTCTAATTTTTGATGTAATATAATCGGTAATGACAGCTGGGTGGAGTGCATGCTTAGGAAAGATACCTACTCTCAAACATCAGCATATTGAGCAAGAACTTCTAAAGGCTGTTTTCTAAAATGGACTGAAGGAACAAATGGCCATTGAATGTTGGATTATTTCTATGATGGGCAATATTATTTTTCTTATTTGAACAACTTAATGATCTATTGCAACACAGAGAAACAGGAAGATTAGTATGACTGGCTGCTTGGAAGCATGTCCACTAAACAAGGCTATCAATGAATGAATGAACAAACGAATGAATAAAAAAGCATTTGTTAAGTGCTTACCATTTTTCAGGCACTGTACTAAGCACTGGGGGCATAACTATTAGGAGGGAAGAAAGTCCCTACTCTCAAGAAGCTTGCATTCTAGCACAACACAGAAGGGAACTAGCAAGGGGAGTTTGTGAATTTGGCAGAGTGTGGAAATGATCCAGGAAGTCTGCTTCCTGGAAAGATAAGGTAAAGCCTCCAGTATCAGAGCCTAAGCTTGTTCTAGAGGCAGAGTCCAAAAGGAGAGGAATGAGGAGGATGAGGATAATGTCTGTAGTAAAGGAGGCATGGTTGAGAAATGGTCAGGAAATGATTCTAACATCCTTCAAACAATTATAGTGGTATAGTGTTGCATCTCACCCTTTTACTATGGCAAGTTTTGTCCTATATTGTAGGAATATTATACTCTATCTCACCCTAAAATGTGGGGCCATGATGTGCATGATTCCCCAGCACCTAAGGTTTTAAAGTAGAGTTGTCATTTGCAACCATTGTTGGGCCCAGTATAGGTTTTGCGTGACCAAAACAGAGCTTTCAAAACAAGATAATCATTGATTATTTTTTAACTTGAACTGACATGAGAATAGCAGAAGGCTTTTACAACAGTATATCTCTATTACTTTCTGCCTATAATGTTCCAAGAATTGGTAGTTAGCTATAAATGTAGATAATAGGAAAAGAAGGAAACTCTAGAGAAAGGTCTCTGATGTTGCATGTAACAGGTGGGACCAAGGCCCATTGTCTGACTCATCATCCTGGTGACAGAAAGTAAAGTACATAGGCAGAGAAGACTGGGAGCTATAATAAGTGATATTCATAGCTCTAGACATCCTACCACAGAATTATAGAGTTAGAAGGATATTAGAAGTCCAACATGTACCGAAACAAGAATTTTTCTCTGAAAACCTAGAAAAAAATAATCATATTTTTCTTTAAAGACGTCAAATGAAGGGTGAACCTATTAACTCCAGGTAAAATCTGTTCCATTTCATATACCTCTAATTTAAAATATAATACAGCCTCAGGTCTACTTCCTTAACTTTATCTCCCACTCACTTTTTGGGTCCCCAGAGGGAGTCTGCTATCTTTGGGTTCTAGGAAGGGATGTGCTGGAGCCAGCCCAAACCAGCTGCTAGAGTTAATAATTACATTTTCAATGTAAATATTTACTCTTTGTAAATCATCAAACACTACAAATCATGTCTTGATGTGTTGTTTATTGATTGTATAGACTTAAGAAAGTAATGGAGAAAATTCAGAATAAAATTGAATGTGTGTAGTGAGGGCATTTCCTTTTGGTGATGCAGGTTTTAAACATTTACCAGCTCCCCACTAGTTCCAAGATATCCTTAGGGGTCTGCATTCTTAAAACCATAGTTTATGAGCCTCCCACTGGCAATTTCCCCCTTAATAGTCATCTAGTTGATACAATCAGCTTAAAAAGGCTTTTACTAAGAGATCTAAATAAGAATAGTAGCTATAAAACAAGTTTTCCCATAAACTGGGGGTTCATTATCCCACAAATACCCATAGCATCTATGGAAAGAAGAAGTACAAGCATAAGAGTAGCATGGTAGTGGATACGTGTGTAGAGAACACATATTGCTAAGGCTACTTAATCCTACAATAATGTTTAGTCTCAAAATCCTTTCTCCTGCAGAGACACTACCCTTTAGAGCCTCTATGTGTCTAGTATGTCTTTCTTTGCTTCTAGATAAGACGTCTCTTACTGGTTCCATCTCAAGGTACTATGTTTTTTTGGAGGAGTGGGGAGGGTTGAGTGGACAGGGTGGAGAAAATATTCTCCTCTGATTTAACTCTGGTATAGGTAGAGGAGCCTCCTCCATGAGGCTGGAGAACTTACCTTCTTAAGGGCTCTCCAGGTCATGGCCAATTTTCACCTGGTTGAATGGAGTTGACCATTCCAATTTAATCAGAGAAAGAAGTTCACACTTCATAAACTGATAATAGTGCTGTTAACATGTTGTTAACACGTTAACACCTCTGGACATCTGCAATCATATACTGGAGGAAGAGATGGGTTATCCAGGGACCAATTTCCCCCTTTTACAAAGGAATTACACAATCTCAGTGTTGGAAGAGTTCTTAAAAACTTGCTCTTCTTGCTATGCTAACTTGCACATAACTGAGAATGTTCTCTTCATTGGATACAGTGCTTTGTCCTACCCTTTGTTTGAAGATCTCAAGGGAGAAAGGTAGGTGTTAAATTCAAATGCAAACCATTCCAACTTTTGGGGAGCTCTAATTGCTAGGATTTTGCAACTTTTCTTCACAGCTTTTTATTTTGCCTTCTGAAACCAAGCAGAACTAGACTAATCCTTCTTTTGCACAACAACCCTTGAGGCATTTGAAGATAGCTTTTATGTCCCTCTCAGTCCTGACTCCAGTCCTAAAGCTCGATTGCACCACCCAGCAGCCCCAGGAGTTTGTCTCCACTATCATTCAGTTCTACTGGTTCATTGTGCTATATGTCATAGTGAAAAGATCAGATTTACCATTTTCATAGGTAGAAAATTTCTGAATAATTGACAATAGCTTGTTTTCCATATTGGTCAAAGGGTACTTCTTGGCTCCTAAACAGTAGAGAAGGGTAGAGATCACGAAAAGAATGCAGGCCTTGATTAGACCCCTGTCTTCTGCATTATCAAGCCCAATCCCATCCTCCATATAGGCTTACATTGAGAGGGCAAAGTTCCCCAGGTCTTAGATGAGGAGAGAAGTTTAACTATAGAAGATAATGATGTCAGGCTACTTATTACAACTAAAGGACTTACTCAAGGAAAGAATAGTCATCAGAGTAAGCAGGACAAAATGGACAATGGTCTTTCACACATATGTAACCTTAAGGACGGATGATATTTAGGTTGTCTTTGAGTATGAACGAGAATAATCCTTGTGGAAGACCTAATTAGAAAAAACAACATGGCAGAGCACTGAACAAAATGTCCACTCTCAGTGGAAGCTGTTGTGATTCTGCAAACAAGTGAATATCCACTATATTCAGAGACTGAAAGTGTTCCATCCAGATTCCCCTTCGGAGATACTGCAATAGCAACATTTGGAAGGGCAAGAAAATTACAGAATGCCAGAGTTGGAAGGGCCCTGAAAGGTCATTCTTTCCAACTTCTACCAACATTAACTGGTAAATGGGCATTTTAGTCTTTGCTAAAGGTCTCCAGTGAAGAGAAACTCATTGTTCTCATTCTGAAATTTGTGGTTCTTCCTTACTACAACTGTGGCAAGCTCTTTGGCCTCAGTCTCTTCCCAGGGCATGACAGCTGAGTCCTTTCATGAATCATTATCCCTACTGTATAAGTAGGAAAGACCATGGGCCATTTCACTTTGTTTTACAGCAGTTTCATGACTAGAATCTCAGGTATTTTAGCACAACAAGATTGTTCATTAGTGCCTTGTGCCATCCTGGACTTTCCTACTCCCTTCAAACCATTTTTGATAAAGATGGTGGATGATGGAGGTAGAAGTGACCTTGGAGAATGGTGGGTGTGCGTGTGTGTGTGTGTGTGTGTGTGTGTGTGTGTGTGTGTGTGTATGCAGCTGTGAGTTTTGGAACCTCAGTTACTGTCTAATGTTGTAGGTTGGCCAAGTGGCAACCAACATATACTTGAGGATTATTCAATGTTTAGCATAACTATCTTGAAAAGTGGGAATAATGGCTAGATGTGATACCACACATCTGTAAGGAAAGGAACTACTAAGGAAACAGGCTGGTGGAACCCTTGAGCTCTGGAGTTTGAAGCTTCAGTGAACTAAGCTGATGTACTGTCTGAATTGAGTCTAGCACCAGTATAGTGAGACCTCAAGAAGGGAAGGAAGGAAGTTAAGTACTTAAGTACTTAAGTACTTAAGTATAGGCCAGGCACTGGCCTGATTTAATACTCATGATAGCCTTGAAAGGTAGGTGTTATTATTATCCCTATTTTACAGTTGAAGAAAGTAAGATGAAGTAATTTCTTCAAGGTCACACAGTTAGTAAATGTCTGAGGCCAGATATGAACTCAGATCTTCCTGATTTAAGGCTTAGAGCTTGAGCTGCATCTACTGTACCACCTAGCTGCCTCAGGTGCTAGAGTGGAGAAGGGGAGGGCAGCAGGGTACCTACAGAAGGTAAACAAATTCGTATTGAAAATGGACCAAGTCATAGCTCCCATGGAAATAAGTTATAGGATCAGTTTTTCTGATGATTCTTATATTTTCAGACTGAGTGAGAAAGGGAGATAAAAATCTCAAAAGAAAAAGAGGGGGGGTTATCCTACTCTAATATAATGATGGTACCTTTCCTGATTGATTTGTCAAATTAACCAAACTCTTTCTACTTTACTCAACAGATGGACTTTGGTCTATTAATATAATGGAGAATATTAGTCATGTATACATATGTGCATTTATATATACATAGATATATTTCATATTGTCAAAAATAATCAAATTTTGTCACAGGGAGTGACCTATCACATGCCAGTCTCAAAGATTCTCATGGAGATTGGGGACATCTTTCTGGTCTTCATCTCTTTTCCTATGAAGATATGAAATAATGGGATCTTGCAAATTTCAGAGAACCCATTACTGGTACAGAGCAACCTCTGTTCCTCTTTGTTATTGAGCTAAGATGAAGAGAATGAGAACTAAATCTTACGTACATCTTACCAAAACAATTGGTACAAAAAAGAAAAAATGAACCAAACCAACTATTTGTGGGCTGAAAAATATTATGATCCCATTAATCGATTGAATCTTCAAAAAGGATTAAACCTCAATCTACACCATCATATAGGAAAATATGATAAAAATGGTGACAGTGAATGGAGGGTCTTCAGGGAAGCAGATGTACAAATGTACTGCTGGCTGAGCTGTGAATTGGTCTGACCATTCTTTAAAACAATGATGAGAGAAAAAAATGATTAATTTTTATGCCATTTAACTTTTCTATCTCAATTTTGGGTATAAGCTCCAAGGAGGTAACTGACAAAAATGAGACATAGTATATATAAGAAAATCATATATAAGAAAGTACTCATAGAAAGCCTCTCTGTGATAGAAAAGGAACAAGAAAAAAATTGGAAGGAAAATTGGCACACATCAGTTAAGGCGTGGCTCAAGAAATTGTACTATGTTAATGTAATGGGATCTTAGTATGTTGCAATAAACAATGTCTGAGGAATTCAGAGAATCCTGAGAAAACTTGCATGAACTAATGAAGAGCAAAGAATGGATCAAAGAATGGACAGAGTGATATACAAAATAGTATAAATGTAAACAACACTAAAATGAAGGCGAAAAGGGATGTATTGTGATGACCAGTCTTGGTGGTGCAATGAATAGAGCACCAGTCGGGGGTCAGAAAGACTCCTTTGTGTGAGTTCAAATCTGGCTTCATCCACTTACTAAATGTGTGACCCTGGGTAAGTCACTTAATCCTGTTTGCTTCAGTTTTTCATCTGTAAAATGAATTAGAGAAGGAAATGGCAAGCCACTCTAGTATCTTTGCCAAGAAAATCCAAAATGGAATCACAAGAGTTGTACATCACTTAAATGACTGAACAATCTTGGGCCCAGAAAAAAGAGGAAGAAATATATCTCTTGAGAGAAAGACAGAGGACTACAGGTCTATAATGTTTTGTATACATTCAGACTCATGTACTTCGTTGATTAGTTTGTTTTTGTTTTTCTCTTTTGTAACACAGGAGGACACAGTGGGGGTATCCTGAAAAAAATAATTCTGATACTTCAAGAAGCACACATAAAAGTTATTATTCAGATAAGCCAATGGATATATGGTCTAAAATTCTGAGGTTCCCTTCAATGATAAAGAACATAATATGAAGTTCGCCCATTCTGGGTATTTCTTGCTCCATTTTTCCCTTGAAGTAAACCACTGAGGGTCCACCCAATAGACTTGTGTTCTTGTTAAGATGTCCTGAGGGCTTCTGTCTGGGTGCCTACTCACATCCACCATACATTTTGCCATTGCCCTGTGAATGATAATCATCTGTGGAAAACTACTGATTTAGTTCTTCAGCAGGAGTGAGGTTCCAGGTCTCACTGCCATACAGCAATGCCAATAAAATACTTGTATTGAAAAGATGGGCCTTTGATTTTATGGGAACCTTGGGATCAGCAAAAAAGTGCTTTGTAGTTTTCTGACAGAAATCCAACATGCTCTCCTTTCTTTTTCAACTCTGGAACCGGGAATGAACAAAGAGTATTAACTGGAAAAAAAAATTAAATAACATATTAAATCCAATTAAACTGCTTTGTGTACATGCTACTAATGGCCCCAATCTCCTGTTTGGATGTTTATTTTATTATTGGTGATATGTAACTGTTAGTTACCTCTGATTTTTTTTTTTTTGCTATTTTTGTCTCTTACTTCCATTGACATTTTAAGTTTCTCAGGGCATTGCAAAGACATTGATTTAGTCAAAGAGTTTCAAAATTACAGCAACTCCTTTGTTCTACCTCTAGAGGCTAGTGAACTGATTTGTATAAGAAGTTATCTGAACCTTAGCCTCTGAAATCCAACCAAAATTGAATTTGGGAACTTTCAGAAAGTTCAGACCACTTTCCCCTCTTTTCTTCCTTTGTCTCTGCCTTAGCTTATCTCAGTTCTTGGCCAGCCATGGAGGAAACTCTACAGACAAACTGCTAAAAAAAAAGCTAGCTCCTGTCGGGGGTATTTCTGTCGGTACCAGAAATAGGAAGAGCCCCAAACCTCTAGAGAACTTTGTCTCTGGAGATTCCATTCTACTTCTGTAGACCCATGAGACAGGGAGAGTTGGGAGGGATCTGAGGTCAGCAGTTGAACTTTTGCATGGTTTATTGAACCAGGCAGAACCATTGACTCTTTAGAGTTCCATTCTTCCTGGGCATCTGCAGGTATTGATTGCTCTCATGGCTCTCTTCATCAAGGAAGAACTTTCTGGTCCCTCCCCTCTACTAGAGATGGTCTAACCACACCATTGCATTTCTCTTCATGCCTGTCAGGAGAGTGACTGAGGGAGAGAGTGAAAGGAGGGAGGGCGAAAACTTTGCTATGTGCCCAGACAAATGGGTTCTATTAAGCACCTAAAAGGAATTGACGGAACAGTGCAATATCATTTGGAAAACATTTCTACTTTGTGTATCATCTGTGTGTGCTAAGTTTTCCTTCTGCCATCAATTAAGCAACCCACAGGGCACTTGCCAGATTGGGGCCTGGTGGATACAAAGAATGAGCAGTATGTGAGGACATGGCAGGAATGTCTCTAGGCTCTAGGCTATGTTTGGTGTCAACAACAAGATGCGGGGATGAAAGTCAGATCCTACTGTCCTTTCACCAACACTCCCTGAAAAACAAAAAGAGAAAGAGAGAGCTTTGAAAAATGTTCCCTAGTATCCTCTCCCCATTCTCTAGATTCAGTGAAACCAGAAAGCATGCTATATATAAACTGTGAACAAATGTTTTTAATAAAGTTACTCCCACTACACACATATATGTCTGAGAGTCACATCCAGGAAATATTTAGGTCTTTCCTTATTCTCTCAACAATTTTCGGCTTTCTCACACAATAGAATTGTCTTCCTGACTTCCCATTTCCCTAAGCCAGTACAGGAAAGATTAAATGTTCTCTCCTTGTCTAGTTAAAGTGGTAGAGTAGAAGAGTTTTCCAAAATAGTATTTTAAATGGATATTTCTTTAGGATCCCACCTATTCATTTCCTCCATTTAGTGTGTTTAATGAAGAATCGGATTGTTGAATTTAGCATCCAATTAATCACTAAGTATGGGCAGCTAGATGAGCAGCTCCATGGAGAAGTGGATAGAGTGCTGGACCTGGAGTCAAGATGACCTACGTTAAAATCTGGCCTTAGATACTTATTAATTAATTGTGTGACCTTGGGCAAGTCACTTATCCCTGTTTGCCTCAGTTTTCTTGGGAAGGAAATGGCAAAGCATTCCAGTTTCTGTGCTAAAAAATCTCAAATGGTGTCATAAAGAGTCAGAAAGAAAATGGCTAAACAAAGAGACTTTTATAACATTATTTACTTCCATGCTTTTTTCTTCACCCGTAGTGCCAATGCTAATTTAGGATCTAATTAGCTCTTTCCTGTTCCATGATTTTGGATTTCTAACTGGAGTTCATGTTTCTATCCTCTCAAATACATCCCATAAGCAAGCTCCCAGAAGAATTTGATTCAATTCAATTCAATTCATTTTGATTGAATTCAACAAATACTAAGCACTTATTACATTCATGGAACTGTCCTAGGTTCTAGGAATGTTGAAACAAATGCACATACAAAAACTTACTTTCTCCTGGAAAGAAACAACATGTATATTAATAAATATAAGCTAATTTTAAGGAGAAAACATTAAAAACTGGGGAGAGGAGTAGCTTCACAGAAGTCTTTTTTTTTTTCATTTGAGCCTTGAAGAAGATGATTCTGAGAGGTATTATTGAGGAGGGAGGGCATTCTTATCATGGCACTCTGTGATTTTGTAGAGGTGGGAGGCAAAATGAATAGGTCAAAGAGTCATTTTATTGTTCATCTTGGTTGAAATGTACAGTTCATGAAGGATTACAATATGAAGTAAGACTGAAAATATGGATTTGACTCACATTCTTGAGGGCTTTAAATACCATAATAAAGAGTTTGTATTTTATACCTTTGATGATAGGGATCCAGTGATGGTTTTTGAGGAGTAGGAAATACCTGAAGTGTGTCTTAGGAAGATTATTTTGGCAGATAAGGAGAGGACAGATTAGAGATAGTTGAGACTGGAAGCAAAGCTTGACAACGTCATTCATCTGCTCAGTAGAATTTCCATTGCCTACTAAACTAAATGTAAACTCTTGGCTCTGTCACTCAGTACGTCTTTTTATTATCCTATTTCACAACTCACTCACAATATAACTTTCTGTCTTTATCTTGTGTTTCTTGCTTCCATTTATTTTATGTTGCAAGCTAATGAGACTAACCACAAATACCATCTCTCATGCTTCCCTCTCTCATGTTTGTTAACTAAAATGACCTTTTCTTGACATACCTTAGAATAGTATCTTTCTCTTTAAAATAACCCTCACATGGTGATAAACTTGGCAACTAACTTTATGTGGAATTCTATAGCTAGCTTTGAATTTTTCTAGATGGATGTTCTGGAAAAAACTCTTTTGTATTATTCTGTACTTTCAGGGTCACTCCTAACCAATCAAAACATCTTCTGGATGTATGGAATGCTTTTCTGAGATGCTTGCCACATTCTTGTATAATCTCTTAGGTACCTAGATTTATTTCTTCTGGTCCAAGGATAGTTGAGTGAATTTACAACAAAACAAAACACGCAATAACTGCAAAAATTTCATTTCTTTATTTCATTGATTTTGGAGAATTCACTTCCTTTATCTTTCAGTTTTACATCTGTAAGATGTAAAAATTAATACTCAATAATAGTAATTGTCATTTATCTAGTGCTTTAAGGTTTGTATATATTGTCTCATTTGTTCCTCACAATGAATTTGAGATTTAAGTACTACAGTTATTACATGCGTTTTACATATGAGGAAACTGAGTCTCAGAGAGGTGATATGACTTATCCATGGTTATCCAATGAATATCATAGTCAGACTGAGAGCCCAAATTTTTTTTGATTCAAGCTTGTCACCTGAATCATATGTGCATGATACCATAGAATCATAGATTGAGAGATGGAAGGAACTTTAGACAAAATCTCATTCAACAATCTTATTTTGTGAGTGGCTAGTAGTGCAGTGAATAGAGCACTGGCCCTGGAGTCAGGAGTCCCTGAGTTCAAATCTGACCTAAGACACTTAATACTTACTAGCCATGTGACCTTGGGCAAGTCACTTAACCCCCAATTGCTCTGTCCCCTCCAAAAAAAAATCTTATTTTATTTATGAGTAAACCAAGGCCCAGAGAGGTTGTATCATACCAAATATCACATGGGTAGTAAATAGTCATGGCAGGATTCAAATTAAAACTGGATAATGATTCTAAATCCAGTGTTCTTTATCCTGTATCACTCTATAAGGAAAGCTCTATGCAGATTTTAAAGTGAAACACAACTATGAATTATCACTTAGAAAATGAAATAATTTTCTCAATATCCAATTGCCCCCCCAAAGTTTGAAAAAAAAAAGTACCTGCTGCTCATTGACTGGGGAATGGTTGAATAAATTATGGTATAGGAATGTAATATGTGAAACTACTTGGATATAAGAAGTGATGAAAGGGACAGTTTCAGAGAAAACTACAAAGAGTATTATGAACTGATTCAGAATAAAGTGAAGAGAACTAGAAAAACAATTTATCAATTTCTTGACTCCTGGCATTATCTCTGGCTGTCCTCAATGTCTGGAATACTCTGCCTTTTCATCTCTGCCTCCTGGCTTCCTTTAAATCCTAATGTACGTCCTATCTTCTGCAGGAAGTCTTTCTCAATCCCCCTTAATTCTAGTGCCTTGTCTTTCTTAATTATTTTCTATTTATCTTGTATATAGCCTGTTTTGTATATATTTGTTTGCATGCTGTCTCCCACATTAGATTGTAAGTTCCTTGAAGGCAGTGACTGTCTTTTGCCTCTTTTTATGCCCCCAGTGCTTAATACAGTGGCTTCCACAAAGTCAGCCCTTAACAAATGGTTATTGATTAAAATGACAAATGGAAGATGGCAGAATAGAAGCAGGAAAACTCCGTGAGCTCCCCCCATAACCACCTCAAATACCTGTAAAATATGACCCTAAACAAATTTTAGAGCTCCAGAACCCACAAAATGACAAAAAAAAAAAAAAACAATTCCCCCTTTGAAGGCAGCCTAGGAGGCAGATGGGAAGATTTCATCACAGCACATCCCAGGCGGCATGAACCTGTGCCTTTAGCCCCAAGGGCAGCCAGGACAAGATGCAGCTTGAGCACTAGGGAGACTGGATGACAAGCAGCTGTGGCATTTTCTAGAATTATCAACCCATAAGAGCCAAGGACAAAGTGAAAGGTCAGTGTAACACTGCTAAATTAGGGGGAGAGAAGCAGGTCTGGCTGTCTGCCCCCAGGGTGAGAAGCAGCAGCAGCCCTGCAGCCACCTCCACATGGCTGCTTCAGAGCTCCCAGCATGCAGATTGCAGGGGGGCCACGTGATAATTCAGAGGTCAGTGCTCTTGCCTTAACCTGCCTGAATCAGGATCATGGTCTTGGGTGGTAGTCCTGAGGTGGGTGACCAGTGAGCCAAAGCTGGTAGGGGCTGCAGAGATGGTGGCCTCCTAATAGCTTCAGCAGCTGTGAAAACCCCAGCAATTTGGGACAAAGCTCTCCCTTCTGAAAGCAGAGTTCTGTAGAGCCCAAAAGTCATGTAATTGACTGGCAACATGACCAGGCAAAGGAAGTAAAGTAAGCACAGCAATCGAACTTTAGATTCCTTTTTTGGGGACAAAAAGGACCAAAGCATGGAATGAGACAAAGGTAACACGGTCAGAACTCCTACACCAAAAGCTTCCAAGAAAAATGTAAACTAGTTACAAGCCAGAGAGGAGCTTTAGAAAGATTTTGAAAACCAAATAAGAGAAGTGGAGGAAAAATTGGGAAGAGAAATGAGAATGATGCAAGAAAATCATGAAAAGAGAGTCAACAACCTGACTGAAGAAAATAAAACCTTAAAAAATAGATTAACTCAAATGACAAAAGAAGCCCAAGAAGCCAATGAGGAGAAGATAACCTTAAAAAGCCAAATCTGCCAGATGGAAAAAAAGAATCTCAAAAGCTCACTGAAGAGAATACTTCCTTCAGAATTAGAGTGGAGCAAATGGAAGCAAATGACTTTATAAGAAATCAAGATACTATTAAACAGATCCAAACAAATGAAAAAATAGAAGGCAATGCGAAATATCTCTTTGAAAAAACCACTGACCTGGAAAACAGATCCAAGAGAGACAATTTTAAAATTATTGGACTACCTGAAAGCCAAGATCAAAAAATGAACCTAGAAATCATCTTTCAATAAATTCTCAAGGAAAATTGCCCTGATATTTTAGAACAAGAGGGCAAAATAAAACTTGAAAGAATTCACCAATCACCTCTTGAAAAAGATCCCCAAAAGAAAACTCCTAGGAATTTTATAACCAGCTTCTGGAGGCCCCAGATCAAGGAGAAATATTACAAGCTGCCAAAAAGAAACAATTTGAATACTGTGGAAACAAAATCAGGATAACCCAGGATCTAGTAGTTTCTACATTAAGGTACCTAAGGGCCTGGAATATGATATTCCAGAGATCAAGGGAGCTAGGATTAAAACCAAGAATCACCTGCCCAGCAAAATTGAATATAATGTTCCAAGGGAAAATATGGTCATTCAATGAAGTGGAAGACTTTCAAGCATTCTTGCTGAGAAAACCGAACTGAATAGAAAATTTGACATTCAAATACAAGAAGCATGAAAAGGTAAACATGGAAAAGAATCCATAAGGAATTCATCAAAGTTGAACTATTTACATGCCTACATGGAAAAATGATAATTGTAACTTATGAAACTTTTCTCAGCATGAGGATAGGTGAAGAGAATATAAATGTGTGTGTGTGTGTGTGTGTGTGTGTATATATACATATATATATGTATATATATATGTATGTATGTATGTATACATACGCATATGTCTATATAAGAGGCTATATATTTGTATGAATATGTATGTGAGTGTGTAAAAATATGTGTACCTAGACAGAGGGAACAGGATCAATTTAACAGGAAGGGATGATATTTTAGAAGGTAAAATTGAGAAATGGGAGAGGAATAGAATGAGAGGAGACTGGGAGAGACAGAATGGGGTTAATCATCTCATATAGAAGAGGCAGGGGATAACTGCTACAATGGAGGGGAAGAACAGGAAGGAAAAAAGGAATGGGCCAATCTTACTGTCATTGAATTTGGCTAGGGAAGGAATAACATACACTCTAAATTGAGTATCTTGCCCTACAGGAGAGTAGAGGGGAAAGGGATGAGGGGTGGATGATGGAAGGGAGGGCAGGTTGAGAGGGATGGTTGTTATAAGCACACACTTATGTAAAGGGACAGGGACAAAGTAGAAAAATAGAACAAGTTGGGGGAGGGATAAGAAGGGGGAAAATATAGTCAGTCTTTCACAGTATGTCCATTGTGCAGATGTTCTGCGTAACTACACATGTATGGCCTGTATTGAATTGCTTGTCTTTCCAGTGGAGGTGGGTGACGAGGGAGGAAGGGAAAGAATCTAGTATTTAAAGTTCTAAAATCAAATGTTAAATATATATCTATATGTAAATAATAATATGTAATTATTATTTACATGCAACTGGGAAATAAGATATACAGGCACTGGGGTAGGAAGATCCATCATGCCTGCTGGAAAGTCAGAGGCGTGATGGGGGAGGATATAGGAGAGAGCAGGTTGGGGGAGGGAATATTCAGTGGGATCGCTGTTTTGTGGTGTTTGGTAGGGGAAAGATGGGAAGAAAATTTGTAGCTCAAAATCTCGTGGAAATGAATGATGTAAACTAAAAATTAAAAAAAAGTTAATTAAGAAAAAAAAAAGAAGTTGGAAGAGGACCTGTATGTACAAAAATATTTATAGCAACTCTTTTTGTGGTGGCAAAAGACTGGAAAACAAGGGGATGCCCATCAATTGGGGAATGGCTGAACAAGTTGTGGTATATGAATGTAATGGAATACTACTGTGCTATAAGAAATGAGGAGCAGACAGACTTCATAATAACCTGGAGAGACTTATTTTAACTGATGCTGAGTGAGGACAGCAGAACCCAGAGGAATTCATACACAGTCACAGACACAATGTATGTGAGACAACTAACTTCAATAGACTGGGCTCGTCTCAGCAATACAAGGTTATAGGACAACTCCAAAAGACTCATGATTGAAAGAGATATCCACATCCACAGAAGGAGATGAGAAGTCTGAGCGCGGATTGAAACAAATTACTTGCTCAGTTTCTTTTTCTTGTTTAGTTTTGTTTCCTCTTTCCCACAGATCATTCCATCATTTACAATACTTCTTTACAACCTAATGTTTAATGAGAAGAAATTTGTAGATCCTACATCTATGTGCATGCTGCCATGGTGTGTGTGTGGGGGGGAACAGGGAGGGGGAGAAAATCTGAAACTCAAGGGACTGTGGAACTGAATGTTATAAACTAAAAGTAAATAAACCAATTAAAAATAAAATAAAATATATTTTAAAAAAAGAAATGAAAAATTTAAAGGATTTGGAGAAACATGGCGAAATCTGTATAAATTACCAAAATTTTTTTAAAATAATATACAGTGACTTCAACAATGTCAAGGAAAAGAAACATTTTTAAATGAACTTGCTTTCTGCAAAATTAATTCCTCTGGATTTCTAGTAACCTGGTGCCCTGTCGGAATTTTTTTGACTGATGCAGGTGCCTTGTATAGGGCATGCTCAATCTGGTCCTTATCCATAAAGTGGTGTCCTGCACCCAACCTTTCACATATCTCATTATTACAAAAATTCTGTTCCCTGACATCCAATAGGATTGACTTTAGGGAAGTTATAGGATGGCTGGGCAAATCTTATAAGAAAATAAGATCAACTATGATTCTTTAATGGCCCCCTAGATTCCTAGGTGTCTTTGCTATCATGCCCTATTCAGGCCTGCCTTAAATAATATTGATCTTTCATCTCTATGTCTCATGTCTCATCCCCTAAAGCAGTGATTGTCAACCTGTAGGTCACGACCCCTTGGGGGTAGAATGGGGTAGCCTAAGACCATCAGAAAACACATATTTCCGATGGTCTTAGGAACCAAGACACCGCTCTTTTATCTGTCTCCAGGTGAATCTGCCCACATTCAGATATGCCCACATATGAGTATTAAAGGATCGCAGCATTAGGAAGGTTGAGAACCATTCCCCTAAAGCCTAGGCTAGCTAAGATGTGTAAACAGTTAACATTAACAAACCTCTGTGTTTCCATCATGAGTCAAAGCTTAAAGGACTTTCCTCATACCAGTCCTATAAGGTTCAGAATGTGGTTGTTCCCATTTTGCAGAGGAAGAAAATGAGGCTTGGGGAATTTAATTGGCATCATTTTTCTCCTACTACACCATGTTGAATGTCAACAAGGGTCTTCTAGAGACAAAGTACCTCACTGTAGTTATGGCTTTTCTGGAATTGTGGCAAATCAACAGGAGATATATTTTTCAAAAGAATGGGCCTTCCACAACTTCTGAAAAAGTACAAGTGACTGCTGATTTAACTGATGGTCATGGTCAAAATCTATTCAATTCAACAAAGAATTATGCAACTTACTTCAATAGCACACAAAATACCAGCTTCTCATGACGCAGAAATGAATTCTAAAGTCCCCTTGCTTGAAAGGATCTCCTAGTCTGTCAGGAGGGCAGGGTGATAAGGGGAATAGGAGACATGAACAAATAATTATTACAAGGTGGGAAGGTCCCTGGACGCTGAGGGAAATTCCAGGCTGAGAAAGTAACTGAATCATGATTGCAGAATCCCAAGAGTAACAGGCACAATTGAGATGGGAATAGTGCAGATCCCTGCTTCAGGGGGTCTTCAGGCAGCAACCGGAAGACACTGGTATATCCAGCCCTGGTTTCCTTCATTGTAGGATCTCTGGATCTACTTGTACTCATGGTCAGATGTCCAAAGTCTTCCTGAACTCCTGGACAAAGGCCTCCTTATGAACAAGCAGAGTGAAAAGACTTGCTGTTTTAGAGTCCAAAAATGCCATATTGGCTAGGCTTATTGATATTGTGTGGTGTAACATAGCCTAATTGGGTTAGAAAAGAAAATTGGGGCAAGCTTGTAGAAGACCATATGGACAATATGATTATATACTACATAGAGTTTAAAATACAAAATGCCGAAAGAGCAGCAAAATAAAATCCTTGAGATTAGAGATAATTTTATTCTTTATATTTGAATATTCAGTATCCAGTGCAGTGCCCAACACATAGTAGGTACTTAATAAATGCTTGTAGATTGATGGATTGATTTCTTTTTTTGTGGATGGTATTTGCAAAAAATGGAAGATGTGATCACAACAGTGCCTGTGATCTAGAATCTGCTTCTTGCTTGTGGCTTCACAGGGACTGATGCATTTCTCCTCCCTGCATCTCAGTTTTCCCATCTGTAAAATGAGAGATTTGAACTAGCTGATCTTTAAGGGCTTTTTCTTGCTCTAAATCATATCTTCTTCTGAAGATGATCTAAACCAGAGGAATAAATCCTCCCCATCCTCCTATTAGCCCAAGTTCTCTTTCCTTAGGGACTTTTTTCTGCCCATCTTCCATGCATATTTCTTGGGGTCCTTGACCAGCCCATAATTCCTATTAATTCTTTCCCTTGGCTGGATACTTCTGGCTCTTTCTGCAGTCCTCTCTTCTGGCTCTGGGCTCTGGCTCCAGCGTGACCAGGGTTTATGTTCCTGGAGCATTCCCCTGAGAGTCACAGCTCATGTTTCTTTTTTCAGACTTTTCTGAGCTCTTGCATGTTGCCTCCTCTCCAAACTCCTGGTGTTTGCCAGCAGAGTCATTTGGACTCATTTTTAATAAGCTGCTGAGGTCTCTGCTTGGACTGAAAATATTTTGCTTGACTTGTGTACTAGAAAAAAAAAATGATGGCCCCATATAGAATGACAAATATTTATTAGATTTTGAAAATGCACCCTGGGCTTTAAGAGGCCTCTGGGAAAGCATTAAATTAAAAATTGCTCATGTATTAAACAATCCATGGAATAAAATAAACCAGGGAGGTGGAGCCAAGATGGCGGAGAAAAGCCAGGAAGCTGCCTGAGCTCTCCCCAGTTTCCATCTGAAACAATGTAAAATAAAGGCTCTAAACAGGTTCTGGAGTGACAGAATCTGAAAAAAGATGAAAGAATATTGCAGCTTAAGATAACTTAGAAGAACCTCAGGAAATGTCTGTATCACATAGGTAAAAAGAGGAGCACAGACCAGCACAGATGGTGTCTGGGCAAACCAGCAGGAGGCTCTTAGCCACAGCACAGATCAGCAACTGAGGGCACTTAGTCCTGGCTAAGTAGGCCAGTGGTACAATAGGCCAACTAAGAAGCCACCAGACCTAGCACAGAAGGTAAAGTGCCAGTCCCAGAACACCCAGCACAACAGGCACGATTAGGCCAGGCCACCTCAGTGCAGTGGGCAAGTCACCAGCACCTGAGGTCCCAGAGAAAGCCAGTGACCAGGCCCCAACCTCCAGCACAAGAAGCTTGGGACAGTGTCCCCCGTGCTCCAGCAGGAGAGCTCAACTTTAGAAGTAACAAAATCGACTAAAAATGAGCAAAACACACACACACACAAAAACCTGACTGTAGAAATCTACTATAGTGAAAGGGAAGATCAAAACATAGACTCAGGAGAGGATGACAATGTCAAAACGCCAACACGGGGAGCCTCAAAGGGGTAGATGAATTGATTTCAAGTCCCAAAAGCCTTCTTGCAAGAACTCATAAAGTATTTTAAGAATCAAATAAGAGAGGTAGAGGAAAAATTGGCAAAAGAAATTAGAGTTATGTGAGAGAAAGTCAAGAATTTTGGAAAAGGACGAACAAAAGTTGACTAAAGAAAACAATTCCTTAAAAAATACAATTGCCAAAATGGAAAAAAAAAATCCGCTGAAGAAAATAGCTCTCTAAAAAGTAGAATTGAACAAATGGAAAAGAAGGTACAAAAACAAAACAAAAAACAAAAGAAAAGAAAAGAAAATAATTCCTTAAAAATTAAAATTGGGCAAGTGGAAGTTAATGACCCTATCAGACATCAAGAATCAGTGAAATAAAATCAAAAGAATGAAGAAAAAAATAGAAGACCATGTGAACTATTTCACTGGAAAAATAATTGACCTGGAAAAAAGATCCAGGAGATATCATTTAAGGGTTATTGGTCTACCTGAAAAGCATAATCAGAAAAAGAGCCTGGATTGCATCTTTTAAAAAATTATCAGGGAAAACTGCCTTGGTGTCCTAGAACCAGAGGACAAAATAATAAAAGAATTCACCAATCACATCCTGAAAGAGATCCCAAAATGTTCTCTCCCAGAAATATTGTAGCCAAATTCCGTAATTACAATGTCAAGAAGAAAATTCTGCAAGGAGCCAGAAAGAAACAATTTAAATATCACAAAATTACACAGGATTTAGCAGTTTCTACATTAAAGGATTAGATGGCTTGTAATACAATATTCTATAACACCAAGGAGCTTGGATTGCAAACAAGAAACAACTATTAAGCAAAAATGAGCAAAAGAAAGACATTCAATGAAACAGGGGATTCTCAAACTTTCCTGATGAAAAGAATAGAGTTGTAAAGAAAATTTGATCTTAGAATACAAGACTCAAGAGAAGCATAAAAAGGTAAACAGGAAAGAAAAAGATAGCATATTATTCACTAAATTTAAACTGTTTACATTCCTATATTGTTACTCTTGAGAACTCTTTCTCTATTAGGACAGTTAGAAGGAGTAGATGTAGGCAGAGGGTGTGGGTATAAGTTGATTTTGATGTGATGATATAAAAGAAAATTAAGAGGTGAAAAAAAGATTGTACGGGTAGAAGAGGAAAGATGCAGTATAGGCTTAAAGAGGGAATAATATACACATTCAATTGGGCATAGGAATTTATCTTATCTTATAAGGAAGAAGGAGAGGATAGGGGAAAGAAAAGGGAGTGGGGCTGATAGAAGAGAGGGCAGAATAAGGGAGGTGGTGATCAGAAGCAAAACACTGGTCAGGAGAGAAAGGGTAAAAGAAGAGAGAAAAGTACACACAGGGGGTGATAGAATGGAAGGAAATACACAGTTAGTAATAATGATTATGAATGTGAATGAGTTGAATTCTCCCATAAAACAGAAGAGGGTGGCAGAATGAATTAAAAATCAGAATCCTACAGTATGTTATTTACAAAAAACACTTTTGAAGCAGAAAGATAAACAGAGAATAAATGTAAAAGGTTGGAACCGAATTATACTTCCACTGAAAAAAAAAAGCAGAGTAGCAATCCTGATCTTAGACAAAGCAAAAGCAAAAATAGATCTATTTAAAAGAGATAAGGAAGGAAACTACACTTTGCTAAAAGTTACCATAGACAATGAATATCAATACTAACATAACAATACTAAATATATCAATAGTAAATTTACGTGCAAGAAGTGGTACAACATCTAAATTCTTAGAGGATAGGTTAAACAGCTATTGGAGGAAAGATTGCAAAACTAT
Organism: Pseudochirops cupreus; assembly: GCA_028627135.1. Lineage (NCBI taxonomy): Eukaryota > Metazoa > Chordata > Mammalia > Diprotodontia > Pseudocheiridae > Pseudochirops > Pseudochirops cupreus. Next base: position 64,886,539 of record CM053581.1, on the reverse strand, counting down.
TCTAGTGGAGGATCTCAACCTCCTCTTCTCAGAACTAGATAAATCTAACCACAAAATAAACAAGAGAGAAGTTAAAGATAAGTTAAAATTTTAGAAAAGTTCTATATGATAGACCTCTGGAGAAAACTGAATGGGTATAAAAAGGATTACACATTTTTCTCAGTGGTAGCACTGAATATGTACTAGGGAATAAAGAAAACTTCACAATCAAATGCAGAAGGGCAGAAATATTAAATGTATCCTTTTCAGATCATGATGCAATAAAAATTACACGTAATAAAGGGTTACAGAAAGATATACTAAAAATTAGTTGGAAACTAAAAACTAATTGGTCAAACAAAAAATGCAGAAATAATTAATAACTTCATAGAAGAGAATGACAATGAGACAAAATACCCACAATTTATGGGATATAGCTGTAGCATTATTTATGGGAAATTTTATATTTCTAAATGCTTACATGAATAAAATAGGGAAAGAGCAGATCAATGAATCTGCATGCAACTAAAAAAAAACTAGAAAAAGTACTAGATAAACTAGAAAAAGAGAATATTATGAAATACAAAGTGGGTGATTTTTCATCATGTTCAATTAAAAAAGTTTTTTGCACAAAGACAACACAACAAAGATTAGAAGGGAAGCAGAAAACTCGGAAATAATTTTTATAGCTAGTGTTTCTGATAGAGGCCTCATTTCTCAAATGCATAGAGATCTTGGCAAAATATATAAGAAAATAAGTCATTCTTCAATTGATAAATGGTCAAAGGATATGAACAGAGAGTTTTCAGATGAATAAATTTCATATGACTAGCTATAGTCATATAAAAAAATGCTCTTAATCACTATTGCTTGGAAAAATGCAAATTAAAACAACTCTGAGTTATCACCTCACACATATCAGATTGGCTAATATGACAGGAAAGGAAAAGTGATAAATGTTGGAGATGTGGGAAAATCAGAATACTAATATACTCTTGTAGTTTTGAAATAACCCAACCACTTTGGAAACACAATTCGAATCTATTCTCAAATAGCTAAAAATTTTTGCATGCCCTTTCATCCAGCAATATCATTTCTAGATCTGTATCCCAAAGAGATCATTTAAAAGTAAAAATGACTCACAAGTACAAAAAATATTTATAGCAGCTCTTTTTCTAGTGGCAAAGAATTGGAAATTGATGGGATGTCCATCAATTGGGGAATGACTGAATAAGTCATGGTATATGAATGTGATGGAATACTGAAATAATGAGCAGACATATTTCAGAAAAACCTGGAAAGTCTTACATGAACTGATGCTGAGTGAAGTGAACAGAACCAGGAGAACATTGTACACAGTAACAGCAACATTGTACAATGACCAACTATGATAGACATAGCTCTTCTTAGCAATACAGTGATGCCAAACAATTCCAAAAGATTCATAATGGAAAATGCTTTCCACTTCCAGAGAAAGAACTATGAAGTCTGAATGCAGATCAAAGCTTATTGTTGTCATTTTTTGTTGCTTTTTTTTTCCTTTTTGATGTTTTTTCCTCTTTTTTTCTGATTCTTCTTTCACAACATGACTAATGTGGAAATTTGTTTAACATGATGCACGTGTATGATCCATATCACTTTGCTTGATTTCTTGGGGAAGGATATGGGGAGAGAGAGAGGGAGAAAAATTTGGAAATCAAAAATATCTTTGTCTGGAAAAATAAAGTATCACTAAGAGGAAAAAATAAAATTTGGAGGGATGGAATTTGGAATTCAAAACTTTAAGTAAATTTTTTAAAGAATAAAATAAACATTACTGGTGCTTGTGTTCCATTTCCAGATCTAGATGTTCAGGGCAATGGCCAGGTGTGTTGTCCTGCTGACTGGAGGGAGGACGGCACTGCAGAGACATCCAGAAAATTCTTTCTTGGGGAGCTCATCCTGAGAGCAATCATGACCTCATGAATAAAACACTGGAATTAACAATTAGCAAGACTTGGATTCAAATCTTGTCTCAGATCCTTATTGACTGTGTGACCATGGATAAGGCCCTTACTTTCTTCTCTTTTTTTTTTTCCTTTTTGGAGGGCAGTTAAATGACTTGGGGTTAAATGACTTGCCTAAGGTCACACAGATAGTTTTTTGTCTTAAGTGTCTGAGGCCAATTTGAACTCAGGTCCTCCTGACTTCAGGGCCAGTGCTCTATTCACTGTGCCACCTAGCTGCCCACAACCCTTAATTTCTTAATTCCTTGGTTTTCTAATCTGTAAACTGGTCAGGTAGAATTGATGGCTTCCCAAGACCCTTTCATTTCTAAAGCTATGATTCTTTGATTGTATGTACATAACTGAGGACAGCGGTTCTTTGAGCAAGAGTAAGCACCTGAATCATCTGTTGAGTTTAGTTGCATTGAGGGGTCTCAGAGCTTCATCTCATAGTTCTACCTACAAGGTCAATGTAAATGTTACTACTATATTTCCCTTAATAAGCTGATTTAGTGAAAAGAGACCTATATTGTGATAAAAAGAACTGAATTCAAATCCCAGCTCTCCTTCTTACTATCTGCAGCTCACTCTCTGGGCAAAATATATGCCCCAGGACTCTTAGCTTTCTCCTGTATAAAATTAATAGACTGGACTAGAAGACCTCTGAGATCTTGTCTTACTTAGAGATTCTATGATTTGTTAAGCCTAGCCTACTGGCTATTCCAGGAAGAAGACAGGCCACGTTTCAGTTCCAGGCATTGTTTCTGGTTGTGCCCAATGCCAGGAAAGTTCTCCACTTTCTGCTCCAACTTACTGATCTTTCTGGCTTCCTTTAAGTCTCAACAAAAATCCCGTCTTCTACAGGAAGCCTTTCTCAATGCCTCTTAACTACAATGATTTCTACATATCCTGCATAAAACTTGCTTTGTGTATATTTGTTTGCATGCTATCTCTTCCATTAGATTCCAAGTTCCTTGAGGGCAAAGACTCTTTTTTACTTCTTTTACTGTTTAACACAGTACCTGGCACATAGTAGAAACTTAATAATGTTTATTGAATTGAATTGAAATGCTTTAAAGCAGCGGTTCTTAAAAACACATATTTCCGATGGTCTTAGGAACCAAGACACCACTCCTCTATCCATGTCCAGGTGGGTCCTCCCACATGCAGATATGCCCACATAGGAGTATTAAAGGGTCGCGGCATTAGGAAGGTTGAGAACCACTGTTTTAAAGAAATTTTCAAGTTTGGGCTGACTGGTTTGATTTGATAAAGAGAGGTAGGGTTACAGGAGTGAGCTGATATTCTGCCACCATCAGAAAGCCTTCCCTGACCATGGGTCTGCACTAAAAATAACCTTCTCTGGCTTCCTGTAATGTGTTTTTGTCATCTGACAATTTTCTACTTATGCTTTATCTTCCCATGGGATTTTTAATTCTTATGAAGAAGAAACATTTGTTTGTTTGATGACCTCATATATCCCCTAGACCACAGTGTCATCTACCCCTCCTACACAATATAAGAGTACATGCCCCTACTATGCTAGATATGAGAGTGTATACCCCTACTACGTGCAGGGGAGTATTTGATCCTATTAATTACTCTGGGAAGAGTCCTAGAACATTTACTGTAGTAACTCATCACCCTTCCAGTGAATAGGTACCAAACACGTACAAGATGGAAACACCAGGCTGGCAATACCTAACTCTCACATCTAGAAGGCACCTCAGAACATCTCATTTATGTGTTATATAGAGGTATCTATATCTCTATATCTCTATAGAGATCTAATTATCTCTTCTGCAACACTCTTGACCAATTTTACTCTTGGACAATTCTAATATTCTCTTTACCTTGAATTTAAATCTACCTTCCTGAAATTTTAGTTCATTTCATTCAATTCAGCATTTATTAAAATGCTCAGGTACTGGAATAATTTTCATCCATTATTCCTAGGGAGTAATTGAGAGCCAATGACAAGTATTTCCTTATGACAGTACTTTCCATACTTGAAGACAGTAATGGTTTCTACTACCTTTCCCCACTTACCCCCACATCTTTTCTTCATCAAGCTAAATATTCCTGGTTTCTCCAGCTAATCTATATGGTATGATTTCTATGATTGGGTTGGGCACTTTCTTCTGGATGAGATCCACCTAGAGGGGAGGTCTGAGAGAAGGAAAGATGGAAATAAGCAGTTAAGTCAATACTATGCGCTACACGTTTTACAAATACTATCTCATTTGAGCCTCATAACAGCTTTTTAATTGTTATGCCAATTTTACAGTTGAAGGAACTGAGGAAGATAGAGTTTTGCCCAAGATCACACAGCTAGTTAAGTGTCTCATGCCAAATTTGAACCGAGGTCTTCTGACTCCAGGTCTAGGGCTCTATCTATTGAGCCATCAAGTTGACTCTAGAGCAGTGGTTCTGAACCTTCCTAATGCCGTGACCCTTTAATATTCATATGTGGGCATATCTGCATGTGGGCAGACTCTCCTGGAGACAGATAGAGAAGTTCCTAAGAAGTTCCTAAAATACATGTTTTCCAATGGTGTTAGGCAACCCCTGTGACCCCTGTGAAAGGGTCGTTCAACCCCCAAAGGGATTGTGACACACAGGTTGAGAACTGCTGCTCTAGAGGGACAGGCACGCTACACTTCTTCTTGGTCAGTTTCTCTGAGAAGGTCAGCACATTGATGAAATATACTCAGCACCCACAGGAGAGGAGACACACTGAGGCATCCACACACCTTACAAAAGGAGCCTTTTCCCACATACACACCTCCCCTCAGTCTCTCCTCTGTTCATTGATCCTCTGACTGTGGCCAAAGGTCATTGATGGAGACCCCTCTATTGAAACCGCCAATGCATCTGCCTTCCCTTCTTCTAAAAGGCTTTAACTTACTTTTGGGAATAATGGCAAAATTATATACAACAACATTATATGTTCCTTTCCCCTTTATAGCTCTGTTCAGCTTCCCTAGTTACCATGATACCAAGCTCATAATAATGTTCCATAAGTGATTTCAGAATGGAATTAAATGTGTTGGAGGAACCAGCTGATGTATGTGAAGTGAGGCAGAGGGCTTTCCCTTGCCTAAGGCCTAGCTTTTAGGTCTGGGAATGTTTCATCATCAGAGCCTGAGTCTCTAACATTTCTTTCTTTGTTTTCTTTTTCTCCTCAAGGCTTCCATTGGTCTGGTCTCACTCACTTGGAGAGACTCTGAGGTACCTTTAAGGCTTCATAGGTCATAGGAAGCCTTGGAGATTCCTAGACTATCCATTCAGAATCCAGATTAAAGGTTTAATGTCTTAATTATGCCAAGTCTAGCCCACTGTGGAGCAAGCAACTACCAGGAGGCCATCTCCAAAACCAATCAGTAGCATAGCATGAGAGAAAGAACACTGGGCCAGGTATCAGAAGATCCTGGGCTTCCTTTCCAGTTCTGCCTATAACTTATGGGGTTGTCTTGGGCAAATTACTTTACTTCTATTTTCTAATTTATAAAATGGCAACCAAACACACACACACACACACACACACACACACACACACACTCCAAATATCTAGGATGCTTTCCATCACATCATTGTGATTTATTCAATGCTGTGTGGGTGTGTAAATATATGTTATTTATTTTACAGGTGAAGACTGGGGTCAGGATCTTAGGTGACCTGTTCAAAGTCCCACAGAACTAGTAATAGGACTAGAATTTGGACTCAGATCTCCAGACTCCAAATACAGTCTTTTTGTCATTCCACACTCTGCCTCATTGTTTTTAAGGCCAGGATTAGAAAAGGCATTGATGCCCACCCCTTGACCCATTCTTTCCTGACTTGGAGAAGATAGCACGAGTGGAAATTTTGGGGAATGAGGTTCAGATGGGGAAAAGAAATGTAAGAGGAAATATCATAGCTTTAGGCTGTGTCTCTCATTAGCCTGTCAGAAACCTGACCCCCAAATCTGGAAAGTGAAGGAGTCCTTTAAAAAACATTTCAATGAGGCCACAGACACTATGTATGTAGTGTCCTCTTTGCTATGGAAATAGTAATGGCCACAGTACATGGAGAGGAGCATCCCAGGAAGGTCAGAATGACAGAGCTTTAAAAGGCCTGAGATGACATTTTTCTCTTTGAAGAATGCAGTGGAAAGGGCTAATTTGGACTCTTATTCCTTTCTAGCTGCATGGCTCCCTCTGACCCCAGAGGAGCTAGTGTGTGCCGAGCTCCCGGTCTTAATGTCTAAGAATTGCAAACTGTGCTTCTCTGGCCCTGACTCCCCAGTGGATTGGTCCACTGGATTAAATAGCTCATTTCAGTTCAGCAAAGTGGGTTTTATATGCAATTAATAGTTTGTTAATTTGGTTAAATGTCAAAGTATACATTTTTTTTAAATCCATGCAATATAACCTCAACCCCTGATACCTTTGAAAGCCAAGGAGGATGCCATTATTTTCCAGTGAATGCAGACGCATCTACATTCAGACTCCACTTGAAATTGACTGGACAGGACCCTGGAGAAATATCCTCCTGGGGAGGAGAGACTTTATTATGTTAGCACATTTAGGCTCCAAACCCACATGGAAGGGACAAGTGAGGGAAATCATAGGATCATAGATTCAAAGCAAGAAGGGACCTCAGAGTTCATTTAGTTCAATCTCTTCACTGTATACATGGGGAAATTTCTTAAAGGTCCATATCTAATAAATAGCAGATTTGGGATTTGAACTCAGAGCCCCCAATTCCAAGTCTAATGTTCTTTCACTCCATTTTGCTGCCCTGATGGCTAAAAATATATGGCTGGCCTTGAGTAAATCAGAAGATAGTACATAGATTTGGCCTGAAGACATGAGAATAATTTTTTTAATATTCTCCTCTGCTTTTCAATGGAGACTTAGTCCTGTCTGTGGCCTTTTGAAAGAGTCCAGGTTATTTGCAAGAACAAGGTTTCCCATGTTTTGGATATGTCTGAGTGTGCTCATTGGAAATAGCTATTTTTGTCATAGTTCTATGTTCAGTCTGTTTACTCATATAATCCTTGCGTAAGAGGGTCCCTAGCTGATATAAAGGATCCCTGTGGATTTTATGGGTATTCATCACTTTTTACTCGTTGTTGACACCCAAATAAGTTGCAAATTTCAGTAGTTCGTATAGTGTACAAAGTAAGCCAATTATACAGAAATATAGTTGTCAAACTATTTACAAATGAATTCATGGACCCAGGTTAAGGACCTCTGATACAGAAGAGGGATAAAGGAGAAGTGACGTGCCTATGTCCCCTTACCCCTGACATTTCTGTGGATCAGGGAAAGAAATCTTGTCATCTGTGCTACAACTATTTGGATGCTGTCATTTCAAAAAATGGTATTGCCAAATCCTGCTTCTGCACTTACTAGCTATGCCACTCTAGACTTTTCTCAGCCTCAATTTACTTATGTGCAAAATGAAGATTATAACCCCTACCTCAGAATGAACTACTTATGTAAATCACTTTGTCAACATTGAATCACTATATAAATGTTAACATTGTTACTGTCGCGCAACTACAAAGAACCAAAGCTTGGATTTGAAACCAAGTCTCCTGACCCAAATGCTGAAGAAGCTTTCCATTATACCACCATGAGTTATGTAATGCTAGTACTTTCTGATCCATCCTTGTCTGGTTCACTTTCTGAAAACTTTCTCTGAGGAAGGGTAGTATGTGTAGTAGCATGTGTAGTAATAGAATATCCAGCATTCTCCTGCCTTCCTTTTGTTTTAGAAACTAGAAGAATCTAGTTTATATATTTTCTTAAATGTAAAGCTTCTCTTGTCTACTCTCTCACATTGGAACTGAATCATCCCTTCTTGAAGGGTAGAAGAGGCTAGTCAGTGTAGAGGGTATAGCAATTCTGTCTGCTCATGGAAATCCCATCTCCCAAGGGCTACACTGAGGCTGAGGAGACAGGATGATAAGTAGTATTAGAACTCCCAGGATTCTGCTGCCAATGATTCTTATGTGACCTCCCTCTCCTGAGCTTTAGAGGGCTGGCATAGGTCATGTCCTAATGTTCCCTTAGCAAGATGCTTTGCGGCAATATGAAAAGTGGCTGAACCATTCATTTCTTAGCTTGTATGAGCATAAGCCTGGTCCATTCCGGTGGGGTCAGAAATGACACTTTTCCATTTCTGTGCATTATTATCTTTGTAACCATGGGAAAACCACTAAACTTCTCCAAGACTTAGTTTCTTCATTTGTAAGATGATGATGACAATACTTGTAGTACCTACCCCCTAGGGTTATTGTTTAACTTGGATGATATAAAGTATGGAATGTACTTTGTGAAATATAAAGTGACATAAAATCATATCCTCATCCTCCTCCTCTTCCTCCTCCTCCTGCTTCTCTTCTTTCCCTGGGCCTTGGATTACACTTTTGCAAGACTTCCTAGATACAAATTGGAAAGTGGAGTTTACAAATGCTCCATTTCAATTTTTTCACCAAATTTGTTGCATTTGGTCATGAGGAAATTCCCTGACAGCTATACCTTTAGTAACAAATCAGAGCAAGGGGCAAGGTGCTTTTCATTTTGCTGGAATCAGTATGGGCTTATCTCAGTGCTCTCTGAATTTCATGGAGGCTCAGAGATCCTTGAACATTTATATTGCTTCAGGTTTGAGATGAACACCTTTATCCCACTTTACAAATTCAAATCTCTGTTGCCCCTTGGTTGATCTTCCTCAAAGTCTTGTGTGAGGACCTTATCCTTGTGGACCATACTAGTTATCATGCCCATGCCATCATTTTTTATTACTTTTATGTTGGAGGAGAGGAAGAAAGAAAAGGGTTAGCTGTTGCAAACTCAGGTGTTTGGACTCCAGATTGCATGGTCTTCCCACTAAAGCGTCTATGTTTTACCTTCAGCAGAGACTTCTGTAAAACGGAGATGAGTCTGTTTCCCCTTGGATTCTACATTATATGCCCCTCTCTGATCGTCAAAACTCCAGATTCTCTATCACAGGTATTAAAGATGCTGTGGGATGTATAAGCTGCTAGTTATTCCCTGTGTCTATGTGAGAAGTATCACAACGTACCTCTGTGATTAGCGTTAAAGCAGAGTTGGAGAACTAGGCCATGGGTGTGGAGTAAGAGGGGAGAGTCTGTTTATGAGTGTGTGTGCATCCAAATATAGAATAAGTGATGGGTGTGGGTGGGTCTGAGTCTGTGTATGGATGAGAGACAAAGAGGCGGTAAATTGAGATGGTTATCGGAGTGTGTGTCTCTTATAGGAGAGATCCTATTCTTCAAATAAGAGTGGGGGAAAGAGGCAGATTGTAGGCCTCTTCTTTTAGCTCTTGAGAGAGAGAGAGAGAGAGAGAGAGAGAGAGAGAGAGAGAGAGAGAGTTTCAAACTCTTTAGAGTCTGGTTCCAAAAAGCAAATTGCCCCTGCTCCAGTGATAAATAATAATGCTGTTGGACCTGGTAACTCCTAGCCATCATTTCAGAAAGACATACAATACAATTAGCAGTTGCTATGCATTGCCAGATGTCAATGAGGCAAGATTTATGTATTTGCTTTTTACATAAGTACAATTTTATTTGATAAGTGCAGTGCAGAGATATAAAGAATTAATACATGGTATATATACATTGTGGAGCATTCTCTCTGCAATATTAAAACCTCTATTACCTCTATCCCTAATACTTCAGACTGTCAAGAGACCCACCATTTTATCAGGGTGAGCACTTCCTCCATTGATGCAATTTGTAGTCTCTGTACCCCTAAATCACTCAAAGAGATGGTCACATTTTAGAGCTCACCATCCTCTAAAACTCTGCTACCTTCATGATCATAAATTCTGCAATTCTGCCCTCTGCTCACAACTGCCTATTTTTCCATTCCAATGATTTTTTGTCCTTACTGTGACCTACAGTTTCTCCACCTTTTCTGTTCTATTCCATTGTCCCTGGCTTTGCTTTCTGCCCTTCACAATCTTGACCCTATAGGAGACCACTCCAACTAGACACTCTCCATTAACCTTGATTCCATTGTTCCCTTGTTGTATCATTGCTCAGGTCCTTTCAAACCTCAGCCCTATTTTGTTCCCACTATCTGTGTCCTCTCTTACTTATGCACCCATGAATTCTGACAGTTAGGCAATGGTGCTCCTCAATGCCCTCACTACTGCATAACTATTCTTTTTTTTTTTCCCCAAGAGTCATAATAAAGGAGGGGTAACTGGGACTTTAGATCAGGGTGCCAAATTTGAAGGGTGTGCACCAGAAACTATACCCCAAGTAATCAGGGTCAGGGAGGAGGGGTGTCTATGTATCCATACACAAGAGGATGTTAATGGGAGAAATTGGACCACAAATACTGTCTCATCACATGCATGAGACATTAATCTCTCTTTGTATAAGTTAGTTAAAAAAAGAAAACAGCACAATGGGTCAACTCAGCTTTTGGCTGTTCCCGTTTTGCCATTGGGATCTGTGGAAGTCAGAGCAAAGAATTTGCTATTTGTGAAAGTCCACTATGGGCCTCAAGTGCCTTCTAACTAAGCCAAACCTGGAAGGGTAGCATAGGAATGGTAGCGATGATATTTCCCAGCTATCCCAGCTGGATAGAAAAATGAACCAGAAACTTTTATCCTTAAGCAAAGTAGATGGAGAGCACCATTGAAATGGCTCCTGGCACTGGCATAACAGCAAAGCTTGAGGTCAGTAGGACCAACAAAAGGGTCCAGGGTCAAACAGATTGGGGAAAAAAGTCTTGGCAGCTCAGAGAGCTCCTGGGCTTGGTCTCCACCATTTAGGGTGACCCCTATCAACAAAGAAATAAGCTTCCCTTCCTAAACCAGAGAACAAACTTAACTCTCACTATCCAGTGCAAGGCTATTGTGCAGCTACTATTGGGGCAGCTCGCTAAGTAGAAACAAAGGTAGATGGACTCCTGATAAACTCTTTGTTGGAACTTTAATCTCTGGCTGGCTGGGCTTTTATGAAATGTGAAGGCAGATTGTGGTCTGAGAAACTCTAAAGGATCCTGTTAGGGAATGATTAAACTAGCGGGTGTGCAAATGGGGGAGAGGGAGGCACCAGTCTGCCTAAGGAGGGGTTAACTGACCCAGGTCAGAAACAGGGTAGGTCAAAGTTTCTGGGCCCATTGCCATGGGATCAGGCACCTGATTGGTTGATGCATTTTCAGCCTGGCTGAGATTGGGAAATTCATTTCCCAATAATAATTATATACACAAGCTTTTCTGTACACATGGGCATATGCATTCATTTGTATATGCACATAATATAATAGATCATATACATGCATATGTATGTGTGCATATTAATATCTGTATACCTTTAAAATAAAATCCAAAATGGAGGAGGAAAAAAAGAAAGGGGGAAAGGGAAAAGACAGGGGGTGAAGAAAATGCACACAGTGTCAACATTATTCAGTCTCTAATCATGTCAGTTTAGCTCCATTGTTTTTGCCAAAGCCCGCAGCCCAGCCCACAGCCCACATGTCATCTCGAGTTGGATTTTCTAGTTCTAGGCAGTGTTTTATTAACCTTCCCCTCTTCCCCCACATGCTGACTTAGCATCTTCTCAACTCCCCAGACTGTTCTGCAGGGTGAGTACAGTGAGGTCAGAACTACTGACCCCCTATGTTCCAAAGCACCAAAAATGTGTCCTGGGACCATCTCCATTTGGTTGCAGCTGGAGATGACTGAAGCGGTGGCTTAGTGTACTCATAAGAGATGACAGAGGTTTGTGGACTGTATTTTGTATAAAGTATCTCCTCAACTGTGTGTCTATTAGGGTTCCCAGGAGAGCTGCATAATGTGGGAGATTGCAAATGGGACACCCATTTGACAAACCATTTTTCTGAGCCCATAGCCAGTGACTGTATCAAGAAGAAGAAATGACCACGTTTCCCTCTGGTATCTTATACTCAAATGGAGTCCAAGGGATTTCTTCTACTATCTTATGGTATATAGTCTTATATAATATTAGTGACAGCTTACATTCATTTAGCATTTTGAGGATTGCAAAATTCTTAATACACATTATCTTCTTTGAGCCTCACAACTCTATGTGGCAATACCACAAGTATCACAGATGTACAAACTTAGACTCAGCTAGTAAGTGTCATTGATGGGATTTGAATGTATATCTTCCTGACTCCAAATCCAGTATTCTATACCTGATAGTACACTAACATTAATTTTGGCCAGCATGTTACCTGTTTAACTAACATTGAGCTTTCACTTGACTGAGTGATTTTTATTACATGAGCTTTTAACTGGCCAAACCTCCCCATCTTAAAATCTGTGAAATTTGTTTTTTGAGTCAGCTTAAAGAACTTCATATTCATCTTTATTAAATTCATTTTTCTCACTTTCTGTCCATTCTTTTATCCTCTTGGCATCTCTTTGGGATCTCCATCACCCAGGGTTACCTGTTCCCTCTGCCTTTCTGGGGACTACGAATGTGATAAGCACATCATTTATTCACTGATTCTACACATTGATAAAAAAAAATATTAAATAGCACAGTACCAATCACCCACCCCCTAGGGCACACCATTATGGACCTTGTTCAAAATTTACATGAGATCATAGTTAGTGATTTTTCTTTGGGTCACAGGATCTTAGACTTAGGAAGCTCTCATTTTACATAGAAAACTGAGACCAAAGAAGTTATATGGCTTGCCTATAGTCATGCAATGAGTAAGGGTAGACTAAAGAATTGAACCCAGGTCCTCTGACTCTAAGCTCATTGCTACTTCCATTGCACCTCACATTCAACCAGTTTCAAATCCACTTAACCACTCTATTGTCTAGACCACATATCACCATCTTGTCCCCAAGGAAAACATGAAAGGCTTTGTCAAAGGCTTTGTTCAAATCTAGTTAAATATGTCTACAGCATTTCCCTAATGGACATATCTACTACCCTTGCAAACAAAATCATTTATCTTGCTGTGACCTGTTTTTGATGAGACTTTGCTGGTTCTTAGTAATCATTGCATCTCTTTCTAAATATTTGTAAATAATTACTTCCATAATAGGTTTTGGAATTTTGTTAGGAATTGATGTTAATTGTCCTATATTTTTCAGCCCTCTCTGTCCCTGTCTTTGTCTACCTCTGTCTCTCTGTCTCTCTATCTCTGTCTCAGCCTGTCTGGCTTTGTTTCTGTCTTTGTGTCTTTTTCTATTTCCATCTCTTTGAAAAGTGTGACATTATTTGCCCTTCTACAGGCATGGGTCACTTAATACTACACTCTTTTTCAAAGATCACTAGCAATGACATAGAAAACACACCTTTATTTCTTTCAGTACCCTGGAATGGAGTTAACCCATCCCAGGCAGCCTTAATTCATTGAAGGCAATAGGTGTTCTTACTCTCTTTTTAATTATCTTGGATCTCAACTCCTTATTAACTATTATTATTATTAATTATTAACCATCTTTTCCAGGAAAGAGTTAGGGTTTGGCAAAACGTGAATGATGATTTTAAAAAGGGACAAGAGATTTAAGTATATCTATTTATTTATTTTAATTTATTTACTATTAGTTTACAACATTCACTTCCACAAGTTTTTGAGTTCCAAATTTCATCCACCTCCCTCTCACTGCTCCCCACCCCCATGGTATCATAGAATCAAATATAGGATCTACAAATAACTTCACATTAAACATTAATCAGGTTGTAAAGGATTATAACCAACGGAATGAACAATGGGCAAGAGGAAACAAAACAAGAAAAAGAGAGAGAGCAAGTAGTTTGTTTCAATCTGCATTCAGATTCTGTATTTCTTTCTCTGGATGTGGATATCTCTTTCCATCATGAGTCTTTTGGAGTTGTCCAGTCTGAGAGGAGCCCAGTCTATCAAAGTTAGTCATCACACATACATTGTGTCTGCAATTGTGAACAAATTTCTCCTGATTCTGCTCGTCTCACTCAGCATCAACTTATATAAGTCTCTCCAGGTTATTATGAAGTCCATCTCCTCCCCATTTCATATAGCACAATAGTATTCCATTACATTCATATACCACAACTTGTTCAGTCATTCCCCAGTTGATGGGCATCCCCTTGAAGAGTTTCAAGTATATTTAATGGCATAGGATTAAAGTGGTCAACCATAGGGTCAATACTTCAAAGAGAGTGAAGGAAAACCAGATTGGTGCTTGAAGGCTAGGAGAACAGGAAGAGGTATGGAGTCTGGAGATGATGGCCAGCACAAACAATAAATTTAGCAGGAGTGAGGCTCAGGGACAGATAGAATCATAGGAAAATATGGTCACATGTAGGAATCTCAGAGTGATGGAGGTAAAATAATTATGGCTAATGGGCAAATCAAGGGTGTGACCATCTCCGTATGTAGTTAAAGTAGAATGATGATGGAGATCATTGGACTTTAGAGGATTAATAAATCAGGAGGCCAGAGTGCTTGAGGGTACATTGACATACATGTCTGTTAAGGTTTCCAAGGACAGAAGTTGAGGGATAAAGGAAGACCATAAGTCAGTTACTGCATTCCTTGAGAATGACCTGCAAGATCAGTAGATGAATATGACAAGCAGTTAACTGAGTGATGCAGGTGAATGGTGTGCATATCAAAGGAAAAATGATTGCTGAAACATGGAAGCAAAGGGACAGCCTTGAAGTAGGGGTGAGGAGGGAGGAGTGTGCCTACTTCTCCTCTTGGACCATGGTTTTGAGAGGCATAAGAGAAGGTGTATCCAGTATTTGGATGGGGGAAGCAGTGACTGAGGAGACAATGTCTTCCAAGCAAAACTAGGTTTCTGAGAGCCCAAGAAAATGGGAAATGTGTGAAATGGGAAGATCCAGGATAAAGGGTAATTTTATAACAATAGAGGGCAGATTCCAGGTGATATAATGCAATGAAAGGGCAGAGAGCAATGTAGGCTGATGAGGAGTAGGGATGAGGTGGATAGTGCTGAGAAAATGGGGTGGGATGAGATAGTGAGGGCAGAGTTTTTCAATTCATCAGACTTTGACTGTGAAGCATGCAGATAAGGCAGGTTTATTATTGACCATGTTCTTTGATTTTGTTTCCCGTGAACTCTGAGGTTCTTCCAATCTTCTTGCTCCTTCATTCTATGCTATCTAGTGCATTAGATGGGTTGAGAGTGGGTCTTCAATTTCATCAGTGTAGGGAACTTCTGGTAATGAATTTTATCAATGAATGTCCATTATAACATCTCTTAAACTTATTGTGTTAAGTAGAACTCAAGGTGAAAATACTTGCTCATGGTCACAAAAGCAGTATTTGCCAGGAGTGGTACTTTAACTCAGGTTGTCCTGATTTCTGTGTGACTCTTGATCCATTACTCATTGTCTCTTAATGTTTTAGGTATGGGTAGACATTTTCTTTTGGTTAAACCTTCTATGATACATAACTGTTTACAAGTTATCTCATCCATTATCTGTCAACACCTTGAGAACAGGGAGTATTTCTTTTGCCTCTTTTTGTATCCCCAGTACTTAGCACAGTGCGTGGTGAATAGAACGTATTTAGTAAATGTGAATTGTCTGACTAATTGACAAGATGTTAACATACTTCTATTTCAACCTCTTATCCAAAAGGTTAAATTTTGTTCTGAGACTTCATATTTTTTCGTTTTCCGCAGTTACCTTTTCTCTTCTGAAGTCTTTATTTTAAATTAGTAAGTCTTAAAAACATTGCTTCACTTTCAAAGGTCAGCCAACCACCAAGCATTCATTAAATACTTACTCTGTGCTAATCTTCTGTTTTTCACCCAGGATTTTATGATTCCTAGTAAGGCTTTCTAGTTTTTCTCCAGTAGAATTTTTGCCCCTGCATTAATCACAAGAAAAAATAGTGTCATCACAAATTATGAGATGTTGTCCATCACATTCTGGGTACATGTCCTGGGAAGATAGGACACTTCACTTTGGCACTGTCCACAAAATCAGCCAGGAGTTTCCAACCACTACTACCCATCTCTTCTCCCTCTAACTCATACCATATTACCTCTTGGCTATTGCCAACATGTTACTCCTTGGAGTAGAATTGAAGTCAAGTCTTTATCTCCAGAAGCAAAAACAGGAGAATAAAAATGTCCCCCCCCCACACCCTCTTTATTCCTCATGATGTACCAATACATATAGCCCATACCCTATTCTTATGCTTATGCTTTTTTTTATCCAGGTCTTTCATATAATTCATTTTACTTGAAAATACTCCTGTACAAAGATCAGTAGGTAGTATTTTTCCAATTTTAAAGTTGAGAAAATGAGACCCTTAAAGGCTAAGTCAGTTAGCTAACAGGTTGGATAGCAACCTTCAAAGGTAGTCAAATATCACAGTCCTCTTTAGCCTTCAAAATGTTTTTGGGTGCCCAGACAGAATGGCTACATTTCCTCTGGAATGTAAGCAATTATTCCTGGGTTTTGGGGGAGTTGAACATTATACACTTATAATATCAATGTGTAATATATAATCTAAAATATAATTTTAGAGTTTGAAAAGACCTTGGCAATCATCTAGTTTAGTCTCCTCTATGATCTCTTGAAGGAGAAGAAACTGAGGTCCATAGAGGTTAAGTGACTAGCCTAAGTTAGCACAATGGCTTAGCAATATGCAGGACTAGAAGACAAAATCTCTCCTTCCTAAGTCAGTGCTTCCCAACTCCATCACATTAGACTGGCTCACTGGTCATTTTCAGTAGTTCCTCATTGCCAAACAAAGAAAATACTTCCTCTTGTTTGCAAGACCATTGAGAATCTGATTCCAAACCACTGTTCTCATTTTTTCTCGTCCTTTTTCATTCATGTGTTCTATATTCCAGCTCCACTGGAGTCCTCTCCAGCTTCAGAGGATCTATGAACTTGGATAGGAAAATATTAGCATTTCCATTAATTATTTTAAAATGTTACTCTGGGAAGGGGTCCATGGGTTTCACTACCTGACCAAAGGAGTCTGTGACACAAGCAATGGTCAAAGACCTCTGAGATAGGGCCTTAAGGTCCTATCCAGCTCTAAACCTACAATTCTCTAATGCTATGAGCCCTATCTTTGCATCATTTCTTGGGCCATCCTGATGTCTGGAATAGACTCCCTACTCCCCTGCCCCTCCCAACTTCCCTACACCATCTCTGAAGTCAGTCCTTTAATTCAAGGCTCCATTTAGGTCCACTAATCATCCCCCTCTCTTCCATAACCAGCACCATTTAAAAGTGAACATTAAAAAAAAAAATGAACTCTCATCTCAAATTTCTCCCAGTGCTTTTCTTAGATTTCTCCTTTTTACACTTTCTTTAATTTCACATTTGTCAGTTATTTGTGTGTCTTCACTTCCCATCCCTTCCCCCAAATTAGATTGTGACCTCCTTGAGAGTAGGACCTACATCTCTGTAGATGTCTGCCCAAGGCCAAGCAGAGAACTTTGGACTTAATGGAAGCTAATACGTGGTGGTTGAATTAAATCAAAGTGATGTTCTATGAAGAGCAAGTGTTCCTTGTATTTAGGTGCACTCTTTCTACTTAGTTCTAATCTAAGGAAACAAGGAATTATGTCCATTTGTCTCCAGTTTTATCTTGGAGTGCTTTGAGCAATAGTTACCAATCATCTCCTTTAATTGTTTGTGGAAGAGTTGCTCTCAGGCAATGAGGAAATACTGTATCAAGGTTTAACAAAGGTTATCTCTAAAAGTTCATTGATGAGGAAAATGACATTTAATCAACTAGAAACCAAGTTAATATTTTCCCATTCCTTTTAGCCTTTGGTAGGGGTGAATCAGGTGGGGGAAAGAGTAATAATTATAATGCACATTTATATGAGTGCTTGAAGATTTTCCAAAGCTTTTCCTTATAAAAAGCTCTGTGGAGTAGGTTTCCCAAAGCATCATTTGCATTTTGCATGAGGGTCAGTCTCTGTGTCACCTCCTGAAGAAGCCTTCCTTGATTCCCTAAATGTTGGTATTCCTACCCTCCTCAAATTATCTTGTTCAAATGTGTTTTCCCCCAATTTTTTCCTCAGTAGAATGTAAGCTTCTTGAGGGAAAGGACTGTTCCATTTATGCCTGTATATCCCCAAGACCTGGCACAGAATCTGGTACAGAATAAGTGCTTAATCAATTATGTGTTAGATTTCATTAAGAAACGTGAAAGCAATTTGCTCAGGATCACATCTCTGGGAGGTATTCATAACTACAATGCAAACCCAGAACTCATTTGACTCTCTCCTCTAAACCATGTTCTCTATATAGCACTTCTTAAACTGTGGGTCACAACCCCATATGAGCTGGAAGTGGAAAGTTTAAGAAACCCTGAGAGTTTGGATTGGTCGATGATATGATGTCTTAGCCTTTAGCCTCTGGCATTTTCAAAGTGTGTGTGGGCCTTGAGGAAGGGGGAGCTCTTCAATTTGGATACAATATTTATAGCATCATTACTTTGAACTTTAAAAGGAACATAGTAGGTGCTTGACAAATATTTGCTATTTAATTAATTGTCAAGTCCTGGGCCCTCATGCCCAGGATCTTATCATCATGGTGCCCTCAAACAGAATCTGTCTTCCATCCTAATCCCCATGGGGACACAGACCAGAGTTTCTAGGGATTTTACCTCTTTTCTTCTAAGACTGCCCCCTCATCCCACATCCTACTATCCTCAGTGCAACTACTCCCTTCCTCAATCCCTCTTCCCCCAACACAAACAACTATTTTTATCACTAAGGAAGAAATTAGTTATGTTTTTGTCTATACATCTTATACAGAAAGAATAGAACATCAGAGATTATTTTCAAGATATTTGTCATGCCAGCCGGCAAAACCTATAGTTTCAAATAACATTGGGGTGAACAAGTGAACTTCTGTCTCTTCCAGGAACCAAACCAAATATGTGTGCTGAGGAAGAAGGTTTGACCATCAGCAGGCAAAATGCTGAGGCTTCCCTGCCACCTCAAGCAGAAAGCTGCTGGTCAGGGATGGAGAAAACTCTCATTTAAACACAAATAGCTGAAATAATTGCTGAGCAAATCCAGAAAATGATTGGCTAAGTAAATTGCTTTTTTTGTACAAAGTTTTTTTTTTGGTTATTTTTTTTTTCAGGCAGCCCCAGGGGGAGCATAAGTCCCTTCTAAGATGATGGCATTGACAGAGCATATCCACTATTGTACATGAACATACACAAACGCACATCTCCTATTGCTTC
This sequence comes from Pseudochirops cupreus, assembly GCA_028627135.1. Taxonomy (NCBI): domain Eukaryota; kingdom Metazoa; phylum Chordata; class Mammalia; order Diprotodontia; family Pseudocheiridae; genus Pseudochirops; species Pseudochirops cupreus. Next base: position 64,867,383 of record CM053581.1, on the reverse strand, counting down.
AGGTCAGTGCTATCTTTCATTTCTGGGGTGGTGGTGCTTTCTGTGATCATTCTAAATGGCAGAGGTTATTGGCAGCTGGTGTGATAAGTTATGGACTATTCCCATCTTTCTGGAAGAATGGAATATAACAATCTAGTTTGTGTTTTTGCTTTTCAAAGATGTGTATAGCAGGAGTTATTCCAGGAATTTAGTTAAAAGTGTAGTGGAGAAAACTGGTTTGTTCTCCTAAGAAACAAAAGAATAGATGTAGGGGGACAATACTCTATGATTTTCAAGACTAAAAATGTATTCCCTAAATGGACACCTCAGCATTTAGATACCAGCTTGCTTAGACTATGAATGAAGAGCCTGACAGAGACTGGAAAGGGCCTGCAAAGGTCATTCTGCTGTCAACTCTGCCTTCAGGCAAGTCAGCTTCACAGCCATCCCTGGGAGAGATCAGACTATTACCAGTTAGAAGACATAGTGAGATAGGAATTCCAGATCTTCCATTGGCTATCCATTCCAAAAATCGCCTTCAGACAGGGGCTATGCAAAACACAAAGCTCCCAGTATGGGGACCCAGATCTGGCATCATAAGATTTAGAGCTCCAAAGGAGGAACCTAAGAAATCATATGGTCTCGTCCCATCGTTTTAAATATTTTTTTTTTGTATCGCTATAGATAGAGTTCTATTGATGCCTTTTGGTTTTATTTCACAATCACATCCACATACACTCTTCCTACTCTGCTCTGCTCGGTGAACCTTCCCATGTCACACTTAAACAAAGCCAACCAATATGATGACAAGGGCATGTATGTAGTATTCTGACTCCAAAGCTTCCATGTCTCCAAGGAAAAGAGGGAATTTTGCCAGGATTGGTCACTTTTGTTTCCTATTCAGTTACCTTTTGTCTTTGGGTCCCTCATTCCCTAGCACAATCCCCAGCAAATAGTAGTAGGTGTTTAAGAAGTGTTTGTTTGATTTCCATTACTGTAGTTGTTGTGTATATGTCTTCATTAGATTGTAGTATCCTGGAAAGCAGGGAATGTCTTTGGCCATTTTTTGTGTCTCTAGAGCTTAGAACAGTATCTGGTATATATTAGGTGCAGAGTAGCATTTATTAAATGCTAATTCATTGGCTGACTGATGTTGCTTTTTTAAAATATACTTATTCATTTACTTTTAGTTTACAACATTCAGTTCCACAATCCCTTGAGTTCCACATATTCTCCCCCACCCTTTTGTCCCTCCCCCCCCCCCCCACCATGGCAGCGTGCAATCCAGTACAGGTTCTACAAATCCCTTCATATTAAACATTAGCCAAGTTGTAAAGAAGAATTATAACCAATGGAATGAACAAAAAGAAAGAAGGAATGGAACAAAACAAAACAAAAAAGAGAGCAAGTAGTTTGCTTCAATCTGCATTCAGACTCCGTAGTTCTTTCTCTGGATGTAGGTAGCCCTTTCCATCATGAGTTTTTTGGAGTTATCTTATAGCCTTGCATTGCTGAGAGAAGTCCAGTCTACCAAAGTTAGGCTGACTGATGTTTCTTATATATTTCTTCGATTTTCTCTCCAATGACCAGTCACCATTTTTTTTTATGGCACAATAACATTCAGTTATATTTATGTGCCATTAATTGTTCATTAATTCCCCAAATAATGGGATCTCTATTTCCAGTTTTGTTTTTTTGTTTTCTTTTCTACCACAAATAGTGCTTACATGAATATGTTTGGCATATATGATTCCTTACTTGTTGTTTGTCACCTTCTTAGGTTATATGCCCGACCATACAGTTCCATCATATTATAAAAGGGGAAACTGAGTCCCAGAGTGATTTATTTATTTATTTTTTGAGGCCATAACCTTTCCACCCTTCTGGGGAAATTTGTGTGAATTCTAGGTGTAAGCAGGGGGAGGAAATATCATGATCCACACAGATGACAGCTTCCTCAGAGATAGTCTACCTCCCTTTCACATTTTAGGTAACATTGATGTAGCATCTTATACACTTCTCATCTGAGCCTACAACAACTTATTTCCATCATATAAATCTAACTAACCCATGATTTCACAGTTAATAAAAATCAGGGGTAGGATTTGAATCCACATTTTCCTGACTCTAAGCCAAGTGCCTTGTTCTCTATGCCATCTTTTAGGGGCTGGTTAGATATCAGTTCTACAGCTCTCTCTGTATTTTCCACAGACATCTAGAGCAGATGTTGAGTATGAAGCAGGACAGATGGTGAGGGGGTATAGAAAATTAGAAACTGATACGTCAAGGGAAAGATTAACTTCTTTGGATGGTGAGCCTTGGTGCCCCATAGATTCCTTGACATTTTGATTTCTTTGTGGTCAAAATGTTGTTAGGGAGTCCTCTCTGTCCTCATGGTCATGGAAACTGAGAGCTGGAAGGGAAAGTGAGAATGTCAGAGATGGCAGGAAAATCATATACATATCTATCTATCTATCTATCTATATTTATATATATATATATGTGTATGTATGTATATACATGTTATATATATACATATATATGTGTATATATATATATGTGTGTATGTATGTATATACATGTTATATATATACATATATATGTGTGTGTATATATATATATATATATATATATATATATATATATATATATATATACATATATACACATTGGCAGGGGGAAGGCAGGGGTAAGTGTCTTGATCAGGTCACATGCTAGTAAGCATTAAGTGTCTGTGGTCAGACTTGAACTCAGGTCCTCCTGACTCCAGGACTGGGGCACTTTTCATTGTGACACCTAGCCACCCCTTAAAATTAAACATCTTCCAGTCCAGTCCTCTTATTTTATACATAAGGAAACTGAGTCCCAGAGAGGATTCTAATCTTGCCCAATGTCGCCCAGTTAGTGGAGGAATGAGATACAAATTCCCGTCTTTCATATCCTACGTTAATGCTATTTTTTTATTTTTTGAGGGAGGTTTGAGAAATTTTCTTTTTTTTACATTTTATGTTAAATTTTACTCTTTTTATAAGTTAATTTTTTATTTTTAATTTTCAGCATTCCCTTCTGCAAGTTTTAAGTTTTTCTCCCCTTACATGCCCTCCCCCTGCCCCAAGACGGCATGCAATCTGATATAGACTCTACACATACATTTCTATTAAACATATTTTCACATTAATCATGTTGTATAGAAGAATTAGAAAAAATGGGAGGAATCATAAGAAAACAAAACAAAAAAATAAAACAACAACAAAAAATAATGGTCTGCTTTGCTCTATGTTCAAAATCCGTATTTCTTCTCTGGATGTGGATGACATTTTCCATCCTGAGTCTTTTGGAATTGTTTTAGATTCTTGCTTTGCTGAGAAGGATTAAGTCTATCAAAGTCTCACACTGTGGCTGTTATTGTGTATAACATTCTCTGGGTTCTGCTCACTTCACTCAGCATCAATTCATTTAAGTCTTTCTAGGTTTTTCTGAAGTCCGCTGTTCATCATTTCTTCTAGCACAATAATATTCCATTACATTCATATACCAAACTAGTTTGGTCACTCCCTCATTGATGGGCATCCCCTCAATTTCCAGTTCTTGGCCACCTAGTGCTATTTTCACCCCAAAAAAACCATCATTTAAAAAATAATACATTATTTCATCTGTGAAGAGATGAAAATTGAACCTATGGGAGGTGATGAGGTCACCAAGGCAGAGAGTGAAGAGAAAGGGGCAGATATAAGATCAGAGGATCAGAGATCTAGAGCTCCCAAGCGCCCCTCATGAGGAAGCAAGCGACTAGGAAAGTTAAATGATCTGCCCAAAGCCACACAGGAAATGAACACCACAGGTTTCCACTAATAATATAATAGCTAACTATATAGCACTTATGTGTCAGGCACTGTGATGAGGGCTCTATAGTCACCTCATTTTGTCCTTATAACACCCCTCAGGAGGTAGGTTATCCCCATTCTACAGACGAGGAAACTGCGGCAAACAGGGTTAAATGATTTGCCCAACATCACACAGCTAATAAGTGTCTGAGGTCAGATCTGAACTCACGTATTCCTGACTCTAGGCCTGGTGTTTTCTCCACTGCGCCATTAGTTATTCACTGAAATCTACCACTGGCCCTTTATCAAGACTTGTTATTTACATGCAAGTGATAGAAGCATCTCCTCAGAGACTGCCTTATCCATCTTCACTTTTGTTCCTACATCAGGAGGATATGTTCCTGCGTATCTTTTCATATATACTTCCCCTGCACCACCCCAGCCCTGAGCCTTTCCCTAAGAGAGGCAAATAGTTAAGCAAAGGCAGCCAGTACTGGAGTGGCAACATGGCAAGCAGCATTTCACTCCCATCATCCCCATGTCTCCCAGGAACAGAGCAAGACATGTGTCCTCTGTACTTACTCACAGTCTGCTTCTTAGACCTATCTTCTCTGCACAGGTAATAGGCTAAGAGAGTGCCCAGGTGGCATCAGGTCACCAATGGCTTTTCTCCTGTTAGTGACCAGTCCCCATAGGGCAATGGCAAGAGCCTGAGCTTTGGACTCAAGGAATCTGGGTTTGAATCCCAACTATGCCATTTAATACGTGTGATACACATACACATATATGCATGCATGCTTATATATGCATACAGGCACAGTATGTATGTATGTATGTATCTATCTATCTATCTATCTTTCAATCTATCTATCTATTTCTCTGCTCTAAAGGTAGCTAAGTGGCTCAACTGGACATGAAGTCAGGAAGACTTGAATTCAAATATGACCTCAAACTGTGATTTGTTCTTTCTTGAAGAGGACCCGTGATATCAGGAAAATGATGTCTTGACTTGTGAATGAATTGGAGTTAAGTGAGGCAGGGCTGTGCAAAGTCACCAGCCTCACTCTCTCTTCCAGAGTCATCTGAGCCTAGTGCCACAAGAAATAAGTCGGAACAACTGTCAGTGACCCCAAACCTTGACCTCAGACACTTTCAAGCTGCATAACCTGGGTAAGTAATGTTCCTTCTGTTTGTCTCAGTTTTCTCAACTGTAAAAAATGAAGATAAGAATAGCACTGACCTCCCAGAGTTGTGAGGATTAAATGAATTAATATCTGTAATGTGCTGAGCAAATCCCTGGTATGTAGTAGGTGCATAATCCATGCTTATTTCCTCCCTCCCTTACTCCATTCCTTCCTGACTTCTTTCCTTTCTTCCTTCTTCCCTTTCTCTTCCTCTTTTCCTCCCTACTTCCCTTCCTTCCTCTATTCCCTCCTTCCTTTCTCTTATCCCTTCCTCCCTCCCTTCTTCCCTTCCTCTTTTCCCCTTCCTCTCCTTTCCTTCCTCTCTCCCCTCGTTCCTTCCTTCCTTCCCTCCTCTACCATTCTGTCCAACACAGAATTGCAGAAAGAGGAATGGATTTGGAGTTGCAGTACTTAGATTCAAACGTAGTACATTACTTCGTAGACTACAGTTTAGTTCCTGTGTAACTTGGGGCACAGCTCTTTACTTCTCTGTGCCTCAATGGCCTCATTTGTAAAAGAGGAGCATGGGTCCATGACCTCGGGGTCCTGTCTGAGAGGCAACCTGGGCATTAGCATCAGAAGGATGTTGGCTCCTGTCTCATCTCCTACCCACCACCTCTGTCACCCTCAGCGGCTCTAGCAGACACCACGTTCTGAGAAGCATTTGCCAGTTATTTGAAGGAGCTTCCACGTGGGGAAATCCCAGCACAGATTATGTCACAGGTCTTCCCTGAGAGACAAGATAAATAAAAACAGACACAAACCCAACTGACCACCCAACACAGGGCCAAGGAGATCTGCTGGAAGGAGGATTGCCACTGAATCTGGACAGGATTCCTTCTCAGATTGGAGCTGGCTCCAGGAGAGAGCTGAGTGCAAACATTGCCCCTGCTGCCTGGCCCCCCCATACCTGGAGTGCCTGGCTCAGCAAGGCCCCATCTTGCTGCTGCTAAAGGACCCTGCGGAGCTCCTTTACTGCCCCCCATGTCATGCTCATGGATGAAGACTCATAACTCTAAAAGAACTTCCTTTTCTCAGCTTAGTCCCATGCTGGCCCAAGTTTGCTTGGCAGGGATGGGAATATTAAATGCATATATCATGGCCAGATGTCCTGCCCACTCTTCTTCATGCAGAGAGAGAGAGAAAGAGGGGGGGGAGGGAGAGAAGGAGGGGGAGACAGAGACAGAGACTGAGAGAGAAGGAGGAGGAGAAGGAGGAGGAAGAGGAAAAGCAGGAATAGGAAGAGGGCAAAAGAGAGAGAAGCAAAAGGAAGAGGAGGGAGGGAGGGATTGAGAGAGAGAGAGAGAGAGAGAGAGAGAGAAGGGAAGGGAAGGGAAGGGGAGACCATTAAAGTATACATAAGGATCTTTGTGTGCCAAATATCAACTTAGAAAACCACACATTAACATTATCTATATTTTATTATTATTATTATTATTATTATTATTAATTTGTAGAATATTTCCCAGTTACTTTAGAATTTGGTTTAGGCTTCACTTGGGAGTTTTGTGGATCACATGCGGTGTCTTTGACCCTTCTGCTCTATAAGTATCCCAGGACCAAAGAAGCTGGAAGAACATCTTAGAGGTCAGTTGCTCATTAATTGTGCGACTTTGGGTATAAATTACTAGAATTCTCTATGCCTCAGTTTACACATTTGTGAAATGAGGGAGCTGGACTAGGTTTCCTATAAGGTGCTTTGAGAACTTCATCTAGGATCCTGCTTTTATCTAGGCCAGGTCCTTGATGTTACAGATGAGGAGGTCCAGAGAGTTGACTGCTTGGTGAAGGTTGTGGCTCTAACCACAGTCCCTCCCAAAAGGAGGTGAAAGGGAGCAGAAAGGAGGCTATTTTGAACAACTCCAAAGGATATTCAGTCTTCTATTTTCCACTCATCTCAAGCTATACTCATGTATGATTGGAAAAGGAGCATAAAATCCCAGATTTAGACCTGGGAATCTCTGAACTCTATTCCAAACTCCTAATTTTATATCAACAAATCAATAAGCATTTATTAAGTCACTAATTATTTATTGAGTGCCTACTCTGTGTCACACACTGTATTGAGTCAGTGCGTAGGGAGGCACAGAAAGCTTATGTGATTTCTGGGTCACACAATTAGGAAGTATCTAAGATAGGATTTGAATCTAGGTCTTCCTGACTCCAAGTCCAATATCCTATGCCCCATACAACACTGCACATGAGCATGTGTACATGCATGCATGGATGTATATGGTAAGTATGTATGTCTTGTGGACAGTGATATCTTGGGTTCTTTCCAGCTTTAAGTTTATGAAAATCTGGGGGGTGAGGAGGAAGGGGAGAGAGAGAAAGAGTGATAGGAGAGGTCAAGCACTGTCTATACAAATTTCCAAAGGCCCAAAGGAAAAGCTGCTGCAAAGCTAACTCAGTGTCTAAAATGATAACCAATGATCCCGAAGTGTGATGGACTGCTTTAAGATATGATGGGTTCCTTGTCATAGAAGGTCCTTAAGCAAAGGCTGGACGCCCACTGATTGGGGATGTAGAGGAGATTCCTGTTCAGGTATGGTGGGGTTAAACTAGATGCATTCTGAGATTCCTTCCAACTTGGAGATTGTGTGATTCTTTGCAATTAACAGAAGTCCATGTACTAGAATCAGGAAGTGGGTTACCATATTGCAAACATTTCTGGTTGGAGGGTGGGTCATATGAGAGGCAAGGGCTAGGCCTATACGACTGAGATGGTCTATTAAATTGCTACACTCCTGGGTTAGCTGTATGTCCGAAAGAGCTAACGCACAAGATTTCAGTGTGATAAATGGGTATGCTTTTGTGACAAGAAGTATTGATTCAGATCAGGGGTAGCAATTTTCTCACACAGCACAAGTGGGGGAGTGTTCTGGTGAAGTCCCTAGATAGGATGGGAGGAGAAGAGTGGGACTGAGTGGGTTAGCAGGCTAACCGTGTGCAGTGTAGTCACCTGGAGAGAATGGACTGGCAAGAGGTGAACACCATCTTTTACCTTCCTCTTTTAGATATTGTTTCTTAGTAACTAAAAGCCAAAATTGATGGTTTCTAAGCTAATTAAGAACTCCGCTACCTGTAGCCTCAGTTTTTAGCACCCCATAGGAAAGAACATGTCATCAAGCCCTAAGGATGGCTCCGTATCCAATATAACACAAATTTTAGGGCCTATTTATATCAAACAGGCCAAGGCTAAAAAGTTGAAGTGAAGGTTTAAGCAGGTATTGCTACAAGTGACCATAGGTTTGAAATAAATTTGGGCAAAGATGGTAAAAAAAAAAAGTAATAATCTGGATATTAAGGTTTGCTTTCTGTTGTTAAATCACTCAAGTTTGAGCTAGTCTCCTTCTCTGAACTTAAAAGGAAACTCCAATTATGTTGTAAACAAGGAAATACTGTTCCAAGAAGGATAAGACTAAGTGAGCTAAATGGGTCAGCAAAGAGAAAAACATCCCAGAAGTCAGATTGAGTAGAAACAGACTTTTCTTTCTAGTGCTAGAGGCCTGTGGATTAGGGAGCTGATGGGAGCATGTAGGAAAAAGGTGTGGATGTTGAAGGAGCCTCCAAAGCCTTTCCTTCCTCTCTTTTCCTGAGTATCTTGCTGGAGGGGATCTTTGTGCTAAGGGCCATGCCGACCAAATACATTTACAGGCCTCTCTGGAGCACCATGTCTTTTTTACAAGGCAGGAGAGGAGTGGTTCTGGGGATTCAGGGGCTCACTCAGACAAATCATGTAAGAACAGAGGAAACGTGGAGATTACTAGAAATAAAATCATTTTACAGAGGAGAAAACTGAGTCCCTAAGAGAGAGAATGAAAAGTGAGAAATGCTCATTTACTCAATCACTAACTCACTCATTGATGCAACAGAAAATTATTGAACACCTACTGTGTGTAAAATCTAGAGCTCCAACTGGAAGAAGATACAAAGGTTCTCTGTCTTCAAAAATTTGCAATTTTAGGGTAACTACTCTGTTGGGTTGTTGTTCAGTCATGTCTAACTCTTTGCGACCTTGTGGACCACACTGGTCATGGGATTTTCTTTGCAGAGGACTCTGGAATGGTTTTCCATTTCCTTCTCTAGAAGATTAAGGCAAACTGAAGTTAAATGACGTGCCTCGGATCACACAGCTAGTAAATGTCTGAGGCTGAATTTGAACTCAGGTTTTCTTGACTCCAAACCAGGAACTTTATCCACTGAGCAACCTAGCTACCTTCCTATTCTGTCTATAATACCTACTCTCTATCTGTAGACACCTATTTATTTAAAAGTCACCTCCCCTAGTACAGATAGAAACTCCTTGAACTATTCTGCCTTTTCTTTTTTTTTCCCATATCATCAAACAGTGGCTAGAACATAGTAAGCACGTAATGAATGCTTATTGATTCATTTACATGTGAATACATATAATCATGCTACCAGATGAAGTAGGAAAGCAGTATGAAAATGCTATGTGATCTCAGAGTGGGGAGAGATCATTTCTGATTCAAGAAAATTAGGGAAAATTTAATGAAGGGGGCTGGATTTAAGTTAGTCCTTGAGGGATGGGTATAATTTTGATAGGAAGAAAAGGAGCAGGTGGTTTGTGTCAGATGGGAGAAAGAATGGAACTATTTCAGGTACAAACAATAGTGTGATCAAAGGTATGGGAGGAGGAAATGAAAGATATGTTTGGGCAACAGAAGTCTATGTAGTTTAGGTACTAAGATGAAATTGGAAAAGTGGGAGAAGAGGTTTTAGTTCTAGAGTTAAGATGGGACCTCAAAGACCAATTATTTCATTTTATAGTTAAGGAAACTAACTTGATGCAGCCAGCAATAGAGATGAGATTTTTACCTTGGTCTGTAGGTTGGAGGTAGATAAGGGTCTTGAAAAGCCAAGATGAGGACTTTGAACTTCTTCATGCAATGCAGATCAACTACTTAACCCTGTTTGTCTCAGTTGCTCATCTGTAAAATGAGCTGGAGAAGGAAATGGAAAACCATTCCAATATCTTGGCCAAAGAAACCCCAAATGGGGTCATTAAGAGTTGGACACCACTGAAAATGATTGAACAGCAACATGAGCCTGTTAGAATAGTTCAGGTGAGAGGAGAGAGGTTTGAGACAGGATTGAGTGTGTGGGGATGAAGATCAGAATACTATCTTAACAAATAGTATCAAGGCAAAATCAACACAATTTGTATTCTCTGGCCACTGTAAGACCCCCATGCAAGCACTCCTGCTTCTGTGGGGACCACGGAAGAGAAGACTTTACTGTGGTATCAAATAGAGTTTCAAATTGTCTATCCCAATGTTTTTAACTTAATTTCATTAAAAATATTTATTGATATCTTTTAGTTTCATATCACTTTTATTCTATCAATGAAGACAAAGGGATAATTTTTATTCTAGTACTTCCATAGAGTTTTGATCTCATGAACATGGACATTCCCTTTCACAGTCCAGATCACAGTCCATTCCCATCTGCCAATCCTGTGCAGTTCTTGTTCATCAACTCCTATAAATTTTCCCTGAAGCAGAATGGAGTCTGCTGGGAAAGGGGTGGGTCTACTCATCTTAGAAAGATGAGGGCCTTCTGCTTCTCAACACTGGTAGGATACCAATGGAGAATTTAAGATTCCTGTTGATTATTCCTCAACTAAACTCCATGACTAGTTCATCCTCTTTTTCAGTCATAGATTTGGTTTTATGCAATATAAATTATGGAGGCATAGAATATCAAAAAGAAAGGACACTTTAAGGTTCACCTAGTCCAGATTTTTACTTTTATAAACAAGGAAATTTGAGTCTCCAACAGGGCAAGTGATTGAACTAAAATCAAGAGGCAGAGTTAGGTCTTAAATCCATATCTACTGATTGCCAGTCCCATGTTCTGTCTGCTATACTACATCAAGTAACCAAGTTACTTTTCTTCTTGAGATACTTCTTCAGACCTGTGGTTTAACTATTGAAATTCACTAAAATTTAGCTCCCCAAATATTGACTTATTAATTTTGTTTGGCTACCATTTTGTTTAAATGCAACAGACAAAACCACAAAATGGGAGGTAAGGCCTGGTTGGTGACCACTTATTATGCTTCAAACTTCGTGAAAGTCAACAGCTCATCCCAGAGCAATTAAATATGTCACACAGTCAGGCAAAAAAGCTGAAAAGGGGACTATGGTTGTGTTTTTTTTCCAGTAAAAAATACATTTGGATGAAAATCTTGACCACTTTTCTTGGCACTTGCAAAGGAAAAAGTATTCCTAATCTCCTACGGGTAAAGGTCCCAGAATGTTTATGTATTTTTTAAAAAGCCTATATCTGTCTTTCCTTTTTATAAGAACCATATGGTTCTCATGTTCTACAGTCTGTAAGAGAAAACAAAACAAAACAAAAACCTTTGTCTTATGTCTTATTAGAAGGTAAGGTGTCTCCAGAATTATTTTTGCCTCCTATATTCCTGAATAAATGTAAAGACTGTTAACAAGGTCAGGATCCTATGTACAGAAAATAGACAGACTGCTGGATTTGGATTAATAAGACCTGATTTTAAATCCTGCCTCTGATATGTACTAGCTGTGTGACCTTGGGCAAGTCATTTAACATCTATGATCTTTGGTTTTCTCATCTGTAAAGAGGAACTAATAACAGCACGTACATCACAAAGCAATTGTGTCGTATCAAAGGGGACAGTATATTTAAAGGGATTTGAAACATCAGAGCATTATATAAAATTTTTTTACTACTAATTCTGAGAACAAAGATTGCCTTGAAGGTCTCAGTTCAGGTCCCACAATTGGATGTCCACCTGAGATAATCTCAGGTCCATACAATTCATTTTAGCAAAAATGTATCTTAACAAGGCATTTTAACAAGCCCTCGCACTGTGGGGGTAGGTAGTGGGAGATTAAGAAGCTAAAGGCGTGTTGGATAGAGTCCTAGGTCTGGAGTGGCGAAGTCCTGAGTCCAAATCCAATCTAAGACAGATACTTACTAGTCATGCGTCCCTGGGCAAGTCACTCAACCTCTGTTCGCCTCGGTTTCCTCATTAGTAATATAGAGATAATGAAAGCACTCATTTCCCAGGCTTGTTGTGAGGACCAAATGAGATAACAAGATTTGTAAAGCCCTTTGCTATACTTTTTTGTTGTTCGGTGCTTTTCAGTCATGTCTGACTCTTCCTGATGTCATCTGGGGATTCATAGAAGTTTGCCATTTCTTTCTCCAGCTCATGTTATAGATGAGGCAAGAGAGCAAACAGTGACTTGTCCGGGGTCACACAGCTATTAAGTGTCTGATTCCAGATTTGAGCTCATGAAGATGAATCTTGACTCCAGGCCAGACAATCCATCCACTATGTCACCGAGCTACCCCTGTGCAGTGCTAGATATTTATTATCATTATTTCAAGATAAATAAACAAGTTTTTCAGGAGTTTACAGTCTAATAACTGAAATAAGGCAAAGGAAAATGAAGCAGCACTATCATACAAAGTAGAACACTGTTTCTGGAGACACAAAAGCAAGGTTCAAATCCCTCCTTTGTCAATAACACCTGTGGGACGTTGGGCAAATCATAATCTCTCTCAGTATCTCCATCTACAAAATGGGTAGGGGGATATGGTGAGCTCCTTAAGAGCAGGCATGGTCTTTTGCCTCTTTTTTATCCCTAGCCCTTACACAATGCTTGGCACATAGTAGGCATTCAGTAAATGTTTACTGATTGATTGATTGAATAGATGTCTTGTGATACCCCTTCCAGCTCTGGATTCATGATCCTATTTTTCAAGGTATAAGAGAATTCTAAATCAGGGAAGGGAACAATCATTTATTAGGGACCTGCTCTCTAACAGTCACTACTGTACACATACTATCTCTTTTGATCTTGTTAGATTTGATTAAAGTGCTAGGGGAATCTAGAGAAAAGGGAGAATGTTTAACAGCCTGACCTTAGGACATAAATAAGGAATGGTAGAGCTAAAAAAAACCCTTAATGACCTTCTGACCCAACTCCAGCTTGCTTGTTTTATGGCTGGGGAAGCCCATACTCAGAAGAGGTGAGTGTGACTCCTCCCAGGTTCCACAGTGAGTCAGTGGCAGACCCAGGAGGAGAACACGAATTTACATTTCCACTGTCCCAGGATATAGATGTACCCAGAATGGAGTGATTCAGATGCAGGAGAGTTTATTTCTCAACAAGGAAATGTGCCTGGCCCTGTGCTAGTCTAGTAGGAGATGCATGGAATTTCCACCCCACGATGTTAGATGGGCTCCATATGCAACAATGAAACTACTCAGTGTTTGCATGGCTAGGATGGAATCTAAAAAGCATGGTAAGTGCAATCAGTATGAATCAGTATCAGAATGTATGACCCACTGGCTGACACAAACACTTGAGTTAGGAGAAAGCTTGGCAGCCCCCACAAAAGCTGTGAGCATGGAAGCATGCGCTGGAAATGTACAAGGACCACCAGAAGCTAGAGTTTAGAGTACTGAGGTGAGTAATCTGTCAGCTCCCCAGTTCTCGCTCCATTTTGGCCTCAATCTCTTACAGACATCCTAACACCAGAGCCAGCAGGGTATGACAAGGTAGAGAACATGGAGTTCAACTTTATTTTACAGATGAGTAAATTGATTCCCAGAGAAGTTATATAATTTGCACAGCTGAGTGTCCTGAGGCATAATTGGAACTCAGGTTGACTCCAATCCATTGTTACCCCAGCTGCCTAGGACATTAACATGGGGGAGTCATGCTTCCTCTTGTAAGAGTATGCTTTTCTCCCTCAACGACCACCATCATCACATTCACTGATACAACATCTGCCACAAGCCTCCATACTTAGGGATCATTGTCATGGTGCTCACCTTTATCTTCCCCCCTAATGTGAAGAGAAGTGAAACCTAAACTCTGGAGGGTGATGTCTTCCTGGTGTGATTGTATTCCAGGTTGGACTTCCTCTGTGATATGATTTCCATTCTTAGTAAAGTGTCCTAAGCACACCTCCTCCTCCTTCCTAGCCTTCACTCTCATTGGACCCTCCTCTGAACTGCCATTCCTTTCTCCCACCTCAACACATTAACTATTTTTGGAAGCATGCTTCTTCCCTTGCATTGCCTTCTTCTGAATGGCTGGTTCCTCCCAGATCATCCATTTTAAGGAAAATACCCATCTCAGTCTTCATTCCTCTCTCTTCTCCACTCCTGATTTTCTGAACTTTCCTCCCATACCCCATACCTTCTCCCTGCCCCCGCCCCAACTTCACTTCTTAGTTACCTTGTATGTGCTTTTTTCTCACTAGAATGTTAACATCTTGAGGAAAGGACCATCTTATTGTTGGTATTTCTATCTTCAGTGATTATAACAGTGCTTAGCATATAGAAGGTACCTAAATAATGCTTGTTGACATGTGAAAATATTCCCCAAAACAAGCTTTGCTGCTCCTCTAACAAGGACATTCCATCTATCCCCACTGGACCTTGGGGTAGCTGTCTCCCTTCTCACCTACGATACTTAGCTTCGCTGACTTCGAGAGCAAGATTCAGTTCAAATCCTACATTCCCTAGCTCATTCTTAATTAGCCTCTCCCTCCACCAACCCAGCTGCGACTGACTTTCCTGCTGAGATCACCTTGCATCAAATCCATATACCTCTTTTGTGTACCTGGTTATATCTCCTCCATTAGAATGTGAACTTCCTGAGGGCAAGCACTGTGCTTTGTTTTGTTCTCATTCCTCTTGTGTTCCTTTTGTAGGATCCCTAGCAAGGTGTCTAGAACATAGTATACACTTAATAAATGTTTGTGGATTGATTAAGCAATTGAATGACTGACTGGCCCAGCAATCTTGTAGTATAATGGATAGAGTATGGGACTTGGAGTCAGGAAGATCTAAGTTGGAATCCTGTCTCTGACATTCACTAGCTGTCTGATATTGGGCAACTGAACTTCTCTGTGCCTCAGTGTCTTCATCTGCAAAATCGGGATGATAATATCACCTATCTCGTAGAATCTTTATGGGGATCGAATGAGATAAGATATATAAAGTACTCATTTCAAATGTGAGCTATAACCTCTGTTGCTGCTTGCCAAAGACCTTTGGATTACAGCACTCCACAGACATCCTGCCACCAATTTGACCTGCCTCTGAAGTTTCTATTTGCTCTTCTCCCAGCTCTCACCACGTTTTCTCCACCCCAGAAGGGATTCCCCGCTGCCTAATCTCTGGTACAAGTTAAGGCCCAGCCTTACACAGGAGGTGGCAGAAGGGATCCTTGGCACCTTTTTCCCACATTGTCATATAAATGAAACACTTACAGTGTGTGCCTATGAGTGGAAAAATATGAGAGGGAAAATATGATGATGTTTTCAAGGCCATGTTCCTTGGCCCCAAGTGACTAATGAAATGCAGGTTATTCTCACGTCCTAATCTCTTTATCAGATTTAAGGACACTGTTCATTTTTTTTTTCATTCCTTATGATTTTCACAGAGTCCATGGCAGATTCTTTGTTGAAATTAGAATAGCAAGAGAGAGGCTGCCAAGTGGCAAAGTGAAATATGCTCTAATGTTCATCAGGAACACAAAACCAGACCTCATGGTTTTCATTGAGTGGAGGTTGTGATTTTTCTGAATTTTCTCCATATCCTTCCCTTCCCTTCTCTTCCTTTCCCTTCCCTTCTTCCCTTCCCTTCTCCCCTCCCCCTTCCCCCTTCCCCCTTTCCCCTTCTCCTTTCCCTCTTCTCCCTTCTCCCTTCCCATCCCTTCCCTTCCTCCCCTGTGAAATATGGCCTTATGGCTCTACTCTCTCTTTCAGCCTGAAGCCCAGAGGCATCCTAGCTACTCCTCAGCAGATAACCCCATAAAAATCTCTTCATTAGGGCCTGTTCTCTAGTCAGTAGGTAAACCAGTATTTATTGAATATTTACCATAGTAAAGAGTGGGGGATACAGAAAAAGTATGAAAAAAAAAAGGTTACTCCTCCAAAGAGCTCACATACTAATGATTTACCCTCCTCTCTTCTAATTCCAAACGAGAATTACCTCTCTTGACATAGTAGGTGTTTATAATTGATTGACATGTTGGCATGTCTACTAAGGGAGGGAGTCCTCTTTCAGAATGCAGAAATCCCTCTAACCCTATAGAGGGATGGCCTTCCAAGGAAGTAATACCTCTCCTTTGTCCCTCCCTCCCTCCTCTTTCCTTCCTTTTCTTACCTTCTCTTGTCATTCCTTACCCTGCTCTCATTTGCTCTGCTCTTCCTTGTCCCACCCTGGGAAGGATAAATCATCCTGAATTCCAGCTATGAAAAGAAGAACAGGATTCATTGTGGCATCTATAAAAGGACAGAACACTATGACCTACCTGCTAGGCTGTTCGCTTTCCCCATGACGATAGTACTTAAGTCAGGGACACTCACAAGGGAGGGCAAGAGAGGGAAGAGGAGTGGTGGGGAAAGATTGAGGTCATGAATTATGGAGCTTGCCACAAGAAAAAGAGATAAAGGAGGAAGGAGAGGGAGAATGAAAAAGAGAGAGATGAAGAAGGAAAATTAGGAAGGGGAAGATGAAAGAGAGGTGAAAAGGGGAGAGAGCAATGGGAAGAAGAGGAAAGGAAAGGAGAGGAGAGGAAGGGAGAGAGGAGGAAGTGAGGGAAAGGAAAGCAAGATCAGGAGAGAAGAGGGAAGGGGGGGGGAAGGTTCGAAAAAGCAAGATGATGGAGCACAATAAGAAAACAAATGTCCCCAGCTATAACAAAGAGGCAAAACCAAGAGTTCTATTGACTGATTCCACCCACTGCTCCCTGAAAAATCAGATCTCTTCAATGGTTTCCCAGAACATGGGTACTGCGTAGACATCAGAATCTGAGTCCAGGCAGACAAGTCTAAGAAATGTGACAGAGAAAAGAATTCCCTTAGTCCCATTTTAGTCAACAGGGTCAGCTTTGGCAGGTTTTAAATTACTAAAATTCATATCATTCTCCAATGAAGAAACTATCCTCTCGGCTTCTAACACATAAGCCACCTTCTCTCATTCCCTTTGCCATCCTCCCCTCCTCCATACTGGGTTTAATAAGCCTCTTTAATAGAGAAAGGCTCAGTCAGCGTCTGAAGGAACAGAATGCTCCCTAATTAAAGGGTTTTCTTTCTTTCCTCCCATAAAGGGGCATTTGGGAGAAGAAAGAACTCTTTTTTGGCAAAAAACAAAAAAAACAAAAAACAAAAAACAACCAAAACCTTCCAAACAAATCCAGTGTTGCCTCTAGCTGAGTGGGTGGGCCATTCCAGAACTTGACTACCCCAGGTGGGTGATGCAGAACCCCCACAACCCCATGGAGGGCAGGGTCCCAAATCCAAATGGGCTGCCAATGTTTTCTTGGCATGTTGTCTATTGATTGCATAAATACAGTAAGGTGCCCAGCCAGACTGTGCTGACCTGTCACATAGGAGAGATGTGGCAAGCCCCATAATTCATTACCAGTTGGAAATAGAACATCATTGGAGAGATAAGACTAACAATGACTTTCCATCCAATGATAAATTACCAGCAGCTGCATTATTTTCTCGCACTTATATATGGGTCTCTTTATTGAATTTAGCGTGAGATAAATAAATGATCTGCCAGGAGCCTGGTTAATATTACTTCTCTGGGACCCATTTTAGGCCCAACTAGACTTTTGCTGATAACATCTTTAAGCTTTTCAGTAGGGAGAGACATAACATTTGTTTCTGACAAGAACCCTCTGTTGGCTTATCTGTTTCATTTGAGAGGCCAATGACCCTGAGCTTTGTTAGTTAAAATGAGTGCTTTCCTATAGAAGCGAAGTTCCTGAACTTGAGACTCTGGTCTCACAGTGAGATTCCTCTCCTGGTTGTAAATTTGAAGGCCTTTGTCCTGCATCAGGGATGCTGAGAGCTCCTGTTGATCACTGGGCAGCAAGGCTTAGAAGGGATTGAAAATTTTCCTCTTAATCATTTGAAACAGAGACTTTACCACTAAATTTGAACTTTCTTTAATATTTGCATATGGATCTGGTCATCTGTTTTAGGGAAAAGAAAAGGAAGCTGTAAGTGTTGTCCCTTTTTTTTAAATCCAAGAACAAAACCATTTGACAAGTGCACATATTTAGCCATAACATACAAACCCATGAACATACATACACATACAATGTGCATACCCCACAGCTGCCCAGCAGAAACCAAAGAAGAATTCTTTCCCGGTGTCAGGGTGCCAGAAAACATCTTGGAGAGTCCAGTGAAAATGATTAGCTCCCAGAAGACTTTTGGCTTCTGGAAAATACCTTTCTATAACTCTGAGGGTAGTTATCAAGGGAGGGAGAGAAGAGAATAGGAGTCAGGCCTAGGGATTTCTTAAGAGTGTGCTGTTTGATAATAAGGACAGAAATGAGACCTGTGCTTTCACTGATAAAAATAACTCCCAGATGAAGAAACTCCCTCTGCCAATGTAGGAGGGCACCTTCTCTGTGACTTGTAGCCTTTCAGAGTTGCCCAGGAAGACACAGTCAGAGACAGAGTTAGGACTCGAACTGAGGTTTTTCTAGCTTCCAGGCTATCCACTCTAAGATGCTGCCTTTCCACTGTCTTGATAACAATAAATCACACTGTCATAATAACAATGACTGATGTTGACGTAGAAAAGTTTCCACGTTGTTTTATACACATCTCATTTGAGCTTCACAACAGCTTGGTGAGGTAGGTATTATAAGGATCACTATCATTATTTTCCAAGAAGAAAATTGAGAATCATAGAGATTAAGTAGTTTGACCATGGTTACACAATTTGGAAGTGTCAGAGATGGGATGAGAATGCAGGGCTGGCTCTTTGTCCACCGTGTTATGCTTTTCTTTTCTTTTTTTGGAGGAGGGAGGGAAGGGCAATCGGGGTTAAGTGACTTGCCCAAGGTCATGTGGCTAGTAAGTGTGTCAAGTGTTTGAGGCCGGATTTGAACTCGGGTTCTCCTGACTCCAGAGCTGGTGCTCTATTCACTGCACTACCTAGCCACCCCAACATGTTATGTTTTTCAACGGTTGTAGGTCTCATGGAGGGGACCCTATGCTAGTCTGGAGTTGGATGCTTTCAGGAGGATGCCATATCTAACAGGACTATCTTGAGAAACTCATCATCTACAACAAAGATATCAAACACAGCTCACAATGCTCCTGAGTATACCCTGAACCAGATTACAATGTAATTCGGAAATATTTAGCAAAATAAATAAAAAATACAATAAAACACAGATAACATTACACTTCAAAACAAAGTCAATATGTGTCCCATGGGGATCTTTATGTATAGATTAGCAATCTCCAGTTTCTATTTGAGTTTGATACCACTTCTCTAAAAAACAGTGGATGGAGGAAATTATTTTCACATCAGTAACCAATCATTTCTTTCCTTTTTCAATTGTTTTCACTTATTTTGTGATGTCATTCAGTGCTTTCCATACCCAATGACTTTCTTCTTGAACTTGACATTAAGGAAATAAAGGAGTGAGCCTGCTGAGTAGTCCAAAAGGCATTAATTTTTTCCTGTTCTTTAATACTGAATCACATTTTCCTCCATAGCTTTCAGTAATTTTCCTCTACCAATGTTCATAGTGAAGTCACTAATACTCATGTGTGAAGTGATGTTGACTCTGGTCAGTTCTGGGTACAACTGTTTGGGAGGCATATTCACAAGCAGACATGCAGAGGAGGGCGACCTGTATGGTAAAGGATTTTGAGTCTACATCCCGTGTGGGTAGCAACTAGGGATATTTAGCCTGGAAATGAGATGTGGAGGACGAGTGGGGACAGGATACTTGTGTTGAAGTCCTTGAAGGATTGCTATGTCAAAGAGCCAGGAATTAACAACTTTGAGAATATCCTTCCTTTCCCTCTTCAACTGATAAGTCTATGTCCATCTTTCAAAACCTTAACCAATTTTAGCTCTTCTATGGAGCCTTCCCCAGTCTTGCCCCCTCCTCCCAATTAAATCTCTTGACTCCCTAGACCATGATAATCTTCTCCTTAGAACACTTTTTACCTTTGAGACATGCATTTTTATACATTACACAGGCTTACATTATGTACACATTATATATGTGTACTATTCTCCTACTAGTAGACTGAGATACAAGATAGAGGGACTGAGTCCTAGCTAAGATGTATCTCTTTTAGTGTCTAGCTCAGTGATCCCTCAGTAGTCACTTTTTAAATAAATCTTGGTTGATTGTTCCTGAGTGAATTAGCTTTTGGCCCATTTTCAGAGCTGGGAAGACTGATGCAGGTGGGGTGCCATCAATTTAATGATATATACCCTTGTCTTAGCTCCTATAGTTCTCTGTTCTTAAACTGATGAGTCATATATTACCAGTGGGGCAGAGAACTTCCCATGGATCAAAATGGACAACTAAATACTTCTAGTGATTCACTTACGCATAAACAATAATGATGGGAGGGAAGAAACCTAAAAAAGCAATAAAGTTTAGGATATACTAGGCAACAAGCTGAGGAACATGAGGGCAAAGGTGGTGTTTTCATCATGACTGATGATCTATATTTCAAAGAGTGGTAAGATTCTATTTCTCGGTATCATTTAGAGAGAGCCAATGTTTTCTAAGCAGATAATTTTGTGGTAAACCTGTGACTACATAGTTAAAAGAAATATTTTGTTCCCTTGAATAAAATTTTTGTTGCATAGAAAGATACAGGAATATGGTTATAGAACGGATAGCTCCTGGGACTTCCAATTTATGACACATTTTGTCAGGTTCCCATGGAGGAGGCGAGTAGCTGGTTTCATGCTACTGTTGCTCCCATCTGGGTAAGTGACAATTAGGTTGCAGGTCCACAAAGAAAGCAGTAGCCCAAAGACCCAAGATATATCCCAGATAATCTGCCCTTATATTCAGGAGAAACTATCTCCCCATATGAGCTATGATGTTCCTAAAAGTTTTCCTTCTTTCAGAGTCTACAACTCATGGGTATGAAGGCAATATTGGCTTTGGCACAAGTAATCAAACTCATGATCAAAAAGCTTGACTTTGTTTTACTTAAAGTCTTGAGTTGGGGTCTCTAATGCCCCTTTGCCTATATATTTCAAGGGCTAAAGAGCTCTCCCTTCCTCACAAATCACCAATATCCGTACAGTTTTACTTCCACGCGAATTTGAACAAAGGAATTCATGACTCAGGTGTACAAGGCAAGCACAGGGGAAACAACAAAAAACACAATAACAGCGAAACCCACCTAGGTGCCATTAAGTCTGTCCATGCCCTAAATATATAACTAAATTCCTAATTCTCCTGAGCCAGCCTCCAAGCTTTAAAGCATGCTACACAGCTCCAGAAAACAGGTTAATATTCACTCGAGTCCTTTAGTCATTAATGCACATTTGTCTTGTATCTGATTAATCATTAAACAAGGGATGGAGGTGGCAAAAAAAAGGTTCCATTATAGCATCAAAGGCAAGGGAAGAGCAAATTTAAGAAGTGGTTCGGAAGATGGAATCTAAGGGAGAATTCTAACTGAAAAGACTATCTAATCCAGCGTCCTCCAGGGTAGGGTGCAATGGCAGTAGCCCCGGTTCTAGGATTGGAGGAAGTTCAAATCCCACCTTGGACACTTAAGAGCTGTATGACCATGGTAATCCATTGAACCTCCTTTGGCATCAGTTTACTCATCTGTAAAATGAAGAGAATTAGTGAAATGACCTCTAGGGTCCTTTCCAGGTGTGTATCTATGATTCTATGTTTTTATGAGCCTCAAAAATTGGTCAAAATGTCTTTATAGATATCTTATAAATTTAATCAAAAGAGATTTTAAATAAAAAAGGTAGGGAGGGAGAAAATGACCTATATACATCTACCACTCTAGCAGCTATAATGCAGGAAGGTTAGCAGTTGAGACAGCTAGAAATTCACAAGAAAACTTATGCATTAAACCCAGCCTTAAAATCCATGGTTTCTAATGTCTATTCACAAATGCACACGTTTGTCCAAAAAATTAAGAACTAGAGGTCCTAATATAGGGAGGAACATTTGAACTTTAAGATATCACTGAATCTTAGTAGGATAAAACATTACTGGAATGTGGCTTTGGATTGAGTGTACCTTATTCAAAATAAACAAGCTAAGCAAAGACATCAATGGGTAGGACAGTTGTGTTCTTAAAGATAGTTGACTCCTATGTTTAAAGCAAAGGACTAGAAGTGTGGACTGGAACCATGATACTCTTTGTGGATATTTGAGTGAAAATCAAAGAAGGGAGGAATAGAAATAATTTTGTAGTCAGAGTACTTTACAGACCAGCCATAGTAGAGGAAGGAAGAGGAAATTGGTAAAGAAACATTTCATACTTCTAACAAAGAAAATAATACAAAAAATGATGTCATTCTTCAAAATCTAGACTTCTGAGAGCTCATTGTACCTATAGAAAAGTAGAAAATAATTGCTTGACTTGCCTTAATGGCAATTTAATGATTCAATAGATGGGGAAACTACCATGGGAGGGTAGAGTGGAGGTTGTATTTTTGAGTCTGATTCTTACCAATATAAAGAAACTTAGTGTTGGAATGAAAATCATGGGAATACTGTGGGAGAAATGAGCAATCTATAGAGGGTAGAGGATAGAGATAGGGGACAGCAAAACTGGATATGATCTAGATTTAGGGAGAGTAGAATTCAAAGGGTGCATAGGAACGAATGTTAATGTTTTATGGAATAAAATTCTATAGTGGAATCAAGTCCAGGTACAACACTTCATTCTCAAGTAAGACATCTAAAGGAGTAATCATGAAGAGAAAGAAAAGAACTATCTGTCTGAAGAGACCAGTGTGGATGCACAAGAAACTCACTAACCAATTTAGATTTTAAAAATACATATACAAAAGATTTAAACAAAAACATGTAACATATTCCTCCAAGAAAATCGCTGAGGCTTATAAAAAAGCTAAGGAAAGAGAAAAACATTTTGTTGGCATTACTGGGGTTTTTTATAGCCCTGTTGGATAAAAAGGAGGTAGATCGAGGAAAGGGTGCCAAGGAAGGGGTTGGGATAGGAATATCTCATGATAGAGGAAATGGCTATTCACTTCTTCCTTCAATTTGGTTTGTCTACAGAGAGAGTGACCATGGAAAAGACAGAACAAAAATACCTACTATATAACTGATACCTAAGATAACTAAATAGATTCTGAGAGGGCTCCTAGCTCCAATCTGATTTCCATAGCCTTACCTCCTCCTGAGACAGGACCCTCATTCCAGGAGTTCCCTCCAAGAGCTTTTAATTATAAAGAATGGAGAAGGGAGAAAGTGGACTACGTACATCTACCTCTCTAGAAGCTACAACAGAGGAAGGATAACAATTGAGACAACTAGAAATTCACAAAAGACAAAATCCAAGAAAACATTTTCATTGAACCCATCATTAAAACTCATGACTTTTAATGTCTACATTCAAATGCACAAAGGTTTGCAAAAGTTAAGAGCTAGAGATCTCCTCCCCACATTAACTGCTGCCCTCTCTAGTGCCTTCCCATGTGGATTGTTCTCCGTTCTGTAGGGAGATGTACTTATGGTCCCATCTGAAGGAGCATAGATGAAAGGCAGCCGCACTTCATTGTGCTACAGAAGAGACAATATTAGATTAAAATTTAGAGGAGCCTGGTTCAAATTCACCTTGTGTCTTTTTCTCTGGGCTATAGATCAAATCACTTGGTCACTTAAGGTCTTAGTTATTTAACTGTAAAATGATGGGGCTGCAGTAGAGGGCTTCAAAGATCCTTTCTACCTCTAAACCCATGATCTCTGATGTCCAGTGAGACACCATGATACCTCTACTGCAAAATGCCCCTCACGTCTAGGCATCTTCATCTGCACCTAACCTGGGGGCTTTAAAAAAGACGATTAAGGTGTTCAGGAGTCTTCATGATTAAGGTATGTATGTCAGTGTGTGTGAATGCATGTGTATGTACAAGTGCATATGTATAAGTGTGTGAATGTGTATGTGTGTGTGATAAAACCATTCATAAAGTATCTCTTGTAGGGTTAACATTTATCATCCTGGGTGGAAAGGAAACCAAGTGTCATCAGATCTAAAGAAATAGGACACCTTAGAAGTCACCTAAGACAATCTTCTATTTTTGGAGCAAAAATAGAGACAAAAAATAAGGGACTTTGATAAAGCCACAAGGAAGCTCTTGGCTGAAATGGAACTCAAAATCACATCTCTTGACTTTCAATCCCATTTTCCTCCCTATGCCGTAGTCAAGAAAATTAATATACAGAGTTCAATGATTTATCTAAAATCATACAGTTAATTAAATAGTAGGCTGACCACTTGAACCTAGGTCTCCTCATTCCAAGGAAAATGCTCTTGTCACTCCAAGATGCCAGAATGATATTCTCAAAGTACAGATCTGACCATGTCACTCCCCTACTAAAGAGTTCCCAGTAGCTCCCTTATTTGTCTTGGCAGGGGTGGGCTGTTAAATATTTAACAACCAGATCTCTTAAAAAGAAAAAAAAAATCACAATGCCAAAGATGTAATTTTAACTTCAATCCACATTATTAACATTTTCCTCATTACTTTCTCAAATCTATAAAATCAATAAAACAATAAACTAAGCCCTGCATATAGTAACTTCCAAGGTGTAAGTGCTCACACAGGCATTTGAGCTGGTTTCAAACCATCCCTGCTTCCTGGATAACACATAGAGTCTTCTGTTTGGCCTACCATCCCTTCACATGCTGTATTCCAGCCCAACTGCCCTTCTTGTCCCTCCTAAACTACATTTAATCTCCCATGTCTTTGCCTTTGCAAAGGCTGCTCCTCATGTCTGGAATACTCTCCTGCCGTGTCTTATAAAGAATACTTTACCTTCCTTCAAAGATCGATTCATGTGGGGCAGCTAGGTGGTGCAGTGGATAGAGCACAGGCTCTCTTGTCAAAAGGATCAGAGTTCAAATCCCTACCTCAGGTGCTTGCTAGTTGTATGATCCCAGGCAAGTCACTTAACCTCATTTGCTTCAAAAATAAATAGTTCTTATGCCATCTCTTATAAGAGACTTTTCTTGATGGCCTTAGTCATTAAGGGCCTTCCCTCTATTTACTTTATCTATATCTGTATGTATAATAATAAATAATTAGATATTAAATAATACTGTATATTACATGTAACAATTCTGTGTTACATCTTAATATATTTATAAACATAAGTATATTTATAAATATATTTATATTGTATATGTAGAATTTCTTATACATGTATATATTATTTTTCTCTAATAGTATATAACTTCCTTGAGGGAAAAAATATTGCTCACTGTTGTCTTTGCATCCCCAGCACCAGTCATATTGCTTAATACCTAGTGAAGGAATGAATGCAGCCTACTCTGCCTTGCCCCCCAAAATCCTTCCCTTTAAGATAGTAACAATTTTTGCTCAACAGCCAGATGCCATTTTAAACAGAACCTTGCCCCTCTCTCCTTTGGTGACTAAGCAAAAGTCCAAGGCAGCCTAGGGACAGAAAGATCATTTTCTACAACCTTCAATTAAACCTAGCCAAGTCCATTGGCTCAGGCTCAGTGCCTTCTTCCTGGATGTCAGAATAGGAGCATCCAGGGAGAGGGAAGATGATAGTGTCTTCTGGAAGCTGTTCTGGAGACAAAAAAAAAGGCAATTAAAAAAAACCACTTCACCATAATGTGAAGATCTATAGCAGGGCTAAATAAAAACGTTCCTTTAATGTACCATAAAAAAAATAAATAAATAAAACAAAGACTTTTGGCTAGGTTTATCAACTCGCTTCAACTGGGAATTAAGTTTCCCTGCTCCATTTTTCTGCTTATTTAAAAACACCTGAGTTGTTGTAGAGGAAGTCAGACAACAGTTTCTTTATCTAAACATAAACACAGGTGGCCTGAGGAAGCAAAGCCTCTGAGAGGGAGGAAGCTACTCCAGACGGGTGAGGTGGTTTTCCAGTGACTCTTTCTAACTGCCCAGAAAATATCTGTGCATGCGATTGGGTAATGTGCTAAGGTTGCTTTTTCTTACTTTACTATTAGTTAAGATTTTATGAGAAGAATGAGATTTTAAGGATGTTTAATGGACAGCAGGGAGCTCAGTGTCTCATTGCTGCAGAAGAAAATTAAAACCCAAGCATTAAAGCCTTCAAGCAAGTGCAGAGCAGAGATGAGGGAGAAGCAAAATAGATGGAAATTTCCATCCTGCTGGCTAGAGAGACCAGAGACATCTTCCCCCAGCCCCACACCCCCACAGTGTGTACACGCCAGACCCCATCGCTGGAGTGCCTTCTGATTTTAACACCTTCTCTTGAAGTTCATGGCCTGGAGCTCTAGCAAACAGGCAGTAAAGCGGGATTGGCCTCATGTTGTATTTCCCCGCATAAAAATGTTCGGAATTGCAACCCCATGGAAAACATTAGAGAAAGGCTTCACTGGGCTGTTTTTACTGCCTCTCTACCTGGAAGGCTCTAAATCATAGCTCAATGACCACAGGGCAGCTGCTGACCTCCTTAGGGGAGAAGGGTTGTGGGGAGAGAAGGGAAACTCTGCTGTGATGAGTGGAAGAATCGGAATTTATGGGGCTTCCCAACTACTTAAAGTAAGCTGTGAATTCCATTTACGATGGCGCCCAGAGACTTTGGTGCAACCAACCAGATAGGCTCTGGCTCTCTCCCAGGAGCCCCTGAAGA
Source organism: Pseudochirops cupreus (assembly GCA_028627135.1). Lineage (NCBI taxonomy): Eukaryota > Metazoa > Chordata > Mammalia > Diprotodontia > Pseudocheiridae > Pseudochirops > Pseudochirops cupreus. Next base: position 64,840,695 of record CM053581.1, on the reverse strand, counting down.
CCCTGGGTTTGCAGAGTTTAATTTGTAGTCATTTCCTACCCCTTAACCCTCCCTCCCCTCACCCTCTCTATTCTATCAGTACAGGCCAAAGAAGGACTGTGTTTCACAGAGCACTTTGGTCCTACTGCTTTCTGATAGCTACTTCTCAAGGATGGATGTACTATAGCACACAGCTGTGTTCTCATGTCCTTGTCATGCAGCACAATCCTGTGCCTTCCTTCCCCACCCTCCATCTTTGATCAAGAACACATTGATTTATTTAAATAAAATAATGATCTGGCTTTGCTGTCCCCTTCCCCAAGCCCTGAATTTCATCCAATTGGGATCAACCCATTGATGTAATGCTCGTCCCCTGCCCTCTCTCCTCCCATTCATGGATTCCTCTCTGATCCTCAATTAAAAACAAAATGATTTATATAAATCAGAATAATTATCTTCCTTCGCTGTCTACTTTCCTGGTCACAGGACTGGGAAGCCTTCTTGTTTTCAAATACTGAACCAGATTCTCTGACATGAAGGAAGGTGGCCAAAGGGAGGAGGGACAAAGGTGGTCCCCAGGAAATTTTAGCACTGAAAGAAAAATGGAACAGCCATGAAATTTACCCACAAAAAGAGCACCTTGACCCCTTTATGCCTTTTTTTTCTTCATGACATTAGTGTTTGTCTTCTGGCTATAAATGAAGAAAATATATATTGCTGCTAAGCTAATAAGCTTAGTTACATTTTTTTTCAAAAAAGTAATCTCACACACACACACACACACACACACATTTCCTTGACACTTAAGTGTAGAAAGTGTTCCCTTACAACAGTCTTGGGAGGGAGATAATACATGTTTTATTACAAATGAGAAAACAGGTTTGGAGAAGTAAGGTGATATGCTCAAAGGCACACAGGTGTTGTTCTTATGGTTCACCCTTCATTTTCAAGAGGGCTGATGACAACATGGGATGATATCCTGATTTTCACATGATTTGGATTTAAGTGAAGTAGAGTTGCAGAAAGGCATCGGTCTCACTTTTTCTTCCTGACTCACTGAAGGCCAGTGAAGTCCAGTGGCAGGACAAAAGTCAAGATGAGTGGTGATGACCCAAAATGGAGTGGCATGCCTTGGCATCTTCAATGTGCGACTAAGCTCTGAGTGCTCCAGAGTGCCTGTTTTAGATGCCTTCGTGACCTTTGGACAAAGTATTTTCTTCCTCCCCCAAATTTTTATTTTGAAAATATTTACTTATTTCATTTAGATTATCACCTAGCTATGAGTGTTCCAGATTACATTCCAGTTCTCATCTCTGAGTCTAGTATCCATCCCCTAGTGTATCTGTAGGCAGTTGTACTTCCTGCTTCTATTGCCCACCCAAACAAGCTTTCTGGCCCCCTACCCACTTTTCTACTTGATCTGTCCCCAAGGAAGTCCCAGACTAGAGCTGAGCCAATTCAAACTTTCCTGGGCCTGATCTAGATGCATTAGGGCATTGTTTTCCAATTTTCTTTTGCAGTTCCCTCGAAGGGGAATCAGGTTGATAGCAAGAAGCATTCCACCTGGCTGTATCGGTGCCTCTCATTTTGTAGATGAAGAAAGAAAGTCAGAATGAGACAGAAAGAAACAAAAAGAGATTCAAGGTTTACTTTGTGAAGTATTTTACTTCTACTCTCTCCTTTCACCCTAAAAGCTACCCTCACCTTATTCTTTTTATCCCCATTTTAGATAAGAACATCGAGGCAGAGATTAAGTAACTTGTCCAAAGTAAAACAGTTAGTAAGGGTATAAGGCCAGATTTTTAACTCAAGTTTTTTTGACTCAAAGTCTAGTTCTCTGGATATTTAGCTGTCAGGAAAACAAAAACAATAAAAGCTAACTTTTACATAATGCTCACTATGTGCCAGGTACTGTGCTAGACATTTTATAATTATTATTTCATTTGATCCCCACCACGACCCTGGGATATACCTACTATTATTATTCCCATTTAACAAATGAGAAAACAGAGGTTAAGTGCCTTTTCCAGGGTGATAATAACAAGTGAGTATCTCATTCTGGATTTGAACTCAAGGCTTAGTAACTTCCGGCTCTGTGCTCTATCTACTGTGTCACCTAGCTATCCCCAAAGTCCCACAAGTAGAAAAATGGTGCCCATGTTGAAATCAAGATCCTCTGCCTCCAAATATAGGCCTCTTTCCATTATATCTCTTTTATCCTTGCAATCTGAACTTCGGATGTTGTTGATGTGCCTCAACTTTCTTTCTTTGGATCATGTCAGTAGAATACTATGGTGGCATGAGCTCTGGAGTCAGATTTACAGGACCTGGTTTCAAATCCTTACTCTGGTACTTGTAAATTAGGTTGTATATGGATTGGTTTTGCCTTTTGTTATATCCCAGCACTCAGAAAAATACCTGGCATGCAGTAAGCATCAAATAAATGCTTCTTAACTTGATCCTCGATGCCTCAGGAGTCTCCTCTTTAAAATGATAGTAGGAATTAGATTCAATACTTCTAAGGGCCCTTCCAGAGCAACTGCTGATGTTCCTATCACCTACGGAATAGCTAGTGACATTGTCTTGCCATGGGAAGTGGGTGAGGCCCCAAAGTAAAGGAAAAGTATCCTGAAAGGCTTCAGAACTCTGGCAATGCACTAAGCAACCACAACTTCAGCATGACTCCATACTGTCCACACATTGCTGATGAACTAGAGGTACAGGATGATGCATGCCTTTTAGGGCATGGCCAAGGTTTTCATTGAGCTAGCTTCACATTATCTATCTATCTATCTATCTATCTATCTATCTATCTATCTATCTATCTATCTATCTACCTACCTACCTACCTACCTATCTACCTACCTATCTCTATCATCTATCTATTCATTTCTTTATCTACGTATTTATGTACGCAGTCAGTTATTTATTTTTATAAGGCAGGGTTTCTATTAGGGCCATCTGGATGAATTGGTGGGTAGTGATCAAGACATAAACAAAAGAAAGAAGAGATTATCAAAGAAATTTAAAATACAAATGAAATGGAAAGAAGTTCAGAAGGGGGCACCAAACATCACGATTGTGTTACTGCCTTGGTGAGTATACAAAGCACTGCTCTAGAAATAACTGGTACATAAAAGGAGCACATGGCTATGCGTACCATCTTTTATGTTCTTTGTAAACAAAAGAAAGAAAGAAAGAAAGAAAGAAAGAAAGAAAGAAAGAAAGAAAGAGGAGGGAGTGAGAAAGGAAGGAAGGAAGGAAGGAAGGAAGGAAGGAAGGAAGAAAGGAAGGAAGGAATGAAGGAAGGAAGAGAAGGAGGGAGGGAGGGTAAGAGAGAGAGGAAGAGAGAGAGAGAGCCAGAGACAGAGATAGACAGAAAGACAGAGAGAGAGGCAAATGAAGACTTATCTACCTTTCACCTCAGGTCCTACTCAGTAAGCAGGTTGGCATTATCCAGAATTATTGTGACAGAACATGATGGAACAGTGATTGTTTTGAATATTGTTCAATTCTGCATAAACTAGTAATAGTTTAATGAGATTTTACTCTAGTCTAAATGGTCCTTATAAATATTTTCTCTGGAATGACATCTTCTAAGAGAGGAATTCAACAAAACCCCAAAACCCTAGGTAGGAGAGGTAGCATGCTGGAATGGAAAGAACACTCAAGTTGGGGGCGGGAATTATCTTCTATACAACCTCTGCTGACAACTGGGCATCAGTCTTTGGCAAGCTGCTTCCCTTCTCTGGGTATCGGTTTCTTGATTTTACAAAAAGAAGGAAGTAAATGAGACTAGTGTTCTATGAGTAGATTTCAAGGGGTCTGTGAACATAGATGGAAAAAATCATCTTTATTCTCACTAACTTTGGCTTCCTTTTTAATCCTTTGCATTTTATTTTAAAAATTTAATATAATTATTCTAAAAAGTCCATGGCCTTCACCAAACTGACAGAGGGGTTCATCACACACACACACACACACACACACACACACACACGCACACACACAGAGTTAAGAACCCTTGGACTAAATGGACCGCTAGGCCTTTGGCAGCTCTGGTAGACTATACTGTATATCCTGAACTCCTTTTCAATTCTGACACTCCATGTTCCAGCATTCTAGAATTCTTTCCACTTCTGGCATTCTTTGTTCTATCTTCTAAGATCCCTTCCAATTCCAACATTCTCTGTTTTATATTCTGATCTCTCTTCCAGCTTTAGCATTCTATGTTCTGTTCCAAATTACCTTATGATGCCAACATTCTAGGTTCTATATGCTAAGGTTTCTTCCAACTCAGTCCTTCTATACTTAGTATTCTAAATTCATTTCTGGGTCTGAAATTCTATAATCTATTCCAAGGTATCTTCTAGCATTGGCAATATATATCCCAAGTTTAAAAGTCTTATTGGTTTTAGTGGATTGAGATTTTGATATCAGTTGATAGCATGATGTGTCTGCCAACAATGTCAAACTGATGATGAGCTTCATTAAAAGAGACAGCTTCCAGGAATAAAGAGGTGATGGTCCATCTGCTGAGACCCTGCTTGGATTACATCTAGACTATTGTTTTCAAGTCATGGTGTAGCATTTTATGAAAAAAAAATTGATGTATGAGAGAATCCAAAATACGGCAAGTAGAATATAGCCCATGATACAGAAATACAAAGTGAAGAGAGTAAAGAAAAGTCTGATGTAGAAAAGAGAAGACTCAGGGGAAACTTGGTCCTGTTTCCAAGTACACACGAAAGAGAGATTGCACTTGGTCAGTTTGGGACCAGAAAGCAGAAGTAAGAGAAATGGGGTAACCTCCTCCAGAGATCTTTGAGCAAAAGAGGGATGCCCACTTATTAGATGTATTGCAATGAGGATACTTTTATGGGTAAGGGACGGATGAAATGACAACCACGGTCACTTTCGACTCTGAGATTCTCTGATGTTCTGTGACATTCATGTTCTAAGCTCCACTTCAAATATTACGTAGCATGATTCTGCTTTACTGTTTTCCTGTTCCTACATGCCTGCCTCTCATCACTCTTTCCTGAAATATGAGAAACAATAGAGTTGTTCTATGTTCTATGTGAACCATGCATGTGTTGAATATCATTAAGTTTCACCCATGATTTTGCTAAATACTGACAGATCCTTGGGGCATTAAGAAAGTTTGAAATGATTAGTAGCTTGGGGGCAACTTCCAGTCCCTTAGTGCAGGTCCAAACATCCATCAGAAGTGAAGCCATATATAGGACTTGTTTTGCTTCATTAAAGTGATTAATGTTTATGTTGTGATACAAAGGTTAATTGCAGTATCTTAGAAAGACACAAACAATGCATCATCGAGGACCAAGTGGGATTTTTCAGTTGCCAGCAAAGCTCCACACTGACATGTAAGAAAGCCTGATTCCTTTTTTTTTTTTTAAATCATTGACGTTTTAGGTATTTCTGGAAGACCAAATCTGATCCTCTTATATGAAAAACACTGAATTTGACATTTCTATTCACCTAATCAGCTCCAGCCCTGGGGATACTGAAATGTCCCAAAATATTCAGGGCATACTGTACATTAAGTAGAATGTACAATGTTGCTGCTTGTCCTTCATTTTTGAAGAGGATCAATAACATCATGGAGTGAGGTCAAGACTCATGCAAGAATTGGTTGAAATGAGGTAGAGTTGTACAAAAGACATCAGCCTCACTCTCTCTTCCAGAGTCATTGAAGCCCAGTGGCAAGACAAAAATCAAGACTACTGGTGATGGCCTGGGATGCAGTAGGTGACTTTGCCATATGTGATGCTTGACCAAGCTCTAAGTACTCCGCAGCACCTGCTTCAGTCACCTTCCTGGCCACTAGAGCCAATTGTTCTCATGTGTCCATTCTACCAGGGAAAGTCTTCATATGGTTGTGGTATACATTCCCCTAACTCACCAATGAGTTTGAGGTCTATTGGTTACCTTCAAACTGGTTTAGCCCATCTGCCAAACTGGTTTGTCAGCCTGTAGCTGCTGAGCATGCTATAGTTTTTAGAACTACAGGTGAGTAGAAACCAAAAACAGAAGAGAAGCCCTGGAAAGGGGTGAGTAAACCCTTATACCAGAGGTGTTAGTCCTGAACGTCCCATGCACTTCAATATACAATGTATTTACAATTGGAAGGCCTGGATTCAAATCCCCATTAACAATATCATTGGAGGCCAATTGCCTCACTTCTCTAGGCTTCAATTTACTCCTCTTTATAAATGAGGGGAGTGGACCAAATGCTCTCTAAGAGCTTTCTTGCTCTAAAGTCTACATTTCTTAGAATCCTTGATGTTTGCCTAACTCATTGTGTGAGTCAGGGCAACTGTGTCACCTTTCTGGGAATCAGGTGTTTCATATGTAAAGTAAAAATGCTGTATTAAATAATCTCCAACATTTCTCCTAGCTTTAAAAATTCTATGACATGCAAAGTTTTCTGTGATGTTTCTCAAACTATATTTTATAAACCCAGTCTTTTCAAAAAAAAAAGATTGAAAAAGATTTCCATTTGGATGTACTGTAGGTATATTAAACACAACATATTCAAAAAGTAATTCATGCCAACCCTACCTACTAAACTCATACATCCCTATTTCTTCTGAGGCTATTGCCATTTTGCTAGTAACCATGGGTGCCAACCTTAAACTTATCTTCTCTCTCTAACCAATCTTTTGCTAAGTTTTGTAAATTCTATATTCATAATTTCTCTTATATCAATATCTCTCTCTCCAATTATGTGGCCACTAATCTAGATCAGACTCCCATCACTTTTGGCCCAAACTATAGCAACAGACTCCTAATAGGACTCTTCCAATCTGATATCTTTCTAATCCATCTTCTAGGACTAACAATGTGGTCAGATACGGAAAGACCTTCTATGGGAGAAGGCATCTAAACTGAACTTTGATGTGGTGCAGGGATTCCCAGAGGCCCTGCTGAGCAGACAAGGTATTCCAAGCACAGGGCACCTCCTGTTCATAGGTCCAGAGCTATATATGGAGATGGAATTTGTGTACAGGAAACTACAAGTAGATCAGTTTAAAAAAATGTGTGTGTGTGTGACAAGTGTAAAATAAGTCTGGAAAATTGGTTGCAGCTGATTGTGAGAGGCTTTAAATGCTAAACTGAAGAGTTCCTATTTATCCCTAGAGGCGAGAGGAAACCACTGAAGCTTCTTAAACAGGGGTGTGTCATGGTCAGACCTGTGTGTTAGCAATATTCCTGTGGCAGCTGTGTGGAAGGTAGACCTGAGAGTGGAGAAACTGGGAACATGGAGACCAATTAGGAGGCTTTTGTAATTTTCCAGGCATCATGTGATGAGGGCCTGGACAGGGGTGTTCAGTTAATAGTCACTGAAAAAAGTGTTTGTGGGTATAGAGTAGTGTTTGAATCATAGATGTTTTGGAAAAATGTCTTTTTTTTCTGGGACACAACAACACTTTGGCCTCTTGACAGATGAGAAATGAGCAAGAGAAAATGATTTAAATAAGTATAAATTTGCTACCTGCTTGTTAAATAAGTATAAATTCCTGCTGACTGTTGTCATTGCATATAAACAGTATTGACACCTGGCATAAGAAGAAAGGTGGGAGGAATAAACACTATGGTTTCTCATGGAAGGTGCACTCAATAGTTTTGTTATATGGTACAACTTTTAAGGGAGAGACATACATATGGTTAGAGCTGATTCATCTTCAACTTCTTGTCCCAATTAGCTGTAATTAACGTGAGAGCAGAGAGCAGGAGGACAAATGAAATCTGGCTTGAGAGGATTTAGAGTTAACTTCCTTACCCAACTCTTAAGTTGGTGAGGTTCCTCATTAGCCTTCCATTTCTTGAGAGGGCAGTGTAATACAGCCCTGATTCACTGAGCAATAAGCTCAGATCCCTTCTCTTCCACAGACTGACTGAGGGACTTTGGTAAGTCACTCCCCAAGAATCAATTGTCTCACATGTAAAATCAGGATAATACTTTAAGTGGGAGTACTTTATCCTTTTGGTGTCCCTGGGCCCTTTGGGTTGCCTGGTGGAGCCTCTGGACCCCCTCTCAAAGGAATGTTTTTAAATGTATAAAATAGGATATATAGGATTATGAAGGAAAATGATTATAATGAATTTCAGTTATTAATTTTTTCAAGTTACATGCCTTAGCTTAAGAGCTCTTTTTATTGAAGGGTTAAAATGAGGTAGTGGACACAAAATGTATATATGCATATGCATATATATATATATATATATATATATATATATAATGTATATACACACATCTGTATAAGTTTACATATATAAACACATTTATATATGTTACATACACATATGTGTATGTAATATCAGATATTGTCAATATTATTATTAGAAATTCCAAAAATTATTTTTGAAGAGTGATATGAGAAGTCATTTTAATCCTCCAAACATTACTGAGAAGAAGCAGATTCAGGCAAACCATTGCATTCCTAGTTAGGTGGACTGAGAGGTAGCTCCCTAATACATAGAGCACTGTGCTTGGAGCCCCAGGAAGACTCATTTTCCTGAGTTCAAATTTGGTCTCAGACCAGACTTATTAGCTATATGACCCTGAGCAAGTCACTTAACTCCATTTACCTCAGTTTCCTCATCAGAAAAAATAAGCTGGAGAAGGAAATGACAAACCACTTCGATATCTCTGCCAAGAAAAATGGAGTCATAAAGGGTCAGAACCAACTGAGATTACTGAACAATAACAACTAGTTAGATAGATTGAGGGGGGGGAAGCCACCATATAAAAGTCAGGATTTAGGTTAGTGACATGTTCCATTGCAGGTCTGGATTTGATAGGAAGATGGGAAATGTCTGTAACAGGAGAAATGCACTGAAAATCACTTAGATTGCTGGTCAAGAGAAATTAGTTCTAGTCCCAGTCCAGAGACCTTGGGCAGGTTTTTAAAAATCTATTTGATCTTATCTCTTGTCTCTAAAATGTGGGGACTAAGGTAGGTGAGAAAAGCCACTTCCCACTGAATATCCTGTGATTGCAATGTACCAAACTGGTCCCTTGCTAATCTGGGAGAAACAACCTCAGGTCAAGCAAGTCCAATCTAGGATTTCCTTAGATCAATGGTTCCCAACCTGTGAGTTATGTTCAATTTGTAACAATGAAAATACATCCTGCATATCAGATATTTACATTCTGATTCATAACAGTAGCAAAATTACAGCTATGAAGCAGCAATGAAAATAATTTTATGGTTGGGGGTCATGACAATTTATTTTTCTTTTTTGAGTGCCTAGTAGTATATATCTTACAGTCATACATCACCATCAGAAAGATATTGGTAGTAGTGGGACTGGCTTTTGTTTCAGGGAAAAGTTAAGGCTGTGAATAGAACTTTGGTATTTCCAAACTGCCAAAGCTCTTCTCTTCCATTCATTGTCCATTAGACAGAAATCAGGACTTCAGGTCCAAAGGTTCCAGACTTGCCTCTGAAACATCATGGCTGTGTGACCATGCCACTTCACTCCTCAGTACTCTAGGCAATTTTAAGACACTAGCTGTAGAGAAAGTGACAACCTGAGAGGGGCAGAGACAAGATGGCGGCATAGAAGCAGGAGAACTCTGGGAGTTCCCCCCATAACCACCTCAAATACCTATAAAATATGACTCTAAACAAATTTTAGAGCTCCAGAACTCATAAAAATAACAGAGAAACAAGGTTCCCACTGAAGGAAGCCCAGCAGGAAGACAGGAAAGGTACATCACAGCATGCTGGGAGCCAAGATCAGCCCTGCATGAACCTGGGGCTGTAGCCCCAGGGTGGACAGGACAAGCTGTGACTGGAACTTTCAGGAGAGCAGATCACTGGCAGTTGTGGAAATTTCCAGAATTACCAACCCCAATAAGCAACAAGGACAAAGTGAAAGGTCAGTGAAACTTGGCTAAATTTGGGGGAAAGTAGTGGGTCCAGCCATCGACTCCCACAGCAAGAAAGCAGTAGAAGTGGCGGCTCTGCAGCCACCTCTATGTGGCTGCTTCAGAGCTCCCAGCTGGTAAATTGCAGGGGGGCCAAGTAATCATTCAGAGTCTAAGTGCTCTTGCCTTAACCTGTCTGGATGAGGATCATGGTGTTGGGTGGTGGTCCTGAGGTACATGTCCAGTGAGCCAAAGCTGGTGGGGGCTGCAGACACAGCACACCCCTAATAGCCCTGGCAGCTAAGAAAACCCCTGTGATTTGGGACAGAGTTCTCCCCTCTAAAAGCAGAGTTCTCCCCTCTACTGATCCCAAAAGTCAAGTAATTGACTGGCAACATGAGCAGGCAAAGGAAGCAAAGCAAGCACAGCCATCCAACTTTAAATTCCTTTTTTGGGGACAAAAGGGATCAAAGCATGGAACAGGAGAAAGACAATACAGTCAGAACTCCCACACCAAAAGCTTCCAAGAAAAATATAAACTTGCTACAGGCCATAGAGGAGCTTAAGAAGGATTTTGAGGAGTCAGAGCCAAGATGGCAGCGTAGCAGCAGCAACATATCGCAGCTCTCACATAGCCACTCCAAAATACCCATAAAATAGGACTCTAAACCAATGCTAGAACTCCAAAACGCACACAAAGATACTTCCCACTAAAGTGAGCTCGGCTACGAGGAACCATATCAGCACTGCGAACTGAAACGAGCCTGGGCTGAAGCCACGGCTGTGCCCCGGGGGCGGCTGGACGGGAGGAGCAGAGGAGCTTCTCTGGTGAGTGGATTAGTGGCAGCTGGGAGCAGCGTTCAGCACTAAGCCAGTGGAGAATGCAAAAAGGGGGAGAAAAGCAGTCTGGCCAAAAGGTCTCCAGAGCAGAAAAGCGAAAGAGAGAGGTTTTGCGCCCGCCTCTGCGTTTTTGCTTCCCGCCCTTGGCCTGTAGACAGCAGGGGGACTAAGCGATTGTTCTGAGGCCAGTGGTCTCACATTGAGCGGCCTGGATCTGGATTGCCGTCTTGGGCCGCGGTCTTGGAGTCTTCATTATCCAGTAAGCCGGAAGTAAGTAGGAAGGGTCCCAGCATCTTCCTGAGAGCTACGGCAGCCAGGAGGACCCCAGCAATTTGGGACAGAGCTTTCCCTTCTGGAAGCAGAACCCCACAGAGATTAAAGAAAAAAATCACGGTCTGAACAACCATGAGTAAGAATAAGCATAAGAAGCAAAGTAAGAACAGCTCCCAAACCCTAGATTCCTTCTTTGGGGAAAAGAAAGATCATGGGAGAGAGAGGGAGGAGGAGAGCGCAGCCAGAGCGCCCCCACCAGGGGCCTCCAATAAACATGAAGGATGCCTTAAAGCTGGAGATGAGCTGAAGAAGGATTTTCAAAACCAAATAAGGGAAGTAGAAGAAAAATTGGGAAGAGAAATAAGAATGTTGCAGGAAAATCATGAAAA
>CM053581.1:64748210-64828813 GCA_028627135.1 Pseudochirops cupreus | reverse complement strand
CCCTACCAAAAAGTGACATAGGAGAGAATAGACTGGGGGAGGGGGGAAATACTGGGATGGCTGTTTTGGGGTGGTGGGCAGGGGAAAGATGGGGAGAAAATATGTAACTCAAAAAAAATTTAATAAAATAAATTTTAAAAAAACAGAAAAGCAGGAGGGATTTAGCATAGCAACTAGACATGCAAGCATTCTTATAGATAAAGCAAGAAACAGTAGATAGGGAGAAATTCCAGATAGGAAACAATGGGAATGATTATAGAGGCACATTATTGGAGAAGACAGGGCAGGAGGGGCTTAAGGGTGCAAGTGGCACGATCGGCCTTACTGAGAAAGGCCATCTAGCAATCAAAGAGAAGAGCGTTGATTGAGTCAGGATGACCAAAGTTCAAATCCTTCCTCTGATATATACTGATTGCGTGACCTTGGACAATTCATTTGTTAATCTAATTTCCCAAAGCAAGACTAGAAGTTGCAGAACAGTTGTCAATAAATTTGACTTTTTTTGGATATCATTAATGTGGGAATTTGTTTTGCTTGCCTGTTTTTTTGTGCTTGGTTTCCTTTGCTTTCTCAGTGGGTGTTGGGGGGAAATGTGAGAAGGAGAAAATTTCAGAACTAAAAATAAAATTGAATTTTAAGAAATTAAACAATTGGGGCAGCTAGGTGGCACAGTGAATAGAGCACTGGCCCTGAAGTCAGGAGGACCTGAGTTCAAATCCAGCCTTGGGCACTTGATACAGTTAGGAGCTGTGTTGCCTTGGGCAAGTCACTTAACCTCAATTGCCTTGCCCTGCCCCCTCCAAAAAAAAAAATAAAACCATGACAACAAGAACCAATCTGTCAATTTGTGTTACCTCACTAGAAACTCCATATATAAATGTAATTACAGGTCTAAGAAAAAACAAAACTACAATAATATCAGATATTTATATAATACTTGAAGGTTTAAAAGACACATAGGTAACCTGAGTTACAATATTCCCACATTACTTGCCATCCTCCTTAATCCTAGAATTCCAATAATAGCATTGTCCTCTTTTAAAGAAAAAAAAATGTGCATATATGATTGATTTGGCTCCATCTACCAAAGTTTACTATTACCAAGACCAGGAGATCCATGGTTTCAAAAATTATTTGTCTACAAGAGAATATAGGTGAGCATATTTAGTAGCATCCAAGTGAAGGGGAATATGATTGAAATATCACCCTTTGGTCAGAGGAATCTTACCTGGGGAACCAAAACATGTAGTGCCTGCATTAATGTTAGGTCAATGAATTCAAGAAAATGCTTGCTAAATATGAGTGTTGTCTTTTCCTCGAGCTCAAAGGTTTAAAGGAGGACTGTATGACACATGCCCAAGTAATTATACTACACAAAACCATGTAATAAGTACACTTAAAAGGTGCAGGACAAAGAGCTATGTGAAGTCTGAAGCAGCAAATGTGAGAGTCATCAGAGAAAGAAGATCAAGAAGGGTTTCATGAAGAAGGAGATGTGAACTAAGTATGTTGAAAATATTCTATTGCTGGGGTGCCTAGGTGGCATAATGAATAGAGCACCAGCCCTGGAGTCCAGAGTACCTGAGTTCAAATTTGGCCTCAGACACTTAACACAAAACTAGCCATGTCACCTTGGGCAAGTCATTTAATCCCAATTGCCCTAACTTCCCCCCTCCAAAAAAGCAACCCCCTCAAAAAAAAACCCAAATCCCCCAAAAAACAAAATAGAAAAAAAGAAAACATTCTATTATACCTTAAGGCCTCAAAGTTAATAATGGGCCACTGGGATACTGAATATTTCCACTTGGAGGTCTGATGGGCATCTTGAACTCACCATGTACAAATCTCAATTCATTGTCACTCCTCCTCCAAATTTCCCATTTCTGTTGAGGGTACCACCATCTTTCCAGTTTCTGAGGTTCTCAACATTGAAATCATACTCTACCTTTCACTCTCCTGGTATCCCATTCCAATCAGTCACCAAACTTTATTGATTCTTTCTGAAAATCTCTTACATTGTCCTTGTCTTTTCACTCACCATCTCTTTCCCACTAAGTCCATCATTATCTCTTAACTGGACAGTTGCTTTTCCTTTGGTCCCTTTTCCAATTCCTGCTCCATATAACTGCTAAATAATTACTTCTAAAGCACAGATCAGACCATGCCAGTCCCCTAATAAAAGCAAAACAAAGCTTGCTTGAATCCCTATTCCCTCTAGGTCCTAGAGTCTAGGACAAAGCTCAAACTCTTTACCTTGGCTTTTAGATATCTTTACAATCTGGCTCCCATTTACCTTTCCAGAATTGTTCCACTGTTTCCTACTCCCACCATTGTGTGTTTTCTATATTCCAGCCACACCAGTCTATGTGCTATTCCCAAAACTTAACATTTCATTTCCTTCTATATCTGCAAAGGGTGCCCCACATGCCTGGAATATACTCTATTCTCATATCTGCCCCTATAGACTCCTTAGCTTTTTTCAAAGCTCAGCTCCAGTATGACTCTGAGAAGGAGACCTTTCCCAGTTCCCACTCATTCCCCGGGTTTTAGAGATCTGTTTTACTTGGTTCATCCATTCATTCATTTATTCATTTAGCATTCATTAAACAGACATGTGTTAAGTGCATACTTAGAGATGGAGTGATGTCTTATACAGAGCACTAAAGTTGGCTTTAGAAGGACTTTCATTCTTCATGTTGAATGGCCCCAAGGACAAGGAAGGCATGTACTTTGTACACGGTAATTATTTTGTAAATGTTGAATTTATTTGAATAAATTGCTTATGACCATCCCTTACAACTCCACCTCTCTTCATCTGGGGAACAAATAAGAAAAACAAACAAACAGAATAGCCAGTGGATAATCTTCCCTTTTGTAGGGAACAGAAATCGTTCCTCACTGGGGTTTTGTACCCTCTTCATGCCTCATAGTCACCCCCATAGCATGCCCATCTGATCATTTTGCCCACTGTGCTCTTCATTACCAAATCAGGACATTGAGTGTGACTGTGAACCACCAGATCAGATCTGATGTGCCCATGGCCTGTGGTGTCATTCAGCTAGGCCTGGCCTTTCTCTCAGGGTTAGCATCAGGCCGGAGCCATCGCTCTGACATTGCATTCCCATTGTCTGGTGCCCAGATGAAAAGAATCTGCTGAGTGGTACATCTCCCTTCTTCCGCCTCATCTACTAGCAGACAGGGAAAGCACGGGAAGCTGGTGGCCATTTTCTCTGGCTATCAGCAGGACACATCACTCAGAATGTATTCATTTGGATATGGTGGCTTCTTCTCTTTCTGTCTCTTCTCTCCCCCTCTTTCCACCACCCTCCACCCCCACCTCCAGGAACCTATGTGGATCCTCTGGTGGCAAAACCAGAGAAGAATACATTTTCCTCGTGTATTTACACATATGAGAAGCTTTTCTCCTGTATTTGCAATTCTGTTTTCGGCATTGACCTCCATTTTCATAATCCTTCATGGAGTATCATGGTATAAAAAGCTTTCTCTCCCTGCTGTTTTTGTTAAAAGGTTTTGGGGTATGATACTTGGAAAGTCAAATTCTGCATTTAAATGTTGTGTTTTCACAGATATAATATAAAAAAGGGGCCATCCTTGGGGGCTGTTTTTCTTCCTGGGAGAGTGGTGAGCAATTCCATCCCTCGGCATACATTGTTAAGTAAACTCTGAGAGTATACTGCCGCTTTAATAGTAAAGCAATTGTGATTACATCTTGCTCGTAATTACATTTATTTGCTCACATATGTCCAAAAAGGCAAGCATTAGTCAGGCTGTATGGGCATGTGTTCGTGGAGGGGAAATCATCTGGGAGCTTGACAGCGGGGGAAATAGCTTACAGCCACTTAAGTCTTCCCTGTCATAGACACTTGCAAAGACTGTCAGGGCGTACTTAGTTTTTGCTTGCGTGCTTTTCAAATCGATTGCATTTGGAGAGAGAGGGAATTTATTATGTGAGATGGATTTGCATCTAAATAATCAAAATATTAGGAACTGCAAATAACAAGACACACGTCTGTGAGCCCGAAGAGGGGCAGCTGGGGGATTGTCATGTTTGGAGGCTGACTCTGTGAGGGCCACCTCTCTATTGGCCCTATCAGGGGAGATAGGAGTTGTTCTGGTGGGTGGACCAGGTGTACCAGTGAGGAATGAGATTTGGGAGTGTAGGCATTCACTTAACAAGCATTTATTTGTTAAGTACCTATTTATAGGCAAAGCAGTGGTGTATTGGAGCACTGAACTTACGAGTCAGGAAGACCTGAATTTGAATCTCAGCTCAGACACCTGATTGCTGTATAACAAATCATTTGCTAATGCTGGGTCAAACTTTGTTTCCTCATGTGGAAAATAATGCATATCACTGTTGTGAGAGTCAAATGAGATATCTAAAATGCTTTGCAAAACTTAAAAATATTTATCTATGTGTGTATATGTACATATATATATATATATGCATTTATATATAAAGTATGTGTTATTATTTTATAATAATTATTTTTGTATTGTTTAATCAATTAGTCATGTCTGACTTTGTGATCCCATTTGGGGTATTCTTGACAAAGATACCGGAATTGTTTGTCATTTTCTCCTACAGTTCATTTTACAGATGAGGAAACTGGGGCAAATAGGGTCAAATGACTGGCCTAGAGTCACACAGCTACTAAGTGTCTGAGGCTAGATTTGAACTGAGGTCCTCCTAACTCCAGGGCTGGCACTTTATCCGCTATACCAACTAGCTGCTTCAATTATAATCATTACTATGCATTAGAGACTTTACTAAGTGCTAGGGATACAGTTTCTGCCCTCAAGTAATTTACATTCTTTTAGAGGGGAAGAATGTGATCATAGAAAACCTAAATTGTATATAAATCCGAAGTTATTTCATTGGGGGTGAGGGGCCTGCATCAAGGCTCTTTAACCTGAAGCTGAATCTAATTCTATTTCATTGAATGTCTGTGAAGAAAGAACTTTGTGAATCAAAAAGCTTCATATAAATGTGATATTATTTTTAAGCAGCATGGTACAGTAGACAGATGTGGCCCCTGTCACCAAAGAGATCTGAGTTCTTGACAAGACCTGACCCCACCCCCCCCCCCCAACCAAGGACAATAGCCTCATTGGTTGAAGAGGGAAAATATAGTAGATTAAGGTCTACTTTTTCCATCACTTGACTCACAAGATTTAGTAAGCCAAGGTGATTGAAACCATCTCCCACCAGGGGAAACATTGCCTCAAGTCTGGAGGAATCATTACCTTCTGAAGCAATGAGCTGAGCTATACTTCTAAAGCTCTGGTATCTGCCCTGGATTATTTTAACTTCAGAAAGAAAATGTTATTGCTCAGCAACAAAGATAAGAGTGATGAAAGCTATAAAATTAAGATAGCAAAATGTATATTCAGTTGAGGTGAAAATCTACATAAGTATAGGATACAGGAGATGTGGCTAGACGCTACTTGGTGAGTAAAAGATCTGGGAATTTTAGTGGTCTGCAAACAATAGAAGTTAGCAGTGTGACAGGTCAGCCCAAAAAAAAAAAAGCTAATGTAATCATTTAGCAATTCTCTGGCTTTACTTTCTCAGTGTGAGACTGGCTATATCTTCCCCTCAGGCCCTAGGGGTACCCCCGAGGGGTTGAGGATATATTTTCTTCCAATTCTATCTGCTTAAGCCCCCATTCTGGTGTGTTAACTGCCCACTGTTAGCTGCTAGTGACTAATGGATTGGTGTCCAAGTTCCATTTAACTAGTTAACATCAATTAGCTCTTACAAATGGACATTTTTAACAATTTATTTATTTACTTTTAGTTTACAACATTCAGTTCCACAATCCCTTGAGTTCCAAATTTTCTCCCCCTCCTTCTCCTCCCAATAGAGGTTCCACAGATACCTTCACATTAAACATTAGTCAAGTTGTAAAGAAGAATTATAACCAATGGAGTGAATAACAAGAAAGAAGGAACTAAACAAAACACAAAAGAGAGAACAAGTAGTTTGCTTCAATCTGCATCCAGACTCTGTAGTTCTTTCTCTAGATGTGGATATCCCTTTCCATCATGAGTCTTTTGGAGTTGTTTTATAATCTTGCATTGCTGAGAGGAGTCTAGCCTACCAAAGTTAGCCATCACACATACAATGTGTGTGTAATTGTGCACAAAGTTCTTCTGGTCCTGCTCTCCTCACTCAACATCAGTCTATATAAGACTCTCCAGGTTATTATGACGTCCATCTGCTCCTCATTTCTTATAGTACAATAGTATTCCGAATGGACATTTATTTCAAAGACATAGCAAAAGTATAAGTTCAAACATTTGCTGCCAATATCTTTAAAGGTTCACTTTTCCCTGTACCACCTCGGGCTCTAGAAAGACTGAATTAAGACTTAACACGGTTTCCACATGCTATCAGTCTTACCAAGTTCATTTCCACATGTGACATTTCTTGTTTCAATAAGCATTTATTAAGTGGCTACAACATGCCAGGAACTAGGCTAAAAGAAAAATCACCTGCTAGATGAGTCCCCGTTTCAGCGACTGGTAGATGGGATCCTGAAGGTTCTTCCCCACTTCAGGCTTTTATCGTTGGACCAGATGCAAAGCACAACATGGAATCTTCTTCCAGCACTCAGGTAGCTTATTCTCCTGATCTCTTGAGGTTCAAAAGCACCAATCTTCTTCACTTAAAACAAAACAACCCCCCAAAATAAACAAAACATGAAAACAACAACAAAAAATACCGAGGCAAAGAAGTGTTATGGTGGAACAAAGAATTCAGTCAAACCACCTCTAATCTAAGTATTTATTGAGATTGACGCCTCTCACGAAGTGGGCTAAAATTCCAAGAGGAATCAGCAATTTCAGAGAAAGCAAGATAGATTTTTATAGGGTAAAGATTCAGTTATATAACAGAAATTAGGACTATTAAAAAGGCAGGAGGGATTTGTTAAAGGATTAAGTAATAGGGGAGGGGTCCCAGCCTCAGTGGAACTGTGCATGCAGTTACCCACTATGCATTCAGAAAAACCCATTGGCAGGGTTATGTAGTAGGGACAGGGGTGAGTGGCTAGGTAGCAGCAGGGGGCCTGCTGTTCAGTGAGGCCTATAAGATAGTTAGAATATTGGGGATGGGGGCAACTTTATTAGGATTCCATCAGAAGTAAGCCTTATATTCACGGATAGGGAGGGCATGATAACTCTATTGCTCATAGAATTGTTCTCTCCCTCCCTCTCTCTCTCTCTCTCTCTCTCTCTCTCTCTCTCTCACACACACATACACACATCTGGGCATCAAGGAGTCAGCAACATGTCAAGGTAAGAGTCTGATCAAATAGCATCTTTTGAGTACACCTTCCCTCCCTCTTTCTAGCTATGGAGCCAATCCAAAAGGCCTTTCTTTATCAAGTGTCTAGCAGACCAGAATCAGTTACACAGTATCTACATATACTTGATCTCTATACAACACTCCATTATATCCAATCATTACTCTCTGGAAACGGACTCCCTAGCCTTTCCCACATGGTGGTGGCTTTAGCCAAGCAAGCTGATATGCCCGTCAGAGCTTAATTATGAATCCATGAAGAAGCATAGTGTCTAGAATAAGGGAAATGCTCTTCCCATTAGACTACATCTGTAGCATTATATTCAGGTGCCACATTTTAGGAAGGACATTAGTAAGCTGGTGAGTGTCCAGAAGTGGAAAACCAGGATAATGATGGGTCTCAAGATCTTGAGGATAAGTTGAGGAACTGGAAAGAGTTAGCCTAGACAGGAGATTAATACCATGAACGTGATTGTTCTCATTCAAGCATCTGAAGAGCTGTAATATGGAAGAGGGCTCAGATACTTCCAGTTGGGTCCCAGAGGGCAGAACTAGGTTTTGCCAGAACCAGGTCAATGTTGAAGAGAGAAAGAAATATATTCCAAAGAAATCAGAGCATTTTCCAAATGTGGAAAGGGCTGACTCATTAGGTAGTGAGTCATCAGAAGGTTTCAACAGGTATGTTGTAAAGGAGCTTCCTGTTCTAGCATGGCTTGAACTTGATGACTCCTAAAACCCCTTTCAACTCTGAGATTCTGAAATTCCATCATCCTTAGAAACTGGAGCTGACAATGTGAACCCTTAGCTGGAGTGGGAGGCACACAGTGCAGGGCTAGCCCTGGAACAAATGACTCTGGGATTAAACCCTGACTTAATGAACTAATTTAGCTCTCATTTCTCTCTGATGTCAATCCTTTCTTCTCAATAAGCAATTATTAATCACCTACAATATACTAGGCATTGCACTAAGTGCTAGGGATTCATCTTTGTCTCTTAGAATCCCTGGATTCCTTTCAGAGACTTAAGTCAGATTTTCTAACTGGGTTAGATTGTTGCTTGTTGATTGACAGATGTGAAATAGGAAGACTCTGAAGTTACAGTAGATCTTTTCTCCTAGATATTACCGTGGCCCAGCATGCTAACAATCAAATGCAGACAAGTCAAGACAATAAACATTTAGTCAGCAGGTACTATGTGCCAGGTACCATGCTAAGTACTGAGGATGTAGAGAAAAGCACAAAAGAAAAAAAAAGAACCCCCTCCTCCCAAGAAGATCACAGTATAAGGGGCAGTGGGGAGATAACATGCAAACGACTATGTACAGAAGCAATATACAGGGAAAATTGGAGAATATTGTTAAAGCATTTAGCACAGGATCTGGCACATAATAGGTAGTATGTAAATGCTAGCTAATGTTAGCATTTATTAATATATTCAACAGAGGGAAGTCTAAGTCTAGCATTAAGGGGAACTACATCTTGCATTTAAGGGCCATATGAAGAAACTATGGATGGGAAGTAGATCCATATGATAAAGGAACCATAAAAGAACATGAAGACAGAAAACATAAGATGTTGGAGCTAAACAAAAATAGAATAATTGAGTCAGGAGAGACTTTAGAACATAGAGTATTGGAGTCGGGAGGGAACTAAGAACTTGGAACACAGAATGTCAGCTATAAAGCCCAGATCAGGAAGATGTATTTGAAATCGTGTATCTCAGCCCCTTCAGCAAGTTACAAATTAAACAGTACACAAATGTTACAGTGTCACTAAACATGTTCCAGCATCTTTAGACATCCAAGAGCAGACTAGAATGGCCATTCTGGTGACAGTACTGGTGAAGTTAGCAGGTTTGAGGACAGGAAGCCATGCCAGCCCAACTTCAGAAGCATCAGTCAGTATTTTTGTTTTGTTTTGTTTTTCTTTTTTTTGTTTTTTTCTTCTTCAAAATGTTACTTGTAATATTGGGACTTAAGAGACCATCAAAAATCTTGGTTGGTGAGAAAGGAAACTGTCTTGTCTTGTTCAGACTCACTGTGATGGGGGAGGGCATAGGGAGATAAATCTTGGGCTAGCCACAGTCAGCCAGAGGTGAAATGTTCACCCTTGCATTGCAAGGCCCCTGCTGAGATTGCAAAAAGCTAGTCCCACCTGGTCAATCCAGCAGGCAGCTTAATTACACAGAGGGTGGGCCATGAGGGGAATGTTAATGAGCCCTCACTTTAGCATAGATCTACTTCCAAAAGGGCAGAGATGGGACAGCAATCCAGAAGGATGGAAGGGACCATGCTTCTGAGAATCAGTTCGGGGTGCTGCCTTCACAACCCAGCCCTCTACTTAGTGAAGGTTGGAAGAACACCTCCACTCGGAGCAGAGAAGTATTTCTGATGTGGAGATCTTTATTTGCAGCAGGATTTTTCTAAGGCCATGTTTTAGGTCACTATTGTTCTTCAGAAGTTATCTCTTTTTTTCTTCTAGAGTTATATCATTAATGGATCAATATTTGATCACTGATCAGACGAGTCATATAGGGCTGTTTAAAAAGGAGATTCAGGTTGAAGCCAGTATCAGGTTATTTTTTTAATCCCATCTCTTCCATTTGTAAGGCACTTTCCAGTTCATAAATGAAAAGAAGAGTGGGGCTATAAAGTACAGTTATCCCTTCCATATCATGGGGGTTAGGGGCGCTATGTCCCCAAGATCTGGAAAGTTCATGCAAAATTTCTTGACCCTTCCGTTGTACAGAGAAGAAGTTTGTTTGTTTGTTTTTCCTTTTCCTTTTACGAGGTGTTTACAGGATGTTATTGTAAAATTTGAGTTAAGTATTTGCTTGTAGATGCTGCATCATTTGCTGGCCTTTATGTGTCATTTGCAGCTTCTATGAAACTCCCCAAAAGTTCCCACTTAATTTCTTATGCTGACCTGTGATATATAGAAACCACGATGGGGAAAGTTGTGATGTGGAAAGGGTAACGTTATCAGTACTTTCTTTAGAAAGTACTAAAAGAATATACAAAGTACTTTCAATATATAGGCTGTCCTTGAAATCTTAGTGCACTTTTAAACTATTAAGCTTGAAAGCACAGGGGCAGCTAGGTGGCACAGCAGTCAGGTGGACCTGAGTTCAAATATGGCCTCAGATACTTGACACTCTTACTAGATGTGTTATCTTGGAAAAGTCACTTAACCCCAACTGCCTTGCCTTCCAAATGAAATTACCTTAAGACTTTTGGAATAATAATGATGGCAAAAATATTGACATTGTACCTGTTATATGCTAAGCATTGTGCTTTATGCTTTATAAATATTATCTCATTTGACGTTGATAATAACTCTGCATGGAAGGTGTTATTATTATCCCCATTTCACAGTTGGGGAAGCTGAAGTAAACTGAAGTTAAATGTGTATTGCATCCCTTAGACCAATTCCAACATAGAGTATTCCCAATAATTGGCACTGACCAAGCATTTATTGACTTTAATTAAACTGAATTCACATAATCACAGGATGTGAGTGTTGAAAGACACTTCAGTGGCTATCTAGTTCAGTACATACATAAAAGCACCTTTCACCATAATGTACTCAACAATTGGTAATCATTCAACTTCTGCTTGAAGACCTCTAAGGAAGGACAATCTAGCACCTCTAGTGGCCGTTCATCTCACTTTTGGACAGCTCTAATGATTAGGAAGCTTTTCCTGATAGTAAGTCTCTTTGTAACTTCTATCCATTGATCTAAGTTCTGTCAGTCATGTCCCAGTAAATGTTTAACAATTGGCTCTCTGAGGTAGCTATGTGCTGCAGTGAATGGAGACCCACCCTAGAGTCAGGAGGACCTGACTTCAAATCCAGCCTCAGGCACTTAACACTATCCCTGTGACCTTGGGCAAGTCACTTAGCCCCAATTGCCCTGCCCCCCCTTCAAAAAAACAACAAAAAAAATAATTGGCTCTATGGGAAAAAAAAATTATGCATGACTCTTGTAAGTTTGATCTACATCCTTGATATTTTCTCCATTACTTTCTTAGGTCTACTAGACAATCAACAAAATAATCAATCAAGCCTTCATTTTCCAATTTCCCAGGGGTAAATGTTTACACTAAAAATTTAACAATTGGTTCTTTGAATCCTTATAAGTTGGCACTCTCAGGTTCTTCCCTGTTTGCCTGAATCAAACTAAATCCCTTCTCTATGTATACTTAGAGTCCAGTCCCCATATTTCTCTGAGTTTTCTTTTCTCCAGATTCTCTTCTCCAGACTAAACATCCCCAATTTCTTTCAGTCCATCCTCACATGACAGAGGCTATAGGCTATTCACCATCATGACTGCCCTCATCCAAACATTCTCCAGGTTAACAATGTCCCTTTTAAACCATGGTCCCTAAAACTGAACACAAAGCTTTGTTTTCTCCCAACAGTTCTTTGAGGTGAACAGGTAGAAGGGTAGGGTGTAGGTAAGAAAATAAAGTAAATAATTCACCCCTTCAGGATCTAATACTGGAATTTCTTGTTTGATTCCAGCCCCATCTTGGACAATTTTGAGAGCACATAACTTATTTTTTAATAGTATTTTATTTTTCTAATTGTCTGCAAAGACAAATTTTGACTTTCAGTTAAAAATTTTGAGTTCCAAATTTTCTCCCTCTCTTTTTTGCCACACCCCCCAAGTTGATAAGCAATTTGATATAGGTTATATACACGTGCAATCAGGTAAAACATATTTCTGTATTAATCATGCTGTGAAAGAAGAAACAAATCAAAAGGAAAAAAAATCACAAAAAATAAAGTGAAAATAGTATAAATTGATCTACATTCAGACTGTATCAGTTCTTTTTCTTGGTATGGATTGCATTTTTCCACATGAAACCTTTGAGATTGTCTTGGATCACTGTATTGTTGAGAAGAGCTAAGTCAATCATAGTTAATTATCATACAATGTTCCTGTTACTGTGTACAATGTTCTCCTAGTTCTGTTCACTTTTCTTTGCGTTAATTCATGTAAGTTTTTCCAGGTTTTTCTGAAATCCACATGCTTATAATTTCTTATGGCACAATAGATATTACATTCATATACTACAACTTGTTCAGTCATTCCCCATTCATTGGCATCACCTCAATTTCCAATTCTTTGTGAGCACATGTAATGGTAATGTAAATAGGAAGATCTTTCCCATCCATTAATAGGCCCATGTGACCTGAGTCACATGGAAGTCTGAGTCACATGAGTCTGTGGTGGGAAGAGCTTGTTGAATAGGTGGAAAAGGACGGGTGGAGCAGAGCCCAGAGGAAGTTGGTCAGAATAGTTAGAGCTGAGGGAGAGAGAGAGGAAGCAGGCAGTGAGCTGTGAGTGTTCATTTGTGGGAAGGCCCTAGCAGGGGGAAGGCTTGGAGATGGTCGTGCCCCCTACATTGTTATCATGTGTAGATTTCTTTGTTGCTATGATGGATTTGGCTTTCTGGTGTTGGGATTTGGCTTTTTGGGGTATGAATAAATGTTTTGGTTCTGTCTTCCATGTTGAGAGTTTGTTGTATTTTGCAATTCAGAATTATGCTGGCCTGTTCATAGCCTCCACAGGCTATGTAAATATCACATTTCCACTATAGCACATGTCTTAGAAGGTTTCCAAACCATCTTGGCAGCTCTTATCTCTAGGAATCTCAGAGTTTCCTCCCATTTCTCCCATTCATCAGGAATATTCAAAATCATCAAGATAATATTTATTCCAGAGTTTCATAAGTTCAGTCCAAACTCCATGCTTGGGGGCAATGATCTCTTAAAGCTGATAGATTTTTCCAGTAGAATAAGATAAAAAAAAATAAAGGAGACTAGCTCAAGAGGACAGAATGAGGACCATTGGGTGGAAATATGAGGGAGGTAGTTTTCCACCCAAAATAAGAAAGAGTATCATAAGTGTCATGTATTGAGGTCTCATTTGTTAAATGAAAGGTTTGGAATCAAATGCTTTTCCAAGCTCTAAAATTGTGTAAATTAGGACTATTCAAAAATGGAATGGGAAACCTCCATAGGTAATGAGTTTTCTGTCACTTTAGTTCTATAAAAGTGAAGGGCAAGTTTTCAATTGTTTGGGATGTGGCAGAAAGAGTTATCCATAGGGCTACGGGGTGAACTCAACAACCTCTGATACTCCTTTCAATTCCAAAGTTATACAATTCTAAAATTTGAAAATGTTGACAATCATTTTACAATGGCAATGTAAAACTTGTTTGGATAATTTGATCATTGCAGAATTATCCAATCAGGTCAAGCTTTTTCCTGGGAGCCTGTTACATATTTCAATGGAACAATAAAAGAGGAAAGAGCTAAAAGTATAAAGGCTAGGGGTGAATGATCTTCATTCATTTCATTCATGAAAAAATGAAACTCTCCACCCAAGCAGTGAGTTTGTCTCCTGGTCTTGCTGTTGGCTGCCTGCTGCTTTACCCAGAACCTAGCCTTGGCTATCAAAATGATCCTGTTATATAACAGAAGAGGGATCACTGGAAGCTTTATTCCTGTCTTATACTTAGCTGATGTTTTCTATACACACAAGGGAACCTCTGAGGCTGATCTGCCTTTTCCTGCCTATTGATAAGCAGAGCATCATGGTGAAGAGGAACATGAGCAAAGCATAGGCATATGCCAGCAGAACCTCAAATGTCAGTGTCAATGTGAGCTGATTTCCAACCTAACCCTGAGCATTTGTACCTTATTCAGAGACTTTTATTCATGAAATGTAAAAACAACTTACACAGAGGGAAATGTCCTCAGAGCTCCCCCCCTCCTTTTCCCAGGATATAATAAATTAAACATAGTATGGAATGCAAAAAGGTTACATTGAGACATATACTATTTGAAGGTTTAATTCATTTTTCTAGTGTCTAAGACACAAGGCTATTAAATTTTTAAAGCAGCGATCTCCTAAAGTCTCTTCTTTATGAGGACTTTCTTCATAAAGATAAATGGTTTCCTGGCCAAATCGAATGCAGATTTGAAACAAATTAAGTTAATGTTCAGCGGTACAAGGTAGAATGGATGGGGGAGCTGTTTTATTTTGCATTGTAATAACTGTACACACCTAAATCAATAGCTGTGGAAAAAAGGCAATAATATCACGTAACGGCAGGAAATGAAATATAGCAGGATGGGGGGAACAGGCTGCAGAATGAAAGGATTTGTATTGGAATAATGACATTTCATTAAACAGGCAAGGAGCACGATTGAATGGAAGTCCATACCAGTAAATTCTATTTCTTATAATAACACTTGAGATGAGTTAAAGTTGGCCGGTTATTGTGAGGAAGCATCACGCCACGCATCTCTGTTTTGTGCATCCCCCTATAATTTTATGTTAAGAGAGAAGCTGGAGAATTAAAGAGCCAGTACAGGACTACAATGTGTTTTCCATGCCTACCAAGAATTCCCTGAATTTGTATGCTGTCCAGCACTTTATTGACAAGTTACTGAGTATAGAAGAAAAAAAGTGATAATTCCCCCCTCTTTTCCACTGTAGCCTTTTTTGAAGCTACAGCCATCATCCAAGAAAGCATGGGAGAAAGAGCTAGCCCCCTCCCCCATTTGCCACCCAACTGCCACTTATAGTGCAGACAAGCCAACCTCACTGAACAGTAAGGCACCCTGAAGGAGAGACAGGAGGCAGCATATATGACAAAAAACTAGTATCAACACCTTTGACCATACTCCTCTCTCTGATCCTCATGTGGACAGCCCAGAACCTTGAACTCAATGGTGATATCAAAGAAGAGTATACATGATTATATGCTCTGCTCCTGCACCCCAAGGATGATCAAGCTGACAATTTCCATAGGTGTTGTCTTCCCCATTAGAATGTGAGCTCCTTGAGAACAGGATCTCTCTTATTTCTCTATTTTTTTACCCAATGATTAGAAATGTCTTGCATATAATAAGTGCTCAACATATGTTTTATTCATTCATTAATTCATTCTTTCTTTTTCTTTTCTTTTTTCCTCTTTTTGGAGGGGAGGAGCATCTGGGAAGAGAGTGAACATTTGCTATACAAGGATGGTTGTTCACTTCACAGACAGACACTGAGAGTGACTTCATTTATAAAGCTAGCACTTTTTGACAGATGATGTGTACTATTCCCCAGTAACAGTTCATGGGTGGGGAACTATCTTAAGGCCACATGTGGCCTTCAGGTCCTGGGGTGTGGCCTTTTGACTGAGTCTGATTTTTCAGAACAAATCCTTTGATTATGTTCTGTGAAGTTTGGATTCAGTCAAAGGGGTGCACTTGAATTCCTAAAGGGCCAAATATGGCCTCACGGCCGCAGGTTCCCCACCCCTGGTTTAACTATTCCTTAAAGTATCAGGGAGTCTCAGAATTGTACAGGTTTCTAAGCAGTAGTCCCTGGACTGAAGTTAAGAGACCTAAATCCAAATGTAGACTGTCTAGCTTATAACTTGTGAACAAGTCATTTCATATCTTTTCTCCTAGACTCAGTTTATTCATCTATAAGATGAGGTAAGGCTAGATGATCTCTCAGGTTTCTTTCATCTGTGAAAGCTAGAGAAGCTACAAGGACTCTGCAAACCATTCTGGATGTACTGGGGTCTCTTAAACTTTTGGGGAAGATGTTGCACAATCCTCCATGAGATCCAATCCAGGACTCCAGCCTCAGTTCCAAGCTGTAAGAGGACTGAAAGCTGAGGATTTGCAGCTGGGGTGATGGGGTCTGTTGGACTCCTTTGTCCATCCACACAGTCAAATAAACAAGCATTCATTGTGAAGGGGGAGTGATAGCTCCTGCTGCATTCCATCCTGGGAGTGTGTGTGGGGGGGGAGTCTTCACAGGGTTAAAAGGTTTAGAGACAGAGTGGGAGGTGACATTAGGGATTCCCTAATTTGCCCATTTTCCTCAATTCAGTTCAGTCAGTCCAGATGCTGTATTAAGTACTGACAACACAAAGAAAGGGAAAAATACTGAGCACTAATAAAATATGTACTATGTGGTAGGCAGTATTCTACATGATGGAGAGATTAAAATGAAAGAATCATCACCTTCAAAGATCTTAATCTTAATACTAATAATGGTAACAACAACAACAACAATAATGGCTGCCATCTGCATAACACTTAAAGGTTTTTCAATCACTTTACCTATATTATTTCATTTAGTCCCCACAGCAATGTCATACATGATCCTGAGCTCAATGAAAGAGTTCCTTAGAGAGTCTTCTGGCTCTGGAATCAAAGCGCCTGGGTTTCATGCTTGGACCTGTGTGGAAGATTAAGGTCCCTTCTGCCTCAAGTTCCATGGTCCTAAGATTACCAGTAGCATCATTTCATAAGAGAATAACAAGTATTAGAGAGATAAACAAAGCCTCTGGAAAACTTGGTAAGACACAATTAAAGCAAGTTGTTCTGACAGTATTAAAGGATGAAATCTAAAGAACCTAAGATCTACCAAAAAAATATTAAAACTCTCTCTCTCTCTCTCTCTCTCTCTCTCTCTCTCTCTCTCCATACATAAATGAATACACACACACTCATACAGATGCACACACACTGGATAGCAGTTATACAGATATGTGTGTATGTATGTATATATATATATATATATATATACATGCATATATATGTATGCACACACATATATATGTATACATGTGTGTATACACACACATACATATATATACATATGTATTCATATATACATACATAATCAATGCAAGACAGCTGTTTACTACTGGTAAGAACACTGCTTTGAAATCAGAGGACCTGGGTTTGAATCTTGAATCTGTTATTACAATACCAAAGATAAGCTATTTGATGTCTCTGGATAACGGTGTTTCCTTCCTCACTTGCAAAATGATGTTAGACCAGATGACCTCGGGGTTCCTTTTCAGATCTAAATCTATTATCTAAGATCTCACTTTCCAGTGTGTTACAAGAGGAAGTAAGATTACATTACAGACAACCAAGTTAGGAAGAGTAACTTCACTAGACCAAGTGAGGGGGAAAAACAAGCTTCTATTAAGTTCCTACTGTGTGCCAAGCATTATGCTAAGTAGTTGCAAACATTCCATTTGATCCTCATAACAATCCTATGAGGTAGGTGCTATTTTCAACCTCCATTTTACAGTTCAGGAAACAGAGGCAGACAAAGGTTAAGTGACTTGGCCAGGGTCACAAAGCTACTAAGTGTTTGAGACAAGGTTTGAACACAGGTATTCCTAATGTCAGGTCCAACACTCATTTTGTTTACAGCTCTTTGAGAATAAACAGTCTTGCTCACCACAAGTGCTATTTACAAATATTGTTTATACACAAGTCCTTTCTGTCTTCATGTCTTTGGGATATATATCTAGCAATGAGTTCTCTTAGTCAAAGCAGATGGGCATTGTAGTAACACCATAAGTAATTGTAGTAGTATTTAATACTACATACATATATACAGAGTACTGGTGTATTTGGGGAATTGAATTAAAGAGCCCTTGGAGAGAGGTATTATAAATATTATTATCCACATACTAGAGAGGAAAAACTCAATAGGGTCATGGTCATACACATGTATTAAGTGTATGAGATCGGGTTCAGGCCCAGAGGTCCTGAATCCAAGTCTACCATGCCAGACTATTTTCAATACACCATGGCCTATGAGACTTGTTCTTTTAAATACTTGTTTGTTAACCAATTATGGATATGTTAAATAATTAGTTTGCAGAAAAAATACCTCTAGATGGAGTGTCTGATTTTTAAGTTTCAGTACATTAAGAAAGTTTGAGATACTATTGAAGAAACTTGCATTGGGGAAATAGCCTATGAACCACTCACTGGAGGCAACAATTGGTCATCAGTAGCAAAATATGGAAGCAGATTTTGTCCTGAAGGACATCACTTGTTCCTTTTGTACTTGTTCTAAGGGATAAGTTCCTTCCCATCTGTTGACCTTAGTTTCCCCATCTGTAAAATGTGAGATCAGACCAAATGATCTCTAAGACCTCCTTCTAGATTTGACATTATCTGACTATAGAGGGTACATATGGAAATATTCAGCTTGGGAGCTTGAGATCAGACACCAATAACAAAGCCGATAGCCTGCAGCCTTGGAAATTGGGTGAGTTCTTTAACCCACTGCAAACGTGACGGGAACATGGGCTCACTGGAGCAAATCCACTTTGGAGGATTGCATGTTGTCCTATTGCTCCCTCCATCAGCAGGGACAGAGGAGACCATTAGCCTCAAACAGGGCAGCAAGCACACACTCTATGGGCCTTATTAACATTCCAAACTGGATTCCATCAGAGGCTGCAATTTTTATGCAAAATATGTCTGCCCAGGGAATCCTCTACATTTCTCCCACTCCAGGATGCCTTCACCAATTTCTCAAAGATCCTGAAAGAGGCTGATGTCTTCACAAAAGAAAGGCCTTTCATGAGGCTAGGGGATTAAAACTAGAGTCAGTTAAGTGTGGCCAGAGGTGAATACCATCACTTTATATTTGAAATAATAAACGCCTTCTCAGCTCACCTACCCCAGGATATGGTAAAGCTCTATCCAGACATACCCAGTCTGGGGGGAAATAAAAATATTGAACAGGAGGTTCCTAGTCAATTACTTATATTTCTATATAAGGCTTTAATATTCACAAGACATTTTCCTCATAATTACCCTCTGAAGCTGATAATTAATAGTCAGTTGATAAACATTTATTGAGTGCCTACTATCTGACAGGCACTGTGCTAAGCTACAGTGATAAAAAAGAGGCAAAAGGCTGTCCCTGCCTTCAAGGAAGTTACACTCTAATGAATAGTACAAATATTTTCACCTTCTTTTTACAGATGAGAAAACAGTCTTAGACTTGCTGTGGCAAGCCCGTGCTCAGGTACTGGAATATAGTACTCATGACTCAGTGACCTTTCCACTTCATCCTATGAGTCAACAAAGAAACCAGAAACATTCATTTAGATTAACAGGCATAAAAGCTCACATTTATATATCACTTAAAGGTTTGTAAATCACTTTACCAATGTTATCTCCTTTAATCCCCATAACAAACCTGTGAGGTAAGTGCTATTATTAGCCCCATTTTTCAGATGAAGAAACTGAGGTTAAATGACTTGTGTAAGATCACACAATTAATAAGGATCTGAGTCTTGGATTTGAACTTGTCACCTAGATGCATGCTAATAAATTACAACAACTAACACTAGGTACTAATATAGATGCAGAGATAGATACATGAAGTCTTTGACAATTAATGGTAGGTCTCAAGGGCCCAGGTAGTATTTTCATCATTCCTATTAATGGAAGGTAAAGGTTTGGGGAAGAGAAAGGTAGATTTGAGAAGTAAAAAAAAAAAACAAAAAAAAACTGATTAAGAAGATGCCATTTGAGACTGGGATTTGGATTTCTATACCATAGTTTGAAACACAAAAATGATAGACTTGACTAGACCTGGAGTGTATCTAATCAGGGCTGGTAAAATTATATTTGCCTGGGGTCTTATAAATCTAACCAAAAAGCCTTTAAACTGAAAAGAGACAGGAAGGATAAAACTCCCAACATATATCTACCAAAATAGATACCTTAGAGTGTGGCAGCTAAAATAGAAGAAGACTAATAGTAGAAAGTTCCAGTAATTCACAGGATACAAAACCCAAGAGAGTAGCCAGCCAGAAAACTCATAACCTCAAATTTCTATTCACAAATGTGCAAAGGATAGGTCTAAAGACTGATAAAGTAAAGGCAGCTAGGTGGCACAGTGGATAGAGTGCTCGACCTCGAGTCAGGGACATTAGAGTTCAACTATCTATGTAAGCTTTGGCAAGCTACTAAACTTCTGCTTGCCTCAGTTTTCCCATCTGTAAAATGAACATAATCATAGCCTATCTCCCAGGTTTGTTGTGTAGGTAAAACAAGATAATATATGTAAAGTGCTTTGCAAACCTCTAATATTACAAATTCAATTATTATTAAAGGGAATTAGGCAGTTTAAATTCATGTATTTGAAGGCATAGGATCCACGACTGGAATATAGCTTAGGAAGGGTATATCTTATTGAAAAGAAAAAGAAGAGAGAAAATATAGGGTATTGCAACTCTGTGTACCAAGAAATTATACTCATGTGAGGAAATAAAAGAAGTCTAGGAAGTAAAGTGGAAGGCATATGGGTGAAGAAAGACAGAAAAATAAAATGGCGTGGGAATGTACTACAGTAGGGGAAGAAGTGTTGGATAGAGAGTTTGAGAAGGAGATTATAAGCCTGAAATGAAGGCAGTTAAGTGGTGCAGTGGATAGAGCACATCATTGATCTGAAGTCAAGAAGATTTGAGTTCAAATCCACCCTCAGATGTTTACCTGTGTGATCCTGGGCATGTCACAATTTCTATCAGCCCCAGTTTTCCTCTATAAAATGGGGAAAATAACATCTTGCTCACAGGAATTTTTCTGTGAGAATTAAATGAGATAATGTTTTAAAGTGACTTGCAAATCTTAAAGCATTATATAAATGCTAATTATTAGTAATGAAGGCAGGGCCAATCATCTGCTAGATCCCTCTGTATCTGTCTCTCTGTCTGTCTCTCTGTCTCTCTCTGTATGTCTCTCTGTCTCTCTCTGTTTCTGTCTCTGTCACTGTCTTTTTCTCTGTCTCTCTCTGTCTCTTTCTGTCTGTCTCTGTCTCTGTCTCTCTCTCTCTGTCTCTCTGTCTCTGTCTCTGTCTCCCTGTCTGTCTGTCTCTCTTTCTCTCCTCCCCACCAGGGCAGCCAATATAATGATCATAGTGATCCTTCAAAGGGTAGGGGGCATGGTGAAGAAGTACTATTGCGAATCTGGCTCTTACCAACACTGAAAAATAGAAATGAAAAGAACCTGACGTGGAAATGATCACTCCTTCTTATAATAGAGGGAAGTCAGGCAGAAACTGGCATGCACCCTAGATTTGGAGGAAAACAGATTTTAAAGTGTTCAGAAAAAAATTTTATATGATTCCATTTTCAGTCTAGGAATGATGGGAAGTTCATAAGAACAAATCTGAAAAAGTAAACAGAAGTAATTGCAATGAAGAAGAAAGAGGGAAATGCCTTTAGTAACAACTACAGATGCACAGAAAGCACCCAAAGATGTAAATTTGTTCACATTGAAATACACATATTTGTTTTGAATGAAGGAAGGAATAATAATAAATTTAAATGCTTACTATGTTCCGAGGATTGTCCTAAGTGTGTGAGATTTGTTGTTGTTGTTCAGTTATTTTTCAGTCATGCCCAACTCTTTGTGACTTTTTTGGGGGGGTTTCTTGACAAAGATACTGGAGTCATTTACCATTTCCATCTCCTGGTCGTTTTACACATGAGAAACTGAGGCAAACAGGGTAAAGTTACTTGCTCAGGGTCACATTTAGTAAGTATCTGAAGCTAGATTTGAACTCAGGAAGAGGAGTTACCCTGATTCCAACCCCGGCCCTCCATCCATTGAAAAAATGAGTCAGCCCTTGCTCTCAAGGAGACAACATGAGACAACAGATACAGAGCAAATGGAAAAGCCTAGGAGTTATAAGTATTCAAGTTGGAATGGCTGGAAATGTCCAGGATTCCTTTAGTTTTGCTTGCCTGTCGTTGGCACAAAAAGTGGTTCTATTGAAGGTGTATGTTGGGAGGGGAAATGGAGGGGGGTCATTGGTCAGAGAAGCTGATGGTTAAAAAAAGAGAACATAAATAAAACATTAGAAAAAAATGTATGAACAATGGAAGCAAGGAAAAGTAATGGAAGATGAATAAAAATGTGAGCCATGGCCTTGTAAGACTAGTGTCAAGACCATTAAAACTCAGAATGAGCTAAAGCTGCCAAAGAATGCTAAGGATAACAAAAAGCTGGGGTTTTTAAAAGCTCCATTGGGGAAATGAATAGGATCAAAGAAGGGATAGGAGTACGGTTCTCAGTAGATAGGATGATAATAAGAAACAACAGAAAGAAAGCAGAACTACTCAACTCCTATTTTTCTTCTCTTCCAAAAAAAGACCCTTGACCTTGGGAGGATAGGACAAAAATGTTTAACAGGAACCTGAAAGGGTAAGCAAGTGAAGAAATGGGAAGAGAGAACCTCCTTGCCCTTCATGAGTTCAGGTTATTAGACCTGAACTAACTATTTTCCAGTGTATTGAAGAAAGTGGTTTGTGTGATTGATGAGTCACTATCAGCAAACCTTGAAAGACCAGAGAATGAGATGCTGCAGGACTAGAAAAAGATAAAGGTAATTACAATCTCCCTCAAAAAATGGCAGAGGAGGACATGGCAAACCATAGGCCAGTAAGCCTCATTTAAATTTCTGAGAGAATTCTAGAACAGGAAATTAAAAAGGTGTTTTGGGAAGTTCTAGAAAAGGAAGTGTTGCTCATTAAAAGCCACCAGAAAAGTTTCATCAAGAACAAGACATATTAAATTTACTTCTAATTTATTTGACAAGGCCACTGAAGTGACACATCAAGGGAATGTTATAAAAGTAGTTTACCTAGACTTCAGTAAAGTGTTTTGTAATGTCTTTTTTGGTAAGGTATCCTTATGAATGAGATGAAGATATATAGTCTAGATAATAATATAGTTTGGTAGATTTGGAACTGTTTGAATGACCAGAATTAATGAACAAGTTCAACACCAAACTTGAAGGAGGTGTGGAGTGATGTGCCCCCCCAAGATCTGTCCTTGGTCCTGAGCTGCTCAGGATTTTTATCAATGATTTGGATGAAGGCATTCTTACGAAATTTGCAGACCACACCAAATTGGGAGGGTTAGTTGTTGACATGCTGGCTAACTTTTACAATGTAGATGAATTAATCTTGACGAGGCCAAAATACTAGGATGAATACAATAGATCTTTTCTCTATTAAATTTCTATTCAATTTCCAAATGGGTTAAACAAAAACCAAGATGTGTGAAGCATGAACAAAAGATCTGAAGCATAATTAGACATGGCAACAGGGAAAAAAAATGAAATGGATGTCATTAATTGAAGCATAATGCTTTTAATTCAAGAGGTGGTTGTCCTACTATATTCCTTCCCGAAGAGAACACATCTGAAACATTGATTTCAGTTCAGGATGTCACATTTTGGGAAGGATAGTGATAGACCAGAGCATATACAGAACAAGGCAACCATGATAATAAAGGTCATTGGATCCTTGGGAATTTTAGGTAGGAGAAGACAAAAGATAGAAGGCACAGGATAATTGTCCTTAAGTATTTAAAGACTGTTTTGGGAAAGAAGGATCAATTTATTCTTCTGGACCTCAGAAAACAGAATTTGGATTATTGAGCAGAAGCAGAAAAGAAGTAAATTAAAATGTGACAGAAGGAAAATTTTCCTAATAAGTGAAGCAACTCGAAAGAAGAATGGTCTCCTTCAAGAGGAAGGGATTGCCCCAAGTAGGAGCTTTCAAGAAGAGATTGGATGATCTTATAGAGGGCAGTTGTACTTAGTTACAGGTTAACCTGAAAAATCCATGTCATCCCCTACAACTCTGAGATTGATATTCTTTGATTCACCAGTTACTCCTCACCTGTCTACTGGGGGCTGAACATTGATAGCCTCTGAAAGAGATACTAAGTTGATATATAAGACACAACTTTTATCCTCATTCACCTCACAATCCCATTGGCTATACAATTCAAACACTGTTAACAATAGTACATAGTAACTAAAATGAAAAAATAACATATTCAAGAGTAATAAATGAAATTACCTGTGCAAAGTGAGGCAGAAGCAGTAGCACAGGGTCAAGGATGGTTCTGTGAGCATTCTGCTCCACACCTTCTCCCAGGTTGACATTGAACTCTGAAATGATGCAGAATGAAGCAAATAGAACCAGAAGAACAATTTATGCAATCACGACATTATAAAGATAGCTAGGTGGTATAGTGGGTACAGTCCTGGGATCTGGAGTCAGGAAGACCAAAAGCACCCTCAGACATTTTACTAGTTGTATGACCCTGGGAAAATCCCTTAACCTCTGTTTGCCTCAGTTTCCTCATCTTTAAAATAGGTATAGTAATGGCAGTCATGCCCAAAGTTGTTGTATCTAATGAGATTATAATTGTAAATTGCTTAGCATAGTGCTTGGCACATAGTAGCTTCTATATTTATCTATATCTATATATTTTATTAGTTATTATAACTAAACAACTTTGAAATACTTGAGAACTCTGATCTATACAATAACAAATTAGAATTCCATATGAATTACGATGAAACACAATTTCTGCCTCCTGACTGGGGGTTGATAGTCTCAATATAAATGAAACTTAATTATTTGGACCCAGCCAAAACAGGAATATATTTTGCTTGATTATGCATATTTGTTACAAGGG
This sequence comes from Pseudochirops cupreus, assembly GCA_028627135.1. Classification (NCBI taxonomy): domain Eukaryota; kingdom Metazoa; phylum Chordata; class Mammalia; order Diprotodontia; family Pseudocheiridae; genus Pseudochirops; species Pseudochirops cupreus. The sequence goes on along the minus strand of CM053581.1, from coordinate 64,804,135 downwards.
TTTTTATTTATTTTTTTAATGGAAGGTGGAAGGGAAAGAAAAAAAAATACACGTCCAAATTCACCAATGTGTACTGTCATCTAGACCAAAAGTGTTAAATAATGGCTGAAGGGCTAAACACTCTCAATTGTGCCTCAAACCAGATTGAAATGTGATTGAGAAATATTTATCAAAATAAATTAAAATATAATAGAGCATAGCTGATATTAACATGTAGTGAGCAGGGATCTTTATTTTCAATTTAGTGGCTCCTGTTTCTATTTGTGCTTTACGTCACTGATCTAGACAAAGTATTTCTTTCTTGTCCACAAAGAAAACGCCTATAGGAGAAATGGATTAAAGCAGAATTTACCATATTAAGAAAGTAAAGCTGAGACTTTCAAGTCTCCAAGATCCAGAAGAATGGGAGAATAAAACATGGTAGCTCTGGGCCTATCCCTCAAAATGGAGGTTACTTGGAAGGAATTCATCAATAGGAAAAGAGAACTTGGCATGATGGAGGGAAAGGACAATCTAGGATAACCTAGTTTTGGAAGACCCCAGGAACTAAGGAGTGTTCTATGGTGAGGAGATAGCTTAGTCATGGTAGTTAAGGACACTGAATCAGAGAAACACAGCTGTGACAGAGGAATGAGAAGTAATATGGACACTGGTATAGCGATAAGGCTATTTAAATTGAGGACTCAGGAGATCATGGCTTTAGTCCTATTTGATCTTAGAAATTCATTTTCCTCCTCCCCTGCCCCAAATCTGGGCCTCAGTTTCTTTATTTGAAGAGACAAATAATTTCCAAGCTCTTTCCTAGCTTTCCCATTTTGAGTTCCTTGTTCTAAGGGCCCTTCCCACTCTGTCTTCATTTGTAAAATAAAGACAATTGAATTAGATGTCCCCTAAGGTCCCTTCCAGCTATGATCTCATGATTCTATGTTATTCTTGATAAACCATGTTCCTTTTTTCCCCCAAGATCAGGCATATTATGCTTGACCTTGAATTCTTTTTCTTGGGTTAAGGAAAATAATTCCTTATGTCCTCTTATAATTATTATACCTGTTAATATCATGTTGATGACCAGCTTGTATATGAGAACCTTAAGACAACATTTCTGTGCAAACAGCATATCACTAACCAGTCTCCGTTTCTATATATTTCAGGCAATTGTATAGGTCTACTCTTCACTTCTCTTGCCATGTCATAGGTGGTTGTTATTTTTCCTTTGCTTTCACAGAAGATTAATGGCATTGTGTGTGATGTCTTAACTTATGAGTGAATTGAATCTAAGGGAGAAAGAGTTGCACAAAGATGTTAGTCTTACTCTCTTTCAGAGTCATCAAAGTCTAGTGAAAAGACAAAAGTTAAGATGACTGGCCCAGGATACGATGGATGACCTTGGTGTCTTCAATATCTGACCAAGTTCTAAGTGTTACATGACACTTAATTCATCTGCCTTCATTGGCATTGGAACAAATTGTTCTCATCTGCCAGTTCTTCTGGGTAAAGTCTTCACAAATTTGGTGTAGACATCTTTCTGTGATAGATCACTGACAGGTAAAAGGGTCATTAGACAGATGAATTTCTATGGAAGTGAATTCTCCCTCTGGACTGCTCAGAATATAAGAGATATGCATGAGGTCAAATTTAGTTGTGGAAAAGTAAGAGTTGAAACTTGAATTGGTCCCTCCCCCTTCCTTCATCCACCTCTGCCCCAAGTTTCCATTCTTACGCACTACCTCAGTCTTCTGTACATATGACTTAAATCAAGACTTAGGAACTTAAAGAGTTAATGGATTTTGGGGGATCATTGAATTACAGATCATTAGAACATATATTCATAGGCTTATTAGGACATAGGCTTATAAGCTCATTAGATCATTGGCTCATGGGATTATAGATCACAAATTCAGTATCATAGAATCATAGAACATACAATGAGACAATCGTAGATTTGGAACTGAAAAGGACTGAAGAAATAATCTAGTGAGTCCAACCCTCTCATTTTTTAAGATGTAAATGAAGAACGATCCATGGTTTCTCCTTGAGATGTAAACTAAATGAATTGATAGTGCTGAATTCTTTGTGCATTCCAAGGTGTCAGGAAACAATTTCATGAAACACTTGGTCATAGCTAACCTTAAAATTAATGTATCACTTGAAGGTTTGCAAAGTAGTTTTATGTGCTCCTCATAATAGGCCTGTGAGATGAAAACCATTAGTATTATGATTCCTACTTTAGAGATGAGAAAACTGAGGTTCAAAAAGATTAAATGATTTATATGATAGATTTAAAGTTGGATGAGATTCTTCAAGTCTACCCAGGAATCCATCATTTTATATATGTGGAAACCGAGACACAGAAATAACTTGATTTCACAGGGTCAAACAGAGAGTAAGTGTCTAACATTGGACTTGAACCTAAAGCTTTCCCATTCCAAATCCAGCATTCAATCCAATACACTACAGTGCTTCTGGTGACACAATTAGTAAATATAAGAGGCAGGATATGAACCAAAGTTTCTTTCAGCTCCAAGTTGAGTTTTTTTTCCCCATTAGTTCAGTAGGCCTTCTGCCATGCCTAATAACCATAAATGAAAAAGATTACTTTGGAGATAATATCATAATTCACATAACAATATTTGTTGTTCAAGAGGTCTTTGGGAGTTAGGGGAAGATCTAGTGAGACAGTTTGGCCTGAGACCAGTGGTGGGAGAAAGTCCCTCAATAAAATATGGCCTTATATGTTCTGAAACCTGTGGTTAGAGCTTCATCCCACCAGTAGTTGAAAAGGACCCCAGAAGAGACTCTGGAAGTGGGAGGAGCACATAGGGCCCTATGACAAAAGGAACTCCCCAAGGAACTGAAGCACTGAAGGAAGAGCCTAGTTTGGGCCACTATACTCTGAACCAGGCAGGCTCTTCTCATGTCATTCAGTTGTAGAACTTGACCTAAGCACAGACTCTTCAACCTAGATAGAAGGTTGATGAGATGAGAAATAAAGGAAAACTGAATACTGTAAGGAAATATTTTAATTCAAGAGATGCCCAAAGGTGAAGTTCAAGAAAGTGCTTTTACCCCAAAAGTAGATAAAGCCTCAGTGGAAAAATAAATGCCCTGGTCACAGAGATTGCAAGAAGTATTTTTTTTAAAGAACAGAAATGTTCAGGAGGAAAGAGGAGCAAGGTAAATGGATAACTTAGAACAGAAAATGAAAAACTTCTCAAAAAATGAATGCTTTTCAGATTAAAATGGGTCAGACAGAAAACAATGACTCAACAATACAAAATCAAATGTTAAAACAAAACCAAAAGATTGAAAAAGGGAAAAAAATGTAAAACATAATATAAAAATCAATGACATGGAAAATATATCAAGTAGAGGTAATCTAAGAATTTTAGGATAATTGAAAATCAAGTCAAGAAAAAAACATATTTTAGGAAATTACTAATAAAAGACTTTCTAGAACTCTTAAAACTAGAAAGCAAAGTGAAAATAGAAAGAATCTACAACTCCCAGGAATACCACAACTGAAACTCAAAGCTTCAAAGTCAAATTTGAAATACTACAAGCATCTGAAAATGAGATCAAATATCAAGCAACTATAAGAAAAGTTAGACAAGATTTAGCAGCTGCCAATCAAAGCAGAACAGAGTTTATAATATAATATTTCAAAAGCAAAGAATAAAAGCTTACAACCAAGGATAACTCATCTGGCAAAAAATAATTCTGACCCTACAAGGAGAAAACAGACCTTTAATTGAATGAAAGATTTCCAAGCATTCCTGCTGAAAAGGTTGAAATTGAGTATACATTTTGAAATGGTAACACAGGCACCAAGGAAAACACAGAAAGGTACACAAATTTAAGGGAATATGTGGGGATAAATTATTTACATGTTAATGAGGAAATAAGAAATGAATATCTTCCCAAAACACATTATCTTTAAGGATTGTAAAGGAAGGCTAAAATGATAGAGGACCTCTTGTGTGTTCTGTAATATTTTGATAATTTATGAGAAGAAACAAATGGCAGCAGAGGACAAGAGACTGTACTTGTGAGGGAAGAAGGAAGAAGGTAGAGAGAAATTACTATTGCATAATGGAATTGTATGAGTTGACAATTATATAGTCTTGTAGGAAGGGCATTTCATGAACCTCATTCCAAGCACAATTATATGCACACAGAGATTTTGGTACAGAGATACATTAAACTCAAAAGAGAAACAAGGAAAATATATTTAACTCAAAAGGGAATAGCAAAAAAAAAAAAAGTTCCAAAAGGGAAAGCAGGATAGGAAAGGGGATATCCATAAGGAAAACAAATTAGAGTATTGGATAGGATAAAAGGAATTTGGAAAGAATAAAAATTGAGTGTCAGAGGGCAAGTAAGGAGAAGAAAACCTCTGTAACATAGAGAAAAGAGGCTGTTTCACCTATAAGATGACAAGCATTAGGCAATTATTTTACCTCATTATTTGGAAAGAGAGAGATTGCATCAGAGAAAAAAGTACAAGTTAACAGAAAGGAGGGGAAAATAAAGCAAGTAATAACCATAACTGTGAATGTGAATGGGAGGAACTGGTCCTTAAAACAGAGGACAGAAGAATGGAATAGAAGGCAGAATCTGATAATATGTTATTTACAAGAAGTAACTTAAACACAAATATTCTTATAAAGTTAAAATGTGGCCCTGAAGCAAACTTTGTTACACTTCAGCTGAACTTAAAAACAACAACAATGACAACAATAAGGGCAATGGTAATTATTTAAAATAAGTCTACAGCTAATATAGATGAAGAGATAAGCAGAGAAATTATACTGTTCTTGAAGGTACCATAAACACCAAATCAATATTAATATTAAATATATGTTCACCTACTTTCATAGCACCTTAATACTAAAAGAAAAATGTAATCAAAATTGGAAAGGAAATAGATAATAAAGCAATGAAAATGGAATGCTTTACTATACCACTTTCAGACTGAGATATATCTAACTAAAAGATAAACCAGAAAGAAAGCAGGTACATGAATAGAACTGTAAGACAAATAAGAGTTGGTAGATTTCTGACAATTACTTAATGGAAATAGAAAGAAAGCTAACTATTTCTCAGCTGTACATGGCAATTTAACAAAAAAAAAAAACAACCAAAAAAACCCCTGTACCTAAGGGCATAAATACCTAGAAAAAAGTGTAGAACAACAGGAATACTAAATACATCATTTTGTTGGTCACAATGTAATAAAAGTTATCAAATAAAGAACCCTTAAAGAATAAATTGAAATGAGACTAAATTAGAGACTGAATCACATGATACTATCAAACTGTTGGGTCAAAGAAAAAAATTGCAGAAAAAAGAAAAAAAATCATCAAAGAAAAAGGCAATAATGAGAAAATGCCAAAATTTATGGAATATAATAAATGCAAACTGAAGGGAAAATTTATTCCTCTAAATACTTTTATCAGCAAAAAAGAGAAATAATGAATTAATCAATTAGGCATGCAGTTTAAAAATTGAACAGCAAGTAAAAAATCTCCAATTAAATAATAAAGACGCTATTCTGAATTTTTTTTTTAAAGAATGGTAAAATTGAAAACAAAAATACCATTAAATTGGTAAATAAAGCTAGGAACTCTTTGCTTTTTTGTAAATCTAATAGAAAAAAGCACATTGATTTAAAAAAAAAAAGAAAACAAAATTGTTATGAAAAATGAAAAATAAGAATGCACAAGACTAAAGATAAAACAATGGAAATTATCAGAAAGTATCTTGCCTAATTATAAACTAATAAAGCTAGAAACTTAGAGGAAATAGATAAAGCGTTATATATAGAAGACTCAGATTAATAACAAAAAAAGTATTTAAATAAACTAACATCAGGAAATCAAATTGAAAGAGGAAGGCATCCCTCCAATCTTTTTCTATGATGCAAATATTGTCTTGATAAAAATTGCAGGGAAGAAGAGAAAATAACTATAGAGGAATATTCTTAATGAACATTGGCAAAATATTAAACAAATAGTAGCAAGTATTATACAACATGTTAGAAAAAATGGACATTATGACTAGATTGAGTTTATGTTAAGAATTCAGGTCTCATTCAACATAAGGATGATTACAAGCTTAAGAAACCATTTTAATGATATAATTACAACCGTATGATTATATCAAGAGATGCTGAACAGATTTTTAAAAATATTTTATTTTATTTATTTTAGTTTACATCATTCATTTCCACGAGATTTTGAGTTACAAATTTTCTCCCCATTTTGAACAGATTTTTGATAAATACAAGCACCTGTTTTCCCCCAAACATCTAGAAGTCATAGAAGTAAATACACTTTTAATTTTTTTTAATTTATGGAATAAAACAAATATATCTACAACATATATAATGTATATAATAAAAAGATGATTGCACATGAAACTACAAATCTATTATGTACAACTTGTTATTACTTTTAAATATGTAACAAAGCTATCATGTAAATTTCTTTTCACCCTCTTTTTTTTTCTTTCCTTCCCCTTATCCTAGAGATGGCTCCCATTAGACACAAATAGGTGTTTACATATGTATGCATGCATGTATGTATACTTGTATGTACACACACACACATATACACATATACATGTAAAATTGTTCTATACATGTTTTAATTTACTAGTTTTTTCTCTGGATGCACGTAACATCTTTCTTCATATCTCCTTTATGTTTAATTTTCTTCTAAGATAATTGAGCTCATAATTTTTATAGCACAATATTATTCCATAACAAGAATATGCCACAACTTGTCCAGCCATTTCCCAATTGATGATTGCATCCCTGAAATTTCCAGTTCTTTGTCACCAAAAAGAGAGCAGCTATAAACTTTTTAGAACATAGAGGTTCTTTTCCTTTTATTCCTAATCACATTTGGAAATAGATCTAGTAGTGGTATTGCTGGATCAAAGGCTACAGGCAGTTTAATAACTCCATGGATATAATTCCAGATTGCTCTTCCAAATGATCAATTTCCAATTCCACCAACAATGGATTAGTATCCCAATTTTTCCACATCTTCTCCAACATTTGTTGCTTTTCCCTTCAGTCATTTAAACGAATCTGGTAGGCATAAAATGACATCTCAAAATGTTCATTTTTCCAATCAATACTGATATAGAGCATTTTTTCATATGACTATAAATTATTTTGACTTCTTTACTGGAAAACTGCTTGTTCATATCCTTTGACTATCAACTGAGGAATGATTAGGTCTTATATCTCAAACACATTTTTTAATATTGTAAATAATATTTATCTAAATTCAGGAGCAAACAGTATGCTAATGGATAAAGTTAGAGAAGTTCCTAATGAGATCAGGGCTACAGCAAGGATGCCAAGTATTAATTACTATTATTATTTAGTCTAGTTTTAGAAATGCCAGGTATAGCCAATATAGGAATTTGATTTGTTTTCTTAATGGTGTCTTTTTTTTTCTTTCTGCATTAGGTGTTGGAAAGAAAACAAACAAAATTGAAACACTCTTGCCCTTCAGAAGATTCAATTGTCTGTGGGAGGAGTTAAAACAATAAGGTAACAGATAAGGCTACACAAGACAATTTGAGAAAGTAGAAAATACTCCTATCTAAATGATTAGGGTGTTTCTCTAGGAATTGATGAGTGAGATCAGGTTTGAACGGAACCATTGATTCTAAGAGGCAAAGGTGAGGAGGTAGTGGATTCCAGACATGAATAAAAACCTATGCCAAAAATGGAAGGATAAAATAGAATACGTTCGAGGAAAAGCAAGTGGACTAACTTGACTATAATGTAGAGTGAATGTGAGAGACTAACATTCAATGAGCCTAGAAAAAATGTGCTGGGGTCAAATTGTAAAGGTCTTTATCTACCAAACTGAGGATTTTTTTTGGTTTTGTTTTGTTTTCATCTTAAAGAGATCTACTGAAGACTCTTCTTGACTCAAGAACCACCTCTTTTAAGACTTTCCTAGTCTCCTTGACCAAATTGTTAATATTCTCTTCTACCTCAAATCATCCTAGAGTACTTAGTCTGATATCTCCCTTATTTCCAATTCTCTATTTTAAACTATTCTTATCTGTTGACTAGACCCTTCCCCTCAAAGTTTATTTCCTATTCTGTAATTCTCTGGTATGTGTCAATATAGTTACATATTGTTGTCATCATTAAAATGTAAGCTCTTTGAGGAAGGGATCACTTTTATAGGATTTTTAAAAATGACTTTACTTTCTGAAAGTCAAGGAATTTTTCACTTTTCTCTCCATATCTCTTGTACCTAGTAAGTTATTTTGTGCATATTAGAAACTTAATAAGTATTTGTCCAATAAAATTAAATGAAAGGAAATAGATATGGCCAGTGATAAGGACAAAGAAGACAGAAAACAATAAGATATCAATGGATTATGATCTTTTCTGATAGAGTACACAGACTGCAGAGATCAAATCACCCATCAATTAAACTTAATGTAAAGTTTTTCTCTTAGGCTCTAAAAATAAATTACATAAGCATAGGATAGGGAGGCATGGCTAGATATCACTTCTTGTAAAATATAATTGCATGTTTTATTGTATTGTAAACTCCTTTATGAGGTAGGGTTATATTGTTTGTAAGAAAGTAAATGACATTTTTAGCTATATTAGCAATAGTATCCAGAGTAAAGAAAATGATAGCTCTACTGTCTTCTTCCCTGGTCAGAATGCCTGTGTCCAATTTGGAGCCTCACATTTTTTGGAAGAATTCAACAAAGAGACTTTTCTGCTTATTTTTGTTAATATTCATAGAATATACTTTAATAAAGATAACATAATTATGACTTACATCACAGAGACACTCAATTGTTATGAGAGCCTACAAAAATTTCCTCTCTACTCCATGAATTGTTATTGCTCCAATGCTTGGAGTATCAAAATACAGTGTAATGGAAAGGCGGAATAATCACTCTTTGTCTCAAGATAGTCCTCATTCTGCATCCCAGTTGTGGCCAAGAAAATGGAGGAAGGGCTCTGAAAGACTCCTACAGATTTTTCTCATAAATATTCTAGTATAAGGAATCCATCAGACTATGTAATTGTTATTTTTGGATGCATAAATAACCCAGCTCTGAGAGAGGTAAATCAGAGTATCATGGACTTAGAGCTGTAAGTAAGCTTAAAGATCACGTGCTCCAACATACCTAATTTACAGATTTGAAAAGAGAGAACCAAAGAGTTTAATGGGATGGACCAAGTTTGCAAAGACGGTAAATAGTAAAGCTAGAATATGAATCCAGGTGTATCTTGAGTGGGAGCATCACCTGAGGAGAGTTGTCCCAGTGCTCACTTTTTAAGGGCTCTGGACTGAGGACAAGGCAAGGTGTTAGAGGGCAGGTTGAAGAGTCTTTGTTTTGAGCTCTTTAGTTCTATTGCTTGTAGGTAATTCATTTTCCTTAGCATGAAAAAGCTCTCTGGTTAATGACACATCTACATGAAGATATGTATCATCAGGCTTTTACTTTTAGTTTATCTAAGAAAGCACCAAACATTGAACTTCTAGCTATGGACTCCAGACTAGAAAAACCTTGAAGGTTACTCTCAGATCTTACAGCCTAAATTCTATGCTTAAGTTTCTTTCATGCTCTCCATTAGTCTATAATATGGGATTAATATCATACTGATTATATTAAGAGCTGGACCGAACCATAGATCATGAACTAAATGTGATCTTAGAGGCCTTCTGGTCCAACCCAGATGTAAGATTTCTCTCTATAATATACCAAACAGGCAAAAATCCACTTTACCTGAAGACTTCAAAGGTTATGAAACTCATTTCTACTTCTACCATGATTTTGTATTTTTTAGCTTTCCATTCAATTCCAATTTTGAATTTTTAAACTTTCCATTCAATTCTAATAATCTGTGGTCTGGAAGTGAGAGGAAAAAAAATACTTTCTCTTCTACATCATGGCCCTTCAAATACTTTAAGATAGCCACCATGTTTCTCCAACTGTCCCCTCCTCTCATCTCCTTTTCTACAGACTAAGTATCCCCAGTTCTTTCAACCCATCCTGCTGAAACAGTCATCAGTACTTCTAAAGTACTCATCTTTAAAGACTGTCCTTTATATAGGCAGAGATAAGCTAATTGTAATATATGAGTATTCATGGTGGGACAACTTAGGCTTTACCCCCAAATTACCAAATTCAGAGGGTGAGGATAAGTACTTGCAGTTCGTCAGAAACATAGAAATCACAGAGCCTAGCAAATAGTTAGTAAGAATAAATAAGTAAAACAGAAAGCTACAAGATGGGATCTTAGATGAGTTCCTCCCAGCCCTATTCATCTTTTCCCCCTTTCTTCCCACTCAACTTAAGGCACACTTATGTGGTACTTGCATAAGGTGGAAAATTTCTACTTATGACTCTGGAAACAAGTATGGAAATATAGTTGTGTCTAGGTCTCAAATAATTCCAATAGTATTACACTAGTAGAGAGACCCAAGAGAAACATGCCCTTTTGTGGAATTTCCTTTTTGGTTAAAAAAGATGAGTTTACATACTCAGGAATGTTCTGTATGCTAACATGTCTGTGCTGATTTTTTTTTTCCCAACAGGGTACTCTGATGGGGACCCAACAATAGTGACATTTAGGTAGCAATGAGAATTTCAAAATGATCTCACTGTGATGGACTGCCAAGGTGAAGAAACTGTAATGGACATAATATTCAGTAGCACTTGGGGGATAGGGTTAAGGGTCCTAGCTTTTTCCATATTAAGGTACTGAAGGACAGGTTAGAATATACTGGTGCCTAACTTCCTAGGCCTGTACACCCACAAAAGGTGACCCCATTTCCCAATTTTATTTGAATTACTTAGAGACATTAAGCAAGCTTTATTAAGAGAGCAGTGATTAGACAAGTACATAAGTTAATTAAACATTCAGCACATTTCTTGTGTTTATTTAAGTTTATATTTATTCTGTTCACTCCCATTCTGCAAGGATTGTAGACCCACCAGAAGCCCTGAGATCTGGAAAGACAATTCTAGGCCTTCACATACTTTGTGGGTTATAGCAGCTCTGGTTGGGTTGGGCCTGCTTGACTCATGGTAGATAGGTAATGATTGATAGATATACATTCTGTCGTTCATCTTCACCATGGAAATAGAGCTGAGGAGTTCTTTAGCTACTCCCACAACTTCTGGGTTCTGCAATGGAATACACTGGAGTCATATTCTCAATCACAGAATATAAGCTCCTTGAGGGCAAGAACTGTTTCATTTATTTGCCTTTGTATCCCCAGTGCATAGCTCAGTGTCAGTCCTGTAGTATATATGTAATAGATGTTTGCTGGTTGACTGATTGAGGTTTGAAGTGGACACTTGTGTGTAGCTCCTACGGCTTTGAGACTCCAGGTAGAACTCTACAATGGCCAGTGCAGCTTGATTCAAAGCCTTCCTTTGTAGGCAATAATACTAATCCATCAATCAAGAAGCATTTTTAAGCACTTTTTGTATGCAGCAGTCTGGACTAAGCTCCAGAAAAGCAGTAGACATGCAGACCACGATGCCTGCCTCTAGAACCTTTCAAATGCTAGAAGGGAAGTATTCTATTAAGCCTGAAACCTCCCTCTGTTGCATTCACTTAACCAGATTGAGCACCTACCATACTCAGCACTTTATCCTGGGTGCCACAGAGGACAGCAAAGAAACCAAATAAGCCCAATTCTTTATCATTGAATGTTGTAGTACAAAGGTGTAGCATGTCAAGCACAGGTACCAGATAAAAATGAAACCAGGAAATATTTAACAAAATATATAAAAATATAATAACATATGAATATAATATACAAAATATATAAAAATACAATAAATACAATACAATAAGACATAGAGAATGGTAATGAGTGGCTTTTTAAATCAATATACAGCCCCTAAGGATCCTTACATGCAGGTTAGTGGCCCTATTTCCATTTGAGTTTGTTGTCCTTCATTCTGTAAGAGGACCAAAACGACACCACTATGTTAGAGTCAAGTTACAATGCATTGGACTATGACTGATCAGACCAATAAAAGCAGGGAATGTTCTACCATAGATCAGACAAAAATAAGCCATGTGAACATTGAGGGGTAGATTCTCTAAGTTTGGGCATCCTGTATTTCTTTTGAGCTATTTTAATTCTGCTTTGCTCATAGAGCATAGCGCCTTCTCTGATGAGGTCATACCATGCTAGCCAGTCCTGTTCCAGTGTCTCCCATGTCACAAAATCAATTGCAAAGCTGGAGAGACTTTGAGAGCATCCTTGAATGAGTTCTTCTAGCCACCATGTGAGTGCTTGCCCTGTATGAGTTCTCCATAAAATTGTTTTTTTAAGTAAGTGTATGTTTGACATTCAAGCAACATGGGTAGCCCATCACAGTTGCACTTAATTTGAGTTTGACATCACTATTGAAATGGATAAAGGTTTGTATTTAAATCAAGCAAACTGGAGTTCAAATTCTGCCTTATGCACTTGGCAGCTGTTTGACTATGGACAACCCACAGAGACTCTTTGACCTACAGTTGCTTCATCTTCAAAATGGCAATACACATAATACCTACCTATAAAGGCTATTATGAGGCTCAAATAACATAATGAGTATAATAGCCTCTCAAACTTCAAAGCCTTTTATAAATGCCAATTATTAGTATACTCTAAGGAGAAGAGAACATATAACCCTATGAAAATGCTATTAATATATTTATATGCTTTTTTATTTCAAAAGTGCTTTATATTCATCACCTCACTGAACCCTCCCAATGACCCTCTGAGGTAGATAGTAGATTCATTCCATCTTTGACTTACTGATAAGTAAAATGGTGAACAGAGGGGATGAGAAATAACTTCCAAAGTCTCCTGGCTAGTAAGTGATGCAATTGGCAAGGGAACCCAGGTCTTCTGATTTCGGTGTCTTTATCACATACTAGCTGTGATAGAGCAGATGGACATCCCCACCCCAGTACTAACAGGAACAAGTACATACCATACACATGGAGCCAGTGTGTTATGAACCCAGAAGCTGGTGAGATCTGGGTTGAATTCTTGCCTCAAACATTTTCTTGCTCTGCACTAAGGGACAAGTTCTCAGAGCTTTAGTTGCCTTATCTACAAAATGGGAATCGTGATGCCTACCTCACAGGGCTGTTATATGGATAAAATGCAAGAATGAATGTAAAGCCTTTTGCAAAACTCCAAGTCTATATAATGGTCAGAAATGGTTAAAGGTTCCACATAAGTGCTAAAGAAAATGACGAAGTGTTATTGGGGTCAATCAAAGAAGGCTTCCCCCAGGAGGTAGGATTTTGGAGCCTCAAATGGTCTTTTATAGAAGATTATTACAACAAAAATGCAGTATAATTTTATTCTATTGTTAATGTCCTTGCCTCTTTGGATAATTTCAGGGCATTATTTGTTTTTGGCAGGGGAAAGTAGGAATAAAATAGAAAAGGGATATTTTGATTTGATTTCCTAGTTGTACTTCTTGGGGAGTCTGTGTGCTATTTCACAGCCAAGAATTCAAGGTACTAGACCCTTGGGCAGATGAACCCGCCATCCGTTGTTCCTACATCTCAGGGTTACTAATCATTAGCAGAAGCTTTGTTCTGAAGCCCATTTCCTGACAGTGGAAAATGATGGTAGTTGTTTAACACACTGGGAAGAACCCTAGCTTTGAAGTCGGGGGATCTGGACTTGAATCCTCTAGTATTTACTGACTATTTCACCTCTAGCAAGAGTTTTTTTTTTATCTCTCTGGGTTTCCATTTCCTTATCTTTAATATGAGGAAGATAATACACACCCTAGCCCATCTCCCATATTGGCTGTGAAGAAGGTGCTTTGTAAATCATAAAGGGCTGTAGAAATTATTTTCTCTTCCATAAATCAGGGATAATTAGAACATCTACCTCACAGCGTTGTTGTGAAGATCAAGAGATAACAAATGGAATGCTTCGCAAATCATAAAGTGTTATATAAATGTTCTCTAAAATGGGAGTTATGACGTCCACAACTAACAAAGACAACTTGAGCCAAATGTCCAATCTAGCTAAAGAATTTGAGCTGAGGGCTAAGACAGCCAGCTCTGCTCCTGGCTTTCTGGAGTAACTAAACAGAAGAGACAGGATGTTGCCAATAGACGTCTTCCTGGAAGCTGCAGACCAGCCACAGCCTGGCCGGGGGTGCCAAGAGTGCCAGGGTGTTAGTCCAACATGTTTTGCCATCGCATTTCTAAGAGACTGTGGTGTCTTTCAGACAGGCTCATTCCTTGGACTTAATTAAAATCTAGTTCACTCTTTCATTCAATTTCTGAGGCCTAGCTGGTAGGATTAAGCGATTACAGGCAAAAAGCCCCATTTGTGAAACACTGCTAAGCTCAGGCTGCCGTGTGGCTGCCGTCCTGGTACTCCATTAAATTAATAAGGAATGAATCGGCTCAGCCATTATGAATAAAGCTGTGGGGCGCCTCAGCCCTGGCTCAGGCATGCCTGCACACTCCTCAGAGAACATTTGTGGAAAATGATTATGTTCATATTCATTCAATTGGAATTCTATAAAAGTGGAATGCATAAATTACTCTAAAGACGTGGAGTTTATCTTAAACATTAACTATGTGTGTGAATTAATAAGACTATTATAAAGCCATTAGCATTCAGTGTATTTACCTACATACGCCATAGACCAAAACCTCCAGCTAAGGCAGCCACAGTACACCGTTGCCCAGTCTCTTGGCTGATCAAGCTGTAGTGCTTTTAAAATTGGAGCTCGTTTTATCTTGTGGGGTTCGTGACCTCCTCTTATCCCCTCCTTTTCCTTCTAACTTAAAGGGAATTTCTCCCCGTTGTAAGAGTATCTTGTCTTTTTTTTTTCCTGATCATAATTCAGTGTGTTCAGAAGAAACCAACAAGATGAAATTGTGTGTGAGATAAAGGCAGACCCTTGCATTTAGACTAAAAAAACAAAACAAACATAAGTACAGAGAAGGGAGGCATGACTGAGCAATAGTTCATGTGAAAAATATCTAGGGTTGTCAGTTGACTGTAAGAGTAACATAAATAATATCACCCCCCCCAAATAAAATCATGGATACCCTAGGCTGCTTTGTGAGGCATGGGTTCAGAACAAGGAAGCCAACAGATAATCTCACTGCCTTCTGGTCTGGGTCAGATGATAGCTGGAGTACTGAGCTTGGTTCTCACTACTGCATTTTAGGGGGCACACTATGTCAAGAGGTAGTCAAGCAAGGTGGGGAAGGGCCTTCAGACCATTCATTAGATTTAAGTCTCCTTGTGGTCATGGGTTATCTTTTGCTCCCTTTTTGGGCTCCCAGCTCTTAGCACAGGGCCTGGCACATAGCAGGTGGTAAATAAGTGTTTATTCATTGATTGACTAGATAAAATAATAGGGAATGGCAATCTGGGGAAGAGAAGCAAGACTGGAAACAGTCTTGAAGTATTTGATGTGCTCTCAAGAAGAAAAAGAATTAGATTTACTGTGGGTATTCCACTGGTACACATTTAATGCATGTTTGCTGCCTGAATAAATGAATGAATACTGTAAAAAGTATTCTCCCATCAGGAAGGGACGCGGGCTAGTTCAATAGTGTCAAACTCATGCATATATAACTAGAAGAGTATAAAACTCTTCTAAATTCAGAAAGAAATAAAATGCTAAGAAGATGGAAAGGGAGAGAGGATAAAGGAGGGGTCCCTGGAAAGTAGAGTGAGGGAAAAGGGTAAAGGGGAGTATAGAAGGATGTTCTAATCAATGAGAGTTGGACAATAGAGGAGGGATCTTTGGGAAGATAAGGGATGGATCTTTAGGGTGAGGGTGAGAGAATAGGTCAAAGTAGGTTATAGAAGGGTGCTTAGATTTAGGGGAATAGGAAGATGAGGGAGGGATCCTTGGAGGGGGATAGTTTAAGTAACAGGAGGACAGGATAATGGGTAGAAGTAAATTAGAGGAGGTATGAGAGATAGGAAATAAGAGATAAGCACAAATATAAAAACAAAAATCAGAAGTATAATTTGTTAAGGAAAATATGTCTATAGGTATCTATATCTCTATATAATTATATCTGTGCATAATTGTAACCTTTGGAGGAGGAGGAATGGGGAGGAAGGAACAAAGTAAAAAGTGCACAGCAGAGAACAAAAGAAAACTGACAAAGAAGTGAAAAAAAAGATGAACAGCTCTCAATACAAAGCATATTATTTATGATATAGGCTTTCTTGGAATGGAAATTTATTACTCAGAATTTTGAATCCTCACATGTTCTGCTGTGCACATGACAGGCTTTTTATTTCTTTTTTTATTTTGTATTTAAGTTTCAATATTTAAGTTTCTGTTTCTTTTTTTCTTATTGTGTATTTCAGTTTCAGTAATAAAAAGGAAAAAAGGGAAGTTGAAAAATAAAAAAATAGTGTCAAAGTCAAATAGAAATGGGGACATTAATCTGTACATAAAGATCCCTGTGGGGAACATAATGATTTTATTTTAAATTTGCCTATTATAAAATCATCTACCAATTGCAATATTATGTAATATCTATAATGTTATCTATCATCTATGTTTTATTATATTTTTTATTTATTTAGATAAATCTTTCCCAGTTATAGTTTTATCTCTACTTGGGGGTTTGTGGGCTGTTTTTAACATCTCTAGATTAGATCACTTCCATGATGTCTTTGATTTCAGGAATATAAAATTCTATTGTAAAGAAAAATGTATTATAAGTGTCCAATGATTAAATGATTACCTCATGAAGAGGCAAGTTCCCAATTATATTGGAAATGCTCAAGTAGAGGCCTGGATTAGTAGCTGTCAGGTGTGTTATAGAGAAAATGTCTGCATTGAGTGGGTAGCTGGATTAGATGATCTCCAACACCTCTTCTAACTAGGGCAAGGATTGTATGGATAAATATCATCGAATAAATGGGGGAGTCTGGGAGGGGGAGTATAAGTACAACAATTTATAGTTGAATATACATTGTGAGTTTGAGCACTTCCAGAGGTTTTTCCAAGGAGAAATTGAAGTAGAGAAAATATATGATGTGAATTTGATCAGGGCAATTTACTCTAACAAAGCACTTTTAGGGTGTTTTGGACAGGAAATCAGGAGACCTGGCTATAACTCCTAAATGTTAAATTTGCTGGATTACCTGAGGAAAGTCCCTTCTTCTCTCTGTAGGACTCACAATTATTGGGTTAGACAATATGGTTTCTAAGATTCCTTCTAACCCTACCATTTTATTGTTTTGTGTCCTAAAACCCCCTCTAGCTGGCATTCTACAATCTATTTTGTCTCCTATCAGATCAGAAAGTCTATATTCAGGCTTCTCCATTCTATGCTCTAAGGTCCTTGTTGGATATGACATTCAATGTTCTAAGAACACTTCCAGTTCTTTTAGAAAAAAAATACCTTTTCATCATCTTTATTTCCAAATAGATCCCTCTCCTTGTCTTCCCCAAAGAGCCATCACTGCTTGCAACCAATACCAAAAAAGAGGGGGAAAAAATCAGGCTAACAAATATATTGACTGAGTCTGACACATATGTAACAACCCACTATCATATTCCCCACCTTTTAAAAGAATCAAGCATTTAATCAACAAACACTTGTAATAAAAATTGAAACTTTTTACATATATCTGGGATCTCTTAATGGAATTCTCAAATAGACTGATCCAACAATGATAAAAAAAAAAAAGTCCAGATACCTTATTATAGGAACAGGTATTCCTAAACTGATTCATGGAGCCCTTTTTGTGGATAGATTTCAGGAGATTAAGTTCCTAACTGAAAGTAGCATTTCCTTCAACAATAAAAGTAGTAGCTAACTTTCTTCTAAAGAGTCATATGCTTTACCAGACTGCCCAAGGGGTCAATGACATAAAAAAAAGAAAAGTTAGTAACTCCTACAATAGAGTTACCTTTGTTTCCAGTTTATTCCACTGGAACCTACCAGGTTCCTCCTTTTGTTCTTAAAAGGTGTCTATAAGTTTTCCATACAAAGATTTATGCCATGGTCATGGGCCAAGTGAATAGAATGGATAGGCTATCAACAGTATTTCCCTAATAAAGAACTGCTAAACAAAATGAAGCTTCCAATGAAGAAAGGAAAGCTAGACAATGGAAGATGTAAAAAGACCATTGGGAGAATAGTGTAGTTTGAGATCTTATGCCAGCAGAGGAGGCCAACTGTGGAAATTTTCATTATTGTGGTGGGGTGAAGGTAGAGTTAATGACACCTCTTACCTAAAAGAAGTTTTTATTCCGTTGTTAGAATATATCATCTAGCTGATGCAAGATTGCCAGGTGCCCAATGCAGAAGAATGTGGACAATTACTTTAGAGCCTCAGGAGACCTGATTTTGATGTTCTCTACAGTCAGAAAATGGAACATCCTGACATTGATATACTAGAAAATTTGTGACCACTAGTTAGAGTTTAAGGTCACTGAGAGCCACATCTACATTAAGTTCTTAAATGAGAGGGAGAGAGAGAGAGAGAGAGAGAGAGAGAGAGAGAGAGAGGAAAGAGAGAAAGAGAGAGAGAGAGAGAGAGAGAGAGAGAGAGAGAGAGCGAGCTTACAGCTTTATACAGAATTTGGAGAGGCTGCTTTAGAAAGTAGTAATCAAATGTCCTGTGGCTGTGGAAGGCATGAGTCATACTAGGCTGACCCAAAGTCTACTTGGGCTATATTGTTTGGTATTAATGATACACCCCTAAAGATTAAAGAATCCTCTGATTATGAATGGAGGGCAAAGCAAAAACTCCTCTGAAAGCCTCCATTTAAGAAGTCTCACAAGCATAGCCAACTCTTCATTTCCTCCCAGCAGCTCTACTTAATCTTGACTCTGTCATCATGGCAGAGTCATGCCCCCATAATAGGTACTCTCTGCTTCCCTCACCACCCACTTTTTAGCTTCCTTTTGTATCTTATCTTCCCTTATCAGATTGTAAACTCTTTAAACGCAAGAACTGTCTAGCTTTTTCTTATCTGTACTTCAGCACTTTGCATAGTCTGTGCTTAACAAATGTTTATTGTATTAATATATTGTAAACTTGGTCCAGGAGAGCTCAGAGCTAAGGTTCTAGGTTAAACCTGCACAGCTAGAATTCCTTGTCCTATATCAGCTCATTTTTATCCTTTAAGGCTGATTTCCAATAGTGAAGATGCCAATTTGCATGGAAAAAAAGAGTTTATACATTTGGGATTTCCTTATATAAATGAAACCACAGAAGCGACCTCAATTTCTTATGCGACTTCTTATATTCAAACTGACATTGGCAATATGATACATCACTTAGTCATGCCCTTTGGAGTAGAAGGACCTCTCACACATATGGAAAAACATCAGTCACTACTACAGACCCCGTTGACTCCCTGTTGGGTATGTACTCAGCAAGACAAGGGGGAAAACAGACTTTTATCATTGTAGAATAGCTAATAATTGAGATTTATTAACTACCTCAAAGTTTGTGAAGGCCTTTACATAAATTATCTCATTTAGTCCATACCACAAGCTTTTGAAGTGTTATTATTTTTCCCGCTTTATAGATGAGGAAAATGAGGAAAGAATTATCAGGATAATCCATCCATCTAGCAAGCAATTGAGGCAGGATTCATACTCAGGTCTTCTTGACTCCAAGTTTAGTCCTCTCTTCATTATACAACCCAACAGAGAGACCATAAGGTTATAGATTCTGCGAGTATCCTCACAGTTGATCTATTCTAACTCTCCTATTTTCTATTAAGGCAATTGAAATGAGGAAATTGAATCCTGCAGAAAGAAGCTAACTGGCTTGGCCAAGGATGCACAGATAGTCCAGAATTTGATCCCAGACTATGACTATGAAGCCAATGCAGTCTTGATTGTTGTTGTTGTTGTGATGTTGTAGAGGAATGACAATCTTGTTGGATGTAGGATTGAGATTCGAAAAAATCTCAGATCACTGAAGTTTACAAATGTAAGTAGGTCATAAAAATATATTCTCAGCACTACCTGGGTCAAGAGCTGGTGAATCATAATAGGGTCATGAAGTTACAGCTGTGGCTTCTCTTCTGCTGTGGGATGATTACTTCTCTCTCCATTCTCCCATTTCCCACACAAAGGAAAAAGAAAGATTTATGGTCCCCATGGGTTGGAATGCAGACAGTCTTTATTATTAATATGAATTTTATTGTTGATTATGAACTTAATAAACATTGGCAAACACAAATATTTCAACGTACAACAAAGGACAAAAAAGGAGATAATACATGAAACTCTAACTGTCTGTTACATACAGATTTAAAGGTAAACATCAGTTTTACAATGTAACACTTCCCTGCTTATCCATATCCTCTTCCAAACTTCCTTCTGTTCATGTCTGTGAATTATTTAATATTTACTGATGCTCTTTTTTTCTTCTTTCACTTCCCAATCACCACCCAACTACTCATCTTCTCCTGCCCCAAGTTAGAAGCTCTCCCTTGTAACAAATAAGTGGACTCACACAAAACCCACTGATGCACTGACCACATTGGAAAATGCATGTGTCATCTGGTGGCTTTAATCCATCACCTGAGGTTCCATTTTATGTTTATGAGATGACATGGATGGCAAAACAGGAAAATGGTCATTGGTGGATGAACCATGGGATGGTAGGCACCATGATGTCATGTCGGTGGATCTGGGAATTGACCTAAATATTTTGGGAAGGAATTTGTAAATAAAGTTTAAAAATAAAAGTCACTAATATGTGTATATGGCCCCCTTTCACCCTATGGCCCAATTAATCATATCACTTGGGCATGGTTAAGCAACAGGCTGAGGCAGGTGGTACAGTGGCTAGATCACTAGCCCTGCAATCAGGAAGACCTACATTTGAATTCAACTTCAAACACTTACTGGGTGTATAAGTCACTTAATCCTTTTTGACTCAGTTTCCTCATCCGTAAAATGAGCTGGAGAAGGAAATGACAAGCCAATACAGTGTCTTTGCCAAGAAAACCCTAAATGGGGCAATAAAGAGGCAGACACAACTGAAATGGCTGAACAATAGCAGGACAGTGAACCAGAAGACCAGAAAGAGAGAAAAAACAATCTTTTTCCTCCCTCCTCTGCATTCCCCAAATAAAGTCCTAGTCTATCTGACCTAGTTAAGACTCTGCAAAATCCATAAAGTCTATGAGATGAATCTGTACATAGCAGGGACCTAATTAATCCTTGGTGATGGGGTGACCAGAATAGTATAGGAGTATGTTCTAGTTACTTCTGTGAATCCACTAGTTGTGAGCTCCTTGAGGGTAGTGACTGTCTTTGCCTCTTTTTGAGCATATTGTTATATTAGCATATTGTCTGACACACAGTAGACACATAACCAATGTATACTGATTGATTGAATGAATGCTTTTCCTACTCAACTAGTCTGTGAACTGACATCTCCGGGAGATAACCCTGGTGGCAAACACAGATATAGGGATAATAATAATAATAAACATTCATATAGTTTTTGCAATGCATTAGACACTGTTCTAAGCATTTTATAAATATTGTCTCATATATACACAAATTCTTCTTTGGGGTCTTCTCCACTACACTGACCTATTTGCTTTTTCTCTTCACTGGGAAGTTTCTAAAGCCTTCTCTTGATTATCATACTTTTTTCAGACCTCACAGCCACTGTGGGTACTCCAAAGTGAGGGAGCTGTGGGAGTCTCAATTAGACTTTGGTAAAGAATAACTTTCCCTACAAGAAAACAAGGCCAACAAATTAGGCCAGCCATAAAACTTATTGCCTTCCAAGGCGATGAGCTATCTATCAGTGAGGTCTTCAAGTAGAGGTTGGAAGGAGATTGTAGGAAGTATTTCTATTCAGATGCTGGTTGGACTAGGTAGGTGCCTTCTGAGATACCTTCAGCTATGAGATCCCAGAATTATACAACTGCACATCACCAGAATAACGCCAGGAGGGCAACTGAGGAAACCACTAGTAATCCCATTTTCATTTTCCTAAACAGACCTCCATCAGGCAACATGATGCAGTGCAGGGAACTAGACTTTGATTCAGAATGAGTTCTAGCCACAGTTCTTATACTGATTCTTTGTATGGCCTAGGCCCATCATTTTATTTCCCTTGCCTTTAGTTTTCTCCGCTATCTAGCCATTGTCAGTCATTTTGACTTCTGTCTGGACCCAAGTGATTCTGGAGGAGAGAGTGAGGCTGGTGACTTTGCACAGCTCTGCCTCACTTAAATCCAAATCACTTGTAAGTCAAAACATCACCTTCCTGATGTCATTGGTTCTTTTAAAGAATGAAAGAAGAACAACAACAATGATAACAACCTTCCCTATCAAATGGAATTCTATCAACTAGATGAAAACAACTCCCATTTCTATGATGATATAAATTTTACAAAACACTTTCCTTATAATATCCATTGAGGTGATTCATTTAAGTTCATGTACTCTGGACAAGTCACTTAAACTCCCTGGGCCTCTGTTCTTTCTTCTATAAAATCATGAATTAGTGTAGATGGTTCCTGTGGGCTTTTTCTAGCTCTAGTTCTATGATACTATTCCTTGCCAGAGGGAGGAGGCCATTGTAGTACATACAGAAAGGCCAAGTCTCTTAGCCAGTGTCACTCAACTAGCATCACTCTGGCCTGTTGACCCTACCATAATTCTCCTAGAAATTCCAGTGCCATTTTCACTCCTTAAGGTTGCCTATGCATGCCACAGCATCTCAGACTCTATATGGTCCTTGGATGTGTTGACTGGCTGAGTAATACCATGGCAGGACTTGGCATCAAGCATAGTCTAAACCATTTAAAGTCAGTCTCCAGAGTTGGGACAATGAGCCTGCCCACACTGGCCTTGGAATCCTCCCCTGATTGATTGGCTTCTCTAAGAAGCCTCGTTTAAGGAAGGTGCCCAGGTTCATTTCCCATCAGGCTGTGCTCCTCCAGATTTCTCCATCATGTCACCCCATCCCCTTTTCATCATACTTTTATACCCACAGCAGAGTACCTGACAAGTAACCATTTAATTATTATTATTAATAAGCATTTAATAAATGCTTATTGACTTGTTGAATTAACTGTCAAAAGCAAATATGGTCTAGAGTGACCGGAGGTAGATTTTTTTCATAAGAAAAAGTTCCTGGCCAGGGCTGTCCCCAGTTCTGATGAAAAGACCATGAGAAATCTGAACCAAGGACAGTTCTGGTCTCTTTACAGGGTTGCATCCATACCCATACTTCCTGACTGCCCATTGAATATTTCCTTTCATTCTCTGATTTTCTTTGGGTCCTTGCTGCTTTTAGCAGGTACTCCTGACTTAACACCTCCCATTATCACCAGGCCAAATATCTGTGAGTATCTTCCGGTGGCTTCCAGAGCTGCTTCTGTAGGGACAAGGATTCCGCTGACACCATCACTGGCCTGTAAGCACGTACCACCAAAGAGTAGTATCCCCCTTAGAATAATAAATGCTTTAATAACAGTAATGGAACCTCCATCATCGTGAAACAAAGTGATTACATTCTACATAAAAATAGAAAAGCTCATTTGAGCCAGCATTCCCTCTGTGCACATTACCTGGACTATTATTTAAAATATAACATCCCTTATATCCACTGCACCCGGAGAGAAAGTCACAGGAAAATTGTCTTCGGAGGAATACCATAAAGATCCCACAGTCCAGAAAGGTCTACTTCATGCACTCTGCATTTGCTTGCCAATTAGGTAAGTATAATTCCAGCAGAGAAGAGCCAAGGGAAGTTCACTAGGTCTAATGCTAGGACCTTCGAGATGCAACATGGTACTGTGTGAAAAGCAGTTATTTGGGAGGAGGAAAATCTGTTTTCGAATCTTACCTCAGCTGTTAGCTTCTTATGTGACCTTGAGGCTTAGTTTCCTCATTTTTAAAAGGAGTTTCAATAGGTGACCCCAAGGTGACACCAAGGCCCTTTTCATTTCTAAATCTACAATCCTTTGACCCCAATGCTCCATGAGTTCCTAGGCAGAATTCTGGGTTAATGTAGTGTTGATTGAGGGTTAAATTTTGCTTCCCTACCAAGGAATATAGTACTCTGGGACTGTCATTGTACTCATTGACATTCCTTTTCATAACCTCAATATCCTTTAGAATACATTGATCTGTTCTGATACTCGGTCCTGGTCTTAAAAAGAGTAGAAATTTGCCTCTTTTCAATCCCTACTCCCCCTACACTGATCTTCATTTCAAAACAAGCCTAACCTTTCTTGTGGTAGTCCTTTAAATGCTTGAAGACAATTACCCAATTCCTTCTCCACCACCAGTCTTCTCCTACCTAAACACCCACATTTCCTTCAATAGGCCCTCACGTGGTTGTATCTTCAGTCATTCCTCTACCTATGGATAAGCAATAGTTTGTTGAAGTCCTCCCTTAAATGTGAATGTTCAAACCTGAACATAATTCTCTAGCAGGGATCTGACAAAGACACAATAAAATGAGAAAGTCACCTCTCTCATGAAATGTGTCTCTTAATGACATCTAAGATAGCATCCATATTTGAAGTGCCATGGCGAACTGTTAACTCATGTAGAGTTTATAATTCACTGACACCATCTCCTCCATTCCCTGCCCCCCCACCTCCAGGTCTTCTTCATATGAACTGCTGTATAGTCATTGAGTGGTCCATCCTATACTAGTAAAATTGATTATTGGAAATCAAAGGCAAAATTTAAATATACCTTATTCAGTTTCATCTTATGAAATTTAATTTACTTCTCTAGCAGGTCAGGATCTTTTGGGATCTGAGTATGTTTTTAAACATTACGTTTCTCTCCTAGTATTGTGTCATCTACAAAAGTGATAAGCATAGCATTTTTTCCTTTATCCAAATCCTTGACATATATATATATATATATATATATATATATATATATGTGCATACGCACATATATACACAATATACAAATACATGCCTATGTATGTTTATACATATATATGTACATATATACACATGCACATACATACACACACATATATACATATATACACATGTACACATGTACATGTATACATATGTACATATTTATCTATCTATCTAACAGCATAGAACCATGGGTGGGTTCCTGATTGCCTTTATTCGTTCATCAATCGCATGTCATCAAGCAAAAGTTGGACAGTTACTTATTGGGCACATGATATGATACAGGGATTCCTTTGGAATATGAATTAGACTAAATGGTTGCTGGATCCCTTCCAACTCAGATTCTATGATTTTGTGAAGATTTCTTTTTTATTCTAGTCATTTAGTGATCTCCAAATACACTTACATTTTTCATCTGGTTCTCATTTCACCATCTTGGCCACATCATTTAAAATTTCTGAGCCTCAATTTCCTCATCTGTAAAATGAGGCAGCTGGAGCAGATGTCTTATAAGGTCCAGTTCAGCCCTAACTCTATGATCTTTTATCATCAGATTCATAAGTGTATCATTAGACATATTGTCAAATGTATTGTTTAAATTGAGACATTTCCTCACCTGCCCCATTTTGTTCCCCACTAAGATCCAGCATAGAAGTCCTCTTGTAAGGATAAGATGATTTCACTGACCTCTGAGATGAAAGCGATGAAGGGAGAGAGACAGAGAAAACAGATCTTGAATGGAAAAGAGACATCCTTTCTTCATTGCTGTGTTTATCTCAAGTTGTTGGCAGGACATCCAATCCAACCTATTTTGTAGGCAGCGTGCTATGCAGGGCTGAACCAGGACAGTCAGCTCGGGGGTAGACAAGCTGAACGGTGTGTCAGCTGTGTATAAATGATAATTGAATCCATGGGAGGTCGCCTGAGGGCTCATTTCCCATAGTACCGTGTGATATTACACAGCTCTCTAAGAGACAACCCTGTGTCCTGGAAGAAGAGAACTTGTATGGAAGAGATCATTTCTCTAGGAAGGCCACACGGCCTAAGTGAGATGCACTCTTACTCTGGTTCTTTCCCGCCCCAGACTGGAACTAGTCATAAAAGAAATGAAGTATATTTGCCTTGTTAACACAGTTTGTATTACATATTCATAAACCATTCGGTGAAACGGCGAGGGGAAGATTCAATTGTACTAGAAGCACATAATGGCAGAGCAGCCACACAGAAAACGGGCAGCACATTATAGAATTAACTGCACAATGAATGCAATGCAATGTCTACAATAAACCCATTCAGATATAAATTATGGCCGAGCAGATGAAATGTTTGTTAAGCAATAAAGCTTGCCACCCTCCTCGGGAAATTGAATGAGATTTATCATAAGAGATGGGGGAGAATACAGTATGAATCTGGGGAACCAAATCAGGCTAAATTAAGGCAATCTGGAAAAAGAAAGCTTTCTGGAGACATAAGAAAATCTAAAGAAATGCATCTATGCGCCATCTTGAAATGACCCAAAGTAATTCCCGTGTGTCTAGAACATAATAAGTAATCCCACAAAGAAGTCATAGCATTAGAATGGATCCTAGACATTTCCTCAATCTAAAGAAGATGTGTGATAATTATATTGTAGTGGTGGTGGTGGTGGTAATTTACAAATCTATAGTACTTTAAGATTAGCAAAACTTTATTTTTCTTCTCACAATGTGTCTGTGAAGTACACAGTAAATTTGTTATTATCTCTATTTTACACATGAAGACACTCAGCCTCAAAAATCCTGAATGGCTTGCCCAGGGTCATCTACTTAGTCAGAAGCAGAGCCAAGAACGGAAGGTAGGAATCCTGAATCTAAATCGATTGAATGTTGCATTGTACCATATCTTTCTCTAGATGTCCTTTGAGGTCACTTTGCAAGACTCAGATTTTGTCATTCCCCTTGGAGTCTTGATGTCTAAAACAAGGGATGTAATATCCTAACGGTGCCCTGCCCTAGCTAAAGCAAATTTGGAAACGTGCCGAATTCTGACCTCCTTCTCGTTGTTGTTGTTGTTGTTGTTCAGTTGTTTCAGTCATGGCTCACACTTCATGACCTTATTTGAGGTTTTCTTGGAAAAGATACTGGAGGGGTTTGTAGCTTCCTATTCCAGCTCATTTTACAGATGAGGAACTGAGGCAAACAGGGTTAAGTGAATTGCCCAGGGTCACACAGCTGGCAAGTGTCTGAGGCCAGATTTGAACTCAGAAAGAGAAGACTTCCTGACTCCAAGTCCTGTGCTTAGTAAGACTGTTTATAACAACGTAAAATTAAGGATAACTTTCATTTAAATACCACAATATTTACAAAATATTTTACATGCATTATCATATTTTAGGCTCATAATGATTTGGTGGTGTATTTGCTTTTATTTCTTTTTTAGACTAGATCCATGATTTTATGGGCAAAGGGAAATTGTAGGAAGGAAATTAAGTCTAGTAATGCATATCTATAATTGTTCTTCAACTTCTGGTTTTAGAGAGTTGCATGAGATACTCAAAGATTAAGTGACTTGCCCAGGGTCACACAGGCAGTAATAGGAGAAGGACCTGAATAAAAGTCTTGATTATGAAGCAAGATCTTTACTGACTGTGGCCCACTATTTATTTGATATAGCTAGGTCCCAATCAGCAGTAATAATGACTCCTATAAAGTGTCACATGTATTCAAATTCACAGTATTCTAAGTTATAATTATGTAAAATAGGACAATTGGCTCCAGACCAGTGTAAATATGCAGTAAGAATTTGAATATTATGACCATTTTAAGGGATTTAGTAACTATGCTAATTCAGATCTAGATTATCTAACTCCTGCATAATGCCCAATAGATGAATCCTGTCTACATAGGAGAAAATAATATATATGAAGTGTTTTGTAAACTTTAAAATACTATGCAAATAGGCACTCCTGTTATTGTTATTTCTCCTGTCATTACCCTCCTGACACGAGGGTTTGAGAGCACTTGCTTGAGCATGCTAATTAGGAGGAATTCAGTGTCTCCTAATGCAACACCATAGAATATGACGTCCAGCCTCATCACTCAACTGAAACTCCTCTCTCTTAAGCTATCGGTTAATTGACAAATTGGATAGTTTTTTTTTCTGAGTTCTCATCCTTTGTGACATCACCAAAATATTTGTTTCTTCTGACCACATTCCCCAGATGGACTCTCTCTCATCTCACTGTTATAATGAGACTGCTCTCTCTCTCTCTCTCTCTCTCTCTCTCTCTCTCTCTCTCTCTCTCTCTGTCTCTCTCTCTCTATCTCTCTCTCTCTTTTCTTTCTTTTTCTCTCTCTGTCTCTCTTTCCCTGGGTTCTGATACCACCTGTCTGACCATGCCTCCCTAATATTTATGAAGTTGTGTGAGCTTTTTGGATGGTTCTCTCAGAAGGTCATATTCTGTTTGAACTGAATTCATGTTAAGTTTGTATAGGGCAAGTCACCAGAGTCCAGGACAGAGAATAGGGCCAGATATCCCTGGGTTCATTTGGCTCTGCTAAAGCTGTTTGTTCCTTAAAAGGCTGAGAGGTATTTTTTCACCTTGGCCTTTGTAACTGTTTCTAGGCTTCCCAAAAGTCTTAAACAACTCAGCTTCTGGAGGCCACATTCCATCTCAGCTCCAATGGGTAGCTGGGGCCCACTACATACTTTACTTTAGATTTTGTGCTCACACACACACACACACACACACACACACACACACACAGAGTAAGACCCAACCCAGCAGGCTGCACACTTTCTGGCTGGTGTCTTCAAAAGAACTGCAAATATTTTATGGTTTTACAAGTTGGTGTCTGTGTTGTTAATCTGCTCTGAACAATGGAATAACCCCCAGGAAGGAATTATAGACTCTGAGCTGGATCAGGAATGTTCAGGGGCCAAAAGGGACATTGGGGACTATTAACAGCGTTGCTTCAGAATCTCATGAAACAATCACATTTGACTTAAGTTTGGAGCGTGAACAGATTTTACATGGGTGTCCAGACAATACTGTCCCTGGGGTCACCTTGACACCAAGCTCCCTAGTTTGCTCACTGGTGATTTCTCGGTTTGCTGTATTTTGAATATTTTTAGAAACCCATAAAGTTAACAAGTTTTCAATCAAGTAACCAAATCTTAGACAACAATGTCAGTACACTCCTATGTTGATCAGAAATTCAAAATAAAACATACCTTAGAGAAAAAAAAATCTTTATCAAAAACTTTGCCTATATAGAAAGCTGATAGATCCTTTAGAAGGACATCAGAAGGTCCCAAAATACACACACACACACACACACACACACACACACACACACACACTCACACAAACATGAGCACACACCCCCATACATTCACATACACATAGAATTAAAAGATAAAAGGGAAATTAGAGATCTCTTAGACTAAATTCTTCAGATGAAAAAAACTGAGGCCAAGAAAGGCGCCAGTGACTTGCCCAAAGTCATACTACTAATTAGCAACTGAATTGAGACTAGAACCAAGGTCTCATTTCCATCCATCTGCTCTGCCCTCATTCACTTGTAATATGACTTTCAACATCCTGCTTTAAACACATGTAATATGACTTTCAACATCGTTTCTAAAGTTGCCACCAATCTCTTCATTTCTAAATCAGAGAGTTTAGTCAGATTCCTCATCCTTCATTATCTACCATTTCTACCCAGTTACCCTACCATCTCTGTGTTTTTATGAAATTATTCTAGGTTCTTCTCCTACCTATATGACCATCCCTTCTTGGTTTCTTTTACTCACTTATTACTCATATGCCATTCCCAAATCACAAGTGTCACCCAAGTCTCTATTACAAACCCTTTTATCTTCTTTGCTCCTCTTATCTTCTAGTGATCTCAACAGTTTTTTCTAGCTTCATTTATCATTTCTGAGAAGGACTCCCAGAAGTATGTGTCTACCTGTAATCTCTCTCTCAAATTCTATTCCCACAGCACTATTAATAGTGTCCTTCTGGTCACCAGGGTTCTCAAGTTCAGTCATTCTTGCTTTACCTGATCACTCATTTAGATTCACGTGTCACTGCTTGTCTATTTTATCTAAACAATATCTCTCCCATACTTCCCCTTCTCTCCACTCACTCATCTACTCCATTAATTCAGATCTCATCGTGTCTGGCCTGGACTATCACAATCCTCTCCTAATTGATCTTTTGGGTTTCCAAATCATTGTCTACATGACTGTCAAATTGATGTTCCTAAAGTCTGTATCTGACCATCTCATTAGCATGCTCAACATTTTTTCAATGCCTCCTTGTTGCCTTTAGGATAAAAACTACCCCTTTTTATTCATCTTTTAAAGCTTTAGACAACCTAGGTCTGGTCAACCTTTCTAATCTTGTTATACCTTCCAATTCTTCATATACTCTATGCTTCAGCCAAAGTGGCTTAAGTATTATTTCCATACAAACCATTTCATCTCTAGGCTCTGGCTCTTATCTTAGATAGGCCTAAAATGTTTTTCCACCTCAAATCTACCTCTTAGAATTCTTAGCTCTTTTCGAAGTTCTACTTAAAGACCATACACTGTAGGAATCCTAGCCTGATTCCCCTCAGTTGTTAACCCCTTTCAAATTACTTCTTATATCTATTATAATACTTATTTAAACTTATTTTACATTGAACATTAAACTTTAAACTATATTAAATACTAAGAGTACTGAATTAATAAATTCTGTGGATCCACTTCTAGTCTCTCTCTTAATCTCTAATAAATAATATTTAGGTCTATTTTAATATAACTTATATTTTCATATGTGTTTCTCCCAGGTGGTTATAAGCATCTTAAGAGCAGTGAATGCTTCATTTTTGTTTATATATCCTCAGGACCACTTAGCACTGTAACTGGAATTAGTACTTAAGTACTAGTACTCAACAAATGTTTATGGAAAGAATAAATGGATAGATAAATAAATGAATGAATGAGTTTCTTGATTTTCAATCTCAGATTCTTTTAAATTGAACAACATTATATTTTGCTATTATAGAATAGACAGACAAACTAGGAATTCTTTGGTTTTATTTTGTGGTCCTAGTAAATACTCATAAATAACTATAATAAAATGGGGAATGAGAAAAATATAAGCAAAGAAGGATAAAGGGCTACAAGAATGAAAACATGAGGAAATGAAAAGAGCTGGAGAATCAAAGAAGACTCACTTGAGAAGACTACATTTGACCTAAGCTTTAAAGGACAGATAGAATTTCAACAAGAAGAGCTGGTGGAGAACGGCAAGCTAGGTAGAAAGAAGAGTGCAAGTAAGGATATGAAAGTGGGAAATCACAGGTATCATTTAAAGAATGGAGAAAAAGTTAGTTTAGTCAAATCACAAGAGGCACAAAAGTGAGTAAAGTAAAGTTGGATGGGGTAAGTTGGGACCACACTGTGCAGAGTATTGAATGTATATCTTAAGAATTTTTTTTTCTCATGCAGGCAGAAGATAATGGCATTAGGAAGAGAGTATTCTTGGAATGCGAAGGCTGGATTAGAAAGAAGAGAGACTGCAGTCAGCCAGACCAATTAGGAAAGCATTGCACTGGTCCAGGTGAGAAATAATGAAGGTCTGAGGCTGGCTGGTGATGGAGTAGGGCAGAGTGTAGGGGTCAGAGGGTGGGGTGGGAATATAAGGTGAGAGGTAGGATTCATAGTTGTAATTCAAGAGTAATTTAAAAGAATATTGTTCCCTATAGTGAATAAAGGCTGTTGAATTGTTGAAAAGTTGTCTGTCTTTGGTTATGTAGAATAATTAAGTATTGTTCTGTCTGAAGAGACAGTTAAGAATGTAGATCCTCCATCTTTTGGGACATCATGCTACCCTTGACTCTTATCTCTACTTAGACCAATGCTATCATACAGGCTTCTGTGGTATAGGCACTGGCTCCATGTCTAACACTCTGCCTGGTAAAATGTGACTGTAATGGCAAGCAAAGATGTAGTTAGTGCTGTGTTTCAGCTGTTTCATTATTTAGCACCTTGTTTCAGTTCAAGTTTCTTTTGAGCCTTGCCCATGATTGTATCAAGTCTTTGTTAAGAAACAGAACTTGTGAAACCCACAGTGGGAGGAACTTGCTGATGCAACAGGAAGGGGTAGAACAGGGAGGAGGTAATGACCATATATAAGGAGAAGCCCAAGCTGGGAGAGAGCTGAACTGAGAAGGGGAATGGCTGTGGAGGCCAGGCATTCTGTTTGTCTGTGCTGTCTGTGTTGATTTTGTTTGTGATGCTTTGTCTAGAAGCCCTGGGACCTTACTGGAAGTCCTGAAAAAAGATTTTCTTGTTGTCTATTTGCAGGAGTCCTGTCGGAGGGTTTCAGAGGTCCTGGGACCTCACTGATTATTTGTGTTGACTTTGCAGACCTTGTGGGTGGGTCTGTGTCGATTTCTCAGGCAGATAGTGAATTGATGATGATGCTGCAATGTGCATGAATATTGTTTTGGCTCTGTTAAGCTTTGTCTTCCCAGAAACAGAAAATGTGAAGGATTTGAGGTGGACTGGACACTGTGAGCTTCAATATGGAACTGGATGAACAGCTGAGAGCTGCCTACCTGTGAATCCAGGTGGTAACTGGGTAGATTCGGGCAGGAACTGGACCCATGAAAGAGGAACTATAAAATTTGGAAGCCAGTCTTGAGTCAAGATGAAAAGACCTCTCCTTGGGTACTTAGCAGTGACTGAGAAGACTATGATTTACTGTAGCCTAGGGGTGGAGAATTTTGACCTTTGTACTTTGTGTCCTTTAAGGAGGCTTGTTCCTTAAGGATGCTTGAGTTAATGACTTACTGAATGATATCTTTTGTTTAAAACTATGTGGCCACTTTGGTGAAAACTGTGTGGCCACTTTAGTGATAAGTTGTTATGTTATAGCAATGTGAATGCTGTACTTTGGTTTCTGTAAATGTTTTGTCTTTGTATTCCTGAAGAAATAGAGAGTTCACTATATTATGTGATCAGAAACTTAAAGCTGTTCACATAGGCAGTCCTCTGGAAAGCTACTTGAACTTAGCTTTACAGTGATTTGAGTCCCTTTAACAAGCAGGGAAAAGAACATTTTTCTCTTATGGAATATCTCATAGCCATGGAGGAAGATACAAGCACAGTCTGTTTACTTTCAAGGCACAGAGAAATTAAAAAAGAAGAAAAACCAGTGTTTGTAAATGTTGACATGATTGTTGGAATGTAAATGTTGGAATGAAATTATCTGAATGAAAAGGAGTCATTTCTAGACAAATCACATGGACCTTGCACACCCATTTCCCATACTTATGCATGGTTTCATAAAATTTCCTTCTACTTGTATGTGACCCAGAGAAGATGTTTGCCTCTTCCAGTGGTCCAGGATAGAAGAGTCTTCCCAGATGTGGGTTATGGAAAGATGTTCATCCACACAGTAAAGAAACACAGATAACAAAGACCTGCCACTTGAAGTCATTCAATCATCACAGTTTCCCTTTATTAGAATTCATATGTGGATCTTTCTTAGAGACAAGTTGGTAGAGTGGGCATATCTCTGAAGTTGGAGTTCCAAATACAAGTTGAATTCTGGTTCAGATACTTACTGTGTGAGCTTGTAACCTCTTTCAGCCTCATTTTTCCTACTTGTAAAATAGAAATAATAATAGCACCTACCTGCTATGAGGATAAAAATGAGATAATTGTATAGTGCTCATCAAAATGAAAAGTGCTCTATAAATGCTATTTCTTATCCAAACAAACAAGGAAATAAGGAATAATAGGAGTAGGGAGAGGACATTAACAACTAAATAGACACAGGAAAGGCTTCTGAGATGAAGCTCCAAAGAAGTTAATGATTCTAAGACGTGGAGGAGAGGAGAGAGTGTCTTCCAGATGTGGGTATTGCCTGGGTAAAGGCACACAGGCAGGAAATGGAATGATGAGTTCAAGAGGCAACAAATAGAATACTTTACCTGGAACACAGAGTGCATAAAGGGAATTTACATTAAATAAGTCTGGAAAGATAACCTGGAGTCTGGCGATAAAGGACTTTAAATGACAAGCCAAGGAACTTACATTTTATATTAGGAGTAATAATGATAATAATAGCAAAATGCTAACATTTATATGGTACCTACTATGTGTTAGGCACTTTGCTAAGCTCTTTATAATTATTACCTTATTTGGTCTTTGCAACCATGATGGGAGGTAGTTACTAATACTACTCTCACTCTAAAGATGAAGAAACTGAAGCAAAGAGAGGTTAAATGACTTGCCCAAGGTCACCCAGCTAGAAAGTGTCTGAAATCAAATTTGAACTCAGAGCTTCCTGACTGCAGACCCTGTACTCTACTCATTGTGCCCTCTAGAAGCTTCTTGAGCTTGGGTGTGGGGTGACATGATCAGACCTGTCTTGGGAAGATTATTTTGGCTGTCATGTATGTGTAAGATGGATCAGAGATGAAAGAGTTAGGAAACAATGAGATTGGCTAGGACGTTAGCAATAATTTAGTAGAGAGGAAATGAGACCCTGAATTAGAGTAGAAAATGTGTGAATGTAGAAAAGGAGACAGAAATGAGAAGTATTGTTGAGGTAGAATTGAAAAGACTTGGTAAATATGGAAGGTGAGAGGCAAAGGGAAGAGTTGATGCTGACTCTGAGGGAATAACCTGAGTGACTTGAAAGATGATGGGGTCCTCAACAGAAGGAGGGAAGTTTTGAGGAAGAATGGTTGGAGTGAGGATGAGGATAGGAATAATGGGCACCACTTTCTCCATGCTGATATTGAGATGCCTAGGGGTCATTCCATAGTAGATATCCACCTGGTACCTGGTGATACAGGTGGTGAGAGCTCAGAAGAAAATGAGGGCTGGACAAATAGATAGAAAGTCATCTGCATCAAGATAATGGAACTCTACAGCAGCTCTATTTGTGGTGGCAATGAATTGGAAATCAAGGGGTATGCCCATAAATTGGGGAATGGCTAAACAAATTGTGTTATATGATGTAATGGAACACTATTGTTCCATAAGAAATGGTGAACAGATGGCCTTCATAATAACCTGGAGAGACATATATAAACTGATGATGAGTGAGGGGAGCAGAACCAGGAGAACTTTGTAAACTATTACAGACACATCATGTCTGTGGTGACTGACTTTGATATACAGGGCTCTTCTAAGAAATGCAAGGCTATAGGACAATTCCAAAGGACCCATGATGGAAAAGGCTATCCACAATGAGAGAAAGAATTACAGAGTCTGAATGCAGACTGAAGTAAACTACTTTCTCTCTCTACTTTTTGTTTTGTTTCTTCTTCCTCATTATTCATTCCATTGGTTATAATCTTTCTTTACAACTTGACTAATATTTAATGTGAAGGTATCTGTAAAACCTATTGCATGCCTCCATGGAAGGGGTGGGGGAAGAGGGAGCAGGGGGAAAATTTGGAATTCAAAAATTTGTGGAACTGAATGTTGTAAACTAATAGTAATTTTTTTTTAATGCATAGTCAAGTGAAAAAAAAGATAATGGAGCTCTTGGGACCTGAGATCACCAAAGAGGAGGCAGAGATCTTGTCAGTGTCCTTCCTAAAATACTCCTCTCCCTTTGACATTCCTTGAAAGTCAGAACATCCCTCCCATCTGCCTTGCAAAGGTATTACTGTTTTGTTTTTTCTCCCGAGAAAAATTTCTTAAAATCATGAAACTTTTTCCTCATAGAACTGTCTGCAAAAATGTCAAGCAGCAAATTGCAATCTGGATGTTCAAAGTGCCTCACCAGCACTGACTGACACCCCATTCTCATGCTTAGTGTCAGCGAGGTTGGTTATTGACTGCTTCTCTGTTCTCTATTATCTCAATACAATTTCCTTAAGAGATACAAGGCCAGGAACATGTTCACTGTATCTAAAGACATTCTGGACTAAATCTTCCTAGTCTATGATTCTCTTAGCTAGAAAGATGGTACTTCTCTGTCATTGATTAGGCTTTGCTCTGAGAATAGCAGCAGCCCAATGGCAGCCCTTCAAGGCACTTTACTCAAACTGAAACATGAGTAGGCAATTGGCTACATGTCCTCAGTATTCCAGAGATGTCTCACAAAAGTCCAAAATCCCAGAGCTGGAAGGACTCCCAGAGTTTATCCATTCATACCCAGATTCAAAGATAACTTCCCACCATCATAGTCCTAACAAAGAGACATCCAGCAGGAAGATTTAAATGAATTCATACCAGTTATTGTTGAGTTGTTTCAGTTCGTTCCAACTCTTTGCAGCTCCATTTGGGGCTTTTGTGGCAAAGATACTGGAGCAGTTTGCCATTTTTTTCCTCCAGTTCATTGTACAGATGAGGAAACTGAGGCAAACAGAGTTAAGTGAACTGCCCAGGGTCAAATAGATATTAAGTGTCCGAGGTTGAACTTGAACTAATGTCTTCCTGACTCCAGGCCTAGCATTCTATCCATTGAACCATTTAATTGCCCATTTGTACAAATAGAACTAAGCAAAAACCAAAACAAAACTAAGTATACACAATGATATAAATGGAAAGAATAGCACCAACAAAAGAATAAAAACTTAGAGCTATAGCTTTCTAATGGTCAAGCTTGGCTCCAAAGAAGAGATATGGGAATGCATTTCTTCCTTAGCATAGGAAGGGAACTATAGAGTACACTAAATAGAGAAATAGAATAGAGAACACTTAACACAGTGCCAGGTTCAGTTAACGTATAGGTCAATCTCACCATTTTTTTCACTGCATTTAAAAATATTCTAAATTATGCTTCTGTGTGAGGAGGAGAAATATATTGTGAAATGGAGGTGATGTAAAAACAAAAGATAAATAAATATTTAAAAAATCATGACCTTCTTCTATCCCCTCAAAAAGACAGTAGTCATCCAACAAACACATAATGACCTCTAGTTAGGGAGAACCCACTACCTCCCCAAACTGCGCATTTTCCTTTTGACCATATGTATAATACCAACATTTTGTAAAGATTTTGTTTATTTTCCTTACATCAAGTTGAAAACTCTCTCCTTATATTTTACCCATTGTGCTCTGATTCTTCCATCTGAGAACAAGAAAGATGAATGTGATTCCTATTTTTCATGAGAGTCCTTCAAATACTTAGACAGCTCTTGCACATATCCCACTCTCTGTCTTGTATAGATTTAACCTGTCCCACCCTTTCAGCTAATCTTCCCATGGTACGGTCTCCAGGCATTTCACCATCCTGACACTCTCTGAATTCGCTCTGACTTGACAATTTCCTTCCTAATACACGCTCTGATAACTGAATTTAATACACGTATGAGGCAGAGGACAGTGGGAATATGTCAGAAGTGTGTTGAGCCAATTAATAAATTTTCAGTATTAGAATTTGCATTTCAAAAATTGGCAAACATTACAAATCAGGGATTGGTTTATTGTTTTGTTAATTGTTTAGACTTAAGAAAGTGATGGGAAAATGGGAATAATGCAGGTCAACCTAAAAAATGTGTTACATATGCTTCCCTCTCTCACCCCGAGAACTGATCATTAGCCTTTACCAGCACACCCCTCACTCTACGCATTTTGTCTTTCTGCATAACAGCCTTAGATTACATTCTTTCAGGGACAGAGTCATACTGTTGCCTCATATTAAGCTTACCATGTCCCAAAACCCTCAACTCTTTTATACATAAACTGTTGCTTCACCATTCTTACCCCAATCTTGTTCTCATACAATTATTTTTTTAAACCCTTTTCCTTCATACCAATGCAAATATAGCCATGTCAGCAAGGCAAGAATTAAAACTTGACACACTCTCATGAATACATAATGATGCTTATAGATGGCAAATTGTATCTATTATGCACACTGAGTCCAACACATAATCCTTACCCAAGGATGCCCTGGAAGAGGCATGCAAGAATTTTAGGGAGTGCCTAGTCCAGAAGTCTGATGGTATAGATGTAGAAATTGAAGGTCAAAGGGATTGATCAAATATGAACCTAGCCCTTCTGAATCCCAATCCAGGACTTAATACTTTCACACCACACTGCCTCTTGTCAAATCTAAAGAATTCTGGGATAGAATGAAATGGGGGAGGAGGAGGTATGACTAGTAGGATGGAAGACAAGCAGATTTACCATAACTTGAATTGGTTCTCAATTAGGTGGCCAATTTACTCTCTATTTTATGCCCTCCAAGGCAACAGCAACAAGAATATCGTAATGCTAGTGAATTGATTCATGCTGCTCATTGCCAAATCATAAAGGTAAGGTATTACTATGCAAAATGCTTTTAGTTTTTTGCTCTTGAGATCTTTGGAGGACTATATGATCCAGGGGAACTCTTCACCTTCAGTGTTGGAATTTCAGCATCTCTAACTACTGAATTAGTAATAGGACCTAAAATCTTCTTTTTTTTTTTTTTCCAATTGGATGAAACCTAGTGTTACCTGACTTCCTACAGTGCCTTAGTTACCCATCCACAAACATTCCCTCAATGAAGGTTCTCCAAGAAAACAGTATGGACCTTCTATGGATTTTGTTGAATTTTCATCTGTATTTGATGATGATGATGATTGATGATGATGATGATGATGATTTTAACAATGAAATTTCATAGCAAGATCTGTGCTTACTCTCCCAACACATACTTGGAGAACTGAGAACTCAGCTAGCTACATCTCTACTCAGAGTCCTAAAGACAATTTTGAGGGGTTGAGAGTATATTCTAATGTTTTTGTCCCAATACCTTTTTCAGGCTTGCTTACCTTCCAAAACCAATTTCCAGCCATTTGACAGTGACAGTACCTCTAAATTATCATCTGACTAACTGACATCCCCTAAATATCGTTGACAAATAATAACTGACAATAAGACTTTGTAATGGAATATTTACTGAGCATATATAATAAAACGCGACATATAGAAACACATTCCCTGGCACTGGGGTATAGTCTTCCCTCTACCACCTCAGTCCCTGGGGATAATGTACAAAAACTTCAAATAGTGCTTTCAAACCTTTCCATCATTTAGTTTATGCCTGGATGAGCCACTGATGAATAAGTGACTCCATTTCTGAAAGATCATGGAATTGGGGTTTCTAGGTTGGTCTAGTAGTGGGCTGGATCAAGCAGATCACTCCACAGGGCTGATTCCAGGTTTATCTTCTTGACCTCTAGTTGATTCTATGACTGTTTTTTTTTTTTTTACAAACTTATGGCATGGCCCATTTCATCTTTATACTCATCTACTTAAGAATAGGGGAAAAACACACACTGACACAGAAGCAAAGCAGGAGAGTCATTATGTATTTAGTGTTACATTGCAGCAAGTATAAGGAGAACATAGCACCCACATTTCCCTTTCCCCAACCCTGTGTCTTCAATTTCTCCATTAGAGTCTTTTGTACACATTCTCATTTCTGGCTTAAAAGATTTTTTCTTCACCATGAAGTAAAAATGTAGAAAATCATAACAGATATGTAAATTAGG
Source organism: Pseudochirops cupreus (assembly GCA_028627135.1). Taxonomy (NCBI): domain Eukaryota; kingdom Metazoa; phylum Chordata; class Mammalia; order Diprotodontia; family Pseudocheiridae; genus Pseudochirops; species Pseudochirops cupreus. The sequence goes on along the minus strand of CM053581.1, from coordinate 64,764,725 downwards.
GACAAGAACCCTCCAGTATATGCCATCAAACATTTCTGGAAACTGAGTCACCAAGCTTCCCCACAAGGATTGGCAGCAAACAGAGCATACTGTGCATGTTTGGAGGACTGAGTCCTCATTGGCCCATCCTCTGTTACAAATCATATTTTACTTCCAATGTAATTTAAGAGGAAAGAATGAGTTATTAGGCAAAGTTAAGGATGTAGAATCAAATTATGTAAGGCTGACTCTTAACTCTATTATGAACTTCCTGGGTAATGTTGAGCAACTCACATGTCCTCTCTGGTCCTCAATTTTCTCCCCAATGAAAAGAAATCATTGACCTTGTTAAATCTTTAAGGGTTACTTTTAGCTCCAAAGACTGTAATCTTCATATACTAGCCTGCCTTGTTGAATGCCTTCCATACTTAGAATTCTAGTAGGTGAACAGTAGGATGCAGAAATATGTTAACATCAGAAATAAGTATCTCACTTCTGGCCAGGCATTAATCAGCCACTTGTATATTTTCAATTCTTTTTTTTTTTCAGTCTTGGCAAGTGTCTTAATGATTTCAGCAATGTAAATTGATAGCTTCATCTTTTTTGGTCACTGCTAACCTGAGAATCTAATGGAAAGTCAACTATGGAAAAGTCAGATTGGCCATTAGGGATTCCATTCCTTGAATGATAGTTGACATACAAATCATCAGTTTATATAAGAAGTTGAGTATAGCCATGGGGGATGCCATTTTATTATTTCTTCTACTTTTCTTTTCTTATTATTTCTTTTTGCTTTTATATCTATTTTATATTATTTTTCCAATTAACTAATTAATTTTTATTTTTCAACATTCATTTCCACAAGATTTTGAGCTACGAATTTTTATCCCCTTCTTTCCCCTACCCCCACTCTAAAATAGCTAGCCTACTGAATACTCCTTTCACCAATCTGTTGTCTCTTATATCCTCCCCCATCCCCCTAACTTTTTAGTAAGGCAAGGTGGATTTCTATACCTTTGTGCCTGTATATCTTATTTCCCAGTTGCATGTTAATACATATGTGTATATGTATATATATGTATATATATACATATATATGTATATATATGTATATATATACATATATATAAACACACACACATACAAACACATTTGATTTTTTAATTGATTTATTTACTTTTAGTTTATAAGATTCAGTTCCAGAATTCCTTGAGTTTCAAAATTTCTCCCCTCCCTCTCCCCTCCCCCCATGGCGGCATGCAATCAAGTATAGGATCTGCACATTGGACATTAGTCTGGTTGTATAGAAAGGTTGTAACCAATGGAGTCAACAATGGGAAAGAAGAAAGAAAACCAAACATGGAAAAGAATGCTAGTGTGTAGATTGTTTTAGTCTCCATTTAAACTCTGTTCTTTCTAGATCTTTCTCTAAATGTAGATATCTCCTTCCATCTTGAGACTTGTAGTGTTGTCTTATAACTGTGCATTGCTGAGAAGAGAATAGTTTATCAAAGTTGGTTGTCGCATATATGATGTGTCTGTGATTGTGTACAAATTTTTCCTGGTTCTGCTCTTCTCACTTAGCATCAGTTTGTATAAGCCTCTCCAGGTGAATATGAAGACTGTCTCTTCCCCATTTCTTATACCACAATAGTATCCCATTACATTAATATACCACAACCTATTTAGCCATTTCCCAATTGATGGGCATCCCCTTAATTTTCATTTTTTTTTTTGCCACCACAAAGAGAGCTGCAATGAATATTTGTGTACATATGGCTCTTCCTCCCACTTCTATGATCTCTTTGGAATACAACCCCAGATGTGGTATTACTGGGTCAAAGTACACATTTGTTTTTAAAACTTTGAGTTCCAGATTTTTTTCCCTTCTTCCCTCCTCACCCACCCCACTGGGAAGATAATCAATTCAATATAGGTTGCACATGTGTAATTACCCAAGTCATTTCCATAGTAGGTATACTGTGAAAGACTAACTATATTTCCCTCCATCCTATCCTGCCCCTCCCTTATTCTATTTTCTCTTTGATCCTGTCCCTTTTCAAAAATGTTTGCTTCTAACTACACTCTCCCCAAATCTACCCTCCCTTCTATCATCCTCCCTCTTATCCCCTACCCCCCTATTTTCTTGTAGGGTAAGATACACATTTGAGTGTGTATGTTATTCCCTCCTTAAGCCAAATTCAATGAGAATAAGGTTGCCCTATTCCCTTTTACCTTCCTTCTCTTCCCCTCCATTGTAACAGTTTTCTCTTGCCTCTTTGATATGAGATAATTTATCCTGATCTATCTCTCCCTTTCTCCTCCCAATATATTCTTCTCTCACCTCTTAATTTTATTTTTTAGATATCATCCCTTCATATTCAACTTGTCCTGTGGCCTCTGTCTATGTATACATGTACATATATTTGCACACCCTCACATATATATTTATACACACCTACACACTCCTATACATACATGCATACACACACACGTATGTTCCCTTCAACTGTCCTCATACTGAGAAAAGTCTTATTAGTTACAATTATTAAATTTTAATTAAATTTCCATGAGTTACATGGAAAAATGTAGGAATGTAAATAGTTCAATTTTAATAAGTTCCTTATGGTTTCTTTTCCCTGTTTACCTTCTCATGCTTCTCTTGCTTCTTGTATATGAAAGTCAAATTTTCTGTTGAGCTCTGTTTTTTTCATCATGAACACTTGAAAAGGAACAAACAAAAAAGAATGCTTGAAATTCCTCTATTTCATTGAATGACCATCTATTCCCCTGAAACATTATATCAGTTTTGCTGGATAGGTGATTCTTGTTTCTAATCCTAGCTCCTTTGACCTTTGGAATATCATATTCCAAGCCCTTTGATTTTTTAATGCAGAAGCTGCTAGGTCTTGTGTTATCCTAATTATGTTTCCACAATACTGAAATTGTTTCTTCTGGACTGCTTTAAGTATTTTCTCCTTGACCTGGGAACTCTGGAATTTGGCTATAATATTCCTAGGAGTTTTCTTTTTGGGATCTTTTTCAAGGGGTGAACAGTGAATTCTTTCTATTTCTATTTTGCCCTCTGGTTCTAGAATATCAGGGCAATTTTGCTTGATAATTTCTTGAAAGATGGTGTCTAGGCTCTTTTTTCGATCATGGCTTTCAGGTAGTCCAAGACTTTTAAAATTGCCTCTCCTAGATCTATTTTCAAAGTCAGTGGTTCTTCCTATGAGATATTTCACATTGCCTTCAATTTTTTCATTTGTTTGGATCTGTCTTGTAGTATCCTGATTTTTTATAAAATCATTAGCTTCCATTTGCTCCAATCTAACTTTGAAGGAATTATTCTCTTCAGTGAGTTTTTGAAACTCCTTTTCCATCTGGCCAATTCAGCTTTTTAAGGCATTCTTATCTTCATTGGTTTTTTGAGCCTCTTTTACCATTTGAGTTAGTCTAGTGTTATTTTCTTCAGCCAGGCTGTTGTCTCACTTTTCACGATTTTCTTGAATCATTCTCATTTCTCTTCCCAATTTTTCCTCTACTTCTCTTACTTGGTTTTCAAAATCCTTGTTGAGCTCCTCCATGGCCTGTAACCAGTTCATATTTTTCTTGGGAGCCTTTGATGCAGGAGTTCTGACTGTGTTGTCTTCCTCCTGCTCCATGCTTTGATCCTTTTTGTCCCCAAAAAAGGAATCTATGGTAGGATTGTGTTTCCTCTGCTTGCTCATGTTGCCAGTCAATTACTTGACTTTTGAACTCTTTGCCATGGTAGAACTCTGCTTTCAGACTGGAGAGAGCTTTGTCCCAAATTGCTGAGGTTTTTGCAGATTCAGGATCAATTGGGGGGTACCCTCTCTGTAGCTCCCACAGGTTCTGGCACCTGGCCACACACCCCAGGACCTCCACCAAAGACTGTGATCCATATCCATTCAGGTCAAAGCAAGAGCAATTACTCTCTGAATGGTTGCTTGGTCCCCCTACAATCTGTAGGCCAAGAGTACCTAAGGCAGCCATGTGGCACAGCCTCAAGTGCTTCTTGCTCCAGGGGCAAGGGCTAGACCACAATCTTTTGTCCAACCCTCTTCCATCAGTGTTCTACACTGACCTTTTACTTTTTCTTTGGTTTTATGGGTTGAGAAGTCTGGAAATTGCCACAGCTGCTTGTGCTTCACTCTCTTGAAGTCTGCTCTGCCTGCTGCTGATCAGGGCTGCCCTGGGGCCAAAACCACATGGCTCATGGGGGTCTGGGCTGGTCTTGGCTCCCAGTTTAGGGTGATAGCCCCTTCCTGCCATCCTGCCAGGCTGCCTTCAGTGGGAGATTTGTTTCTTTCTGTCACTTTGTGGGTTCTGTAGCTCTAAAATTTGTTTAGAGGCATTTTTTTACATGTATAGGAGGAGGTAGAAGCCAGAGCCATGGGGAAGTCCTATTTCTACTCTGCCATCTTGGCAGAGTACCCCAATTATTTCCTGCCACCTTCTCTAGACTGAACTCTCCTTTGTGACTAAGAACAAAACAACTGCTCCACAGAGCAAGATATCTAATAATATGTATGCATACATTCACAATGTATTTACATATATGATGTGTATTTGCTACACACTTATATACACATATAAATGTGTGTGTACATATACACATACATATATAATCATCTAATTTTTCCTAACAAATACTTACCTCAAGTAGTCTTAGTCTTTCTGAGACTGAGCTTTCTCATCAGTAAAATAAGGGTATTAGACTTGATCTTTTCCAGATGAAATGCTTATGATAATATTTATGGATGAAATTTATATGGTATTCCAAATGTCTTAGTGCAATTTTAAACTGTACCCTGTATAGTTAAGGCTTACAAAGCATTTGATTCAAGTCATCTCATTTGAGTCTGACCACAAAGCTTTGAGGTAGACATTATAGGTATTGTTATGACTATTTTGCAGATAAAGGAAACTGAGGCTCAGAGAGGTAACTTGACATGCTCAGCCCCACTCTGTGTGTAAATTTCAGACATGAAGTTTTGACCAACACGTTCCTGAATCTGAGGTGAGATTTCCCTTGGCTTGGTCTTGGGTATGGTGTGGGGCCATACTTCTTTCCTCTAGTTGTCTAGACAAGTCAATGAAAATAATTATAAAGAAAGATAAATACAAGATAAGTCAGAGAAAGACAGTTGATGGAAAGTACTAGCATTTATTCTGGATCAGGATAGTTCTTGTTTGTTTTTGTAGAAGGTAGGATTTTAGTTTGGACTTCAAAGAGGCCAGAAAAATCTGTCAGTAAAAAGTCTGTTAGTCAATAAACATTAATTAAGTGCCTACTGTGTGCCAAGCACTATGCTAAATCCTGGGAATACAAAAAGAATCAAAGACAGTCATGGCCCTGAAGGAATTCTCAATCTAATGCAGGGGACAACATTGGTTGGTTGTTGTCCTTCTTTCTCAGAGAGGACCAAAATGAAATCACTATGCCAGAGTGAAGTTTCAGTGTGTCTTACTGTGGCTGATCAACCCAATACGAGTTTGGAATGCTCTTTCACAGGTCAGGCACAAATAATCAGTGTACACATTTTTGGTGCATTCTCCAAATTCGCACATCTTGAATTTCCTTTGAGCTGTTTCAATTTTGCCTTGCTCATAGAGCATAGAACCTTCTCTGATGTGGGCACACCATGCTGAGTGGTGATGTGCCAGTGTCTCCCTTGTCACACAGTCAATTCCAAAGTTCTTGAGAGAGACCCTGAGAGTATCCTTGCATCACTTCTTCTGACCACCATGTGAACACTTGCCCTGTGTGAGTTCTCCATAAAACAGTCTTTTAGGCAAGCATACGTTTTGCATTCAAACAGCATGGTCAGCCCATTGGAGTTGTCCTCTGAAGCAGAGTTTGAATATTTGACAGTTTAGTTCAAGTAAGGACCTTAGTGTCTGGTATCTTATCCTGCCAGATGATCTTCAGAATTTTCCCAAGAAAATTCAAATAGAAGCAATTCAGATTCCTGGCATGGCTCTAGTATGCTGCCCAGGTTTCACAGGCATGCAACAATGAGATCAACACCACAGTTCTGTAGACTTTCAGTTTGGTAGTCAGTCTAATACCTCATCTCTGCCATACTTTCCTCCCAAACACTGACTTAGCAGCTCTAGCAATGCCTGCATCAACCTCATTATCTATGTATACATCCCTGGAAAGTATACTACCAAGCTAAGTGAACTTATCCATAGCATTCAAAACTTCTCCATTTGCTGTAACTGACAGTGCCATATACGGATGTTGTGGCCATGGCTGATGGAGCACCTGTGTTTTCTTGAGTTGAATTGTTAGATCAGAATTAGCACAAGCAGCAGAGAATTGATCTATACTTTGTTACTTCTCAGATTCAGAGTGAGTGCATAATCATCCACAAACAGAAAATCATGCACCAACACTCCTTCCACTTTGATCTTGGCTTGTAGCCTTTTCCATTTGGAAAAAAAAAATATGGGATGATAGTTTGAGGGAGGAGAAATGAAGTGATGATATTTTTTAAGGATAAGGGGAACATGGACATGTTTGAATGCAGTAGGTATGAGCTGGTAGATAGGGAAAACTTGAAAAAAAAGTCAGTCTGGGGGTGACAGATGGATCACTCTGTTGGAGACAAGATGGAATGAGATTCCTTTAGCAGGCAGAAGATTGAGCCTTGGTAAGGAGTAAAGCTACCTCCTTTTGTGAGACAGGATTGAAAGACTGTGGCAGAAGGCATATGAGTGCTGTGAAATGAGGAAGAGGGGAAAAAAAAGAGGTAGTTCAAGGTAAATAGCTTCAATTTTTCTATAAAATATGAGGCAAGTTTCTCAGCTGAGAGGATGGGAAGAGAAAGCAACATGGGAGGCTTGAGGAAGGATAAAAAGGTCTGGAAGAGCTGCTGTGGAGAGTGGGATAGGGGGATTATAAGGGAGGTATAATAGGACAGTCTAGCAGCAATGAGAACCTGGGTGAGGTTGGCCTCAGCCAGAATGCTTGCATTATTTTCCTACCTTCATTCAGAAGCAAGTGTATACGAGTAATAGTGAATGATGGGAGTTAACACAAGGCTGGGGCCTTTGGCAGATTGAAGGCTTAGTAGGGTGCGACTGATGAAATGATAAGGTATGTAGATATTTAAGAGAGGATGAAAATACATAGTTTAATTGATTCAACAAGGAGTCAAAAAGGGAAAAGAAGAAAAAGTGGCTGATGCAGGGGTGATGGCCTAGGAGAGAATGGAGGGATCAAAGTATTGGAAATCATGAAGCAAAGTAAGGTTTGGTAAAGGAAGACAGGGAGAGATGAAAGGCCATGAAGGAATAAGGAGGGAAAGAATTCCAATCATGAGACAGCCAGTGAAAATGCAGGGAGGTGGGAGATGGAAAATCTAGTGTAAAGAATAGATCAGTGTCTTTTTATTATAGAGTATGGAGAAGGAAAAGTAAGGTGTGAGAAGGCTGGAAAGGCAGTAAGGAGCCAAGTCATGAAGGGTTTCAGATGTCAAATAGAGGATTTTGTATCTGATCCTGGAAGTAATGAGGGGATGCTGCTTTAGGAAAATCATTTTGACAGCAAAGAGGAAGGTAGAGTTAGGGAGAGATTTGAGGCTGGAAGATTAACCAAAGGCAAGAAGAACAAAACAGAAGGCTGTTTATCTTTGAGAATTTATCGAATAACCAGCATTTAAGGATGGTGGCCTAAACCTTACAGGGAAAATGAAAAAAAAAATAGATTTTCCACCTGTTGTCAGTTTTCTGGTCCAGGAGCTTTTGTTTTTTTTGCCTAGTGTCTAATACTCAAAAATCCGGCCATTACTGAATAGTTAAGTGAGATGTTAACAAAAAAGGTTAAACAATTTCATTCTTTCAAGATCTGAAATCTGTTTCTAAGACCCCCTCTGTTTCCTATTTGATTCTACTTTGGGCTATTCTTAATCTGACTTTGTTGATACCTCCATCTAAGTCAGTGCCCATTGATCAAGGAAGGCTAGAAAAAACCCTTGCATATCAATATAAAGGAATATTTTCCTGCAGAAAGAAAGGGAATATATGAGGGATTTGAAGAAACATAAGAAGTAGTTGTAAGCATATAGAATGATTGAGCAGATTGGGACAACATAATGACTACAATAATATAAATGGAAAGATTGCCAAAATAAAGTCAACACTATAAAACTATAACAATCAATCTTGGTCCCAGAAAAGAGATGAGTACACCTCCCTCGTTTCAGTATAGATGCTGGGGATTCTGGGTATAGAATATCATGGATGCAGTCATTAGAGATCTCTTTGTAACTGGCTTTTCTGAATTATTTTTGTTTTCTTTCTCGAAAGGGAAGACTCACTGGATAAAGGAGTATGTGGGGGTGGTAATATTGGTATATCCATAAATGAGTCTAAATAAAATGTTAAAAATTTTAAATACTAAATAAACTCCTTGTTATACCTAAAGTATACATAATATATATTATTAAAATTCAAACTCATTCATCTACCACTCAGTACTTCTGCTCTCAACCTTATGATATGAAATTCCAGTTCTTTTATCCATATTTACATAGGAGATGCAACTAGGGGAAGAGAAGTGGTCATATAGCAAATAGGTGATGAGGCTGGGATATGAATTGGGATCTCCAGATTCACAGGACATTTCTCTTTCTACTATATAACACTATCCCTATTACTCTGAAAATGGTTGGGGCAGCTGGGTGGTGCAGTGAACAGAGCACCAGCCCTGGAATTAGGAGGACCTGAGTTCAAATCTGGTCTCGTATACTTAACACATGCTAGCTGTGTGACCTTGGGCAAGTCACTTGACCCCAATTGCTCTGCATTCCCCCCTCCAAAGAAAAAGCAAAAAAAAATGAAAAGAAAATGGTCAGTGGACTGACAGTACTAGAAACTAGAATGAAATTGGATTTAATTTAATTCAATTTATCAATTGCTGACTATGTACAAAGTACTAGGAGTATGATGATTTCAACAACAGATCATACACAGTCTCTGCCCTCCAGAAGCTTTTAACCCAATGGGGAAGATAAGGCTCACAGATACAAATAATTATAATACAAGGAAAAAATAAGAAATATGAAATCTTAAGGCTCAGAGGAGAAAGAGAAGTCTTCTAGTTAGGGAAATCAGAAGAAGCTTCATGAAGGTGGGGTCACTTAAGTTGGGTCTTGAATGATGGGTTAATATTTGACAGGTGGAAAAAAAAGCATGAGAAAAGGTACTAAGGTGGGAAAATAATGCCTATGTTTGAGGGACAGCAAAGAGTCCTATTTGTCTGTAGTAGAGAAAAAGGGACACAGAAGGCTGAAAAGGTAAGTTGGGGCCCAATTTGGAGTACTCAAAACAGAATTAAGGAAATTCAGATACCCATTTTCTTTCAATAGCTCCAAAAGCCAACACATTCTATAACTACCTGCTGTCAAGTCTGATTTAAATTTATAAAGTGTTCCTTCATAAACCTATTTCCCTCAAGTTTTGGTACTTAAAATTCATGTTATGTAATGTAGTTAACTAATGCCACAATTTATTTTTATTTAGGACATTATGTAGGGAAAACATGGAAGATGGTTTAATGGGAATGATTCAGGGGAGTGGTTAAGTGCTAATGCAAGTATGATAAAGTAATAATGAGCCAGATTTTTGACCTGCAGGTCAGAGACTAGGCCTGATGAAATAATGTCTTGGAATTTTCTTGTTCTCTCAATGAGAAGCAGATTGTTATGCTCCATCCCATTTTTTGCATCTACTGAAACTCCCATGCTATCAAGAAATTAATCAGCTATTATTTGTTATACACCTTTTATGGACCTGGCACTGTGCTGAGCACTAGAATACAAAGAAAAATCAAAAACTGTCCTGCCCTCCAGGAGTTAACATTCTAATGGAGAAGACAACTCAGACATAAATATACAGGCTAGTGTGGTGGTGAATCGCTTCTAATCTCTGCCACTACAGGAGGCTGAGGCTAATAGACCCTGAGTTTGGAAGGTTTGAGTTACAGTAGGGCTAAAACCAATTGGATGTATACATTAAGTCTTTCACCAATACAGTGAGTGTTTGAGAGGAGAAGAGCCAAACCTCACACAGTCCAACTTTCTTTTCCCTCAATTTAATATACAAGAAGTTTAAACCCTAAGAGGATAAGCAATTTGACTGAGACCTCTAGGTTTCTCGCATCTCTAAATGCATTCCATAATGTATATTTTCACATGGGGGAAGGGAGGAAGTATTAAGGTTGGGTAGGAGGAGAGAAAGCATGTAGAATGTAAAATACATTTTATAGGTAAGGAATCTGATGCAGATAGAGATTAAGTTATTTGCCCAGCTATTAAGATCCTGATTTTGCATTTGAACTGCCAACTGCCTTTAGCTATAGTAATACTTCAGAGGTGTGAAGTTAGCAGATGAGGCTCTTCTGGGTGAGTGGAAAGGTCTCCACTATTCCATTGCAGTAGAAATATCTCAAAAATGAGACAATTTGATCATCATTCAAGCTTTAGACCTTTTATGACACTATACATGCCAATAGGTAGTGTGAAGGATTGAAGACTGAACCTGGAGTCAAGAAGACCTCAGTTCACATCTGGCCTCAGGCATTTAATAATTGTGTGAGGTTGGGCAAATTATTTAGCCTCCCTTTGCCTCAGTTTCTTCAACTGTAAAATGGTGATAATAATAATAATATCTACCTCCTGTGGTTTTTATAAAATTCCTGGCACATAGTAGGCACCATATAAGTGCTAATATTGTTAATGTTTTCTTTGTTTTAACTGCCAACAACAAGCAATGGAATATAAAGGGAATGAGAATATGAGTCAGATAGGACAAAGAGTTTTGGTTCCCCCCAGCAATATTGAACTCTCTATAAAACTTCGTGGCTTTCTAGAAATTGTAATGTGTATCCCATTTGTGCCTCTCTCTATTTAAGAGAATTGAAGTGAGTCACCTCCCCCATATTTTTGAGCTTTACTGAGTTCTCACAAAAACAGTGTGTGACTGAATATTTAGAAGAATGATGGGTGAAGCCCTTTGGACAGTAGAGTTTGAGGACTATTGAAAGAGAACTTTGGAATCAGCATTTTGAGTCAGCACAAAGCTGTGACAAATACCAGATAAGACAAAGTGGTCCCACTATGAATTGTCTGTATGCACGACTCTGTCACTGGAGAGCTAATGGAATACTAGGCCTGAGCTCAGGTGCCACTGAAACCACTAAGAAATGCTCAGAAGGCCACAGAAACACAAAATGTTAGAACCGAAAGGACCTCAGAGGTTATCAAGTCAATCCCAGACCTCAAAAGGAATCCTTTCTGTAGCAATCCTGACAAGTAGTTATCCCAGATTCTAGGGGAACATCACAGGGATTCATTTCCAAAGTCTACTGAATAGAGTTCTAGTTTGGAATAATCCTAAAAAAGGCAATCAGCTCGGTATTTAAATGATCAGCTGTCGAGGCTTTATAAATGTCAGTAGTATATGGAATATGAGAAAAGGAACAGTTTGATTGTAGATCATTTTCAAAAGCCAAATTTGAGAGAAATACATCACCTATACTCTATGTACCCAACACCTTCAAGCTACTCCTGGAGAAAATAATGATGGAGAAAATAGCCACAGAAATCATTTTAATTATTTGTCTGTCTGGAGATGTCTTCACAACTAATTTCTTAAAAATTTCTCTCTCTCTCTCTCTCTCTCTTTATATATATATATATATATATATATACACATATACATATGCATATGCATATGCATACATACATACATACACACATATATGTAATACATGTGATGCATAACCACACATACATACATATAACATATGTTTTGGGGCAAATCTGGAACTTTAGATATCAAATGTTTAGCATTCCTTGGGATTTTTCCAGTCATTTTATACAGCTTAAGCATCATTTTATCTGTGCCTCTACAGTTTATATTTTGCCTTGATTATTGGAAATTCAAAAAACTTCTCTATAATCTAGTTTTTATATCAATAAAATGAAATAATGAGAAGTATACTGCTTTGATAGCTTATTCCATTAAAGTCTAAAGTCCTTGAGGACAGGGACTGTTTTTGTTTTAAAACAAAAAAAAAGTCCTCAGTGCTTACCACAGTACCAGGTACAGAAGTTTTTAATAAATGTCTATGGATTGATTGACTGACTGATTAATTGATAGCAAGAAAAACAATTTATAACCATAGGTTGCTGGTTGAGGATAGAGCACTGGGACTGGTGTCAGGAAGACATGAGTTCAAATCTAGCCTCAGACACTTATTAAGTATGTGAAACAGGACAAATAATTTAAAGTCTGCCTCAGTTTCCTCAATTATAACATTGGGATAATAATAGCACCTACCTCCCTGGGTTGTTGTGAGGATCAAAATGAAAGAATATTTGTAAAAAGTGCTTAGCACAGTGCCTGACAAATAGTAGAAACTTAATAACTGCTCACTCCTTTTCATTCCTTCTCTTATAAATCTAAAAATTCTGTGGGATATGAGGCAAGTCATTAAATCCTTTAAGATACAGATTACTCTTTAGTAAACTCAAAATATTAATATTCACAACATGCTTTATAATAATAGTGTGTGGAAAGTACTTTTAACCCAAAGGAGAGGTAATATTGCTAGTGGGGGAGAGTCAGAAAAGCCAGGGTTCCAGTCCTGCCTTTGACACACCCAATGTGTATCAAAGGACAAGTAACCTAACCTCACAGTACCTTAGAGAACTCCCAAGACTCTATGTTACAAACAAATAGCTGATCACCACTGGTAGAGGGAGTTTCCAGAGAAAAAATTCATTAGATAGATGGAATCACAGATCTGGAACAAAGGCTTAATGTTTTAATAGATTTGTCATCTCATCGATACAGGTGCTCATTTTCTCCATCAGTTCAGATTGAAACCTATCCACATTTGCTAATTTTATGTGACACTATCTTTTCCAAAATTATTTCTATAAAGCAGGGGTTCTTAACCTGGGGTGCAGATTTCAGGGAGGTCTGTGAAATTGTATTGGAAAAATACTTGTTTTATTTTTATTAACCTCTAACTAAAGTTTAACATTTCCTTCTTTTAAATATAGGCAACTGCTATTATTCTGAGAAAAGGGGGGAAAAACATCTCCAGACTTTCAAAGGAGACAATAGTACAAAGGTGGCTAAGAGACCCTGCCATGGAGTATTCAACAAAAAATGCATTTTTTTTATTTCACATTTCGAAGATGCCATTCAAGTGATCTATTTGTAATAACTAGTTCTCATTCTCTCATCTTGTATTTACACAGTTATGTCTTTTAGGCAGATTCTTGGGCATACACACACAGAGTAACTGTTCTGCTGTGACAGGTGGGGGTGGCAGAGCCAAGATGGCAGAACATAGGCAGCAACTCAGATAAACTCTTCCAACATTCCCCTCCAAACAACTTTAAAATAATGCCTCAGATAAAATTACAGAATGATCAAGCCAACAAAAAATAGTGGAGAGACATTTTCCAGCCCCCTAAACTTAGGAGGTTGTCAGAGTGGTGGTCACACCAGATAGCATCACAGGCCAGGGCTACAACGCAAAAAAAAAAAGACCTTGGAGGCTATTGCGACAGTGCCAGCAGCTTTGGAAGTTCTCAACCCAAAGACCAATAAGAGGGTCTGCCCAACACAGTCTGACCAACTGCTCAGAAAGTGATTGAGGAAACCCTCTGTTGGTGTTGGGTTCAGGACCCTGTTGCATTGCCCATATGCAGTTCTGGGACACAGTTCCAAGGCAGAAAAGATTATTGTGATCATTCACAAGGTAGCTGGGGACCTGGACTCAGTTCCAAGACAAAAAATAGCACTAGCTCTTGCAACTATAGGAGAATAGGGGACCTGGTCTCAGTTGCAGGGCCAAGAGGAATAATAGCAATTGTAATGGAGGGGAACAAGGATCATTATTGGGTAAAAAACCAGAGCACAGACCAGGAGAACAATGACTCCACTTTTCTTTGGAGCCTACCACGTTAGAAGCACAAAAATCTTACATATCCCCAAAACCAAATGTGAAAACAGTAGCATGAAAAACCTGAAGCTTGGGACTGTTTCCCATACACATCACATAAAGTTAAAAATCAAGAAATAGGCTGGAAAAATGAACACTTAACAATAACAAAAAAAGAACCTGACCATAAAACTTTACTCTGGTGACAGAGAAGATCAAAATACAAACTTAGAAGAAGGCAACAATGCATAACAACAACAAATAAAACCTTAAAGAACAAATGTGATTTGGACACAATCTCAACAAGAATTGCTGGAATAGCTCAAAAAGGGATTTTAAAAATCAAATAAAAGAGGTAGGGAAAAATCAAGGGAAAATGAGAATTGTGAAAGAAAAGTATAAAAAAGAGAGTCAATAGTTTGGTAAAAGAGGCACAAAAGCGCTCAAGAAAATAACACCTAAAAAAACTAGAACAGGCCAAATGTAAATAGGCACAAAAATCAACTGACGAGAAGAACTCCTTAAAAAGTAGAATTGTACAAATAAAAAAAGAGGCACGAAAGCTCTCTAAAGAAAATAATTCTTTAAAAATTAGAATTGGGCAAGTGGAAGCTAATGACTACGTGAAACATCAAGAAACTATCAAAAATAAAAGAATGAAAACATAGAAGAAAACGTGTAATATTGCATTGAAAAAACTACTGACCCAGAATATAGATTGAAGAGTGATAATTTTAAAATTATTAGGCAACCAAGAAGTCATAAACAAAAATAAATAGCCTAGACATGATATTTATATTTCAACCCTAGACATGCTATCAAGGAAAATTGCCCAGATATATTAGATTCAGAGAGTAAAATAAAAATTGGAGAAATTCACTTAGCACCTCCCAAAAGAAATCCCCAAAGGAAAACATCCAGAAATATTATAGCCAAATTTCAGAGCACCCAGGTCAAGGGAAAAAGATTGCAGGAAGTCAGAAAAAAAAATAAAAATTGTGAATTCACAATGAGGATGACCCAAGATTAAGCAATGATTGAGCCTCACTCTCATTGGAATTGACTCAAAGAGGGAGTAACATAGATATTCAGTTGGTTATATAAATCTATTTCACCAAAAAAGGGAAGTAGGAAGAGAACAAGATAAGAGAAGGGAAGTTTGTATAAAAACTTTTCAGTTGAATATAATCAAATTTATCCATTTTGTATTTTGTAGTGCTCTCTAAATCTTGTTTGAAAATAAATTCTTCCCTGCTCCACAAATCTGACAGGTAAACTATTCCTTACTCTCCCAGAATGCTTATAGTATCAGCCCTTATATCTAGATTGTGCACCCATTTAGACTTTATTTTGGTATACAGTGTAATATAGTGGTCTACACCCAGTTTCTGTCCTACGATTTTCCAGTTTTCCCAACAGTTTTTGTCAAATAGTGAGTTCTTATATCCGAAGTCTAGACTAGAATCTCTGGGTTTATCAAACAGTAAATTACTATAGTTATTGACTGCTCTGTGTCATGTACCTAATCTATTTCACTGATCCACTACTCTATTCCTCACTCAGTACCAAGTAGTTTTGATGAATGTTGCTTTATAATACAGATTAAAATCTGCTATGGCTAGGCCACCTTCCCTAGATTTCTTTTCATTAATTCCTGTGATATTCTGGACCTTTTGTTCTTCCAGATGAATTTTGTTACTTTTTTTTGTAGCTCTAAAAAAATAATTTTTGGTAGTTTGATTGGTATGGCACTTAAAAAGGTACATTAATTGAAGCAAAATTGTCATTTTTATTATATTAGCTCGACCTAGCCATGAACAACTGATGTTTTTTCCGCTTATTTAGATTTGACTTTATTTGTGTGAAAAGTGTACTGTAATTATTAATTGTGTTCATATAGTTCCTGGGTTTGTTTTAGCAGGTATATTCTCAAATATTTTATAATATCTACAGTAACTTTAAATGGAATTTCTCTTTCTATTTCTTGCTGTTGAATTTCTTTAGGAATATATAGGAATGCCAAGAATTTATGTGGGTTTATTTTATACCCTGCAACTTTGCTAAATTTATTTATTATCTCAAGTAGTTTTTTTTATTTTTTAATGAATTCTCTAAGTATATCATCATATCATCTGGAAAGAGTGATAGTTAAGTCTCTCTGTTGTCCAATCTAATTTCCTCTATTTCTTTTTCTTCTCTTATTGCTACAGCTAACATTTCTAGTACCAAATTGAATAAGAGGGGTGAGATAGGACATATTGCTTGTTTCACTCCCAATCTTATTGGAAATGCTTCTAGCTTATTCCCATTACATATGATACTTGCTGATGGTTTTACACAGATGCTACTTATTATTTTACGAAAAACTCCGTTTATTCCTATACTTTCTAGTGTTTTTAATAGGAATGGGTGTTGTATTTTGTCAAAAGCTTTTTCTGCACCTATTGAAATAATCATATGGTTTCTATGAGTTTTTTTAATTTTAACTTTTATTTATTTTAGTTTACATCATTCCTTTCCATGAGATTTTGAGTTACAAATTT
>CM053581.1:64728813-64740346 GCA_028627135.1 Pseudochirops cupreus | reverse complement strand
CGCAAACCCGAAACACACAAGACTGCAATTTAATCTTTTTATTTGAAATATAAATATTGTTACTATCAAGCCTGACAGTATAGAAAATGTGTGCCCTGCAGCCTTCTGACAAAACAAAATTTATATTTAAAACTTCCTGAAATAAGCCCTTTCATCTACAGGGTTTTGTCACATTGGAGTGGCTCTAAGACTGCCTTGTGGCCCTGCACCTTTAATTATTTTATGCCTAGAAGACACATTTTAAATAGAAGAGGCGGGTTACAAGAGTTTTGACAGCTAGGGATGATTAAAATACTGACAACATGCACTATAGAAAATTCCCTGAGGTTTTCACTGAAGCCCCATAGGAAAGTTAAAGATGAGCATCCAAAAAAAGTATTTTTTTTTCCCCACCAGCATGGAATGCTCAGGCCACTCAGATGTAGCTTCCTTTCCTTTCCTCTTTGCCTGAGAAATTCAGAACAAAATTTTCATCCCCAATCTTCCAAGGCCAGACACTTGAAAACTGGCCAACCAGGGGTGATTGGCTAATGTTTCCAGTTATCAAGTACACAGCTCATTCCCAAGGCCAGATGTTTCATCTCATTGACTGATGAGGAGAGATGCTGGCATTTTATATATTGATCAATCCTTTTACTAGGGGGTACCAATTGGGGTTGGTTCCTGGGGTCCTGATGGAGGTTGATCAGAGCTTCTTTATTTTTCCTCATTAGTAAGTGTGACTCTGACAATTCCCAGTGGACAGTTCTACTCTAGGAATCAAATCTATTCCCTTGTCTTGAGTGGTGAGCTGAGCATGTGCCAGCTGATACCCACATTTTCCAAATCAATGAAAATTCACTATAGACTTTTTAGATATCCTACAAAATATATAACATGAAGATTCTGGGGGTCATTATCTCAACTCCTACTTTTGCTTACAAGTCTATTACCCCAAAGCAAGGTTATTTCTCTACCCCTTATGGTTCTGGAGATACCCTTGAGGGGTTGGAGGGTTCTTCTAATGCTAATTCACCCACAACTCTCCATCAGGGAGCTCCTTCTAACAACAATCAACCAATTATTTCTTCAATTTAATTTTGTCAGTGATAAATAACTTGATACAATTTTGACAAATTGATGCACAAGAAAGAATAAAACATAATTTAAATGAATAAACAAATAAAAGAGACAAATCAGCAGGATCATCTGTTTGCAAGTTCAGGAAGGCCAGGTAAGAGAGGGCCCAAGTTTCCTTTTCCCAACCAGGAGGCCAAAGATTGTTTTTTTCCCCTCTCTCAAAATGTACTGGGGGAAATGGGTCAAAATTTTTGTGCACATACTCAATTCTAATTCAACTGCCGATGAAAAGACTTTTCTTCTCCATGCAGTAAGTGGAAGGGAAACACTTAAAGAATATCTGAGTTTGCTCTGAAAAGGAGGAAAAGGCCCACTATCATACGTGCCACAAAGCAGGCTTTTTGGACCCATCACTTACACCGCCAATACGCAGTCCACCATGCAGCATCTCAGATTGGGCCCCTTTTAGCCAGGCCCCTGCTATGAAAAGAATCAGAGAATTCCTTTCCCTAATATTTGCCTCCACCAAATAATAATAATGGTAACAATAACAACAACACCACATTTATATTGGAAAAGATCTTACGTACTCATTGCCTGACGCAGAAATGGCTGGTAACTCCTCAGCATGGTAATCACTTATGTTTACACATTTATGGTAGGGCAGCTAAGTGGTACCAAATGGATTGAGTACCAATTTTGGAGTGGGGAAGACTCCTCTTCTTGAATTCAAATCTGGCCTCAGACACTTCGTACTAAGTGACCCTGGGCAAGTCACTTAACCCTGTCTGCCTCAGTTTCCTCATTTATAAAAATGAGCTGGAGAAGGAAATGGCAAACCACTCCAGTACCTTTGCCAAGAAAACCCCAAATGGGGTCACAAAGAGTAGACACAATTAAAATGACTAAATAACAACAATATTTACATAGCAAAATGTATATATTCAAAGTTTGCAAAATCCTTTACACATATTATTTCATAATTATTATAATATATAACCATAATAATTATTTCTAAACATCCCATGGTGTAGGTATTGCAGTTAAAAGTCTCAATTTTTATATATAAGAAACTAAAACTAAGAGCAAATTTCTTGCTCATGCTCAGTTAGTAAACACAAGAGGCAGGATTTGAAAACTAAGGTTTCTTTCTGTCCTAAATCTAAAATTCCATGACCATAAAGTAGCTATTTTTGGTGAAGGAGATCATGTGATTTCTTTGTTGTGATGTTCTCTCCACCAACAGATTGAAGTCCTTCCCTTCCTTGGTCAATTGTTTCATTAGGTTTAAAAAAAAATAAATCATCCCCTGGTGACTAGCCCTATGCTGATGCAACTTTCTCCACTTCCATGGCCTCATTCTCAGATGACTAACCTAGGTGTCTTCACTAGGTCCATCCATCAAGGCTTTTCAGATCAGCATGACTGAACCTAATTTGGTTAATTCTGTTGACAGTCTTTGAGAATCCAGGGTCAATTCCTTGGCATGATGAGGTATAGAATTAGGGCAATAGTAAAATTACTGATGACAGTGAGGTTAAAAAAGTTGCAAAGTTATTTGAAATACCTATATACATGTAGATATAGATGTGAAAATATGTATATGTGTGAATAGAGTATTGCATACTCTCTATATATTATATAGAATATGTATTACACATGTATTATATACATGTGTGTATTATATTACATGGGCAATTGCATCACCACATACATGCACTATGTACATATATGTGTCACATATATGTGTGTGTGTGTGTATTTACAGAGATATATAGATGTATACGCTGGAGAAGGAAATGACAAACCGTTTTGGTATCTTTGCTCCCTCCCCCCAATCCCAAATAGGGTCAGGAAAAGCCAGTCACAACTGAAACAACCACACAACAACAACAAATACATGCATATGCATGTATGTATATGTAATATTTGATCATGATATATTTATATATAACTCATATATCTCTATAAGCTCTATCTTAGAGAGCAGATGAGTGATGAGATATAAAGTGATTTGTTCACAGTCATTCAAGCAGAAGAATGAAAAGAATCAAACTTTCTTGGTTTGAAGGTCCATTTTCTATCTACTATACCACACTCCCTGTTATGAATGAAATATATGCAAAATAACTATGAGATGATATTTTTTGAGGGGGAAGGAGTGCAGACTAGATATAAAGCCTCTAGATGCCTAGAATTCTTAATAAAAGTCATTACAGATTGTTAATGTATATGTCTACATCACCTTCATTTCCAAATTTATCTTTCCCTACTCCCTTGCCATTTATAGAACACAGAATAAAGACTTATCTCCTTCACCAAAGTGGAAAAACTTTTTTTTTTAAATAAGCAATGAAGTTCTGAGATCCTTGAAGAGGAAATGTCAATCCCCTCTGGGACAGTTTACACATACTTACTGTATGTCTAGCTTGCTACACAACCAGATGACAAATTTAAAAGGAAGCAACAGACGCCATTCACTGAAATGCTGCTCCAGACTGTTGTTAAAATCAGTGGAGTTGAAGTGGCTACAAGTCTGTGAAAAAGCTTTCTCTGTTTAGGCCATGACTGGATTGTCACTATCCAGGGAAGTCTTTTCAGTCTTTCCCATGGGTCATGGCCCAAGACCAGCTAGGAGTGGAGAACCAGCTAGCCTTCAAATCACATCTGAGAGGACCAGAGCCCCTCTTCCCAGGCTCAGTGGGAGAGAATCCCAAAGTCTCAGAAATAAGTATAGGCTGAGAAAGCCCATGATTGCCCTACCAGGAGGTCTGTTGAAGGATAACTTTGGGGAAAAAGAAAAACAAGAAAACCCAAACCTTTCTTGGATGTGCCAAACTAGACAGGATCAACATTTCTTCTCAAACTCAGAGCTAAAGGACTTTTGGTATTACCACTGGATTGGAATGCTTGGATGTGTTTTTGTTGTCATTTTTCTCATAGGCTGTGCATTCTACTGACCACAACCTGAAATAGCTTTCAAGTCTGGACCCCGGGGGAAAAAAAGGATTCCTTTGCCACCCAGGATAAGTCTGTGGAGACATGGCCTGGACTCTGGGCATGGAGACCTTGAACTCCTTTCTCTGCATATTTAACTTTCTGTCCTAGGAACAAGGTCAGATCTGTGACTTGAGTGCATTTAGATAGGAAGGGATGAAAATGGTCACTGGCATCAACCTATGATAAGTCGCATGCAAGTCTCCAGATGGGCTGTAGTTTGGGTAGTTCTCTCTGGATAGGAGGCCTTAAAGTAAGGAAATAAAGAAATAAATCCACAGTAAGTAAATTAAGTGGTTCACAGACCCCCCCCACTGAGCAAAGCATTGCTGAAATCTGGAATGCACTGTCTGTTTAAAGAGCCAGCACATCTGTCTCCCATCTTGTTGGTTTGGGGGGAACTATTCAAGCTTTCAGGACTCCAGGAAGGTGGGATGGGGACTAAAATCTCTCTCTAGTAACCACGCCCTACCATTGGATTTCAAATGATGTGGGGAAAATAAAAACAGCACCTTGGAAAGGATAATAAAATTTAAAACACTTGAACATAATTGAGTAGAGTCTAATCATTGCTTGTTGACTGACCAATTATCTCTTTTTCCACTCTCCCTTTTTTATTGCCTCTTCCCTGACCATTAGTGGGGGCCACCTCCAGTCAGTATTTCAAGGAGGAGGATCTTCTTCTATGGCAGCAGTTCTCAGCCTGCAGGTCATGACCCCTTTGGGGGTCAAACAACCCTTTCACAGGGGTCGCAGGAGTTGCCTAAGACCATTGGGGAGAACACATATTTCCAGTGGTCTTAGGAAGCAAGACACGGCTCCTCTATCCATCTCCAGGCAGGTCCGCCCACATGCAGATACGCCCATATATGAGTATTGAAGGGTCACAGAATTAGGAAGGTTGAGAACCACTGCTCTGTGAGGTGCTGGGTCAGAAAAATCTGCCTCTCTGAATTTCATGAAACTTGCTTTCCTTGTTTTCCTAAAATTTAGGGCACTTGATAAGTTATGACCTCACAGTCCCCCCTATGATAGTCACATACACTAGGCTAACATAGCCATCTCCTTTGAGAGTTCCCATCACAGCCTCTTTACCAACCAGTTCCCCATTGATGAAAATGCAAATTCAGAGCAGTCACTGTTGTTTTGCTTCTCTCTATGTTCTAATAACTAAATTATTAGGAAGATAAGGCAAGAATTACCTCTGCTTTTAGCAGAATGATATTTTTAAAATCTGGTTCCACATAAAATCAACTTTAAAAGCATCCTTGATAGTCACTCCTATACTCAAAAGCCTTCAGTGATTCCTAATTGCCTATGGAATAAAGTTCTGGCCCTTTTGCTTGGCATTCAAATCGTCTACAATCTGGTACCCTTCCGACCTTTTTCCATCCTCCCATTTGTAAATCCCTCATACCAGTGAAACCAGGCAATTCTGCTGAAGTATTGCATTCTTTGGCCTTCATATATTGGACCCTAGTACTGGAACATTCTTCTTTCCCCTCTTATTGAATTATCCTAAATTCCAACGAAAATACCACATCATCCATAACCTTCCAACAGTAACAATCTTTTCCTTTTGATGTCACAAGTTTGTCTCCACCTTTTTGATTTATTCATTATTAAATATTATGGATGACAGTTTGTATTCACAATTCCCAGATCCATCCCTATTCTCTCTGCTGAACTCCTAAATTTTAATCCCATGTCACTATTTATTGGGCATCTTCACCTATCACACTGGCATCCTCCAGGCAAATGTCCAAAACAGAATTCATTACAAGCCGGGTAGTGGATAGAACATGGGGCTTCGACTAGGAAGACCTGAGTTCAAATCTGATCTTAGACACTTATTAGCTGTGTGACTAACTCTGGGCATGTCACTTCATCTCTGTTTGCCAATAATAGCACTTACTTCCCAGAGTTGTAAACTGGAAATTGTAAAATACAACAGTACCTGGCACATAGTAATTACTATAGACATGTTATTTATTTGTATTAATAATATTAGGAATAATAATAGGAATAAATAAGAAAATGAGGAAAATAACCAGGTGTGGTAGTGAAGTAATAATAATTACCCTACCCCTATGCCTGACTTTTTTTTTTTACTTTTCATATTCCTATAAAGGAAACCACCATTTGTCTAGTCACCTAGGTTCATGACATCAGAATCATCCCTCCCCAACCCTGCCCCTTGTTCACCCAAATCTCACCAGGATCCCTCCTTCCTAACTGTCATGGTTTTGACCATTTCTGGTCCTATGGGTGGGGCAGACACAGCTCCTTAGACCACTTTGATGAACAGAAAATAACTAACTCTAATCCTTCCACTAAGAAGGACCATTGTGTCTTACCCCCTGCCCTGTCACTGTGCCTTAAGGATAATCAAACCTTTCCATCTCCCCTGCATCTGAAACCTCCCAATTAGAATGTGACCTCCTTAAGTGTTGGGACCATCTGGCTTTTCCATTGATCCCCCCTCCCCATGCATTTGATACAATGCTTGATGCATGATAAGGAAGACCTTTATAAATGTTTTTTTTATATTTCTCTTCCATTCTTCATGCTCCCTCATATCCAACCAGTTGCTGTGTTTTATTGATTCCATCTCCACAGCATATCACATATCCATTCCCTTTTCCTATCAAGGCAGTGTCTACTCTAATCTAGACCCTCTTCACTTTTTGCCTGGATTATTGCACCAGACTCCTAATTGATCTGATCTGCAGCTCTTCTCCTACCTCTCCACCCAACCTCTACCAAACTGTCAAGTGATTATTCCTAAAACTTAGGTCTCTATTGTTTTCTCCTTGCTCAAAAAGCTCCAGTGACTCCATTTTGCCCCCAGAAGAAACTATCAATGACTCTATTTGGTTTTATAAATCTTTCACAATCTGGCCCTAACCTAACTTTTGAGACTTAATGTTCTCTTTTAATTCTCTTTTAATGTGCTCATTACTCTCTCTCACACACATTCTGACCCAATAAAACTTGGCAATTTGCTGTTGCTCATACACAACATTCCATCTCTTAAAGCTTTTTCACAGGCTGTGCCGTTTCCCAGAAAAATACCCTTTCCTCACTCTAACCTCTTAGAATCTCTCACTTCTTCCCTTCCTTAAATGTCAGGTCAGGTATCACATCCTACGACAAGTCTATTTTATCCTCATCTCAGATTCTCCCAGTTCTACAATGACTGGCTCTCACCTCCAAGAAATTATTTGTAGATATTTTGTATTTAATTTTCTGTGCGCACTTTATTTTTTCCCTAAGAGAATATAAGTTCCTTGAGGGCAGAGAATTTTTCATTTAAAAAAACTCATTGTATCCATTCTCAATTCCAAGCACGGTGCCCAACACATAGCCATTTAATAAGCACTGATCACTTGACTAGTTGATTGAATTTTGAATGAATGAATGGTCATCTAGGTTTGTTTCTTATCTTCCTACTAGATGATAACCTCCATGAAGGCAAGAACTGATCTTATTAAAACGTTGGCTCCACTCTCCCCCACATCCACCAAGCACAAGGTTTTGTGCCCTCAATAGATATCTAAAAATATTTGCTGCCACAATAATTTAAAAAATGATAACAATGTTTATTAGTGCTTTAACATTTGCAGAACACTTTGCAAATATATTATGTCATCCTCTTAACAGCCCTAGGAAGTAGGTGTCATTGTACAGATGAAGAAGCTGAGATAGAGGCTAAGCAATTTGTCCAGCTTTACACAGTTAGTAAGCTGTATTTAACTTAGGTCTTCCTGATTTCAGGTCCAGTGCTCTGTCCGCTGTGAATGACTAAATGAATAAGTACACACACACACACACACACACACACACACACACACACACACACACACATATACTTTCTGTGTGCTGTGTGTCATACTGCTGTCTAATATAAACTGTTAAACAAGGCTGTTTTGAACTTCATAACTCATTTGGAAGATGACATTATATCTCATCTTGGTTTTGGGTGTTTTGCAATATATCCTTTCTCCAAAATCATTAAAATTCTGATTTTGGAATGTATTTCCAGAGTGAATGAAGTCTCTGTTTGCATATTTTATACAACTTACAATACACAGTATATACATCATAAGAGTATCAAACTATCTTGGGAAGCAATAGATGGCATTTTGGAACTGATGAGACAAGACAGATAGACAGGGATAGTAGGAACAGAGTTTACCAGAATCAGCATGACCTGGATGATGGTCCAACTGCACACCCTTAATAGCTGAGTGACTGAGGGCAAATCACTTACATTTTCTCAGCCTTCTTGATAAAATGGAGATAATAATAGGAACTGCTTGACAATGTTGTTTGGGAGATCAAATGAACTAATGTATAAATGGGTTATATAAATGTAATTGATGGTTATTGTGAAGGAATGCACTATATGATCTTGAAGGGTCCCTCCAACACTAATATTGTGTCATTTCATTTGGTAAACTTGTGTCCTGTGCAACTCATCACCATTTCGCTTTTCAATTTGAACTTTGAGCTATATCACAATAATAACAAATCAAAGTCTTTTTAACACAAGGAGAATTATAAGCCTAGCTGGTAGACCACATAGTTAAAGAGTTGGGGCAGGGAGGACACTGAAAAATCTAGTTAAAATAGGAGAATCATGTAGATAGAATTGGAAATGAACTCAGTATTTAGCCCACCATCTTCATTTTAATTATTATGAAACTCAAGGATGGAGTGATCAGGTGACTTGTTCAAAATTAAGCACATTGGTAGTTAGCGGTAGAGGTGGGATTTAAATTCAGATCCTCTGGCAGTGGATAGAGTGCTGGTCCTGGAGTCAGGAAGATGCATTGCTGAGTTCAAATGTGGCTTCAGACACTTACTAGTTGTGTGACCCCAGGCAAGCCACTTAACACTCTTTGCCTCAGTTTTCTCATCTGTAAAATGAGCTAAAGAAGAAAACGGCAAACCATTCCAGTGTCTTCTCCAAGAAAACCCTAAATTGGATCATGGAAAGTTGCACATGACTGACATGACTGAATGCCTTTCACTCTAAATTCAACATTCTTTGCTAAGGTTCCACAAATCTAGACTGTGCCTTAGAGCTTGCTGTCATAGGACCTGATGTGAATCAAACATCCATGCGTGCTTCAAGGAGAAAGCTGTTTTCAGTGTAACGATAACTTAGTGCTAGTGTGAGACACTGTGCCAAAAAAAAATGCTTCATGTACAAAGGTGATGGAATTTTCCAATACAGTTCTTTCCAATATTTCTTCCTTCATTTACACTTTCCCCCAGGGTCCATCCCCATATCTGGTGTCCTATTTAGGCCTTTGTGGATCTGTGTCTCTTTCCCATTATTCTGGTCCCTACTCTTTTAAATCTGAATTATTTTTGGTTGCAATTATGAAAAAAAAGATGAAAAAAATAGAAAACCGAAAGTATGACAGATAAATCAGAGGTGAGGCACAAAAGTACAACCTGATAATTGAACTTTGAGGACTTTAATTACCTGGGTATAACATTAAATAAACTTATGGGAAGGGCCTAATGAATATCTTACTATACAGGGAGAATGACAATCACTATTGCTCTCTTAAAAAAAAAAGCCATTGAGTTGCTCCATAAGCACATTAATAATAATAACAATAATTGACAATAATAACTAATATTTATATATCGCTTTAAGGTTTACAGATTTATACACTTTACAAATGTTATGGCATTTTGTTCTCACAACATTGAAAGACAGGTGCTATCATCATCTCCATTTTATACATGAGAAAACTGAGTCTGATAAAAGGTAAAGGACTTCCTCAGGGTCATATAGCTAGTAATTATGTGAGGCTGGATTAGATCTCAGGACTTGTTGAACTCCAACTCCAGCACTATCAAATGCACCACCTGACTGCCTTTCAGACATGGAAAGTAATTCATTTTCAAACACTGGGTTTCATTGAGTATTTATCCCACAATTTTATGTTGCAATCCCTCTTCATCTTGGGCTGGCATGGCAGATAGATGTGGAGCTGATCCAAGAACAGCAAGAGGAAAGGCACTGGTTGAATTCTGGGAAGTTGTGTGACACTTTCAATGGCATGATGCTACTTCTGACATAAAAACTCATCATTTTTAAGACCAGTATTCTACTGGTTATACTATTTGATTCCACCACAATTTCCAATGAATCAAAATTGTTAGTGAACCAAAAGACAATGGGAAAACATATAGTGGGTACAAGTAGTCCACTGTATTGCCAATGATGATGATAATGATGATGGTGGTGGTGATGATGACAGAGATGCAGCTGATATTCTGAAATATAGCAAAATATATTTCAGCACTTTGATTTACCAATAGATGTTCAGTCTTATAAAAGTTGACACTCCTCAAATAAGTGTTTATTGCAACTCATCTGTGACTTCTCAACTTAAATAACTCTTTTCTGTGTTCTCACATAAATATTTGATAGGAGATCCAACTGGCATACTGAGTCTTTATTTTGTCCTGGTACTCAACTGTGTCAGTGATTCCATCAATTCAAGATTCCCCCTAATGATACCATCTGAAGCCCATCCATTGTTGCCCATTTTATGCACTCTCATCCATATCCTCTCAAAAGAATTTGCCAGGGGGCGGAGCCAAGATGGTGGCTTAGCAGCAGCAACATAACGCAGCTCTCACATAGCCACCCCAAAATGACTCTAAACTAATCCTAGAACTCCAAAACGCACAGAAATTTACCTTCCACTAAAGTCAGCTCGGCTACGCGTAATGATATCAGCACTGTGAATGGAAACCAGCCTGGCCTGAAGCCCTGGCTGAGCCCCAGGGGCACCTGGACAGGAGGAGCTGAGGAGCCTCTCTGGTGAGCAGATTAGCGGCAGCTGCGAGCAGCGTTCAGAACTAGGTCAGTGGGACTTGCAAAATCAGGGAGGAAAAGCAGTTGGTCCGGCCAAAAGGCCTCCAGGGCGGGAAAGCGATAGGCAGAGGTTTTGCACCCACCTCAGCATTGCAGCTTCCGCGCCCACGGCCTGCAGACAGCAGGGAGACTAAGCGATCGTTCAGAGGCCAAGAGCTCTCGGTGGAGTGGCCTGGATCCAGATCATGGTCTTGGGCCTTGGTCCTGGAGTCTTCATTATCCAGTGAGCCAGAAGTAAGTAGGAAAGGGACCCAGCACCTTCCTGAGAGCTACAGCAGCCGGGAGGACCCCAGCGATTTGGGACAGAGCTTTCCCTTCTGGAAGCAGAGCCCCACAGAGATTTAAAAAAAAATCACGGTCTGAAGAACCATGAGTAAGAATAAGCATAAGAAGCAAAGTAAGAACAGCTCCCAAACCCTTGATTCCTTCTTTGGGGTAAAGAAAGATCATGGGAGAGAGAGGGAGGAGGAGAGCGCAGCCAGAGCACCCCCACCAGGGGCTTCCAATAAACATGAAGAATGCATTAAAGCTAGATATGACCTGAAGAAGGATTTTCAAAACCAAAGAAGT
>CM053581.1:64697126-64728313 GCA_028627135.1 Pseudochirops cupreus | reverse complement strand
CCTCTAGGACGTGCTGATTCTAGGAATATCCCTGAAGAGCTCAGTTCGTTACAAAGGAGACATCAACTCCATGAAGGGTCTTCTGCCTGAGTGACCCCTGATCCTGGTACTCTTGCCTGTGCTTGTATTTACAGTAACTTTCACCTGATCATAATTAGAACCTTTAGGAGTAATGTTAGCACTTAGCAGGACACTTGTTTGCATTGCCTTCCAAGGAAGTTTCTGGACCGAGAGAAACTGCAGGAGGAGAAAATGGAGAACAGAACTGAAATATTTTGGGACAACCAGCAAACTCACCCCAAACTCACTCTGTTCTCAAATATTTCTTTCCTCTCCTTCCTTTTTCACTTGTCCCACATTTCTTGGCCATGGTTTCTTGGCTTCCCTTCTCCAATTTAATTCTGTTCAATTCAATTTAATTCCATTCCATTCAATTTAATTTAATTCAGCAAGCATTGATTAAGCATCTGCTGGGGCAGAGTTCAGAGCTGGAGGAGGCAAAAAGTTTATATCCAACTCCTTCCCTCTAACACTATATCCTATGTACTATTATGTCTACCCTCGTAGGGCTTAGAGTCT
Organism: Pseudochirops cupreus; assembly: GCA_028627135.1. Lineage (NCBI taxonomy): Eukaryota > Metazoa > Chordata > Mammalia > Diprotodontia > Pseudocheiridae > Pseudochirops > Pseudochirops cupreus. The sequence continues at coordinate 64,727,734 of CM053581.1, read as the reverse complement.
AGGTCAGGGGTGTGTGACATACATACCAAAATCTATAATACAAAATAACATGAGTTCATATGATCCAAAATAAACAACTCAATTCCTGACCAAAATTATGTTTTATTTTGTTTTGCTTTGGTTTTCAGTTTGTTTGTGGGAGTCTTCCACTATTTCACTATAGCACTAAAGTGAGATAGGAAGGTAGGTAATTTCCAAGTGATTTTGTTACTTTTTTGGGGGGACATAAGGTGAGGAAGATTAGGAAAGGCTTCTGGGAAGAGGCTGTATTTGAGTTGGGATTGAGGGATGGTTAATGATAATTCATCTCTGGGTACTTTTATGGCCTAGAGCAGTGGTTCTCAGCCTTCCTAATGCTGTGACCCTTTAATACAGTTCCTAATGTTGTGGTGACCCCCAACCATAAAATTATTTTCATTGCTACTTCATAACTGTAATTTTGCTACTGTTATGAGTCGTAATGTAACTATCTGATTTGCAGGATGTATTTTCATTGTTACAAATTGAACATAACCCACAGGTTAAGAACCTCTGGCCTAGAGATTAACAGCCTGATTTCAAAATCAGAAAGACCTGACTTCCAGTCTTATCTCTAACATAAATTAATCGTGTAATTGTGAGTATTTTTCTTACCTTCTCAGGGCCTGTGTTGAGAGAGTACACAGAGAAATCACCCATTTGCATTAGGCTCTCCTGCTACAGACGCAATCAAAGGGCTGAACCAAAATTTGGAAAAATAAGGATAATTCAACCATTGAATGGGGTGGAAGGATAATAGAGGCACAGAAAACATTGTTCAAGGCTGGGGGAACCTGAGATCTCAAAGGCCACATGTGCCCCTCTAGGTCCTCAAGTGTAGCCCTTTGACTGAATCCAAACTTCACAGAACAAATCCTCTTTATAAAAAGATTTGTTCTGTAAACCTGGAACTGAGTCAAAAGGCTGCACTTGAGGACCTTGAAGACCATGTGTGGCCTTGAGGCTGCAGGTTCCCCACCCCTGGAAGCAATATCCTGGAGTTAGGAAAAGTGAGTTAGTAGGTTTGAAGGGGAGCTGGATCTCCAACTTTATTAAATCATAGACTATCGAGAGGAGAATAACACGAGGTGAGATTGGCAGCTTTCTTCTCCTAATTTCTCCTCTTCTTTCATCAATCCTTAAAAGGTATCAGATGACACATTAAGCAACTCGAGTTCTAACTAAAATTATGAGATATTTTCGGTCTATTTATTTTTCTTAAAGAGCAGTGGGAGTCTTCCATTAAGTACTTCTTCTTAGCATTGAAGTGACCCTGCCAGATTAGCACAGTCTCAGCAGGTCATATCAAGCTGTAAATACCTTGATTATGGGACCAACAGCATGTGTGTTTGCCTTTGAGGATCAGCTTAGTTAACCAAGAAAGACAGGTTCATTATCAGAGTGCTGGTCACCAGGGGCTGGATATTTTTGGCCCCAATAATTCATAAAAAAGCTGTTTTAAGGTTTGGGGCGTTGAGATCTGCTTCTGCAAAGAGAAAATGTATAGAAATGTAGACAGGGGTGGGATGGTGAAACTGACCCATCACTCCCCATGGAGTGTATTCCTTTCTCCTTTCTCCATGACCTAGCTTATATTGCTCCCTATGCATAGAATGCCATCTTTTTCTAGTGGGCTGTTGAACTCTTATGCATCCTTGAAAATCCAATCAATTTTTGCCACTGCCAGAAAGCCTGCCCTGGTCCCTGGAATGGGAATCACCTTCCCCCATGATCACCCATGACCTCACAAAGGGCTTTGTTTATATCTCTTTAATGCTTGTTATATCATGCTTTTATAGTTGTCATAAATTTCTCTCTCATCCATTGCCCAGAATAATGCTTTACCTACAATAGGGGCTTAATATTTTTTGGTTTTTTTTTTTTTTTGGAGGGGAGAAGACAGGGCAATTGGGGTTAAGTGACTTGCCCAAGGTTACATGGCTAATAAGTGTTAAGTGTCTGAGGCCATATTTGAACTCAGGTCCTCCTGACTCCAGGGCTGGTGCTCTATTCACTGCGCCACCTAGCTGTCCAGGCTTAATATTTTTTAAATAGATAAATGAATGAATGTAAAATGCTTATAAATCCAATAGAATATAAACCTCACGAAGGAAGGAAATTTCTTGACTTTGTGTTTTTGCCGCTACAACCTAGCCCAATGCCTGGCACATAGAAGGAACTTAATAAATGTGTATTGAAGGGGAATTAAACTGAATTATTCAGCTATCTCCAAACAAGCTAAATCTGTCATGCCGCTCATCTTTAACTACAATGGTTAGGAAGCTCCCCTGTAATTTACACAGGTATAAAAGAGAGCCAGGCAATTTCTAGCAAAACCCAAATACCTTACATATTTAAAAGGCTGGCATTTCCTAAGTTTTTTTTTTCTTTTTCTTCTCTCTTTTTTTTAAGTACCCAGTCGTCCTCATTAGCTAGATATCTTTATTCTCTAAATATTTACCACCCAAACAAAATTTACAGTTTAATTTGCTGTATAAAATCATTTATTGACTGATAAACCTCATTACTAAGCCCAAGCACAGCCTCTGGTGCTTGGACCAATTTTAATTCTTGTAGCAGCAGGCTACTTGGAGAGAAAAACACTCCTGTCACGCTGACGGTAGGGGTCTAAATTATTCAAATACACTAAATCCATGCAGAACACTTCTCCTGCTCCTAATTTTTCTTTTCTAGCCAACAATTAACTTGCAATATTCTAAGCTGAACAATGCCAACTATTCCAAAGGAATTCCTGGGCTGATGGGACTGGTACCTGGTCCTGGCTTGCTGCACTGCTAAAGTCCAAGGTTGGGGGAGACCAAGACTGGAGAGAGACATAGACACACATACACACACACACAGGCACACAGGTGTACACACACACACACACACACACACACACACACACACACATACACATACACACGCATATACACAATGAAAGAGACAGAAACAGAGAGACAGGGAGCTTTGCACCAGTTTCTCTCCTTTTTAGAATATTGTCTGCCTCTCTCCCTATCCCAGCTCCCAGATGAGGAAACCAAGAAAATATTCTAAAGAGAGGCAAAATGATAGAGCAAAGGAGCTCTTGTTCATTTTGCAAACATGGCTCTCATGTGGACGAAGAATTAGACCTGTTTTACCTGGTCTGGAAGGATGAAAGAAAAACCAGGAAAAGTGAGGGGAAGATACAGGGATGATAATTTTGGTTCAATATGAAGAAGTTCCAGAAAATCAGAGAGATCCAATGATGGGAAGGATTGCTACATTAAGTAATAAGCTCCCCACACTACCTGCAAAGGCTAGATGACCATTAGTTGTGAAAGCATTGAATTTGGATGCAGAAGTCATTTATTTAAATCCTAGCTTTCTTACTACCTATATACTGCCTTAAGTGAGTCACTTAACTTTTCTGGTGCTCAATTTTATTACCTATAAAATGAGCAAGCTGGATGAGATCACTCCCTAAAGTCCTTTTGGGTTCTCAATCTGATAATCTTAGGATTCAGGTAGGAGTTAAGCAGATCACAGATTCTAAAAGATATAACTTTACATTATAGATCTCTAGCAATTGATATATCTATAGATGTATACATATATCTAGACCTAGAAGAAATAGAAGGGGAGGCATAGGGTTGAAGGCTGTTGGGACCTGGCTTTACTCAAAACTGTTGTGTTACTCCAAAGGACAGAAGAGCAAGTGAATTCACTTTCCCCCCATATTTGACATAAAGGAGAAAAACATTTCAGGACCCCTCATATAAGATATATGCAGATAGAGAGATAGATAGATAGATGGATAGATAGAGAAATAGATACATGTATACATGCATACATATACAACATACATGTGTGTATATATACATATAAGTATACACATCCATATATACACATACTTGTATATATATGTATATATACATATATATGTATATAAATATACATATATCAGAAATTGAAAGGAAAAATCAAAAGGTTAAGGTGATATAAGGAATCAAAACAATGAAAGAAAAAAATAAAGACTTCAGTCAAAAACTTTACTACAGAGGTTTGAGAAATAAAGAAATTTGGGATCTCTTTCAGGAGTACTCTGGTGAACTCTTTCAATAACTATTTTACCTTCTGATTCTAGGATTTCAGGACAGTTTTCCTTGACAATCTCTTGGAAGATGTTATCCAGGCTGCTTTTTTCATCATGGCTTTTCTGTAGACCAATAATTCTTAGGTTATCTCTCCTGGATCTGTTCTCCAGGTCAGTTGTTTTTCCAGTGAGATATTTTATACTTTCTTCTAATTTTTTCAATCTTTATGTTTTGCTTGACTGACTCTTGATGCATCATAGAGTCCTTAGCTTTGATTTGACTCATTCTAATTTTTAGTGAATTATTTTCCTCAGTTAGTTTTTGAAGCTCCTTTTTTAGGGAAATATTTTCTCCAGTTAGATCTTGAACCTCCTGTCCCAGTTCACAAATTTTACTTTTTAAGAATTTGTTTTCTTCAGTGAGATTTTTTTCTAATTTGGTCACTGTGGATTTAAATTTATCTTCTACCTCTCTAATTTGGCCTTTAAAATCTTTCTTGAGCTCCTTCAAGAATGCTTTTTGAGCTTGAGACCAATTCATATTTCCTTCTGTGGTCTCAGGTGTGAGTATAGAGTCCATGTTGTCCTCTATATTTGGTTGTTCTTGCTCACTATAATAAGCTTGGATCGATTTTCTTGCTTTTCCCTTCTCAGCTTCCTTCTTTCCATTGTGATTTCCTATTTCCTGATATCTAAGGCTGGGAGCTAAGGGCCTGGTTGTTGACTTTGTGTGCTGTAGCCTCTGGGTGTCTAGACTGAGGCCAAGGCCAAGATTCTCAGTGTTTCCCCTGAGTTATCCTGAGATTCACAGAGTAATCTGTGAGGGAGGGGTAGTATTGCCCCTTTAGATTTCTGCCTGTATGCCCTTGGGCTACAGCTCAGGCAGGCTCAGCAGCTGGCAGGCTAAGCAGAGCTGGTCTCCGCAGATTTCCCTGGTGGCACTAAGGCCTACCTAGGCTAGTGTTGTTTGTGCTTGCTGGCTCCACCACCCTGGGCTTTTGGAGCTCCTGCTGGTCAGAAGAGGTGGGGTTTGTTTGCATCCCTCCTCCCCTTCACTTCAGACTCCTTACTGCCTCAGTTACACCCTTTCTCAGTGATTCCTAAGCCTGAGGCTGTTTCCACTATTTGAGGATTTTACTCTGGGTGGGACATTTATTTCTGGGTTTTCTGAGTCAGGGAGAAGGTATCAGAGCAGCAAGGGTTTACTTTGCCATCTTGGCTTCTGGAAATTCAGGTAGATGATTTTTTAAACTTCCAGGCTATGAGCCAATAGCCCCAGGAGAACTGCTGTTGCTGCTGCAGCCCCTGTGCTTTGTCTTACCCAGCTCTGACTGATCCTCCATCCTGTGCTGAGATGGCTGTGAAATGTCCTTGGGGTGGGTGAATCGGCTGGCTGGGGCTGCTTCTCACTCTGCTGTAGTCTGACCTCTGGCCCATGCTGGTGCTGCGGGGGCGTGCTCTGCATTCTTCCTGCCCAGACCTACGTGGGCACTTTCCTGTGCCAGGAATCAGCTAAATCTCCCAATGGATTCTGTTACTCTAAAATCCATTCAGATTCATTTTTTAAAGTTTAGTGACTGGAGCCATGAAGGAACTTAAAAAAGTTACTTCTTCTGTTCTACCATCTTCGAGAAATAAAAAAAAAATTAGAAGCAAAAGAGAACTCCCAAAGAAGGAGGATATGAGAAAGGTCAGTGTCTATGTGGAACAAGAAGGCCAATATAAGTTGGATCAAACAAGAAATGGTCCCTTATTAATATAATGAATAACCCAACAGGTATATCATAGAATGCATCTGAAACTTTAGATTCTCTTTAAAAAAAGAGGAAAAAGGATAGAGCCATGTAAGAGCTGAAGACCCTACAGATACATAGATCTTATTGAATTGAACACTTCAAAAGAGTGAATGAATTATTAACAAGACATTTACCACCTTCCTCTGGTAAGCTTGATGCTAGCTTTAAAAAAAAGTGTCGTGTATATAATAACAAAAGGATGAGGACAACAATGATTCCTTCAAATAGAGAATATTTGTTTGCTTTTGTACTTTATACAAAACTTCTGGACCTTGTCTGCTGTTTTTTTTTTCCAATCCATTAGCATTTATAAGAAACAATATACTGATTAAGTAGCAGAAAAGAGCATGCCTACAGTCTTTAGAGCGGATATAAAGAGCAATTTATTGCTGATTTGATAACTGTTGAACAAACGGCCCCCAAACGCCACAATAGTTATACTGCTTTTGTTAATAATCACAGAGCCTTAGACTCAATTCTGCACTCATGGATTATTCATGTACTGTAAATACATAAACCAAATCCAAGAACAGCATGAATTAAAAATGATTTGATATTCACAGAGTAAACTGTTTTCTTTTTTAAACCAATGAACAATGCAAAAATGTCAAGAATAATTCATAGAAAACATGCTATTGGGGAAGGAAGAATCAGGAGACACATAGTCTAAATTCATTATAGTTCTGCCTATCCTTCAAGTCATTAGTATCTGTCCTAAAGAGAACTAAGGATGACTTCCAAATGAAAAATGGAGTTTAACCAAAATATTATATTAATCACTTGACCAACATGGAAGATATTGACCTATATTACCCCACTAAAACACACACATATTTTACATTAAACTATTTCTTTATCTCATGGAGTGTTTCTCTAATGATATCTGAATAAGTAACAATGATAATAATGACTAGCATTTGTATATCATTGACTGCACGCAAAGTGTTTCACAAATATTTTATTTGAGCCTAACAACACTGGGGGATAGATGCCATTATTATTCTCATTTTACAGTAAAGGAAATTGAAGTTAAGTGACTTGCCAAAAGTCATGCGGATAGCAAGTGTCTAAGTAAAGATTTAACTCAGATCTTCCTGACTATAGGTGCAATTCTCTTTCCATTGTACCACTCAGCTACCATGTGTCATTTGGACTTGGCAAGTGTAAAATTGTGAATGTATGCCAAGGAAAGATTGAAACTAAAGGTGTCGAGGATAAATCTGGAGGACAAATAAAACCAATGGACAAAGGTGACATATTGAATATTAAAAGATCACTGAGCACAAAAATGGCAAAAAAAATTGTGGCTGAATATGGTGAGACTTAAGGACATCTGGAAATCTACCCTTTTATGCTAAGAATACATTTAATACAATTAGTACCCACAGAATAACAGTTTTAATGCACATCATTGGCACTACAAAATGAACCACAATGAATTTGGAAAGTATCCTCATGAAACTCTCTATTAATGAAATGTAGGTTCATCACTCTAAGGCAACTATTGAAAGATTATCAGAAAGGAGTGTGAAGGGAAGTGTGATAGAGATTCTAAGAGACCCTGATAGGTAGGTCAAGAACCAAAAAAATACTTTTGGAAAAAGTATATGTCACTTCAAGAAGCAAGATTAAAATGCCACAATAGGTGCATGCTATTGGATTTGTCAAATATATCTGAAAGTGATTTAATCACCAGAGGGATCTCCTCAAATAGCTCAGATCCAAGAAAAGAAAAAAAAATCCTCTCCATAGGCAGCAACTGTATGAATACAACCAACAGTCAGTTGATGACAAAGCATTGAACAAAAACATTGATTGAGCAGTATGGATTCATTGATTACAACAGAGGGGTTTTGATGGCATTTAGGGATAGGTTATTACCATCACACAAAAATTATCCTTAGGGAGACCAAAGTAAGTGGTCAATGTAGACTGTGCAAGAAAAGGCAGAAATTATAGCAGATCACTGATAACTTCAAAATGTTAGCACTGACCAAATATTATGATCTTGTGGATTGAATTATACTTTAGAAGACTGCTATTTTTAATTATCTGATAATTAATAAATCCCCATCTTTTAGAGCCAGATATCAAAACATCCTGAAGAATTAATCTTGATATTAAATTATTATCACGTGTCAGTTATCTACAGTTGTCTAAACATTACATTGATCAATTAAAAATTTTAAAAATACAGTTTCTAATGGATGTTCCCATTCCAAATGCTTGTAATGTCCAAGCTAAGTGGAAATAAAAGTGTTCAAAATACAGAGACCCAGCAGACAAAATAAAAATCTTGTTGGAGCAGGATAATAGATTCCAACCATCATATCTGCTACTGCAAATAACAGCAACAATATAGCATTTATGCAGCATTTTAAAGCTTACAAAAGACTTTACAAATATTATATCATTTTCTACTCATACCAAGCCTGGGAGGAAGGTGATGCTATTATCGCTATTTTTGTAGATGAGGTAACTGAGTTAGACAGAGGTTATGGGGTTTGCCCACTTAAAATTCACGTCTCTTTTAATCTAGTGCATTAGGAAAGTTGATAACTTAACTGAAATTATTTCTCAATGATTAAATGATTTCCCCTTTAGTCATATCCTCCTCATTTCAGTGATTCTAAAACTCTCACTGTCATCATTCAAATGCCATCCTCTGTCCCTCACTGTGTGCTCCCTTATTCACATTCCTCTCAACCCAACCTTCCCAATGTTCCATTGTAAAGCTACCTAGTTGTATTTTCTGGAATGCTTCTTCTGCTAGTATTAAAAGACTTTTAATTTAAATATTTCCCTTTCCCATTCCTTTCATCTTCTGGCTCTCATTGAACCCTGGCTCCCCTCTAAGGATATAACCCCTACCCTGGCCTCCATTTGCAGGAATAGGTGCACCTTCACTCACTCCCTGCCCCCACCATGTTGAAGTGAAGGAGTAGGAATACTCTTGCTCCCTATTGCCACTTCTAGGTTCTCCCTCTATAACCACAATTCAGTAACCTTCCCTTCTTTAAGAGTCATTCAAGCTGAATCTACCACCCAATCAAGATCATGGTAACTGTTCTCTACTCTCTCCTACGACACTTCTCTTCTTTTCTAACTGAGTTCAGTGCCTGGCTCACAGTCTTTCCTCTTCAATTCCTATGGTCATACTAGGGGACTTTAATGTGCCTGTTGATGCCCTCTCAAATATTCTATCTTCATAGTCCTCAGTTTTCTCATTTCACATAACCTACTCTTCCACCTCACTTCAACAATGCATGAAAGTGACTATAGCCTGGATCTTGTTATCACCCACAAATGTACCACTTCCAGATACTGAACTCTGATAATTCCTTATCTGATCACAATTTACAATTATAACACCTCCCACTCTTCCTTATAACCCCAAGTCCTGTTCTTAATCTTCACCATGACTTCCCATCCCTTACTCTCCTTATTTCTTTCTTAGACCATCACACCTGCACTGTCTATATTCTCAAATGATCCCATTCCAAATTGTCTTCTCCAGAAGATTGTCCCCCCTTACTCTACTCCCTCATTTATTTTAAGTCTTTCCTCCTCATCTATTTCGTCACTTCCATATTACCTATAAACATGTCCATGGTTTTTCCAGCCTCAAAAAACTCTCACTTGTTTGATTCATCTTCACTATCATCTCATATCTCTTCTCACTTTTGTGGCCAAAACTCCTTGCAAAATGTCCATGTAATCAAAGTTTCCATTTCCTTTCCTCTCATTTTCTTGGTAATTGTGCAGTCTCATTTCTATTTTTTTAATCACACAAATGAAACTACTTTCTCCAAAGTTTCCAATGGTCACTTAATTGCCACTACTAATGGCTTCTCCTCCTCCCCCTGCAGACTTCAACCTTTTTGACCTCTCTGAAGTTTTTGACACTGTTGATTACCTTGTACTTGATACTGTCTTTGATATAGACTTCTCTAAGACCTCCTCCTACATGTATGACTGCACCTTCTCACTCTACATTGCTGAGTCTTTGTCCAAGTTATTCCCATTATTGATGGCCTCCCATTGTTTCCATTATCATTTCTATTCTAAAGACTCTCAGATTCACTTATTGAACCCTAAGCTCTCTCTTGACCTCCAGTCTCACATCTCCAACTGTTAATTGGGCATCTTAAACTGGATGTCCTATAGACATCTCAAATTCAACACATCATTATCATTCTCCCTAACCCTTCCCCTTTCCAAATTTCCCTATTGCTGTCAAAGGTATCACCATCCTCCCAGTCATCCTGACTCACAATCTAGGTGTCCTTAACTGGTCACTCTCTCTTGACATCCAATCTGGTGGCAAGGCCTGTCAATTTCATCTTTACAACATCTCTTGAATACATCTTCTTCCCTCTTCTGACATTTCTACCACCCTGGTTCAATTCCTAATCACTTTGCTCCCAGATGGTTATAATAACTTGCTAGCAGTTCTCCCTAACTCCGGTCTCTTCCCTCTTCATCCTCCACTCAAGTGTCATATTAATCTTCCTAAAGCCCAGATGTAACCATATCATCTTCCTATTTAATAAACTCCATCATCTACGTAATCAAAAATGAACCTCTCCTTGTAATTCAAAACCCTTCACAAGGTGGATGCCTCCTACCTTTCCAGATATTTACATGTGATTCTTCACTCAGCTCCCCCAAAGTGCTCTATTCCCAGGCTCTGGGCACCTTCAATGACTGTTCATCATGCCTAGAGTACGCTGCCTCCTGACTTCCATGGCTTAGCCCGGCTTCTTTCTATTCTTAATTAAAACCCCACCTTCTCCAAGGGACCTGTCCTGATCCTCCACTAATGCTAGTGCCTCCCCTCTTGTGATTATCACCACTTAATTCTGTATCTATCTTATTTTTTACATAATTGAATTTGTATCATCTCCTCCATCCCATCACAAGCTTCTTGAGAACAGACAGTGTCTTTTGCCTTTCTTTTTCTCTCTAGCATTTAGCACAGTGCCTGGAACATCACAAATATTTGATACATGTTTTTTATTAATGGATGGACTGACTCTGGGTATAGCTATCAACTATGCAACTTAAAAATGATTTCCGCATCTTTCTTACTGGATTTTTATGCCTGTGGTAATTCAGTTGGCAGAAGGCAACATATCTCCCTTTACCCTGTGCAGGGGAGACATTGAGTCCGAGATGCCTCTAGGCCATTAAAGAGACATCTGTGGTAAGAAGGGGAAGTGAAAATGGGGATGTGCAGGAGCTGACTTGGGATGAAGCTGCAGTACATGGAAAGAAGTATGTCATCTGCTAGCTTCCTATTTTAACCAAATATTCTTACTAAAGAAACAGGTGCTAAACTTAATTGTTTCTACACAGCAGAAGGCATGCAAGGACTATTGGCATTCTCAGAATTTCAGCATCCTAAGATACAACTCCAGCAGTCTTGTCCTAGTTAGCACTTGTTTCCCTCCTCTTTAACCCAGAATTTTATTTGATTAAAGTCAATGCAGGTTCATTAAGTCCTTACTTTGTACAATGTACCGTTGTTGATGCTAGGGTTATCAAGATGAAAAATCATAATCCTCCCCCTAAGGAGTGCCCATTACAATGGCATGGTTTCCCTGCTTGCCTTCAAGTTTCATACTTGGTAGGAAGTCTTTCCCAGTCCTACAGCTGTTAGAGTCTCCTCTTGAATGGGATTTTGTTTGTGCTCTCCATGTTGTAATGGTAATGGAATTTGGAGAACCCCTTGTGTTGGCTTGGTTTTTGGGTTGAGTGTTAAAACAGAGAGCTTGTGAATCCCACTTGTGGGATGGACTTGTTGATGTGGGGAGAGAAGGCTGAACTGGGAGGAGCCATGAATTTTGAGAGAGGCCCAAGCTGAGGGAAAGCCAGAAGGACTTTTGGAAAGCAGTATCTAGTATCTGTGGAGGCAGATTTTCTGAAAGAAAGACTGCTGAGGGCCAATTGGAGCTACCCAGGACTTTTGAGAACTGAGGAGGCATGGCTGTGATGCCAGTATTTTGTCTGTCTGTTTTGATGTTGTTTTGCCAGATTCACCTGCTGGTGAAGGACAATGCTGCTGTTGTAGAGGTCCTGGAACCTGGCTGTTGATTCAGAAGCCCTGAAGGAGGATTTTCTTGTGGTATGTTTACAGAAATCCTGGAAGACAGCCTTGCTGATGTTTTCAGGGGTTCTGGGACTGTTCTGCAGGCAGAGAGTGACTTGATGAGGACACGGGTAATGTGTGTTACAGTTTTGTTAGGCTTTGCCTCCCCAGGAAATCGGATTGCTGAGTACTTCCCTCAGGTCAAGATGAAGACAGGACCTCTCCTTGGGTATTGAACACTTATGATGTCTTAACCTTGTTGTAGCTTAAGGGGGGATGGCCTTTTGTGCTCTCCTGCACCTTTTGAGAAAGTGCTTGGCGTTAATGGATGATATTGTAATTCAGTTGTGATCGAGGGGTGGGAAAACTTTGACTATTTTTGTGCTCTGTGATTGACCAAAGGAATGTGCTTGGTTTATGATTGGAAATTAATCTCCATTTGAGAAGAGACTTTGACTGACTAAATGAATGTACTGTCTAGGGGTGGAGTAGTACCTGGATTGAATAGAGAATTTACTTGCTAAAGGAATGAGTTACACTGTATTTTGGTTTTCTCTGTTCTGTGAATGTTTTGCCTTAATCTGTCACTGAATAAATGGGGTTTGCTATGCTGGTAATCCAAACCTTGGAAGTTGCCTTTGCTTGGCATTACACACACACACACACACACACACACACACACACACACACACATATACACACATATACATTGTGTAATGTAAAGTAGTTTACAGTTTTCTTCTATAATAGAATGGATCCTTCTTGAGGGCAGGGACAGTTTTTGCTTTCTTTTCATCCCTAGCCCTTAGGACAGTGCCTAGAACATAGTAGATTCTTAATAAATGCTTGTTGAGTGTCTGACATACATACACATACATATCTACACATGTACATATGTATATATTTATAGACATATACATATTTACACACATATATAAACATATATGTGTTTATGTGTAGATCATGGAAGCTTTCATGAAAGGGGTAGCTACTGAGATAGATATTAAGGGAAAAAAGAATTTCAAACTATATAGATGTGCAGGAAGTCCTTTCTAGGAATAGAGGATGGTACATGTGACTGAAAGCACAATAGAAAGAACAGGACAAGATTGAGTAAAAATTGATAGTTCATTTTGCATGAAGCATAGATAGGGTCAGGGAAAGTAAAATGGAATAAGTCTGGAAAAGCAAACAGGAGTCAGAGAGTAGAAAACCTTAAATACCAAGCTGAGGATTTTTTTTTCATTTGTTTATTCGTTTTGTTTTGTAATATTAGAGGTAAATGGAAGCCAGTAAAGTTTGAAAAGACATATGATCAGACTACTATATTAGTAGCCTAATGTGGATATATATATATATATATATATATATATATACATATATGTTTGTATATATATATATACATATAAGTATGTCTATGTACATGTGTTTATATGTATATACTCATGTGCACACACATATAAAAAATATGTGCACATATGTATGTGTGTATGCACGGCCAATTAAAGGAGAAAGTCATTGGAGGTCAGAAGACAAATAACAATCTACTTCAATAGTCCAGAAGAGAGATAATGAGTACTTGTACTAAGTAGTGAAGAAACATGAGCAACATGTTTCCACAGACTGATTTCACCTAACAATTATTCATTGTTCAATTTGCCTGTATCTAATAGAAATTCTAAGTTTTTTATTTTAGAAATTAATTTCTTTTTATTTCCATTTAGAACATAATTCCTGAATATAGGTCCTGACACCTGCCCCAAATGTAGTTCCTTTTCTATACTGACCAGAATTCTAAAACTTGGAACTGTCTTCTCCTTATACCTAAGAAGGAATAGAAACGTTATTGCAAGCAGTATAGTTTTTATTGCTGCAAACCCAATGTCAAAGATAAATCAGTAGTAAAAATGGTGTAGACTTCTGTTATTATTTGTAAATTAGGTTTCATAGAAATGAATATTTTAACCCTGTCTCTTAGTGTTAGAAAAATGTGTTTTACATACCACATTCAATTCCTTACTTAATAGCTTTATTTCTTTTCAACTATATACTCAGTCCCAGAGCAGTGCCCAACTTCTTTGCCACCAACTATCCAATATCAGGGATAGTCTTTGATCTTATTTATCCTTGTTTGTCATTGGGACAGTTTCAAGTTGAAATATAAAGATGAAACATGACTTCTGTGGCCACCATCTTATTTCAGGGTTCATTCATCCATTTTCTTCTTTCAGAAATGAGGAAAACAGTAACTCTCCTGTAGGCCTAGCCCCTTATACAAGATCTTGATTCATTTTCCACTGAAAGGTACCCTAGATCTAACCCTGAAGTGCTTATATACAACCTATCTATAGGCTAGGCTTCAGACAGCTTTTGCAGTACAAAAGGGCCTTGCACAAAATGAGCACTTATTGAACACACATTGAATTGAATAGAATCAAGTTGATATTTGGAAAGTTGCTACAAGTTCTCTGACTTTTAACTCATGTTACTCATTCTGAGATAAATTTGTGCTAAGATTTCAAAGATCCCAACTTACTGTGGAGCTGTGAACCAATTCCCAGCTATCACACACCACCGGGAAGAAAAAAAAGGGTCCCAGATGGCAAAAAAGATCCACTTCTTTTTATATGTAAATTTTACTTAAATATTATTTTGTAATGACCTGGATTTGTGTTAGGAAATCTCTCTTGATGATTTTTTTTCTGCAATTACTAGTGTCTGGTAAGCTTCATAATTAGGGCCAGGATGTATTCTTTAGCACCTCATTAACAGTTTTCCTTTTCAGGATACCTTGCTTCTCCAGAGCTGCCAAAAGTCACTTCTTTGTGGATAGAATTGGCTGCTTCAGAAATCTTCATTTCCCTCCTCCTCTTTGGCTTCTTTTTCTCCTTCTCCTCTTTTTTCTTCCCTTCATCCTCACCCCCTCTTCTTCCTTTTTTCCCCTCCTCTTCCTCCTTTTTCTCCTTTATTTTTCTCATCCTTCTCCTTTTCCTCTTTCAATTCCCTATTCTTTCACATTTTATTCCTCTTATTTCTTATTCTTTTTCTTTCTCTTTCATTACCTTTTTTCTTCTCTTCTCCTATTTCCTTTTAAAGTTTTCTCTTCTTCCTTCTCTGTTGTCCTCTTTCTTTTTTTTTGTTTTTCTTTATCCCCTGCCTTCGTATTGTCTTTCTCTTCCTCCTTCTCTCATCCTCCCAAATATCCCTTTCCTCTTTCATCTGTCTGCCCTTCTTCATAAGAGTTTACTTGGAATGTATTACTTTGAATAGCCTATTTCACACTTCTCCTTTGACTTTTCTCTTTCTGTTGTGAGCACAGTCAGATTTTGTGTGCTCCTAATTTAGAAAGCTTGCCTCTGGGTATAAATACATAGACATGGCCTACTTCAAGAGAATTAAGTGGTTCACTCTTGGCTCTCTACCCTGTTTTAGCCAATTTCTCACCATCAAGAAATCTAAAATTGGGACTGCTAGGTGGCTCAGTAAATAGAGCATGAGAGCTAGATTCAGGAGGACCTGAGTTCAAATCTGGCCTCAGACACTCAACACTTACTAGCCTCTGACCTTGGGCAAATCACTTAACCACAATTGCCCTGCCTTCTCCCCTCCAAAACAAAAAGAAGAAGAAGAAGAAGAAGAAATCTAAAGTTGCACTCCAAAGGCTTTCCAATTCATCTTTTCTTTGGCTCCACCTAATTTCAATATGGTCCTACTCAAAGCTTAACCATTTGGACCCGGACCTTCTAGCTACTGTGAAGATTTGAAAACCAACCATGGCTAGTCCCATTGCAAGAGCAAATCACTAGAAAGTCATTTCTCCTTGATGAATTGCAGATGGAGAACAGCAACCCATTTTCACATCAGCAGTATCAAATCTGCTGGCAGGTCTTTTTGACTAAGCTGAGATAGCTTATTTCTTTCCAGTGAAATAAAAGAAATAAATATGATGGCTTATATATGTGTAATATTCCATGAGTTAAGGAAATTTTCCTCTCTAAAGAGAAGAGGTAGCATGGAGGGATGAGTAGAGTGCTGGAGTTGGAACCAAAAAGACTTCAGTGAAATTCCACCTCAGATACTTACTAGCTGCATTTCCTTGGATGAGTAACTCACCCTTTCTGTGTGTCAGTTTCTTCATGTACAAAATGAGGAGATTGGAGTCAACTGCCTCTAACATCCTTTCCTCCTTTTATGTACTCCAGCTTACCAATGTCCTGTCTCAGAATGTATCCCCAAACTGAGGACTATACTCCAGATGTGGTCTGCTTGGGGCAGAAAGAGGATATCTCCTTCATGGTAGATGTGTTCTTACCATAGGGCAGTGATATCAAACTCAAATAGAAATGGGGCCACTATACCATACATAAGGATCCCTGTGTGCCATGTATTGACATAAAAAACCTCATATTAGCATTTTCTATGTTGTATTTTATTTTATTCATATTGTTAAACATTTCCCAATTACATTTTAATCTTATGCACCTTGGAGCTTTGAGAGACCTGGAAATAGGGCTGAGGAGGCTACAAGTTTGACATATCTCACATGGAAATATTGAACACAGTTACCTTTTTCTTTCTTTCTTTTTAAAAATTACATAACTGGCAGAGCAGATATTTGAGGCCAAACCTCATTCCAGGTCAGTCAGAATTTAAGAATAATATTTATAGCTAGCATTTATAAAGAGTTTTAAGGTAATGGTAAGGGGATTTGAAGATCTTCCCTGCCCCTTGTATTGGCAAGCAAATAGGTTCTTAGCACCTTGTTTCAAGTTGTTAAGAAACAGAAGTAGTTAATACCTTGTTTTGCTACTTACCTATTTAGCACCTGGTTTCAGTTCATGATTGTATCAAGTATTAAGATCCAGAACTTGTGAATCCCACAGTGAGAGGAAATTGCTGATGTAACAGGAAGGAGCTAATACCATGTATAAGGAAAAGCCCAAGCTAGAAAGCCAGAATTGCTGAGAGAGAGTGAGAAATTCGAGGTCCTGACAA
Source organism: Pseudochirops cupreus (assembly GCA_028627135.1). Taxonomy (NCBI): domain Eukaryota; kingdom Metazoa; phylum Chordata; class Mammalia; order Diprotodontia; family Pseudocheiridae; genus Pseudochirops; species Pseudochirops cupreus. The sequence goes on along the minus strand of CM053581.1, from coordinate 64,710,756 downwards.
CTTATGAGAATTGCTATGAATTGAGAACTGCTGGGAGCCAGAACTTCTGAGAGCCAGCAAGAACTTCTGAGAGCCAGCCAAAACTGCTGGGAACAAGAACTGTTGGGAGACAAAACTGCTGGGAGCAAGCAGCATGAAGGCTGAGGTGCTACTGCTGGAGAAAGAGAAGAGAACTTAGAACTGAACCGAGAATTGAAAAGAAAACTGAGAACTGAGAAGAGAGAAGAACTGAGGAGAGAACTGAGAGAAACTGAAAAATGAGAAGAGGAGAGGAAGCATGGCTGTGGTGCTAGTACTTTGTCTGTCTGTTTTGATGTTATTTTGTCAGATTCATCTGTTGATAGAGGACATTGCTGTTGTTACAGAATCCCTGGGACCTTACTACTGATTTAGAAGTCCTGAAAGAGGATTTTCTTGTTGTACGTTTGCAGAAATCCTTGAGGAGGGTCTTACTGATGTTTTCAGAGATCCTGGGACTATAGCGATGATTTGTGTTGACTCCTCAGACCTTGTTGTTGGGTCTATGTTGATCTCACAGGCAGAAAGTGAATTGATGAGGATGCCAGCAATGTACATAAATGTTATTGTGGCTTTGTTAAGCTTTGTCTTCCCAGGAAAAGAAACTGTGAAGGACTTGAGGTGGACTAGACATTGTGTGCTTCAATATGCAACAGGAACTGCACAAGGAGCTGGACAAGGAACTGAGAGTGGTCTGAACTCAGATGACAGTTGGGTAGACTCAGGCAGGATTTGGGACCATGGAAGAGGAACCATGAAAGCTGAGAGCCTGACTCAAGTCAAGATGAAAAGACCTCTCTTGGAGTATTTAATGCAAACTGAAAAGATCATGATTTACTGTGGCCTAGGGGTGGAGAACTGTGAACTCTGTTGTAATGTTAATGCAATCTGAAGATCTTCCATGCCCCTTTTTATTGGCAAGTAAGCAGGTACTTAGTATCTTGTTTCAAGTTAACACCTTGTTTAAGGTATTTAATTAACACAGAAGTAGTTAACACCTTGGGAGGAAGTTGCTGGTATAACAGGAAGGGGCAGAACAGGGAGGAGCTAATATGTATATAAGGAAGAGCACAAGCTGAACAGACAGAATTTCCTGGGGTAAGCATTGTGGAGGCAGGGCAGCTGCTGCTGGACTGAAGACTGAACTGAAAATTGAGAACTGAGACAGAATTTCTTGGAGCAAGCCATGTGGAGGCTGGATAAAGTGATTTTGATTTTTTGAACAAAGCTTATGGTGCTGAAGACTTCCGAGGGCCAGCCAGAGCTGCAGAAGACTGTGAAAACATGGCTGTGGTGGTGGTATTTTGTACAAATATTGTTGTGACTTTCTTAATGTGGATGAAAGTTATTGTGGCTTTATTAAGCCTTGTCTTCCCAGGAACAGAGACTGTGAGAGATTTGAGGTGGACTGGACACTGTGAGCTTCAATGTGGAGCAGGAACTGCATGGAGAGCTAGACAAGGAACTGGGAACTGACTGCCTTTGAAACAAGGTGACAGTTTGGTGGATTCAGGTCAGAGCTACCTACCTTGTGTCAAGATGAAAAGACCTCTCTATGGATACTGAGTAGTGATTAATGAAATTATCTGAGTAGTGACTGATGAAATTGTGATTTACTTGTGACCTAGGGGTGGATGGCTTTTGTACTTTCCACTACCCCCTATGAGGGTACTGAATAGTGACTGACGAAATTGTAATTTGATTGCACCCCATGGGTGCAGAACTTTGACTTTTGTACTTTGTGAACCTTAAGGATGCAAGCTTCCTTAAGGATTATTGAATGATTGAGTTACTAAATGATTGAGTTCCTAAATGATTGTACTTTGTTGAAAACAATGTGACCACTTTGGTGAAAATTATATGGCCATTTTAGTGATAAGTTGTTGAGTTGTGACATGGTGAATGCTGCATTTTGATTTTCTGTGATAAGTTGCAACATTGTGAATGCTGTACCTTGTTTTTCTGTGAATGTTTTGCTCTGCTTTGTTATTGAATAATTAGAGAGTTTGCTATACTAGGTAATCAGAACATTGAAAAGCTGTTCACAGCAGCAGTCCTCTGGAAAGCTGTACATGCTTGGCTTTACATTATGGTATAGTTGGCAGGATTCAGGCAGGAGTTAGGACCATGGAAGAGGAAACATGAAAACTGAGAGCCTGCCTTGAGTCAAGATGAAAAGACCTCTCCTTGAGTATTTAATGCAAATGGAGATCATGATTTACTGTGGCCTAGGGGTGGGGAACTGTGTACTCTGTATCCTGTACATTTTAAGTATGATTGAATTAAGGATGATTGGAAACTAATCTCCAATTAAGAAGAAAGAAGACTTTTTGACTGAGAGATTAAGACAATGTGACCTAGGGGTGGAGAACTTTGACCTTTACATTTAGATGATTGAGTTAAGGATTTACTAAATGATTGCACTTCGTTTAAAATTATGTGGCCACTTTTGTGAAAACTATGTGGCCGCTTTAGTGATAAGTTGTTATGTTATAACATTGTCAATGCTGTACTTTGTTTTCTGCCAATGTTTTGTCTTAGTTTGTTACTGGATAAATAGAGAGTTCACTATCCTGTGTAATCAGAACCTTGAAGCTGTTCACAGTAGCAGTCCTCTGGAAATCTGCTCATGCTTGGCTTTGTAACACCATAGAATGTGCTTTCCAGGGGCCTTCAAACCCACCTGTTCTTTCTGTTCAGCACTGTTTTATGGACTCAGAAACAGTAGTCTTTCTGAGTTGGAAACCTTTTAAATTCACTTATACTGAACAATGGGCAAATAATTTAACCCTGTTCACAGACTTTTGTGTCTAGCAGATATTAGACCCTCATTTCAGAAAGGAAATAACACAGAGAGACCTAGAGGTGGAATGGTAGTATAGATTCTGTATGGGCACTAGGATCAGAAGACTTAGGCTCCAACCTAAAGTTTTCATAACTTATTACATGAATGTATAACCCAGGACCACTTCCTTCTCTTGGACTCAGTCAGTCAGTCAGCAAGAATTTATTAATTACTAACCATCTGCTCAATACTTGGGGATACAAAGAAAGACCACACAGATAATCCCCAGTGATACTTTTCTAAGCTAAATCAGAAATCAAGCTAAGTATCCATTACTTCAGCTTGTGGGTCTCCTTACTGCTCATATTTCTTGAAAATTCTTTGGTATTTCTTCTTAAATTAATCCTGGTATCCTTACAAAGAGTTCTTTTCCTAGAACATTTCCCAGCAGAGGATAGGATCCATGATTCCTTTGTGGGGCTCAGAGTATGGAACCAACTATGCAAATTGAAAAATAAAGCTATGTGTTTGCTTCTGGGGAAGGTGGCAGCGCATAATAGAAATAAGGCAGTCTTCTACTCATGGAGTTTAAAGTAGTAGGAAGATACAGTACATTCAATTCAAGTACCATTTACTAAGCACCAACTTTAAACACAATACTGTTGGATATAGGGAGAAACGGAATCACAGTTGGTCCTCAAGAAGCTTAGAGTTTGGTAAGGGGATGTGATAAATACATAAAATCATATTATTCTCATTCTCATCAACACTTTGAACTCTAGGCTCCCTTGTAGACATGGAGGTGTGTGAAAGACCCAGAGGACTTTCTGGTTTACCCTGATGTATGTTCTTTTGATCATTTCATCATCTGGGACACACAGTAATATAAACATAACATCTCAGGAATGATGGAGCCTCAAAGTCCATCCAATTCATCCTGTAACTAAATAAGAATCTTGTCTACAACATTATCAATGTTATCCAGCCTTCAGCTGATCATGTGATATTTTATATTCCTAAAATACAACACCATCCATGTCACTCTCCTGCCTAAGAATCTTCAATAGCTCCTTCTTGCCTCTAGGATATAACATGGCATGACATAACATGACAAATGGCATGATATATGGCATAATATAACATGACCCAATATAATACTATATAACATGACATAACACAACAGGATAGAATATAATCTGTTTGTCCTTTAAAACTCAGCACAATTGAGCTCCAGCCTATCTTTCTAGACTTATTATAGGAGCCTCCCGTTCAAACATTCCACTTGCAAGGCAAACTGGCTTCTGTGTTGTTCCTCTTAGATGACTTAGATGACGTAAGATGACATCTGTTTATCTACCTCTCTCCTCGCCTTTCAAAATTGCAGGATCCCTCCAGGATCCACTCTAAAGACCCCTTCTTATACAAGAATAGTATTCCTACTTTTTTTTCCTGATTGCCTAACCCATTCTCACCTTACTTTTTATTCATCTCGTCTTAACCTCTCAATAAACACACATTTATTAACTGTCTGACAATGTTTTAGACCCTCTGCTAGTCACTGAGCATACAAGAACAAAATAAAACTGTTTCTGTCCTTAAGGAACTTATGTTGATCTTGTATATCTTATGTAACTATCTGTGTACATGTAGTGTTCCTCAGTCAAATATAAACTCCCTGAGGTCAGGAACTGTTTTTTGGTTTTTATTTTTCCATGCTCAGTGCCTCACACAAAATAGACATTTAATAAATATTTTTCAGAGAGTGAATGTTGAATTCATCCTGGTGCAAGCCCAGATTGTCTCATGCCTGAACTATGGCAATGGATTTGGGCACTGACTCTTTTGCTCAAGTCTGTTTTTACCCTACTCCCTTCTCCACTCAGCTGTGGAAGAATTCTAAATCACAAATCTGATCCTGTCACTTGCCTACTCAATAAACTCCATTGAGTCCCTCTTTCGAGATCAAATATAAAATGCTCTGTTTGGCTTTCAAAGACCATCAAAATTTGCCCCCTTCCTTTCTTTCTAGTCTCCTTACATTTTTCTCCTTACTATATGATCTATGACCTGATGACATTGGCCTCCATTCAGCAAGGGACTCCATCCCTTGTCTCTAGGCCTCTTCACAGGTTCTATTCTAAACCCAGAAAGTTCTCCTTCCTCACCTTTTAGTCCCGGCTTTCCTGGCTGGCTTCCTTCATGCCTTAGGTCATATGCTCCTGCATTGCAAGAGGTCTTTGCCCTGCCATCCCCTTTATCACATTCATCACCTTGGTTAACATTCTCTCTGTGTTGTTTGCTACCTGTGTGACCCTGGGCAAGTCAGTTACTCTCAAAGGACCTTGGTTTTCTGCAGTATAAGGGATTGGGCTAGAGAGTTTAAATTCACTGCTTAACATCCACAAGAGTGTCTGCATTCTGAAAGTTCTTCTCATATATACTGTGTATACCTTGTGGTTGTAGCTGTTTTCCTCGTCTCCAGCATTAGACTTGAGCTCCTTGGGGGCAAAGACTGTGTTTTTACCTTTGTAGCTCTGGCATTTAGCACAATGAATGACCCATTGTAGTCATTTAACCCTGTTTGCCTCAGTTTCCTCATCTGCAAAATGAGCTGGAGAAGCAAATGGCAAATCACTCCAGTATCTTAGTCAAGAAAACTCCAAATGGAGTCATGAAGAGTGGGACTGGACTGCAGAAAAGCACCTAATAAAGGCCTGCTGATTACCTGCCTGCCTCAAGCCTTGCAGTCAATCCATGGAACAGCTGGGACTAGAACCCAGGGTTTCTGACTCTTGGGCCAGTGCTCTTTCACAAAGATGAACTGAATTCCCTTAAACTTTTCCTCATTTGAGTTCATTTTATTTAATTTGTTAAGGAGAGAGTAGTGGAGATGGTAAGGGGTCTATTGCTCTAATACAACCCCTACCATTCGTCCTATATTGATCAATGCTTTATTGGCTCTGGTTGGTTTTATTTAAATAGGCCAGCAATGACTAATAGCAGGGGACTGTTAAATTGCTCTCCTGATGAGTGCAGGTGGAGAAGCCTCTTAGAGTGAAAGGAATAGAGGGTATCACGGCACCACTTAACTGATTAAAATGACCCAGCAATTCATTTAAATAAGGAACCAATAGCTAGGGTTGCTATAGCTCGGTTGTCGATCTTTACTATTCATGTAATTTAATATAATTGAATTTCATTGTGAGGGTGGACAACGGCTGCTCTTGGCTGAGAAGCATCTGTGAAAAGTATACCTACTAATTATTTGGGAATTTTTCTGCAGAACACTCCCAATTTAACAAAAGCCAGACCCTGGTTTCTCTTTTATTAAAAATGAATCCCGGACAGCAGGAATGAAAGGAGAATTTAAATATAATTAGCTGCAGAAATTATCTGAAGGAAACGTGAACTCCTATTTCTTGACATCTCAGAAATAATGAGGGTGAGCATTGGAGGAAACCCCTTAGCTACTCTGATGTTAAGCCCACTGGAGGGGCTTTATAAGAGAAAGAACATTAGATTTGAAGTCAGAGGATCTGGGTCAACATTCTCTCTCTGTTGTTCACTACCTGTGTGACCCTGGGCAAGTCACTTAATCTCAGTGGGCCTTGGTTTTCTGCAATATAAGTAATTGGAAAAGAGAGTTTCTTCTCACCTATAAATTCTATGATCTTATGATCTCGCCACCTCTAGGAATTGTCTAGTTGAGCAGCCAGAGGACTCCAAGTCAGATAAGGTAGTTGGGCTGCCTTCCATTCTGATATTCTCTTTGATTTCTGAAACACTAGCTAGATTTTACAAAATGCAATTAGACATTAGAGTTTTCAGAAATTCATAATTGAAACAGAGAAGTTTTCACCCTGAGAAACTATCCCCTGGCTAGATGTGTCTGACATTTCCACCCTATTCCTGACTTGGAGCCATGGGAATTGGTCTCCTAATGTGAAGATATTAATTGGTTTTTGGCCAGGTCTATACACACACACACACACACACACACACACACACACACACACACACACACACACACACACACGCCTTGGAGGACCGAGGCAATTATCCAGATAAGTCAAGCACAAAGGATACATATGCCTCAATGATCCAAATATTTGAGTTGACAGGGTTTCTGACTTGAATAACCCAGATAATTGCTCCACTTCTCCATTTCACTTTGTGTGATCAGACCTGACCTTGCTGCTCATCCTGCCACATTTATGATCTTCCCTGACAGCTCTGTGCCTTTTCTGACAAGCACCTCATCTTTTATAGGAAAAATAGGAGCATAGTGATGCCTTTTGACTTTCTCCCCAAATCTCTGTTTTAAGATAGAAATCCCTCATGGATTCCATGAACTAGAGGTCCTTCCGTGTAACTTTATATAATGTCTTAGTAATGATTTTTACCTAGTGTCCACTGTGGGACAATATCATCAATAGTAAATTATTTCCCACTCATTAGAGATATGGTAGCCTGTCCATTTGTCCAGGACAAGTTGAAGTTACCACTGTTTTCAATTTTACACTTCTAAAAGTCTAGGAACTCATCAATATGAATACTTCCTCTCTACTTGTACAGATAATGACAACCTATCCTCACCTTCACATGCTGCATCATTCTCTTCCATATTCTTCCATAAATTCTCCATAAAGCCATACCCAGAGTCCTAGATACCCCCGTCTTGATCTTTTTTTTTTAATTTGGGGGCGGCCATTGCAATACTCCGTCTATCTGATTTTTATCTTTCATTCTTGCCTCATGTGTTTCTCAACTCTTCCAGTGATTCAGGTCTTGAGTGATGACCCCTCTGCTACCTCTTGAGCACAAATCATTGTCAGCAATATGCAAGAACCTGTTTATAACTACCATGGGCCTTCCACTACTCTTTTACCTACTTGTAATTTTAATCCTTCCAAAGGGATAGAATTCCATAATTTGTAGCCATGTACTTTAGACACCCTTGTGTAAAATAGGTAATGATTTTCTAGCAGACCAATAAGCCTCCCATGTTCCAGGCTATGGGGATACAGAATAGAGAAACAATTCTTGCCCTCAAGGACCTTACATTCAAATGGGCAAATATATAGATATATATTGAGCATATATATCAGATACCATGTATTTAACTAAAAACTTGGTTTTTTTTGAAGCTAACTTAAAACATGAGCATTTCCCTCCCCAAGAAATTCCCCATGAATTTTGATCAATATAACATTTTAAAAGTCACATTATGGGATATGTGGTTAAGATGGTGGTATGAAGGTTTTCACAGGCTCTAAGATCTAAAGCACAAGCTCAAGTAATGATTAAATAAAGAAATCTGAAGAGAAACAACAGTAAACTCTTTCATTCAGCTCAGGACTACATAAAATCAGAGCCAGAAGCCTGCAGGATGCTTTCACAAGGAAAGTCAGCAGAAGCACAGAAAAAGCAAACTGGAAATCTGTCAACATGATGACTAGAAATACTGTAGGGACAACTAAAAACTTCAGTGGTATTTTCCCAGGGAGCAAGAAGCCTAGAGTACTCTTATAAGATCCAGGAGAATCAGAAAACCACAGAACTCTGGTTGTGGACAAGAACCAAAAGCTGTAAGAACCCTGACCTGAGATGATCCTGAGAGTTGAGAGGACCCCAGATGATCCAGGGAGGCTTCAAACCTGCCAGGACTCTGAGTGCAGCCACATCAGGGAGGGTGGAAACCAGAAGCAGGAATCCAAGAAATCAAGAACAGGACTGAGCAGGACTTGACTACTGCCTAGACCTGGCATAAAATCTCAAACTAGGAACCAAGGCTAGAAATAGGAATAAATGGAAGAGTACATTGAATATTTCAAAGACATATAAATCAAGAGATGAGAATCCAGATGAGAATCCAGAAGAAGAGAGTAATTCCACAATTACAAAAAGAGCCTTATAAGAAAATAATGGTGTAGTCACAAGAACTACAAGAGTACCTAGAAGAAATAAAAACAAGAGACAAGAGTAGAAATTATGTATGAAATAAAAACTCTAGGTAAAAGGATTGGAAGTATTACTTAAAGAAATAAAGAACAACTTAAATACCTAGAAAAATTTGGTGAGTATGGGTGGACCATGCCAATATAATAAAATGACAATACTATATGACAGTGCTATAGCAGTGAAACCATCAAAGGGATACTTTAAAAAAGACAACAAAAAATAATAAAATTCACTTGGAGAAAGAAAAAAATCTAGGACATTAAGAGAAATAATGGAAAAAGTCATGAGTGAAAGGGAAATAGCACTTTCATATCTCAAATTATATTATGAAACAGCAGATATCAAAACCATTTGGCAGTGGTTAAAAAATTGAGAAGTAGCAATGGAATAGACTAGACAAGGGAAAGTCAGAAACAATGTCACTCTATAACCTAGTGTTTGGTAAACCCCAAAATATAAAGTACTCAGGAAAGAACTCCCTATTTTATAAAAAACTGCTAGGAAAACTGGAAAGCAATCTGGGAGAAATTAGGTTCAGATCAACTTCATATGTCGTATTCCACAATTCAGTTTAAATGGATATACAACCTTAATATTAAATATAATACTATAAGAATAGAGGAATCAGTGACTCAATCAATAAGCATCTGTTAAGGATCCACTATGTATCCTGTACCATGTTAAGCTCTGGGTATACAAAGATAGGGTAAAAATCAGTCCTTACACTCAAGAAGCTTGCAGGCTAATGGGGGGTGGGGAAGTGTAGAGAGGGGAAGAATGGATAAGAAGCAAACAGTTATGCACAAATTACATAAAGTGCAGATAATAAACAGAAGGAAGGTACAAGCATTAAGAGAGATTAGAGAAGACTTCTTATAGAAAGTGGGACTTTAGCTAACACCTGAAAGAAGCCAAGTAAGCCAGGAACTTGAGGTGAGGAGAAAGAGCGTTCCCAACATGGGGAACAACAGACAAAAATAAGAAGCCAGCAGACAGGGTCTAGTAAGAACAAGGAAACCAGTGTCACTGAATGCAGGGTACAGTGTGGGGAGGACAGATGGTAAAGTGCTAAGAAGACTGGAAACATAGGAAATAGATATCTTTTTTAGTTAAGTATTATTAACTTTAAAAAAAAGAGTATAGTGTTAAATAGCAACTACAAAAGATAAAATAAGTAATTTTATTTAAAATTAAATAGCTTCTACACAAACAAAATTAATGGAAATAAGATAAGAAGTAAAACAGTAGAATAGGAAAAATTGCATTAAATTTCTAAGAAAGATGAAAGTTAAAAAAATGAAGATAAAAAAGAAATGAAAGAGGGAGGAAGGAAGGAAGGAGGGAAGTTAAGAAGGGGAGGGAGGGAGGGAGAAAAAAGAAAAATAAGGAGAGAAGGAACAAAGAAAGAACTAGCAATGAAGCATTTTTGGTAATTCAATGAAGAGAACAAATCAGAGGCAAATAGAGGCAAGTTGGGTGAATGGAATAAATATATTGAATGTATTATAAATCAAGAAAAACAAGCTGTATTTAATGGAGATTTGTGGTTACATATATAATTCTCTCTATCCATTTTTGGTTTTGGATATATTTGTGTTCAACTTTATTTATTTTTTAAAGATACATTGTACTGATTTTTTTGCTGTCTAACTGTTGTGGTGATGGCTTTTGTCCAAATGAAATATTACTCTGATTTGACCATTATCTTCCATTCTTCTGTGAACTTTGTCAAGTCTAATCCAAGCAACTAGGGTTTATTGATCACCTAACATATTTCATAATTATATAGAACAAAAATATCTGAGATTCCAACTCCAAGATCTGCTCCAAGATACTCCCCCCATACCCTAGCTATTCTCAAAAATGGCCAACAATGAAGTAGAGGGGGTGTGCAAAGCACACTCTCCTTATAATAACATTCCTTGATATATGCATTCTTTCTTTGCAACACAATTATATATTACTTCAAGAAAATATTTAAACTTATAGAACACATCAAGCTATATTATTCATCTTACAAAGGGAGTCTTCACTTCAAAAATAATTCACTGTAGGATGCTTTAACACAGAAATCGCAAACTTTGAAAAATAAAAAAAAATGTTTTAAATACACAATTTTTAAGGACTATACTTTTTTTTTTTCCTACAATGTCAGCAGAGAGAGGTCTCCAGATTTGCACAAAGCAAGAGCACACCTTCTGCATATCTACAGGAGGTCATAGACAACAGCTGTCCAAAATGAGCAGGCATTGACTAGGGTTGTGCTTTGTGCTGCTGAAAGCATTTGTCTCAATAAGACCACAGATTAGAGCAATTAAACTAGAGAAGAGGAGAAAGAATAAATAGAGAGTAAATAATTAGTGTGGCACAAGGTGTGACTTTGCAAAGAGTCCAGAGAGGAAGCTCCAGGTTCTTTCTGCTGGGTTGCTCTACTCTCTGCTTACTCTCTTCAGCGACTGTCTCAGGGTAACTTGCCCATATTCTAGCTCATCTCTTTCCCTAGGTCTCAATTTCTATAGAGCAGAGATTCTAAGCCTGTGGGTCATGGAACCCTGAGGGGCAAAGGATGAATTGCAAGGTCTCTAAAAGTCCATATGCAAATCCATTCTGCATTGAAGTTTCAGTATTATGCCTCAATATGAAATTAAATTTAAGTTTAATAGGAGTATACAGGGGGTGATCTGGAGCCAGTTCAAATCTTCAAGAGACAATTATTAAATTTCTAGTGTGAGGATGACAGAGTAGAAACAGCACTTCCATGCTGCTCCGGCTTACACCTCCTCCAATACATGTAAAAAATGACTCTAAACAAACTTTAGAGCTACAGAACTCACAAAGTGACAGAGAGAAACAAATCTCCTGCTGAAGGAATCCTGGCAGGCTGGCAGGAAGTGTCCATCTCAGAGAACTGAGAACTGAGGGCAGTCCTGCCTGAGCCAGGGTTTTAGCCCCAGTGCGCCCCAAAAGAGCAGCAGAAGAGCAGACTTTAGGAGAGTAAATCACCAGCAGCTGTAGCAGTTTCCAGACTTCTCAATCCATAAATGCCAAAGGCAAAGTGAAAGGTCAGTGTGGAACTTGATTGGTCCAGGAGGGGATAGAACAGTGCATTCTAGCTGCTAAGCCTGGAGTGAGAAGAAGAAGAAGTGTGGTGGCTGCAGTCGTTGCCACATAGCTGCTTCTGGAGCTCCTGGCCTGCAGATTGTAGGGGGACCAAGCAACCATTCAGAGTCTAAGCACTCTTGCTTTGACCTGCTTGGATCTGAATCACCATCTTGGATGGTGGTCCGGGGGTGTGTAGCCAGTGAGCCAGAGTGTGTAGGAGCTGTAGAGAGGGTACCCATCTAATGGCTCTGACAGCTGCAAAAACCCCAGCAATTTGGAACATAGCTCTCTCCATTCTGGAAGCAGAGTTCTACTGTGGCAAAGAGCTCAAAAGTCAAATAATTGTTTGCTAATATGAGCAAGTAATGGAAGCACAAACAGATGATAGAATCCTTTTTTGGGGACAAAAGGGATCAAGTGGGAAGAAAACATCAAAGTCAGAACCCCTGTATCAAAAACCTCTAAGAAAAATATGAATTGGTTACAGGCCATGGAGGAGCTCAAGAAAGATTTTGAAAAGCAAGTAAGAGAAGTGGAGGAAAAATTGAGAAGAGAAATTGGAATAATGCAAGAAAATAATGAAAAGCAAGTCAACAGCCTGCTAAAGGAGACCCAAAAATAATCAGAAGAAAAAAATACCTTAAAAAATAGAATAACTCAAATGGCAAAAGAGGCCCAAAAAGCCAATGAGGAGAAGAATGCTTTAAAAAGCCAAATTTGCCAGGTGGAAAAGGAATTTCAAAAACTCACTGGAGAGAATAACTCCTTCAAAATTAGATTGGAACAATTGGAAGCTAATGACTTTATGAGAAATCAAGATACTATAAAACAGATCCAAACAAATGAAAAAATAGAAGGCAATGTGAAATATCTCATTGGAAATAACCATTGACCTGGAAAATAGACACAGGAGGTATCATTTAAAAATTATTGGACTACCTGAAAGTCATGATAAAAAAAACAACCTAGACACCATCTTTCAAGAAATTATCAAGCAAAATGGCCCTGATGTTCTAGAATGAGACATCAAAATAGCAATTGAAAGAATTTACTGATCACCTCTTGAAAAAGATCCCCAAAAGAAAACTCCTAGGAATATTATAGCCAAATTCCAGAGTTCCCAGGTCAAGGAGAAAATACTGTAAGTACTCAGGAAGAAACAATTTGACTGTTGTGGAAACACAATCAGGATAACACAAGACACAAGAGCTTCTACATTAAGGGTATCAAAGGACTTGGAATATAATATCCCAGAGGTCAAAGGAGCTAGGACTAAAACCAAGAATCACATACCCAGGAAAACTGAGTATACTGCTCCAGGGGAAAATGTGATCATCCAATGAAATAGAGGACTTTCAAGCAATCTTAATTAAAAATCCCAAAGCTGAACAGAAAATTTGACTTTCAAATACAAGAAGCAAGCAAAGCATGAGAAGGTAAACAGGAAAAAGAAATCATAAGGAACTTATTAAAGTTGAACTATTTACATTTGTACAAGAAAAAAATGATAATTGTAACTCATAAGACTTCTCTCAGATGAGGATAGTTGAAGGGAATATATGTATATATATATATATATATATATATATATATACACACACACACACATATATATACATATATATACATATATACATATATACACATATATATACACATATACATATATACATATACATATATATACATATATATATGTGTATACATATAGGACAGTGGTTCTCAACTGTGGGTTGCAACCCCTTTGGGGGTCGAATGACCCTT
>CM053581.1:64684570-64697026 GCA_028627135.1 Pseudochirops cupreus | reverse complement strand
GTATTTGTATGTTCATGTATACATAGACAGAGGGCACAGGATGAGTTGAATATGAAGGGATAATATCTAAAGAATAAAATTGAGAGGTGAGAGAGCAATTTATTGGGAGAAGAAGAAAGGGAGAGATAGATTAGGGTAAATTATTTCATATCAAAGAGGCAAGAGAAAACTGTTACAATGAAGGGGAAGAGCAGGAAGGTAAAAGGGAATGAGTCAACCTGATTCTTATTGAATTTGGCCTAAGGAGGGAATAACATACACACTCAATAGGGTATCTTACCCTACAGAAAAATAAAAGGGGTAGGGGATAAGAGCAGGGAAGATAGAAGGGAGGGCAGACTGGGGGAGAGGGTAGTTAGAAGCAAACATTTTTGAAAAAAGATAGCGTAAAAGGAGAAAATAGATTAAGTGAGGGGTAGGATAAGATGGAGGGAAATACAGTTAGTCTTTCACAATATAACTACTGTTGAAATGATGTGGATAACTGCACATGTACAATCTATATTGAATTGTTTATCTTCCCAGTGGTGGTGGGTGAGAAGGGAAGAAGGGGAAAAAGTTTGGAACTCAAAGTTTTAAAAACAAATGTTTAAAAATCTGTTGTTGGTTTTCTTTTACATGCAACTGGGAAATAAGATACACAGGCACTGGGGTATAGAAACCCATCTTGCCCTACTAGAAAGTTAGAGGGGTGAAGGGGGAGGAAATAAGAGAGAACAGATTGGGGGAAGGGGTATTCAGTAGGTCTGCTATTCTGGGGTGGGGGGAAGGGGAAAGATGGGAAGAGAAAATATTGTCACTCAAAATCTTGTAGAAATGAATGTTGAAAATTAAAAATAAATAATTTTTTACAAAAAGTTTCTAGTGTGAACATTTACACCTCAGAAATCAGCAAATGCTACAAATTAGGGCTGAATTTATTGTTTTATTGATCATCTAGACCTAAAAAAGAAGGTGATGGAGAAAATGTCAATAATTCAGATTCAGCTTAAAAATGTGTCTTGGATACTTTGTGTTTGAGAAGCCAGCCCTTAGAGAGTCATGTTAAACATTTACCAGTACACCCTTGGGTGTGTTGTACCTGGGGGAAGGGAGAGGTAAGGAATGTCATTGGGTACCAAGAAAGGAACTGATTTAGAATGTATACTCAAAGACCCCACCTCCCAGGCTAATCTCCTGCTCTTTTCTCTTTCTCTTCATTTTTAAAGGCAGTCCAGCGGGTATATTCTATATTATATTCAGAAATTTTCACAAAAGAAAAAGACTCCCTTATTAGATTGAACCACCATTTTCCCCATGGGTTAGCTTTCGTCTTCAATTATAAAATCCTTAAGTCATAGGATTGGACAATTCATTGTTAATGGCCATATGATTTATTAGGCACATCAGTTAGCAGGCAAAATGCAAATAGATATTAAAGCAATACATAGAAAATTAAAATCACTTGGAAAATAGGTTGATTTTTTCCCCTCCTAACTTTCCTCCATATTAATCAGACAGACAGGGAGCAGGAAGGAAGGTGATAGTAGAAGTAAAAACAGGTGTTTCCCCTAACTTTATGCAGAAGGAAGCAAGGATAGTTAGAGATCCTAGGTTGAAGTCCACTCACTCTCACCAACCAAAGCGATGATGTTGGGCCAATGAAGTCCTACGCATTTCTAGTGAGCTTACTCCTACATTTAAAAGGCTTGCCACAAATGTGTGCCCCCAAAACCAACAAGTTTACTTCCTAATGGATCATAGCCAAGAAGGAGTCATTCTCTTCTTCATAGGACAGGTTAGGTTGAACAGGTCCCTTCCTCAGAACTTTGCTGGCTCACCAGGCTAAGCTGCCCTCAAACTTTGCTGGCTCTTCCCACCTTCAATATTTCATAGTCACTTCATCTCCATATTCACCTAAAAGTCAAAAAAGGCAAAGGAAAGGAAGAAAAGAGGAAGGATTCATGGCTGCATAGAGAAAGGATGAGAGGCATCTTTTAGTAGTTCATACTTCCTTTGCCACCAGAAAATACACAGAAGCCTTTCATATGTACACTTGATTCCCACCCAGCTACCAGTTAAAAGGTTATTCTTCCTCACTCTGTAAGGAAACAGTCAACCAATAGCTTTGCATTTTCTAAAATAGGAACAAACAACTATATTTGTGTGTATACACATATATCCATATAAATATGTGTATATCCATGTGTTTGTACATATAAGTACATGTATGCATACATTGGTTTGTGATATATATGTATATTTTGTGTGTTTATATGTGTATGTATGTATAATATTGCATGTTTCATTTCTTCATCTCAAAACTAAGGGCTTTCCCTAGATGGCCTCTGTGATCTGCTTCAGGTCCAGATGTATGTAGGAACGCTGTAAATGTCTCTGTTTTATGGATGTCCATTTTTTCATTGATGATGCTCATTTGTGATTATGTTTGTCAGTCAGTCAATAATCATTTATTAAGTGTCTATTTATGCCAAGCACTGTACTAAATTCTAGGGATACAGTAAGAGGCCAAAGACAATCCCTGCCCTCAAGGAGCCCACTATCTAATAGGGAAGGCATCAAACATGTACAAATAAGTTATATAGAGGATAAACAGGAAATAAGAGAGGGAAGGTACTAGAATTGAGGGGCTGGGAAAAGCTTTGGATAAATGATGGGATTTTAATTGAGACTTAAAGGAAGACAGGAAAGCCAGAAGGTAGAGAAGAGGAGGGAGGGTATTCCATGCATGGGATACAGTCAAAGAAAATGTCTGGAACTGAGAGAGAGAATATCTCGTTCATGGAACATAAAGGAGGTTAGTGTGACTGGATTAAAGACAGCATGGTGGATGGGCAGCAGAATGTGTAAAAAGGCTAGAACGGTAGGAGCGGGGCTGAGTAATGAAGGGCTTTGAACACCAAACAGAAAATTTTGTATTTTATCCTGGAGGAGATAGGGAGCCACTGGAGTTCATTGATCATGGGAGTGAGAGGGTTGCATCTGTACTTTTGGAAAATCACTTTGATTGCTGAATGGAGGGTGAATTAGAATGGGGAAAGACTTGAGGCTGATCGACCCACCAGATCCTACAACAGAATGATGAGAGTGTCTGAGGAGAGAAGGGGATGTATTTGAGAGACTTTGCAAAAGTGAAATGGACAGGCCTTGGCAACAGATTGGATATAGGAGGTGAGAGAGGAGGAGGAGGCGACACCTCGGTTCTTAACCTGAGGGATTAGGAAGATGGTTTTGTCCTCTATTGGAGGTGGGTAGTATTTAGGGAGAAAGATAATGAGTTCGATTTAGCTACCCAGTATATCACTTTGAGTTTCATCGTGAGCATCTTTGCTCTTTGGGACAAATTATTCCATTTCCTTCTGCAGTTTCTGTTGGGTGCAGAATAGTTTTGTGTTATTTGAATTTCCTTTCTTTCATCTATGTAAGACTTTCTTCTGGGCCCTTGAAGAACTTTTTGAACTATTTGGCAATATCCTCCTATGGTTCCATGCTTTCTGGGGAAACCAACAGGTCTCTCAATTTCAGTTTATTGGACTGATTGATTAAATAGCCAGGCACCGTACTAAGCTCTGGGGAAACAAAAAGAGGCATAAGACAAAGGCCTGCCCTCAAGGAGATTACAATCTAATATCAAAGGGTTTAAACAAACAAATATATGCAAAGCAAGCTTTATAAGGAAAAATAGAAAATAATCCAAAGGAAGGCACTTAAATTGAGAGAGGCTTTCATTGAAAATGAAATTTTTAGTCGGAAAAGAAAGCCAAGGATATGTAGTCAGGTTATCTCCTTGGAGTTCTTGGTGTCTTAGCCTTTGGAGACTTGACTTCTGGCACCATTATTCATATTTTGGAGAATCTATCTATGTCCCCGTGTTTCTATTTGTTTATCTGTATAGACACCACTGCCACCAGCAGCTACTGGAATTTAAGCTCACTGAGGGCAGAATTTATTTCATTCTTCTCACTTTGTAGGATACATGGTAGGAACTTATTGCACATGTATTGAATTAAACTGAACTGAAAAGCAGAGACCCAGAGAGGAAGGCCAAAAGAGGGCCTTGCCAATGTGAATTGTATCTTCCTGGTTTGTCCCTATAAAATATCAGAGATCCCCTGTGGCTTGTACAGAATGTCTGCTAGATTCCTTAGTGTTCAAACCCTTTGGCAACAGATTCCACTTGAGAAATAAGAAATCTGAAACACAAGATAGTTTTCCAGGAAACTCCTAGAAGTTCCCAGAAAGTCTGTATGAGAAAGCCTGGGAGGTTACTTGGAGATATTTATGGCTCATGATGAGGGTTGGAAGCGATTACAATTTTTTATTTGAGCTGTAGTATTTTCTAGACCCTGAAATTTTAGATAGACACTGTTCCTTGCCTTCTCAAGAAGACTGAAAACTGATATTGACAGAAAGGTAATGAATTGGCAGGCAGATCAGAGGCAAAAACCGCTTCTGAAAAAGAAAGGGCATGGTGCATGTAAAAACTTAGAACATTTTCAAAACGGTGGTCTGCCTATGAGTTGACAAATGTGACCTGACGAAGTAGAGAAATAAGCCTGACTAAAAACTTACAAATCAATTCATTTCTTCTTTTCTTTAAATATTCATCAGTTTAAAAAAATTAGTATGTTAAAAACCAATTAATTTAGTAAGTCTGATTGTTTTTCTAACTCATTGAAAGTATTTTAATTGCTTTCAATCTCTGAAATGCACAGTTAATTTTTAATTAATGCAGTTGAGCTCTTTCTTCATGAAATAAAATATTTCAGGAAACTAAACTATAATGATTTTGAAGTTAATGTATCCAACTTTTCTCTGTAATATAAAGGAAGGAGACAACTGAATTTTGGAATCAAAGATTTGACTTTGATCCCAAATCTACCACCTATGACTTGATTGATTTTTGACTTGTCATTTTTCTTTCTAGGGCTTAGTTTTTTTTTCTTTTCTGAAATGAGTCAGAGCTGAAAGAAGGAAGAAAGGAAGGAAGGAAAAACATTTACTTACTTAGCTGGGTGGTGTTGTGGATAGAGTGTGGGCCTGGAGTCAGGAAGATGAGTTCAAATTTAGCCTCAGATACTAACTAACTGTGTGACCCTGGGCAAGTCACTTAACCTTGTTTGCTTCAGTTGCCAGAGTTTGCCTCATCTATAAAATAAGTTGTAGAAGGCAATGGCAAACCCCTCTAGTATCTCTGCCAAGAAAATGCCAAATGAGGTCAACAAGAGTTAGACATGACTGAATAACAGAAAAAAATGTACCGTGCACTGTTATAAGCACTTTGAAAATATTGTTTCATCTGACCTTCCCAACAACCCTGGGAAGTAGATGCTGTTATTACACCCATTTTATAGCTGAGAAAACTGAGGTAGACAGAGGGTCTAAAATCTTGTGTCTGAGGCTGAATTTGAACCCATATCTTCCTGAATTCAGAATCAGTGACTGTTTTACTCAGTCTGCCAACCAGCTTTGCACCCATTTAGGGCTAAAAGGAAGGATCCAACAGAGAGAGTGGATGAACAACAGAAAGGAGAGAAGGTATTAGGGAAGGGCTGTGCACAAACTTTTATTCAGTATCCACTATGGGCAAAGCTCTCCCCTCAAAGAGCTTATATTCTAAATAAATGTTGATGGAATTGTGAGTGCGTGTGTGTATGTTGGTTTGGATTTTTAGCTAAAAATTCTCTTATATCATTATATGACAGCCACAAGTAAGTTTATTGCAGATGTCAGAGTAAAGGGAAAGCTGCCTGTAGATAGAGCTGTCATCATCCTTATTGTCTTATATAAGCTACTCGAACCTTTGAGCAAGAAAGACCATACCTAACACAGGGCCCTACAGGAGGTTAGCACTTAGAAAAAAATGTTGATTGAAATTGTGGCACAGAAATGTTATGGAATATTACTGAACCATAAGAAATGACGATTATAAATGTAAAGGAGAGAAGGATGTGGTTCCTTCCCCAACTGAGGCTCCATTAATTCAATAACTAGATTTAGGCATTAATGATTAGGCTTTTAAAATCTGAATATCTGTCGCTAAATGCCGACTCTACA
The DNA here is from genome assembly GCA_028627135.1 of Pseudochirops cupreus. Lineage (NCBI taxonomy): Eukaryota > Metazoa > Chordata > Mammalia > Diprotodontia > Pseudocheiridae > Pseudochirops > Pseudochirops cupreus. Next base: position 64,690,969 of record CM053581.1, on the reverse strand, counting down.
TCTACCAAGCTGGACAAGCTAAGGAGAGCACATCCTGCCTGCCTTTCATCAAGAATCCAGAGAATCTGTGGCAGATTTCTATAAACTGAGATAGCAAAGTAAACAGAAAAAGGAAAACAGTGCACACGATGATTGCAGCAATGTTGAGAAATGCCCTGGATGACCAATAGCCACATCCACACTGCTCTGAGCTCCACATAGTTACGATGTTCAAGTCTGACACCAGAGAACTGTGGAGAAAATGGACCTCTCCTTTCATTTTAGAAGTGCAGAGACTAGGAATATCACCTCTACCTTTAGGTAAGGCCAACGTGTTGGTTAATTTTGCTGAACTCCATACATATGCATATACAAACATGCATGCATGAATATATACATGTATATAAACACATGTACATTGATATATATATATATATATATACATAAATGTATATGTATACATATTTCTTTTTTAAAAAATCTTTCTTGTAAGAGATAGCTTGCTGGGTATATAGAGAGAAATATTCACAAATAAATGTAACACCAAACCAGAATCTATCCATAATAAGAAATTTATAAAGTTCAGATATTATTTTCAATAAAATCTTAATGGAAATGGATATGAGTAGATTTTGTTCAGTTGAAATAAATAGATGAAGACACAAAGAATCATAGAATCTGAGGCCCAGTTGGGATCTCCAAAGTCAGTGGAGAGTCAGTCATACTTACATGTGCCTGAAAAGGAAACACTTCGCCAATAATTATAAGAGACCATTCAGCCCTCTCTTAAAGTCTGCCAGGAGGAGGGGTTCATTAATTTATGAAGTAGTCCATTCCCTTTTTAGTAGACTTCTGTCAGGAGATTTTTTTTTTCTATACTTATACTCAAAATTTGCCCTTTTACCCACTGTTTCTGACTCTTTCCTCTAGCACTGAGCAGACCAAAGCTAACTCCTTTTCTTCACTGTAGTCCTTCAAATACTTGAACACAGCTGTTTTCTCCAGTCTAGATACCCTCAATTTCTTCAAATAATCCTCAAATGTGATCTTAAGTCTTTCCTGAATCAGTGAATAAGAATTTATTTAGAGCCTACCACGTGCCAGGGTGTATAGGACATTAAGGGAGGACTAGCAGCTGTGATGGGAGCACTTGAAAAACCCTTTTTAGGGCTTTGGGTGTTCACCTGATTTACCCAACTCTCACCTGTGGCTCCAAGAAGCTGTAGCATGTGCAGTGGCCACACCCCACTAAAACTAGCTTCTCACTAGTTGGCTAAATCAGATTGAGGGTTACTGACAGATCTCAAGCCTTTTGGTGAGTTAGGAGGATAGCTACCCCAAGCACGTGAAGCCTTCCCCTGGCAGAATGAGGAGTCGAGAACAATGTGCTCCAAAGGCTGAAGCAGGTGCTGTGGAGCACTTAGAGCCTGGTCAGATGTTGAGGATACCAAGGTTAGTCACTGCATCCTGAGCCATCACCAACCATCCCGACTTTTGTCTTGCCACTCGACTTTGATGTCTGTGGAAGAAATAGTGAGGCTGATGACTTTGTTTAGCTCTGCCTCACTTAAACCCAATTCACACACAAGTCAAGATATCACTCCATGCTGTCATTGGTCCTCTTTGAAAACAAAGGCGGAACAACAACAGCAATAACAAGTATGTGCCAGGCACCATGATAAGTTCTAGGGAAACAAAGGAAGACACAAAACCATCCCGGCTCACAGTCTGATGGGTGAAACAACATGAAAACAACTGTGTATCATTAAGGCATGTACAGGATAGATTTGAAATAATCAGTAAAGGAAAGGCATCACAATTAAGGAGGACTGGGAAAGGTTTCTTGTAGAAGATGGGATTTGGGCTTGATTTTGAAGGAAACCAGAGAATCCAAGAGGCAAAGTGATGAGAGAGAACATTCCAGTTATAGGAGACCACCAGTGAAACAAAGTAGGGAGCACTTCATGAATATCCCCTCTTCTAGACACTCTAGACCAGGAGAGGGGGAACCTGCAGCCTCGAGGCCTAGGTCCTCAAGTGTGGCTCTTTGAATCCAAACTTCACAGACCAAACCGCCTTAATAAAAGAATTTGTTCTGCAAAACTTGGACTCAGTTAAAAGGCTGCACTTGAGGACCTAGAGGACCACATGTAGCCTCAAAGCTGAAGGTTCCCCAACCCTGTTCTGAACTCAAACATTCTAAAATCCTTCTCTGATACTGCCTCCACAGTCACCTTTTCTCAGTATTCATCTTTCTCAGCTTTTCTAAATGATTGGAGTTGATCACTGAGCCTCTCCCTCCCTCTGCCCCCAGACCATGAGTCCTCCTTCTAGTCTAGCTCTTGAGAAGCACCCCCCTGTGGAGATGAGGTCTGGCAAATGGTTTTGTGCATGCTACAGGCAGAAGAGTCTTGCCACTGAATTCTTTGGCACTGTCGAATGGTTTAACATCAGAAATGGTTGTAATTTTATCCATGGAAATGACATTAGAGATGACACATTGGCATATGCTTTGCACCCTAAGGACCATGGAACTTCTCCATCTGACTCACAGCTGAAATCTTCATATGCTTTATCTCCCCAATTAGAATGTGAACTCCTTGAGAGCAGGGGCTGATTTTGCTATTCTGTTTATATCCCCAAGGTTTAGCAGAATTGAGGAGCCTCTGGATCCAAACATCAGAAAGGTCTACGATGAGACAAGAGTCCAAAGAACCAGCTATGGCAACAGATCTGAGCTCAGACAAGTGGGACATTCCCCAATTCTATACCCGTTCCTGCCCTTTGGAGTGCTAGTGTTTGGGGCTCTCCCTGACCCCCTCATTTTCTTCAACAAATTTTTGCCATGATCACTTGTCTACCAGAGATATCATTTCTTCAAAAATATGAATTTGAGTGGCAGGGTTCTCTGTGTCAAATGAGTGGTGTAGCAGATCAGTAATACTGGAGGACATTAAAAAGAGGGATTCTAGGATCATATGGTTATAGATGTAGAGCTGGGAAGAACATTAGAGATCATTGAGTCCAAGTCTCCTTTTTCCAGATGAGGAAACTGAGGCACAAAGAGATTAAAGAGACTTGCTCAGGGTCATGCAGCTAGAAAATATCTGGGGTAATGTTTGAATTCAGATCTTCCTGATACCAGATCCAGAATCCTATCCATTATGCCACGATGGTTAAGGAGAGCTTCATGGAGGAGGTGACATTAAATTCAGTCAAATTGAAGAATGATGAAAAAGAGAGGAAAAGGCAATATAACAGTGACAACAACAACAATAGCACTTACATAGCACTTTAAGGTTTATAAAGTACGTTATAAACATTAGTTTGTTGGATTCTCACAAAAATCCTGAGATGTAGGAATTATTATTCCCATTTTATTATGGGAAAACTGAGGCAGATAGTCATTAAATATATTGCTCAGAGTCAATCATTTGGCAACTATATTTGAATTCAGGTCTTCCTGACACTACGTCAGATGAATACAACGTATAAATCTTTCTCCCAGTTGTTTTTTTTTTAATGAATAGACACATATTCAATCCTAAACGTGTTTTGTTTTGTTTTGTTTGTGTGTGTGTGTGTGTGTGTGTGTGTGTGTGTGTGTTTGTGTTTGTGGATGTGCTACCATTAAGTTCTATTGGTCATAAGGTTCTGGGTTTGTCTTTGAACTAGGTGGTTCAGTTACTAGTACTTTGTGTAGTAGTAGAAGTAGTAGTAATAGTAGTAGTAGTAGTAGCAGCAGCAGCAACAGCCCCAGCAGTAGTAGGAGTAGTAGTAGTAGTAGTAGTAGTAGTAGCAGTGCTGGTGGTGGTGGTGGTAGTAGTAGTAGTAATAGCAGTAATAGTAGCAGCAGCAGCAGTAGTAGTAGTAGTAGTAGCAGTAGTGGTGGTGGTGGTGGTAGTAGAAGTAGTAATAGCAGTATTAGTAGCAGCAGCAGCAGCAGTAGTAGTAGTAGTAGTAGTAGCAGTACTGGTGGTGGTGGTGGTAGTAAAAGTAGTAATAACAGTAGTAGTAGCAGCAGTAGTAGTAGCAGTAGTACTAGTAGTACTAATGTTTGACGGAATCTGTGATATAGCTAGACCCTCCTTATTTTACTGGTAAGGGAACTGGGGGCCAAATTGATAAGTGACCTGCTCGGTAATAGAGGTAGGAAATAAGTAGAACCAAAATAAGGGAATTTTCTCTGCCCCCAGATCTTATTTTTTTTATACCAGATTAGATCCAGACTTTGTGAAAAGAAATTTTGAAAACATTTTCTTCACTGTCTTGGTACGCCAGAGCTATGGACCTTACCACCCACTCTATGTCTTAGGGCTATGGGATCTTTCCATCCTCCCTACATCTGAACTCTCTTGAATGTGTTGCATCCCCCCATCAGAGTGTGAGATGCTTCAGAGCAAGAACTATTCCCCTTTGTCCGTTTGGAGCACAGCAGGAGTGGCTCAGACTATAACGAGTGGTTGTTAAATATAAATGATTTTTATTCATTCACCATCTCATTTAATTTCATCCAGTGGGGTACCTTAGGTATGGCTATTTTGATAGACAAGGAAACTGAATCAGATGGAAAGAATGGGAAGGGAAAGGAGGAAATAAGCATTTATGTGCCTGCTCTACATTAGCCATTATGCTACAGGATTTTGGGTTTTTTTTGCAAATATTATCACAAGAACCTTCTACTTATGATTTCTATCTTATAGTTTAGGAAAATGAGGCAAATATAAGATAAGTGTTTCACCCAGGTTCAGACAGCTGGTAACTATCTGAGGCCAGATCCGAACCACAAAGATGAGTCTTCCTGACTACATACAGGCTTAGCATTCTATTTAACATGCCACCCAGCTGCCCCAAGCATTTATGTAGTGTCTACTATATGCCATAAATTAAGGTAAGGGATTCTTTTTTTACAACTTTTATTGCAAGAACACTGCAATTATGATCTCTGACAGTTGAAGAAAGTGAAGCAAGTATAAATTAAGCAGCTTGCCCAGGGTCACAGAGCTGATAAGAATCTGAGGCTGGATTTGAACTCAGATCTTCCTGACTCCAGGCCCATAGCTTTATCCACTGCTCTACCAGCTGTCTCACATTCAAATCAGAACTGAGATACCCATGTTCAAGTCTTAACTCCAACACTCTCTAGCTAAGTGACTGTGGGCAAGTCCCTTAGTCTCTATAGGACTCCCTTAACTGGAGTGTGGCAGGAATAAGAATAATATCTAGCCTAGCTACCTCCTAAGGTTGTCATGAGGAAAGAACTTTGCAAGCTTAGAACATTATAAAAGTTGGAAAAGCATTATCCTAGCATTCTTAAGTAACCTACACAGGTCATTGGACTATAAAACTACAGAAGGGTCAGACTAAAGATCACCCAGTCCAATTCCACTCCTCATTTTACTGATAAGGAAACAGTCCAAGAGGGGGCCAAAGCTTAGCCAGAGGGTGGCTCTCCTGAGTCTGGGTTCCATGCTCAGTCCAGGCCTACTTGTGATGCCACCGCACAGTGAAGTCTCTCCCTCCTACCCCAGCTTTGTTGGAAGGGAATAGATGCACAAAGCACAGCAGAACTCCAGCAGCAGATGCTCAGAGCCCCCAGCATTAATGCGAGGCTTCAACAGGTGGCACTCTCCCCTCAGTCAGAACCTTGGACAGCCTTTCTGGAGGAGCTGACTTCGGAAGTCAGACCCAGAACCAGTGGAATTTCTCTCAGAGACAAATGGCTCTCAAAGTAGGGATCTTCCCTGGAGGGTCCAGGCTGAATGGTACTTGAGATAACTTTGAGTATCTTGGAGATTCTGGGAGTTCTTGAAGGGGGCAACAAGCCCTTCCACAGGGGATGAGACCAGGATTAAATAGAATTGACTGACTATGGAGTGAGTTTGAAGGAAGGAGAGGGTCAGATGGTCAGTCTTTGGGCAAGATGCTAGTCCAGGAGCATGGGGCAATTCAACATCATTTCCTGAGAGACTATTACAAGACTTTGAAGTTTGTCAGAAAGGGGTTTGACCGTAGAAGCTGTATGACCTAAGAGAACATTGAAAACTATTAAAATTTTCCTAAGAAGATAGCCTAGGAGAGATCCTGGGGGGGGCGGGGGGGGGCGGAGCCAAGATGGCGGTGTAGCAGCAGCAACATATCGCAGCTCTCACACAGCCAGCTCAAAATACCCATAAAATAGGACTCTAAACCAATCCTGGAACTCCAAAATGCACACAAAGATACTTCCCACTAAAGTCAGCTCGGCTACGAGGAACCATATCAGCACTGCAAACCGAAACCAGCCTGGCCTGAAGCTGCGGTTGTGCCCTGGGGGCGGCTGGATGGGAAGAGCTGAGGAGCCTCTCAGGTGAGCGGATTAGCAGCAGCTGCGAGTGGGATTTGTGAAAGGGGGAGATAAGCAGTCCGGCCAGAAGGCAT
>CM053581.1:64657220-64684070 GCA_028627135.1 Pseudochirops cupreus | reverse complement strand
AAAAAAAAAAAAGAAGACAGCCTAGGTTTAGCATTAAAGGATTTGATTTTAATCTCAGCTCTGCTATTTAGGATCTGTGTGACTTTGGGTAAATCAAGGAATACAAATGTATATATACATATACATACATATAAATTTATATAAGAGGGTTTTCATATGCAAACAAGCACATATCTGAGTATATGTATAAATGAATCCATAGAGGGCATAAGATCAATTGAATAGGAAGGGATAATATTCCAAATGGTGAAAGTGTGAGGAGAGAGAGGATTAAATTGAGAGGAGACAGGGAGAGTCAAAATGGGGTTGAGCATGGAAGAGGCAAGAGAGAATTGTTACAATAGAGGGGGAAAAGAGGAAGGCAAAAGGGAAAGAGTCAACCTTACTCTCACGGAATTTGGCTTAGGGAAGGAATGACATAAACTCTAAACTGGGCATCTTACCACACACAAGAGTAGGGGGATGGGGAATGAGAGGTGGGGTGATGGAGGGGACTTAGGACTCAGTATTTCCCTCTGTAGAATCCCATTTCCTGCTCCCATAAGTTAAAATTTATCCCTATGCAATTAGTGTGCTCGTTCCTCATGGGCACTTGTCACTATTTTTATCTTTTTTAAGGCTAAGAGACAGTGTGGAGTAGTGGAAAGAGAACTGGTCAAAGACCTGCCTCTGAGGTATATTGGCTGTTACCCTGGGAAAGTCACTTAACTTTCAGAGCCTTGAGTGACTCCTTATATTACAAATTAAAGACCAAATATTGATCTGCTTTGGTGGAGGGTGTTCAGCATCTAGCTGTCCTAATAGGAATGAAATCATCAGACCAGTGAGAGAAAAAATAGTAATTATAACGAGTTCAATTTCAGAGGAACTGAGTTCTTCTCCAAAACCTTCACTCTGCCCGCCTCTCAGTGGTCAGGGCTTTCTCCACTTCAGCTTTGCCTTCATTTTCTTATTAGGGTGTCCCTCTCAGTCTGTTCCTAGAATGTGAGCTCCTTTGGGACAGAACAGAATCCCTAGCCCCAAGCACAATGCCTTGCCTATAGCAGGCCCTCCATAAATGTCTGCTGAATTGAATTGAAAAGGTCGGATTCAGTGATCCATGCAGTCCCTCCCAGCTCCAAATCCTATGATCCCTAGTTATTTAGCTAACATTAGGAAACCACGCGTGCTGGCAGAAATATGAGAAACAAATGAACACGGGTAAAAAGATGGCAGTGAAAGGAACCCCAAGCAGAGGGCAGCCACTGGGTAGAGAAAGCAGGGGCCTGAGGGGGCAGAGGCAAAGGAGCTTTTTATACTCTGACATCCATATTATAAAAACAGACAATCTTGAGCACTTGGGTAAACTGATGAAGAATGAAACGAGCAGGCCCAGGAGAACAATTTCTATAATGGCAACAACACTGTCAAATAAACAACTTTGAAAGCTGAGGGAGCTGGGAGCATTCATGATTCCGGAGGACCAGTGATGAAATGTGCTCTCTGTTCCAGAGAGGTGAAGGATTTAGGGTGCAGAATGAAACAGATAGATCTTTGTATAGAGCTATTGAGGGAATTTGTTTGGCTTCACTGTGCATACATACTTATTGCAAGAAATTTTGGGTTCTTTAATAATTTCTTCTTCTCCCCAATCAGATGGGGGCGAGAGCAAGAGAAATAGATTGATGTTAATTAAAACAAAATACAAGGGTGGGGGCAGGGGGAGGGTGCTACATACCTGAAATGCTATATACACTTTCCAATGAGGTCTCTATGATTAGTTTTCCTTGACTGTTTTATTTTGGTACAAGAAACCTCTCAGAAAGTGGGAGTAATTTGTAAATATACGTAATATTAAAACAAAATATGTCAATAAAACTGAAATTTATATTTAAAATATAACAAATCCCATAGGAATACCCAAGGGGCACCATCTATCCTTTCCGATTATAACAGGGACCTCAGAGACTCAATACTAAAATCTCTGGGGCTTCTGGCACTGTAGGAGAGTACTAGACCCTCTGACCAGGTCCCTTTGAGGGGGCCATAGAACTTGGAGGGTTTTTGGGTCCCAGAGCAACACCAGAAGTCCCCTTCACAGCCTGTGACTACCTACCTAATGCTAGGCACCCAGCAGATCCAGCCGGGTATCCATAATGTCCAAGTTCACAATGATTTGCCAAGTGCTTCAGGAGGAATCAAGCCCAATTTAGTATTTGTTGTTAGATTCTTAAGCAGGATGGCATCAGCTGCCTTCATTCTGTTTCTTTATTCTTTTTGCATATGCTCGCTACTCAGTAATCTGACCCCATTTTCCTAGCTCAAGCCCATCTCCCTCCCCAACCTCTACCCTAGTCACAAACCATGTCTTATGTATTGTGTCTGTTGATTTATTTTCAAAGTTGAATATCCCAGAGGAAAAAACAAATAAACAAACTTATTTTTCTTCCCAATCAGATGGGGGGAAGAGCAAGAGAAATAGATTTATGTTAATTAAAACAAAATACAAGGATGGGGGCAGGACGGGTGCTACATATGCAAAATGCTAAATACACTTTTGAATGAGGTCAAATGACTCAGATGAATAAATAACCACTGATATGACATGACGTGGAGTGGTATGATATGATGGGGGTGGTGGTGGTGGTGGTGATATAACCCATGACCCAATGTAACCCTAGACTCACACAGACCCCAATTCATATTCTGGAGGTTTATCAATAATTACTCTCATTGGCTTATGCATCTAACCAGGGTTTCCCCAAGGAACATCATTATCTGGAGTATTTTTAGCTCTTCCCTAGGGATATTTTGTTTACCTCCTGCAAACAACCTAGACTGCTAAGGCACTGGGACTCAAGGATTGTAAGTCAAGTGGTTTGTTGACAATGTGCTACATAATGCAAATTATTAAAATTATTATACTCTACAGGCTGCAAGGAGGTTGTATTATCATGGGAATTAGCCTGAACTGTTGCCAAGCAAAGCTCTGAGTGCAGGGACTATACATGGTATATCTCCAACCCCACGCCCAGCAAAGCTCAGTGCAATGGAAACAAAGAATGAGGAGAAAATCCTTTTTTTCTCTATTATGGCACAGGAAGTATTGTTAACAAGGTCTCTAGACTACCTTTCCAGGGTTATTGTGCATTTTCTCCTTACGCACTGTCTTTCAGCCATACGAAACTACTTATGGCTCCCCATACAGGACATTTCATTTATTTCCCATCACCATGTCTTTGCACAGTGTGATGCCTATGCTTGAAATGCATTCCCTCTCTACCTCTATGTTGTAGACTCCTTAGATTCCCTTCAGGACTTAGCTCAAGTGCTACTCCCTAGAGGAGGCATAGTTTCATGCCCAGCTTTCATTCCCCAGTAAATTACTTGCTATTTATTTGTACATATTGTATATTTACCTATATGTATATTGGCTATTTCTACCTAACAGAATGAAAGTTTGACTGGAGGAACCCTTTCCCTTCTCTTGTATCCCTAGTACCTAGTACATTGACTATCTCATAGAAGGCACTTAGTAATGCTTCTTGAATGAATGAATAAATGGATGGATGGATGGATGGATGGATGGATGGATGGATAAATTAATATTTGGGCTTATATTCTAGTTCTCCCACTGATTATTCCTATGATCTTGATCAAATTACTTCCCTCCTTCTCTGAGCCTCAGATTCCTCATCCATAAATAAGAAGCTTGGATTATATCAGTGCTAAAGTCATTTCTAGCTCTGATAGTTTTATGATTCCTTCTAATAATGGGAGTAGGACCGTAATAGACTCTTCCCTTTTTCCTCCTCCAACAATCCCTTGGACTTGTAAATGTAGGCTCTCATAGGTATGAGATCACTGGATGGGCTATGTAGGGGCTTCATTCTGCAGGCTGTGAATCCAGGCTCTACATCAAATCAGTACACCCTTGATTATAGTCCAGGACAGAGGTCCTTAGTGACCAATTGAAAACTAACTCAGCTCATTTCAATATTGGTTCACTGAAATGTTGACCCAGGGAGTTTCTATAACAGGGGCTAACTTTTTGTCTGTGTTTCTCAGATGACCCAATCATTCACTTCACCATGTTGTCTGGAGAATTCACAACTATTAAGGTGGGTTTCCCTCCACTGGGGAGAGTCTTTGACATTACTCAGCAAGACAGCTTTATGTGTTAGAAAATATTTCCCAAAATTGACTCCACCCAAACCTCTGAAATTGCAGGCACTGCTAAACTCATAATATAAAGATACTTTTTAAGGAAGGCTCTACATAGAACATCACGCCTTGAATGAGAGAACCAACCTATGCAAGAACCAGCTAAAGGATGGGAGATACTTAGCATGAATAAGAGGAAACAGAGAGGACATGACTATTGCCTTCAAATATTTGAAAAGCTGTCATGTGAAAGAGAGATAATATTCATTTTGTATGGACCCAGAGGGCACAAGGAGTGCAATGGCAGGGAGATATCAGAAAAATAATTCAATATGAGGGAAAATATGTTACGGACCACTACTGTCCCACAGTGGAAAGGAATGAATTGAGATATAATAATTTGCCAATGGTTGGAAGTATTCAAACAAATACTAGACAACCACCAATCAGGGAATATAGGATCACAGATTCGGAGCTGAAAAGGACCTTCAAGGCCACCTAGTCCAATCCCCTCAGTTGAGGACTGAGGCCTATAAATGACTTAAAAGACTAGCCCGAGGTCATACAGACAATAAGGGAAATATCCGTTGTTGAATTTTTCCATTTTTTCTGACTCCAAAGTCTCTCTTTCCACTGTACCATGCGGGGGAAACTGAGGTTAACTCACTTCCTATGGTCACAGAGGTAAAAATGGAAGAGAAAGAATATAAAATTAGGTCCTCTCATAGCGAAAATAGAATTATGTCCTCTGTATCACCTTGGGATTCTTGTATTGGATATAAGATTGGACTAAATAATCTCTATGGTCCCTTTCAGGTATTCGGTGATTTTCTGATATTTTTGTTGTTCTTTTGAAAATAATCATAAATTTACCAACATCAGAATTAGCAGTTTTTGCCATTGCAAAAGTGCTCATGTACACACACACACACACACACACACACACACACACACATTCAGTTTTGAATGAATGAATGAATGGATGAATAAAAAAGCATTTAAGGGCTTACCACAAGGCAAGAGCTATGCTAAGTTCTGGCAATCAAATATAAGCAGGTAAGACAGTTCTTTTCCTCATAGATTTCATGTTGTAACAGGGTAAGACAACCCATGTGAGGGAGTGGGTGGCAGGGAGGAATGCTTGAGGTATAGAAGTCAGAGTGCGTGGAGAGTGGAGTCATAGCAACAATTTATTGACGTGTCCTTAAGAAGTACCATGATGGTGATGTGATGACTGCTCTTAGGGGATGCAGCAGATAGAATGTTGGGTGTGGAAACAGGATAACCTGTGTACAAATCCAGCCTCTGATACTTATTAGCTCTTTGACCCTGGGCAAATTACTTAAACATTCTCTGCCTCAGTTTCTTTATCCATGATATTGGATAATATCTACTGCACAGTATTGTTACTAGGAGCAAATGAGATCACAGAAGTAAGGTACCATGCAAATGTCAGTTAATAAAAGTAGAAGAATGGCTTGGAGATGGCTGGGCTAGATAGACTGAATACTCACTAAACCATGACTAGCATGGCAGGCGTGGGACTGGAGGTGGGGTATAGGGAATAGACAATACAGCTTAGGATTGGCCATGGTGTCAGCAAGCTGTGGGTGCTTAGAGAGATGGTAAAGTTATTCATTTCTACTCTTATCTATTGATGATTTTTCTGTATCATTGATTGGTATCCAAACCATATGATTTGTTCTGGGCTTGGTAATATGGCCCGGCTCCTTGGAGTCCTCTCAAGTTTATGGAAGGTTCTATCTATAAGGTACAGTCAATCAATCATAAATTCTATTGCAGTTATAATTTAGTCACCACGAGTAAGCACAACCATAATGGAGCAGGAATAACAATTCCTCAAATATTACAAAGTATTTTTATAACAATTTGCAACATAGATGGGGCAGGGAATATTATCTCAATTTCATAGAGGGAACCAAGAGTGAAGGAAATGAAATGATTTGCCCACATTCACAATGAAAATGTGACTTTTTTTAGAACTAGGACATCAGAGATTTTGGGTCTGAAAGGGATCAATTTGCATTGAAGTCAATATGAATGGTGTCAATTTATTATTTATATTTTGTATTTCCCTCAACAGTTAGCTCTGTTATGTCCATAGCAAGTGATTAATATTTTTTATTTAATGAATGAATTCTACTCCAATGATTATCTACCCCAACCTCCTCCACCCCTATTAATAGATAAGGAAAGTGAAGAACATATAGGTCAAGGCTCATATTAAGAGAAGATGAGAAAATCAGAGTGGCACCCTTCTACTAATTAACTTGTGGTTCCTGCTGTGATGCAATGAAAATTCCAAAGCCAAACCTAACACAAGACACAGTGGAAAGAGTACTGAATCCTCCATCACTTGGTAACCCCTCTTCCTTTGAGGTTCATGCTTTTCATATTCACCTCCCATCAAAATCTCAGTAGCTGTTGTCTACAAAACCCCAGTCACTCCCCTTCCTCACTCAATGATTTTTGTACCTGTCTTATAATTTTTCTCTTCCCCGACTCCTGACCTAACACTACAGGAACTTCAACAGACATATTGATTCTCCCTTTAATATTCTAACTGCTCAGCTCCCCAAGCTACTCACCTTCCATGAGCCACTCTGCCACTCCATCTCAGCCACACACAAAGCTAGTTCTACCCTCGATCTTGCCATCACCCACAAATGTGCCATCACCAAGTTCAAGAATTCTGAAATCTCCTTATCTAAACATAATTTATTGGCTTTTCATTCCTCCATTTGCCTTCCCCTACATAGACTAACTTTTCTCCCACACAATGACCTCCAGTCTCTTGACTCCTCAATTCTATCCAAGGCCATCTTCCTATGAATAGTCACTTTATCCTCTTCTCTCCATCTTGACCCCTTGGTGAACCAATTCAACTCTACAGTCTCCTGCTTTCTTGAATCCCTAGCACCCTCATCATATCACCCATTATACTCAACCAAACCCCAGCCTTGTATGACTCCATCATTTGTCACCTTCTCACTTACACACACACTGCTGAAGAAAGACAGAAAACACACTGGGCTCTGACACCATCTGCCACGAATTTGTATTTGTTGTTCAATTGTTTGAAACGTGCCTGAGTCTTCATGATCTTGGCAAAGATACTAGAGTGGCTTGCCATTTCCTTCTCTAGCTCATTTTACAGACTAGTAAACTGAAGCAAGCACGGATAAGTGATTGGATCAGAGTGCCACCCAGTTGCCCCAAATTAATATTACACAACTTCAGTTGGGCCCTCACTGCCACTGGGCAATCGTACTTTACCTTTCTTATCAACTCATCGTTCCGCTCTCCACAGCAGCTCTTCCAAACCTACTCATCCCTCTTCAGATCTTCAATGACTCTCCTTCCCCTCACCCTTTCATATGAAAAACTAATCTAGGGGAGCCATCTGGGGCCCTGACCCTAACTGAATTTACTGGTCCAGTGCTGGTTTAATCATACAGTTTTAGAATATTAGAGTTCAACTAAGGGACATTATGATACTGTGCACTGTAACTAGTTTGGAAAAAGGATATTCTGACATTAAATCTTACCTCAAACATAATAAGTGCGTGACCATAAGCAAATCACTCAGCCTCTCTGATCTTCTGTTGCTCCATCTGTAAAATGGGTATAATATCTGTTTTTATCTACCACAAAATATTGTTGTGAGGCACAAACGAGGTAATGAAAGTGTTACGTAGCCATATGTTTTGCTTTTCTCAGTAGAGAGGTAGAGATTAGGGATGGAGAAAGACAGGCAAGAAGCATTTATTAAGTGTTTTCTACATTCCTAATAATTAGACCCTGGGGGTACAAAGAAAGGCAAAAGCATGGTCCCTGGCCCTGAGGAGCTTACTTTGTAATGGAGGAGACAACTTGCAAACAATTATACATCCACAAGACATAGGACAAATTGGAGGTGATATGCAAGCCCAGAAAGTAGACATGTCTGCCTAATTCACCACACACCCCCCTCCCCACCTCCAGGCATCAGACCCTGCATTCCCTCATGGCTGCCTCCCTCAATGGTCCTTAGCAATCATTAACAACTCTACTTGGAAAAGGGCTAAGTCAAGGAATTATACTTTTTACAACTTTCACCCTGGGCAGCTGTTCCACTTCAGCAGCCTTGACATGTCCTTTATGGCAGGAGGCAAAACAAACAGGCCCCAGCTTAGGCCTGGGGAGGCCAGAGAGGAGAAGCTGAAAACAAAACACAATTTACTTACGATTAAAGTGCTGAGACGCTTAAAGCCATTACATTTCAGTTAGCGGCTAAGTGAAAATGTAACTACTTTATATATTTCACCAAAATTAAACTTAAACCTACAGAATTAGGTTTATTAATTTCTGTCAGGACTCAATGGGGAAATAAGAATAGCCATTCATTAAGGGCGCACAATTACTGGAGACAAAAATGAAGGCCTGCACTATTAGCCATAATAAAACTGTTGAACACTGAGGAAATTTTCATTAAATATAATCCGTTCTTTATATTACTACACTTAATCCTTGCTGTCTACTTCTGTGTTTCCTCCAACCTATTTAATTTTATTACTTAACTTTTTATAAATGTTTCTTAATATAATTATGATTAAATATGGGGGGGAGGGGGAGAGGATAACGTTATTCTCTTTAAAAGAAAAGTCCCCTCCCCCACTCCTTTGAAAAATCGTTTTTAGAAAGACCAAATACTAAGTAGGCCTTCATTATTATGTCAAGGTCCAAATAAGAGAGAAGAGAATCAGATAAATAAGGAAGAAACACGCCTTTCAGCAGTTGCGTTCTAGTGCTTTATATTAGTCATTTTTAAAAGTTCTTTGCCTTGCTAAAGTAGTCTGTAAATATTTGGAGGGTCAAACGATGTAATTATCAGACATGGATCCCCCAATGATATTGTTCACACCGTGGCAAAATACACTTGTCATTCATTCTGATGCTCATCTCAAGCCTGGGCTAATTCTCTTGCCGGTTCCATGTACAATAAATTTGCTACGATAAAGAGAAAAAAAAAAAGGAAGAGCAAACAATTTGACATCGTGGTGGGATTATCCAACGTCTGAGGGCAGAATTGATCATGTGATTAAAACCATGAAGGGAAGTAAAAGGCCAGGCTTCTTATAGAGGTGGATGGACAGTGCTGAGGGGATTATGAGGATTGACCATATCTTTTTATTTCCAGAGACAAAATGTGGTTGACTTGGAAGGCCTCGGTTCTAGTTCCAGCTTTTCCATGTATGGACTTCTTTACACCGGGTATTTAGTTTCAACTTTCTTTTCCTTATCTTTAAAATGAGCAGAACCAAGAGAACATTGCATACAGCAACAATGTTGTTTTAAGAACAATTCTGAGTGACTAAATCATTTTGACCATCATAGATACCCAAATTAAATATTAAAGACGTATGAAGGCAGGTGCTATTTGCATTCAGAGAAAGGATGGATAAATAGAATTACGTATAGAACAATTTTACATATATATGTATATGCATACACACATATATTTGCATCTAATGGTAGCCACCTCTACAGTTGGGAGGGGAAGGAAAAAAAACAGTTACATGATAACTTTATTATATATTTAAAAGGAATAGCAAGTTATACATAAAAGATTTGCTGTTTCATGCACAATGTTCTTTTTTTCTGTTCTACTATGTTAAAGCAATGCTTGCTTTATTTCTTAAGTTTAGAACAAAATAAATGAAAATTTTTAAAAATTGAATAAACATTCAGAAAAAATAATACCTATGCTATATAAAATATACTATGGGTATGTATTGTATTATATAAAGGTATTATCTCCACATTAACCTCTTTATATCTTATTGTCAATAAGTTTTTACATGTTGCCCCACCCCTTTAGATGGACAGTCTTTCTTCAATTTATAGTCATAGAGATCTTTCTGCAGCACTTAAGAGGTTCAGTGACTTATGCTGGGTGACCCAGTCAATACATACCAATGTCAGAACTTGAACAGACTGGATCTCTATCCATGACAGTATACAACTTATATGTAAGACTCTTGGTTTCATATACAATTCAATTTTTCTGCTCTTCAGTGTATAAAGATTCACATATGTTGATATTAGGTCAAATTCATGATTTTAAAAGAATACTTTTTAAAGAAATGTTAACTATAATAAACAAGCAAGTCGTAGAAATTAAGGTTAGTTTTTGAGCACAGGAAATGAAGAGGTTAAATATATTTTCAGAGAATATGATGGCATATTTAGTAAACTTGAAACTAAAATAAATAATTGAGATAATAAATGGCTTCTGAAAGAGTGGGATATAAGATAAACCCACAGAAATTCTCAGCATTTCTATAGATCGCTAGCATAAACCAAAATAAATTAATGGAAAGCAAAATACTTCATCTTCCAAAATCTGTGATTTCATCAGTGTGGGTACTCCCTCCTTCCCCATTCCCAATCAACACAGATGGCAACCCCTCCATCACTCAGTAGACCATTTTTTTTTTTACATTTGATTGGCCAAATTTTTTAGAAAGTCCAAGGGACTGAAAGGAAAAATTCATCATCCTGAAACCAGTGTAGTGATGAGTCTTTCTGAATTTAGCTAAATTACTTTTTGTAAGGCAGGCACAATCTATCAGCAGATCCATACATCCTTTCATATACTTTCCAACATGATTAAAACCTGATAAGATTTGCACTCTGACAATATAGCCCTCATAAACCCAAGGATATTTCCTCTCCATGATGAGAAGTCAAGAAGTCTTTGGAGAAAGAAAAAAATAAAAATTGTATTTAAAATAATTTTGAAAGTATTGAATACTTGACATTTTAACTTCTCAAGATATACATAAGATTTTTATAAAGCCATCTATTGTTTTAATCTAAATATGAGATTTCAATAATTGGCATAATATTCAATGTTATGGCTGATTCAAGCCAATAAAGAAAAAATGTTATAATATAGGAATTGATGTAACACTAATTAAAATACCAATGGAATAGTGTACATAATTAAAGTATTAATGAAATTCATCTGGAAGAATGAATTGAAAAGAATATCAAATGAAAATGTCAGCAGAAATAAAAACAAGGAAGTTGGAATTACATTGCCAAAAAACTATACTGTAAAACAGTAATTATCAAAACGATTTGGTGTAGAATACTTTGGCATTTTAAAAATCTGTAATTTTATCAATTAGGACATTTCCTGTATAAAAACAAATAAAAACCCCTCTAGAAGTTAAAAAAAAATTAAGATTAGCTTTGGTCAAAATAATCCTTATCGATTCCTTATTTTTATCCCAAGTTCACTAAATACACTATGATGTCTGCAAACAGAGATGTTTTCAAGTGTTAAGTGAATAACATCCTATGTGAACTATAGCCACTAAATGACTTTTGAACTTCAAAAGAAAAAAGAAAAAAAGATTATCAAATGAGATAAAAATTATTGAAGTTAAGTTATCACATGACTATTAGGACTTCATTGTGTCGTCCTACAGAGTCATCTATCATCTTGATGAATATCTGGTCACTGGATCTAGATGGTTCTAGAGAAGAAAGTGAGGTTGGTGACCTTGCACAGCACTCCCTCACTCAAATCAAAATCAACTGCAAATTATGTCATCATTTCCCTGATGCCATGGGCCTCTTCGAAAATGAAAGACAAACACAATCTGTGAGTAGACTGAGCTGCCTGAATGAAGACCCAGCTACTTGGGTAACTCAGTTCATCCTCTCCCTCTCCGTCTCTCTTTCCTTTTCACTCCCTCTCATTCTCTCCAAAGGAAGGTAAAATTTTATGACCAGAAGCTGCCCAATTAACTTTGGGATTCACTGGCTAGATTCCTTCCTTCCTTCCTTCCTTCCTTCCTTCCTTCCTTTCTTCCTTTCTCCCTTCCTTCTTTTCTTTCTTTCACAGAAAACAAAACCTTAAACTAAGTTAACTCTGAAGCTCATAGAATAGACCACAATAGATTCCTGCCCAAGGTACACTTAATGGCTGTATTTGGTGCCTTGGGGCCTTCAACTGAATGTCAATGGTAACTGTTTGTCTTTGGAACAGCCACCCTCAAGATTTTTTTTTCTTTTATCTAATTAAAAGGACCATCCCTTCACTCACTTCTTAAAGAGGCCTATCCACTAAATGGGCATTACCTCAGTCTAAGTGAGTACCTGAAGAGGTATTCACTTTCTCAAATCAAAGTAAACTGCAAATCATGTCATTTTCCTGATGTCATGGCCCACTTTGCAAAAGTAGGAAAAACACAGAGAATCTTTAAAAAAACGAAAACAAAACTGGAATGGAGGTTCACATAGCTCTCTAACTCACTCTCTCTCTCTCTCTCTCTCTCTCTCTCTCTCTCTCTCTTTCTCTGTCTCTCCCATTCTTTCCCCTAATTTTCTGGGGTAGGATAATAGCTTTAAAAAGAACATTGCTAAGGAAGAATTTCACAAAGAACAAAAAAGAAGAAAATGGTGATCAGCACCAATGCTTGAATGAATGAACCTGCAATTCGCTTGTGCTGGGCTTACCATAACCTAACACAATATGATGATAGGCCTCTCCAAACTCAATTGGCCTGGCTCTTGGGCAATGGGCCCATGGGTCCCATAGCAAGACCTTCACTTTTCACTTTGGCAGACTCTACTAATGCTTGTACTCTGCTGGTCTAGCCTTAGAGACTTTATATTCACTTCTATGCCACAAAGAAATATAGGACTTTAATGGAAGGTAGTACTGATTAGAAAAAAAAAATTAATAGAACAACTGAATAGCATAGATAGTACGGAATTTTATTAGGTAGATCACTGGCTATTTTTTGATGAATTCAATATTGCAAAGCATTGGGGGAAGAAACCATTACTTTTTGGGGGGAAAAAAATTGAAGAATAACTTAACCAGAAATGGAATTAAAAGTAGATATCATATGTTATGCTAAAATTTAAAAATAAATCAATGAGTTAAGTATAAAAAATTGTAGAATACAGACAGAGTCAAAAAAAAAAAGTACAAAATCCAATGCAGGTTAGATTGTGAAGAAACAGGTACAGTATGATAGTGCTCATGGAACTTTAGTTGTAATCTTTTTGGGAAAAAGAATTTAACAGTTTTGCAGAAGGTTGACAATGTAAAGGTATTTATTAATTATCAGTTGTTTGCCAGGAACTGTGCTAAGTGACAGGGCTATAAATAGAAAAGGAAGACTATAAAAGAGCTTAAATTCTAATAAGGTGAAATGACAACTATCAAGGGAGTGACTGTGATCAGGAAAGGGAACTTTTGTCTAGGAAGTGTTGGAAATGGTGAGTGGAGGCAATAAGCAGTCAGGTCTTATAGTCCTTTCCAGAAGAAATGGTAGTGATTTGATTCTTGTTCCTAGATGAAGATGTGTCATGTGTGCTTGTGGGGAACAAGGGGTGGAAAGTGGGAGAAAAGAAGGATATGCACACTGCATCAGGGAAGAAGGCCGGATTTCTCAAGATGATGTCCAGGGTAGATGTATTTGAAGCCAATTAGCTACATATAGTCATTAAGGTGAATTCTCATTTACTCATTGGACAATCAAATTCAACAAGAAGGATTGAACAGGTCAACTCATTGTGGGAGGAGGCATAGTGAGTGATCTTGAAGGAGGTGCTTTTCTGGGTGTGTAGAGGGGAAGAGGGTAGCAAAGGACAGAAAGCAAGATGGCTCCAGATGCTCAAGATGGATGAATTATACATATCAATCTAATGCTCTGCTGGAACTATACCCTAAAGAAATAATTAAAAAAGAAAAGCATATATCAATCTGTACAAAAATGTTTATAGCAGCCTGAATCATAACAGCAACAACAAAATCCCAGAAAAAATCCACATGTCTAAATGACTCAAGAATGAATGGAATGGAATATTATTGCCCATAAAAATGACAAATGTGAAGAATACAATGAAATATGGAGAGGCTTAGATGAAATAATGCAAAGAAAAGAAAGCAGAAGAAAAACAACAATATATCCTGACAATCACTATTTAAGTAATAATATACAATTATGATGGTAACAAAATCTGAAACCATAAAAGAACGAGCTCAGAAAGGGACCTGTAAGCAAACCAAGTGGTCTTGTTATTATCATGTTAAAGTTAATATATTCATTAAAAGAACTTTAAATAAGAATGTTCGCTGTTCCGTATGTGACTGTAATTTTGATTTGTGTGTTTGGATTTTGTTGTCGTTGTTAATTGTGACTAAATTTAGAATAACTAAAACAATGTGGGGATGCTAATATCCTATCTACATGATACCTCACACAGTAGTGACTAGGAAAGTGTGTTGCTAATCACTTCATAATTGCTTGTTGAAAATATGTGTTGAGTAACAAATGTTTGCTGATTGAATGTGACTTCTTATTCTTAGCTTGATTAGCTTTGTATCTGTGTCTTCCCAATGGATCTTAGTTAAATCTTCTCTTTCTTCCTTCTAATCCCATTTTGTTATTATCTAAGTGATTGATTCCTCCCCAAGTCATTGAATCTATAACCCACCCTGCTCCCATACATCTTTCCCACAAAAAACATCGTCATTTAATTGTTGTGTTGTGGTTGTCATTATCACTTGCATCCCATACATAGTGTCTGTCAGTGTAACACCAAGAAAATTATTTCATGTGCAAGGGCCAACCCATGGTCAAGGCTATAATCCCATCACTGCTACTATGAATGGATGAAATAGTGTTTATTAAAGATGGAGTAGAATGCTGGGGGCCCAGACAGAAATTCAAAAGCAGTCCCTGCACGCACGGAGCGTGCATCCTGAAGGTGAGACAACGCAAATAGGAGTGTGATGGCCAGAGAAGGTTATGTTTGTTGAAAAATTATTGGAATGATAGGATGAGCCATAGGCAAATCGATTAATACACCTTTTTCTAATAGCAAGGTTTGCAGGAGAAGGGCAAGGTGACTGGCAAGAAAATGGTTGGAGAGTAAGTGAAGCAACACTAGAGTCCAGCTGGACGTAGCAAACCAAATGACAAGTTCACCAGTCAGGACTATAGATGCCCTCGTGTGTGAGTTCTAATGATGAAAAGGTCAGGTTTTCCAGGGCTTGGTCACTAATCTGGACAGAAAGGCAGCTGGCATGTGGAAGGCAGGGGATATGGAGGCAACCACATACAGAAGAATATTTAAAACTATCATCACTCTACTCTGTCCTGCTTCATATATAGACACATAATATCCATGCATATGGATATGCCATACTTATACAATGGGCAGCAAGCCAAAGATAATCACTGAGCTGGCAACCAGAGAGGGAGTTCTAGTGTATCATGGGTATCTATGGGTATCATAGTGTGGTCAGTCATTCCATCTGAACAACTTACATGATTTCTTTCCTTCACTGAAGAAACTCATCTGCCCACTGGAAGCAGAGAATGACTTTAAAAAAATAATAGCCTGTTATAATCAGAGGCAATGGAATGTAATAGAGAGAAAACATTAGAATGAGAAAACCTGAAAACGGGTTGAAATTCTGCCACTTTTCCTCTAAGAATCAGTTTTTGTACTTGTAAAGTGGAGGATAATAACATTTGAGATACCTGCCTCATTGGATTATCATAGAGGAAAATACTTCATGGAGATTCAGGGTTTTTTGTTTTTTGCCTTTTTCCCCCTAACAGTGTCCGTGGTGGTATTCAACCTGAATGGAGTCTTTATCCATTCATTCATTGTGACTCACAGAACTCCCTCCACCCTGGGACAATCCATTGAAAAACATTGTTCTTCGGAGAACCATCATTTTGTCAGTTGGGATGTTTCTTCCATTGATACCAATAACGACCTTTTCAAAAGGTAGTAGATATGCACAATGAATTGTCATGGTCAAAAAGCTGTGTTATCTGTTGACCAATGTCCGTGTGATGTGCCTTCTCCAACTTAGTCTGGTTTTCAGATAAGAGATAAACCTTCTGATCTTGGGACATTCCAGTTACCATTCCCAGTGTGTTCGGATTAGCCAGAATCTATACTCCACTAACGTAGGCACTGAGAGACTAGACACTCAAGCACCATGAGGATATTTCTGAGGATGAGAAGATAAGTGAGACAGTAAAGAAAACTGAGTTACTATTATTTAGTATGGAGGAGAGTTGATAACTAATTTCTTGGGGACAACTGTTAGCATAGATAGGAGTTGTTTTTGTTTTTATTATTTTTTTTTATTTGCAATTACTGTGTATGTAGCTGTAAATGTCCTAGCTGTGAGATGGGGACATGGAATCAGGAGCCATTCAAGCAGTATGAAATTGATGAACATTATGAAATTGAGGAAAGGTACGAAATTGATTAACATGTTGCCTATTTCAAATGTCATTCCATGGATTAATAACACCAACAACACTAGCAACTCATATTTCCGTAGTGTTTTAAGATTTCAAAGGTTTTACGTATATTACCCCATTTGATCCTCTTAAAATCTGTAAGACATGGTAAATGCTTCTATAATCCACTAATTCACAGAATATCTGAGCTGGATGGCATTTTAGTTCATAGAACATGGAACATGAGAGGTAGGAGTGGCCATGAAACATAGTCAAAATTAGAAGAGACATTGGAGACCATCTAATCCAAGCTCTTAATTTTATAGAAAAAAAAGTCCAATATAAATGTTCGAAGTGACTTTGAAGTTCTGCCACACAGAGTATGGATTGGATTTGTTCTTCTTGTCTCCAGAAGGAATTTGTTTTGGGGAAGCACCAGATAAAAAGTCATAGAGAGGCAGATTTTAGATCAACATAAGGGAAAATGTCCTATCCATGAGAATGAACTAAATGTGGAATAGGCTGCTGTTTCGTAACAAGTCTAGTAAGGTTCTAGAAAACAAAATTCTCTACAAGGAAATAAGGAACACACAAGAAGATAGAAAAAAAGCAAATCAAGGCAGCTCTATTGAGGGAACATAAGCACCATTAGAGCTGAAGGCCTTATAGCTGCTTCAGGAGGTCATCAGGAATCTCAGAACACAGACTAGTGACCCCCTGTGAGTGGTATTACAGAAAAGAACCCTATATAGATACATATTATATTTAATTGTCCTTTAAAATCACTTCCAGGGGGGTGGCTAGGTGGCACAGTGAATAGAGTACTGGCCGTGGAGTCAGGAGGACCTGAGTTCAAATCCAGCCTCAGACACTTAACACACACACACACACACACACACACACAAACCTAGCTGTGTGACCTTGGGCAAGTCACTTAACCCCACTTGTTCTCCAAAAAAAAAGGCAAAAAACAAACAAACAAAAAAATCACTTCCAGGTCTAGGATTCTATGATTCTACCCAAAGAAAGGCACATAAATAATGAGTCCATGGGGATAGATTTCTGAGGCAGGGATAAAGGGGAAATATTTTGGGAAATTTAAATGATATAAAACAAAATATATCAACAAATACGTATTTCTTAAAAAAAAAAAAAAAGGAAGTACACGTCAGAGTTGGAGCCCAAACTCAGATCACACCAAATCCAGCATGACAACTAAAATTGCCATTGTTTGTCTAATGCCACCATGAAATTTGATTTTTATTACCTTATGCCAGTTGTTCTCAAAGTGTGGGCTTTTGATCCATGGGAGCGTCTAAGAACTTCTCAGGGGGTCCCTGAAATAAACTCTTTTCATAAAAATACTAAGATGTTTAAGTTTCTAATATGGCAAATATCAATGTACATATACATATATACATATATATGCATATGTTTGTATGTATACACACAGGTTTCCCACATGAAAAAAAAAAACTCTCGGGGAGAAGTCCTTAACAACTTTCAGAGTGTAAAGTAGTTCTCAGATCAAAAAGTGTGAGAACTGCTGCCATGTATCAAGTGCATGTTTTCAGTGAGAAAGAACTTCATGTGAATTAGGGTGTCTTGAAGCCCAACTTACTTTCCACATAATGTAGGAGGAGGCTTTTCAACCCACGAAGACTTTGAAGAGAAGCTCCTTCAGCTCTGGACTGACTTTGATACATCCATGGATCTGAGAAATCAGGGATTTGAGTGTTTCTGTCAATAATAGAAACTTACATCCATCTCTATTTCCCCTTCCTAGGCAACCCTTCTCCAAGCTATACAGCTGACTTTCTGATGGATCTCTTGGCTTTGTGTTTGTGCTAATGTAGCACACAGGCTACCCCTCCATTATCTCTCAATCTCAACACAAGACCAGCTTGCCGTCTAAGCTTCATTTACTTCTCTTTGTAATCTTTTCTTTTTCACTAGTTTTGCACAATTTTTCATTAGTTAGATTTTGCAGACTACTCGTACTTATTTTGTACCTCCCTATTGTCCCTTGCCTGACTCTAATCTTTAATTCTTCCGGGACTATAGTATTCTAAGACTCATAGTTATACAGAGTCATTGAAAGGATTTCAATATTAACAGCAACTCTGAGTTTAAACTGATAGCTATCATCCATATAGTGCTTTAAAATTTGCAAAGCAATTTACAGATGTTCTCTCATTTGCTCCTAATGACAATCTATGAGACATTTGTTAATATCATCCCCATTTTACAGAGGAGAAAACTGAGGCTGATAAAGTTTCAAGGAGAAACTTGGGGCCAAAGTATGACACACTTTCCCGAAGGCAATCCAGCCCACTCTTCCCCGTCTCAGTTTTGGGCCTGGCATGTTATTCCTCCCGTGTCTGCCCAGGATGGAAGTATTAATGTACATTAACGATTATCTATCCACATTCATTGCATAATGTAGGTTAGGGATGGGGAATGTGCAACAGGTCCTCAAGTGAGGGCCTTTACATGTGGCCTCCAGGTTGCAAGTTCCCCACGTCTGGGTAATAGGCATTCTTCATGGTTTTTGTTTTGTTTTGTTTTTCTGTGTAGATTGATAAATTGCACTCTTTTCCAAGGAGTACAAGTTGTCTTTAGGAGTCTCTTCAGTGTCCTGGATCTTAATGCAGTCAGCACATTTCTCCTTATAAACAAGAGAATTTGTGTATATATTCTAGAGAGCTATATTCCATATTCTATCCTCTAGTTTTGTGATCTCATCATACATGGATTAAATTAATATCTCCTTGTAAGTGACTCTAGAATCTACCTGTGTAAGACTCATCTCTCTGTTAATCTCCAGTCCCACATTATCAACCTATCATTAAACATCTCCTACAGGATGCCCCACAGGAATCTCAAATTCAACAAGACTGACACAAAACTAATGATGTTTCCCCAAAAAACTTACTCTTCTTCTTAAAACTCCCCTATTTCCTCTCCTGTCCTATCATTATCATCCTTTGAGTCACCAATATAAGAAACCTTGGTGTCATCTCCAACTCTTTATTTCCCTTCTCATAGCTAATCAGTTTCCAAGTCCCATCAAAGGTGTAGACACCTCGACAACATTCCTCCCATAGTTTGATATGCTTACATAGAATATACTCTTCTTCAGGCCCTCTTTAGTCTTATCTGAATTTGCAACAATGTCCTAATTAGTCTCCCTTTCCTCATTCTCCCTTCTGCACAATCTAATCTCAGAGCTTCCAAGTTTATATTCCATAAGCGTCAACTACTTCATTTCCTTGCTTAAGAAGCTTCCATGGCTCTCTGTTGCCCATAACATAATACAAACTTCTGTAATTCCCTATCTTATCTATCTTTTGGCTGATTTAATATTACTCTCCCTCTTTACGACACTCAAATTGGTCCATTTGTTTCCTACACATACCATCTCAAATCCCGTCTCTGTGACTTTGAATCAGCTGTTCCCCAGAATGCTTCCCCTCTTCAGTTCTACCTCTTGGAATTTTGAATTTCCTTCAAGACTCAGTTCAAGTTCTGTCTCCTACAAGAAGCCGATCTGGACATTTTCCAATGCTAATGTTCTCCATCCCCTAAAGTTATCTTATATTTTCTTCGCATATATTTTATATTGTACACATACTGCTTTTTCTGCCATTGGAATGTATGGTTCTTGGTGGCAAGGATTAGTTTTTTTGTGTTTTTTTTTACCTGGCGATTTATCTGTTTTTTGTTTTTGTTTTGTGGGGGATAGGGGAAAGGGAGGAATGCAGATCTGTAATTTCATTGGTATCTGGAACTCCTGATAAATAAATGTCCCAGTGATACAGATCAGTAACTCTTCTATTGTTAGATTAGAGAATTACCCAGAAAACTGAAAATTTAAGTGACTTGTCCAGGGTCATATAGGTAGTATGTGTCACAAATAGGACTTAAACTAAGGTCTTCCTGCCTCTTCAGGCAATGATCCATCTTCATTATCTTTTGCCTGCATGTAGCAGACATTTGAGAAATTCTTGTTTAATTGAACTGAATTATAATAAATTGAATTGAATTGAGGAGGACCTCATTTTCTGTAAGGACTCCCTCTTCCATTTAGATAGAGCCTACAAGACAGTGTCAACTTGTCCAGTAGATAGTCAACCAAAGTTCTCTCTGTTATGTCTTTCAATAAATCTTTTGTAATTATAGAGGCGTGGGAAGAAGCTTTTTGGGAAAGAGCCTTCAGACAGCCAAAAAAGGTCAAACTTTCCCTTCTTCACAAGATAGCCAGATTGAGAGACCTACAGGTAAGAAGGAGGCTTTAATGATATAGGACTGAAGGCAGGGAAAGGAAAATTCTGCTTTTAGAATGAATCTGCGTCAGTTATAAATGTGTCTCTACTTCAGGAAGTTGCTGTTTAGTTTGGATGTGAGATTTTAAAAACATGGACAACTTGGGTATCATATATGAAATGATAATTTCTCTCTTTTATTAATAATGAATTATTAATTGAGAATAAGATATCCCTTTCTAGTCCTGGGGGGCTATTCAGCATCATTACCTTCCTTGTCAGTGGAAAGAACGTTGAATTTGGTGTTGGAAGACTAGGAACTTCCTCTGATTCCTAGCAATTCAATTCACAGTTCTGAACTTCAAATCTATAAAATGGGGATAATTATACTGGGAGCCACCTACCTTACAGGGTTGTGCATAGGAAATTATTCTGTATACCTGAAAGTGCTATAGGAAAATTATTTTCAAAGGGAATTAGAGCTTTAGTACCCTCACCCATTAATCAATGGATGGAATCCCAAATTTCTTGAGTGTGGATTTCCTAAGGAAGAATATTACCGGAAGACAAATTATTCCCATAATTCCATTCACCAACCTTCCTCCTCCATCCCTCTCTCTGGATCCCTGAGGCAGCATGGCATAGAAGAAAGAAGCCAAGATTCAAAGTAGATGGTTCTAATCTTGATTCTACTACTTACAAACTGTGACTGCAGGTGAATTTTTTTTATTTCACCATATCCCAGTTTCATCATCTAGAAATGTACAATTCAAACTAAATGGATTCTAAAAAATCTCTGATCTCTATCACTAGTCATCTGGATGCTTTTAATGTTTACGTCCATGAAATCAGCTTTTAACTGAGGAAAGAACCCAGATGACTCACTTTTTCTTTTCACTCCTTACCTAGAAGGTAGGTTTTGGGCATAACTGGCTTCAGAAATCATAAGATCATATGTCTAGAGCAAGTCCTTTATTTTATAGCCAAGGAAACTGAGGCTCAGGAATATTAAGTGATTTACACAAGATTCTTTGAATAGATGTATTCAGGAGCTGGTGTCTCAGGAACATTTGCCTGGCTTATACATTATTTAATGTGACCATGCTTGTTGACCTCTTCTGGTCCCTCAGAGATGGTTCTGGGCATGCAACTGATCTGTGATTTGACAATCCCAGGGAAGGAAATTAAGGGATTCAAAGGAGAAATAGATGTGAAAACCCCAAGGGATACTTGAAACACTATCCAAATATAAAGGGAAGGATAAATCTTGAGAAGATATTGACAATAGTCATTAAAGAATTAGCAAGGTATTCTTTATTCAAGATTATGAGTTATGGCTCCATTATGGTGGGAAGGAATGGGATACATGGCAGGTACACACTAACCTGGACTCAAGACTCAGCATTGACACTTGATAACCATATGTACAAGAACCTCTTATTAACTCTCTCTAAGCCTTGTTCCTTTATTTATAATGGGGCTAATGGTTCCTGCCCTTAGAAACCTCAGGTTCTTGGGTGCAATCCCAACATCCTAAGGAGAGCACTTTGGAAATAGTCAAATGTGTTGGGGCTACCAGTTTCTGTTGAACTGTCTTTTTTCCCCTTTAAAAAAAAAACAAAAACCTTGTTACTAAGGAAAACTCTGAATGGGGTGGGGGAGTATGGATATATTCAAAAGTGGAAGTGACATAAAAACAAAAGGTACGAATACGTAGTTTAAAATTTTCAAATATAGTTTGGGGAAAGAGACAAAAATCAAGTACATTTCAGGAATTGATGCTTTCTTCAGTTATCTCTCCTATAATCTAAGTTTAGTGCACACATAACTTACTCCTATAGGTGCCATATTGCCTCTATTGGATTGTAATCTCCTTTAAGGCAGGGAACATGTCTCTTTTATCTGTTTATTTTCCCAAATGGTGGACATAAGACCCTGCCCATATTAGACATCAAATAAATGGTTGTTGAATGAATATATGATTTTTTAAGTCACAAGATCTAGAGCTGGAAGGGGCCTCAGATGTTACACAGTCTTATCCCTTCCTTTCCTAGGAAATGAAATTGAGTCTCAGTGAGAGAATAAGACCAGGACCACGTGATGTAGGCAGCTGGTACAGAGATGGGATTTGTCATTCTTGACTTCCAAAACAAATACTCATCTCAAATGATTATATCCATTGCAAAGAGAGAGTTTCTTGAGCATGTTGTTGATAAGTCATCAAGGTAGTACAGTGGTGTTGAGATACTGAGACCTGACTCAGAAAATTACTAGTTTGTGACCCTGGGCAAGTCACCCAACATTTCTGAACCCCCATTTCCTCATCTATAAAATGAGAGTGGTGTATTCAGTGGCCTCTGAGGTCTCTTCCAGCTTCAAATCAATGAACCTTCGTTGTTTATATCCTGTCCAAAGATAGGGAGCTTCTTGAAAACCTTATGGAAACCTCAAAATCCAGTAACATAAAGGGAGAAAAACTATGATGACTTCCTCCCAATTTTGTCATGCTAATATAAATGCCAGAATGCAAAGAGACTTTGACCCTTAGCATAGAGCTGTCAGTCTTATTATGCTACACCACACAATGCTGTTTCTAAGGAGCTCATTGATTTGGCTAAATTCTGATTTTATGCAAACTGTCCAAGAAATTCCAAGTCCTTCAGGCAGGTGCAGAGATTCTACCTACCTCCAAGTGATCACATGGGAATTTAGAGGAAGCTGGTTTTTGGCCATAATGACACAGCAGTTGGTTCTCTGAAATGATAAAATAAAATTTCAGGTATGTCAGGGAGAGTTGACTATATTTCCCTACCTGACCTCCATATATCCATGAACATATGATCTTTTTCTTTGGGGTTTTCTCTGTCTGCATTTAAAATGAACAGATATTTAAAAATGAGAGTGACCAGGTAACCTGGAATGATATGGAGATCTAGAGTTTCAATTAGGTTTTCAGAGGTCCCATGCTCATGCCGCATTTAGGGCTGAATGGTGGCAGTCACAAATTTACCCAAAGGTGTAGTGGGAGTTTACTGTGGAAAAGTGTTTAAGAAAAAATTAGCTTTTAGGAAGTTTTTAGGTAAAATAAGGGAGCACTTCCTCCTTTCACTCTCTCCTTTTGACCATGACCTCTGTGCCATCAATTCACTCCAGCATAGCTAGTTAATTCCAGGACAGTCTGCCAATGCTGCTGCTCAGCTCTTGGAATCTGCACTCCTTCCCCTTAGTCCATCTCCACAGACTTTTCATGTTGCTTTAAGAACAATTCACAATCAACTTTGCAGTTCAAAAATTTCAATCTTCTATCACTCAGGGCTGAAAAGGAATCCTTGTCCCTCAGAACTATAAATCTCTAGTTGTCAAACAGTTTTCAAACCTCCATCACACTAGAAATCTAAGATATTCAGGGTCACTCTTAAAACACCAAAGAGAGTAATAGCAATCATTTTCTTTGGACCTAAGTCATCAATGCTAAATGAAATTAGAAAGTAGTCCCAGAGGGATGGAAATATTTGCTGAGTTCCACACATGTGGAAATTGTTGGAACATGATAGATATCTGTAATTTCTGTAACCAGGGAGACTGAAGCTGGTGGATAGATTTAGTCCAGAAGTTCTGAGTTCTAGAGGACTAAACTAACCATGTACACATACTAACTCCAGCACCAACATGAAGGAATTGAGGAAAGTGAACTGAGGGTAGGATACAGAGGTTGAACTAGACAGCCTAAGAAAGCATGGTCCAGCTCAGGTTGGAAACAAGGCAGGTCAAAGCTCCTAGGCCAATCAGTACTTGGATCTGGTCCATGAGTAGCTGCTGTACTTACAATCTGGAACCTAATCTAGACATACATACATACATACATACATACATACACACACACATACATACAGATACATAGATAGATAGATAGATAGATAGATAGATAGATAGATGGATGGATGAAAGGATGGATGGATGGATGGAAGGATGGATGGATGGATGGATGGAAGGATGGATGGATGGAGGGAGGGAGGGAGGGAGGGAGGGATGGATAGATAGATGGATGGATGAATGGATAGATAGATGATGATGATGATGATAGATAGATAGATAGATAGATAGATAATCGTCCAAAAATCAACGTGGCGTGGCCAGTGGCAACACATGGGACCAAGTAAGGGCGCTGAGTGGGGCAAAGGCTGCAAGAATTCTTTGAGTACAAAATATCTTTTTCACACCTTTGCTACTTGGGGCTCCAAAGAGAGAGCAGAATACCATAATCTCAGAGAAAGAATAAATTCTAGAGCCACTACATCTTAGAAAGGATCTCTTCTACAAAGCCAGTGCTCTGCTCCTAATTCATTAACTAATTTTGTCTTGACAATAATAATAAATTTTATTTAGAAAGCATTTTAAAGTTTGTGGAGTATGTTACTAGTATTCTCCCATTTGCACATCCCACAACCCTGTGAAGTAGGTAGTATGATTACAAACATCTCTTTTTAAAGATGAGAAAACTGAGGCTTAGAGGTTCCTTGTTTGTAAAATGAATAGATGATTTCTAAGGTCCCTTTGAGATGAAAATCTATTTTCCCATGCGTCCATGGTCATACATAAGCAAGATATCAACCCATGTCATCCAAAATTCAATTCTGATACATTAAACCATATTGCTCCTCTATCTCCAGGGTTATCCAGCAGCAAAGAGCCCACTACTCTTCAAGATAACCCATTCTGTTTGGGGAGACTTATTATATTGCTTTTTCAAACCATGTTGAAGGTAACTGATAGGTTTTAAACACATCAGTGAATTAGAGGGATGTATACCCTACACATGTGAAGACTTCCTTTGGAAAAATGGGTGGATGAGAACAATTCATTCCAACAGCCATGAAGGTGATTGCTCTGTGGAGAGCTTAGAATTTAATCAGACATTGAAGAAGACAAGGTCATCCAATGATTCCCAGACCATTCATTGCTGGTTGTCTTGACTTTTGGCACACCACTGGACTTCAATGACTCTAGAAGAGAGAGTGAGGCAGATGACATTGTGAAACTCTGCCTCACTTAAATCCAATTAACTCACAAGTCATTACCACATGATGTCATTGGTCCTCTTTGAAAATGAAGGACAAACAGCAACAACAGCAACCTGTTAATTATTAGGAAGATTTTCCCTAAGGTAAGTCAAAATCTACCTCTCAGAAACTTCTACCCATTGCTTGTAGTTCCATCTACGAAACAAAAC
The DNA here is from genome assembly GCA_028627135.1 of Pseudochirops cupreus. NCBI lineage: Eukaryota > Metazoa > Chordata > Mammalia > Diprotodontia > Pseudocheiridae > Pseudochirops > Pseudochirops cupreus. The sequence goes on along the minus strand of CM053581.1, from coordinate 64,658,136 downwards.
AAAACAAGTCTTATTTATCTTCTTCATGACAACTCCTAAATATTTGGAGGCAACAATCATGAACCCTAACTCCACAACCTTCTCTGGTCTTGTCTTTGTCAGACTAAACATTTCCAGTTACTTCAGCAGATTCTTAGATAAATCTCAGCTCGTCCCCTCCCCATTTCCACTTTTCAATGTCCTTCTAAAAACATAATTTCTAGAACTGATGAGAATGTTCCAGATGTGGCCTGATCATGTCAGAGTACAGTGTAAAGATCTCAGTGGTACTTAACCTGCTGTCTGTGAACTTTAAGAAATATATTCTGAAAATTATATTTCAGTATAACTGACTATTTTATGCATTTGAAAACACTTTTCTTAAAAAGGATCCATAGACTTCATGAGCATTCATCAGAATTCTGTGACATACAAAAAAGATTTATTGAGAATCTTAGACTTTCACCCTATTTGGTCTGAACATTATGTTATTCTTCCTTTTTTGCTGGCATAGAAAGCTCCCTCTCGGATATCCTTCCAGCAGTTGGCATTCTTTTCAATAAGTGTGGAAATCCATGACCACCAGAGAGACACCATAGGCAAGTGACCAAAGTAATCAGATACCTGCCAAAGGTCTTCCAGAAAATTCAGCTGATGGGCCAATCAGCCTAGATACTTTAGTGGACAGTGTAGGTTCCAAGAATAACTCAGAGGCACAAAATCTTCCCCAGTCAGGGCTACTACAGAGGTATTATGGACAGGTAACCAAAGTAATTAGCCACTAGACAAGTGTCTTTGAATAAATGTAGTGGATGGGCCAGTCAGCCTAGACTCTGGAGAAAAGGCCAGCTTGGAATCACAAAACCTTCCCCAGGCAGGCCTGCATTTTCAACCTTTCTCAGAAATGGAGGAAAAATTGGTTTTCTTTCTTAATTCC
>CM053581.1:64601456-64647718 GCA_028627135.1 Pseudochirops cupreus | reverse complement strand
TTGTGTATATATATATATATACACAAAATATACATATATATTTTTAACATTTGATTATAGAACTTTAGATTCTAGATTCTTTCTCTTTCTCCCTCGTCACCCACCCCCACTGGAAGGACAAGCAATCAAATACATGCTGAACATGTGTAATCACGCAGAACCTCTGCACAGTGGGCATATTGTGAGAGACTGATTACATGTCCCTTCTTCCTATCCTGCCCCCCCATCCACTCTCTACCCTGTCCCTGTCCCTTTCCCTCAACAGAAGTGTGTGCTTAATGAGGCAGATTTAAAATCAACATGTTTCCTAATAGTTAAATTCCCAAAGTGAAATAGGCTGGAAGTGATAAAGAGGTTGTATGAACTCGGAGATGTCACCACGTGGATCACCATGGAGGAGAGAGGGTTGGAATAGCTGACAAGTAGGATCTCTTAACTTTTGCATTTTATGATTCTATTTTTCTACCAAATGCCACTTTAGGAATCTGTGCAGAAGTAGGAGTAGGCAAGCTGAGACTAGAAGTTTCCTTAAACAGACAGGGGCTAGAAGATAGCATGATTCCATTGACTAAGACCAGAGGAAGGAGAACAGAAATAGAGAAGGAGGGGAAAGCAAATGCCCAAAGACTCAGGAAGGGAAGCTGAGTTCAGCTTCAGGAATGTCTGGGACGATAGGGAAACAAAGGTAGGTGCCATGACTCAAGATCAGAAAGCCAATTCCCAAGCCTTAGAAGGTCAATGATTACCATTGGGTGGAAGAAGTCAATGGCAATAGGGTGGAAGCAGCACTGGTAGGTAGCTTAGGGACTTTAAATCTAAGGCAGGGGCAGTTTTGCTTTGTTTTGTTTTGTTTTGTTTCCTTGCTTATGCTATGGGCTCAGTGTGACAGCTAATGGTTCACAGGTATATATGTAGCAACTAGGAACGGTGGAACACTTGGCCTTCCAAGAGGAACTCACTCCATTCCTTGCCATCCCATGCTCTTTTTGATTGTCAATGAGAACTAAGGGAGAAGGAGAGAGAATGCTAGTCTAAGGGGAAAAGATGGCTGACCTAGCCAAGAATGAGACTCAATAGACTCATCAACTGAGCATTGCAATCATTCTGGTTTCTTCTCCAAAATCATAATACATTCTAACAAAACCATTGTTGCTATTTTCTTTGAGCACCATTCCCTGTCTTTATGTTATAAATTTGGAGATTTTTCAAAAAATATATTACTTTTTACTTTTTGAAAATTTATTTTGCCAATTCCTTTTTTTCATAATTCACCCACTTCCAAATATATCTCTCCTTGACTCTTTTACCCAGAACGTTATCCCTTCTAACAAAGATCTAAAAATAAAGGGGGAAAAATGTAGTCAGCAAAAATAAACACTGCATCGTATTTGATAGTATATGTGATACCCTTTCATTGTGGGCTCAACAGTCATCAACATAAATGTTAAATGCAACAGAGAACAAGAAAATCGTATAAGGAACTCAACTCCTATTAGTTTTTTTCAATGTGTGTGTATTTGTGTACGCATGTATTTAATAATACCCCGATAAAATTGTCCTCTAAGGTTATCTCCAATTTATCCTGTATGTATCTTGTTTGTATATAGAGGTTTACATGTTGCCATCCTCATTAAACTGATCTTCTTGAGATCAGGAACTTTTTTTTCCTTTTTATTCTGAAGATATATCATGATGTTTGCAACATAGTAGATGCATAATAATCGTATATTAACTTGTTTTGATTCTGTTTGTTTATGTCCTTTTCTGCCCTTCATTTTGCTTTCTTTTTTTCATTTGGCTTCCTTCTATGAATTTAAAACAAGATTCTATTGATACTTTGGGGTATATCTATCACTATTAATTTACCCATCCTCCCCCCCCACAAGCTGACCCTTGTAACAAATGAATAGAATGAAAATAATACAAAGCAACCCATTGGCCATGTCCGAGAATGCATGTCTCACTCTGTACCTCTGGACCAGTGGTTCTCAACCTGTGGGTCACGACCCCTTTGGGGGTCAAACCATCCTTTCACAAGGGTCACAAGGGTCACCTAAGATGATCAGAAAACACATATTTCCAATGGTCTAAGGAACTGAGACACTGCTCCTCTATCCATCTCCAGGCTGGTCCGCCCACATGCAGATACTCCCACATACAAGTATTAAAGGGTCACAGCATTAGGAAGGTTGAGAACCACTGCTCTAGACCATTACCTTTCCAGTAAAAAAGTAATGTTATATCTTCAAGTCTTCTGAAACCACTATTGGTTGTACTTGGAGTACCATTCTGAAATCTTCCAAAGTCATTGTCCTCAGTGTAATTATCAAAGTCATGATGTAAGTTTTTTTCTCTTGATTCTATTCATAACACTTTGCATCAATTCATAGAAGTCTTCTCATGTTTCTCTGAATTTGTTATATTTGTCATTTCTTGTGGTGTGACAATATTTCATTACGTTTATGTTCATATCCCACAAGTTGTTCAGCCATAGAGAGCAGCTTTGTTTTCAGTTCTTTCCTATAACATTAATTAATTAATAACCCTATAACATAATATTCCCTGTCTTTGACATCCTTTAACTGAATTGAATTGGGATGTATGAGGACAACAAGGGAGAAGAAGGTATTGTCTGCCTGTCTGGTAGCTAGAGATGTTCTGAGCCACAGATGCTAATGATAATTTCATTGAGCACCTAACACAGTGCCTGAAGCTTGGTACTTAATAAATATTTATTTAATGAATAAATATAGTCATATAGTTTAAACATTATTGATCTTCAAAACATGAATACATACATATACATATATACACACATTTAGACATATACAAATGTGTATATGTGTGTGTGTGTGTGTGTGTGTGTGTGTGTGTACATCTATATAGGAAAAAGGTGGTACCAATTACTAAGAAGCCAAGGGATCTAGAGTCTATATGAGAGTACTTAACAAGAAGAAAAAGCACTTATGAGTGTGTGTGTGCATGTGTGTGTGTGTGTGTGTGTGTGTGTGTGTTGGGGGCTGGGGGAAATTCAATGTCACTTAGAGTCATGTATCAGTCACCCTAGCTTCAAAGTCATATCTATATGAGGCCATTAAGTTGCCCGCAGCCAATCTATTGGGTACTTGGGGTTAGACTAATGGAAAAGTTCACCTTGATTAATCAGATTGACTTTGCTGCAATCCATACCTGCCATAACAATGATGGTTAAAATGCATAGGGTGACCTTACTGGCCAACTCCTTCTGATAATCAAATCAGCATTACCTTTGCTGCTTTCCAAGAGATATAATCAACTGTCCATTGGCTCCACTCAGAATTTCTGTGACTCCGAGTTATAGACTGCTTGGTCAAAGCTCCCTTCCCTTCCTGTGACTCCCTGTTCTTTAATACCAATGCATATTGTTCTCCGCTCTCTAGTTTCCCTTATTCTTCACTCCATGTACACTGTGCCCTCTCTAATTCCTATTCTGATGCTAACAAACAGCTCTTCACATGATAACGGCATCCCACATCCTTAAAGTTACAGTGTATGTAGAAATGTTTTATACTTACTTACAGGTACATGTCCCCTCCACCCCCCCAAAAAAAAAGACTTTTGGGGTAGGCCCATATTGTTTTGTCTTTCTATCCCCACTACCTTTTACTTAGAAGATAGCAGGTATTGTTAATAAATTATAGTAAATTAGCAGCCAAATAAGTATTTGAACACAGTTCTCCTCCACAGAGCTCCTTAGACTATAATTCCAAATGATTTGGAGATGATGAGGACATTAAGGGAGGAGTCATTGGAAATGTGGGTAAGATCAATGTTAAGTGTGGCTGGCCAATTTAATTTTCTGAGTTTACAAGGCAGGATGAGGTAGAGTTCCATGAAAATAGTGGATATTGGCTGAGGAAGGTCTCTTAACTTCAAGTCAGGATACCTGGATTCAGAACTACTTCCAACCCTTACTAGCTCTGTGACAATGAACAAATAATTTTCTCTCTCTGACTCTCAGATTTCTAACCTCTTAAATGGGGGAGATGGACTAAAGATGATCTAAGTTGAGGTCTCTTCCGCCTCTAACTCCCAGGATTCCATAACCTGGAGGACAGGATCCTGGATATGGAGAGGGATTGATTCCTTTTTTCCTACATGCATGAGTTTCATGTGTATTTCCCTAGCTTGGAGGTCACTGGCTCAAATACGACATTTCAAATCCACAAAGCACTTGAGGAATAGTATCTTACTGATCCTCGCAAGAGATAGATGCCTTTATTATTCACATTTTATGTGATAGAAAATTGAAGGTGAGAGAGATTAAATCACTTGCCCAGGATCATACATTTTTTGGTTATCTGAGGCAAGATTAAAACTCAGCTCTTTCTAGTCTGTGGGAGATCCCAATACTTTATCACTTTATCCACTATACAGCCTACTTGCCTATCTCCAAATAGAGTTGTCTTGCCAACTGTTTTTCTCAGAGATTAGAGTCCTCTGGTGGGATCCTGCTGGTCTACACAAGCTGTCAAGAGTCTGATGCCTTGTGTTAATGACATTTCCAGAGGGAAAGAAATGTGACAAAACATTGTGAGCCTTCCTAGGGGCTGCAGTGTAAATTCCTTTGCCAGGACCTGTGTGAATGGGAGGGGCAAGAAAAGTAAATTCTGACGAGTGGAAGAAGGAATTGATAAATTAAGTAGTTGTCTAGTGAAGTAGTTTGTCTAATGGAAGGTGGGGCTAAGGATGATAGAAGGTTGGAGCAGGGGATGGAGATTGCATCTGGGAATTAGGGGGAAAAGGAGAGTAGGAGATTGTGCCATCACGCTTCCCTGCATCTCATATGTCCTTAAGGGCAAGTCCTGGCCTTGCATGCACCCTGTCAATAATTTTCATTTCCCATAAGTGGCTGAGAAAGACCTGCACAAGGGTGGGATTCAGTAGGGGAACCCTGGAGGAAATCCCACATGTAAAAGCCGCTCAAGTACAACAGGAGAGCTGGCAAGCCCCAAAATGCTCTCTCCCTAGCAATAAAACCTATGAGGTCTCTGTGCATGGTACCTGGAGACCTTCCCACTGAAATTAATATAAGTGCTGGGAGTTTTACAGTATGTATGACAACACAAAAATTATGCTCCTTTGGAGCCAAGAAAGATCACAAGCTGAAAATATAAGGCCAATTAGAAGAGTTGGAAGGAAAGAGGCTACAGGCCTTATGTGGTTTAGTTTCTTGCCCAGAGAGCAGGCCTTAACCAAACCCAGATGGGAGACTGGAAGGAAATGTTCTTTCTGAAGAACCAGAGGACTTCAAGAGGTCATCTAGGCCATAACCCTGCCTCCAAGACTGCAGCAAAAAGTACTCAAGTGCTTTTTCAGCCTCAAACTTATTTAAAGGGCTAGTCCCATGGTACACCTCACTTTTGGGCTTTTGATGCCTTGTTTCACTTATCACCTGGCTGCCAAGAGAATGAAGACCATCCACCACGATATAAAAATAACTCACGATGATAAAAGCCTTAAAAGCAGAGCTATTGGTCAAGAAAGACTCTTTTCAGGGGACTATATGCACCAACATATGGATGTCACTGATTACTGGTTATTATCTCAGATGAAGCCAAGAAAGGCATGTGTGTGTTTGTGTGTGATAAAAACTATCCTGAAGGCTGAGGTGTGGCCCAAATGACCTCTCAAATTTCCATGGTTCCTTAAGAGAGAACATTCTCTTCTAACCTCAATTTGGGTTAATTACAACTTACTCTATGGTCAAGAAATCGTGACACACAAGAATTGTAACCTCAGTTCCTTCTGACATTTTGTATTTGAAAAATTCGGTTCACTGACATACACTAAATTGTAATTGCCTATCTTGTCTAAGGGGTTCAGAGTACAGAGTTCTCTAAGATATGGGGCAGTTATCCCTTCATTCCTAGATGAATGACTCTTAGGTGTCCAGCCCAGAGTCAAAAGCTATAATCATTGGTTCTGGACATGATGGTCTTATTTTTTATGTTCTTTGGAAGTGAGCATTCTGTTACAGGACCCTGATGATACATCTGTTCTATTTGGGGTTAGGGGTATAGTCTCTTATACAAAGCAGAACCATACAAGTTCCCTATACTTACTAGTTGTGTGACCCTGGTCAAGTAACTTAGCTCTATTTGCCTCAGTTCTCATCTTTAAAGTGAGTTGGAAAAGGAAATGGCAAACCACTCTAGCTTCTCTATGAAGAAAGCCACAAATGAGATCGCAAAGAGTCAAGCAGGACTAAAAATGATTGAAAACCAAATGTTATAACAGTAATCAGAATAGTATTTCTATAGACTTTGACTTAACACAAATCATCTTTGTGTAATGACTTGGGTTTGAATGCACTGCTGGTTATGCTACTTCTTAAAACTGTGTGACCTTAGACAAATCACATCCCCTTTTGGATATCATCTGTAAAACAAGAAGTTTGGACCAGAGAGGTGGTCTCAAAATACCCTTCCAACTCTAAATTCTAGGAATTCTAGCATACACATATTATTATCTCTATTTTACATTCAATGAAACTGAGATTCAGGGAGGTCAAGGGTCAAATAGTTCCTCAGCTAACAAACGTTAGCTTCACATTTTGAATTAAGGTTTTTTGGGTTTGTTTGTTTTTTTAACTTTCAAGCACGGGGCTCATGGAATCTCTCCACATTGTCCAGAACAGGAGAAGTAACCAATTGCCAACTAGGATAAGAGTTTATCCTAGAATGAGTTGCCAAAGAAGTTATTTCCTTTGGGAATACATTTAAATGAGTAAAAACAGGTCTTATTTTCAGAAAACTTTATATCTAATATCCATTATAGCAGGGAATAACTCGTACTATAATGCCATTCCAGCTCATTTTGTTCACCAGTCTTGCAATGATGATGGCAATGGCTCCTTCTCCAATGCCTGGAATGTACTCACTGCTCATCTCTGCCTCATAGCGTCCCCCCCCCCCCCTTCCTTCAAGAGGTAGCTTAAGCATCACCTTCTACATCAATCTTTCCTAATCCCTCCCAATTGCTAACACCTTTCCTCCCAAGCTAACTTATATTTGAGTTTATTCTATTTATACATACATACATATATATATATATATATATACATATACATAGATAGATATAGATACTAAATGCTCATTAACGACTACTTTACATGTATTTTTCATTCTACTGTGTTGGAACAATATATACAGATAGTCATTATGAAATATAGGGAGATAGTAGATATAAAATAGATGCTACCTTATTTTTGGTGGGAGGGTACTAGCAATTGGAGGGTGGGTATGTGGAGAATCAGGAGAGACTGCGTGCACAAAGGGGCACTGTGCCTCCCATTTGGGAGTTTTAGTTACATAGCTATAATTGTATACAGACTATTAAGTATCTATATCTCTATAGACATATAAACTTATACGTATACTATTAAAGGACCAAGTAAGGCAGTATATTCTAAGAAGTAAGGCGAGAAAAGGAGTTCTGCTCTCAAAGGGCGGTTGGGGCAAGAGATGAAGGGAAGGCCAAAGCAATTGTCAGAACACACAGATGTGACCCCATTGGTAAGGCTAATGTCAATATTAGCTATGTCCAGTCTTACCAAAATTAAAACTAAGAGTTTTGCTCATGAGCTGTGTTGGGAAAGGAGTCTTACAGCTAGACTAGATGATCTAATAATTGACAGTCTTTAATGGTGCTAATTTACTCAAGACTCTTTTACAGGTTACTTGAATTTGAGCCAAAGCTATACTGACTAGATAATTTCCTAGATTTTTGCATTAATCAACCAGGTGCTACAGTGTCAGGTTGACATAGCCTTAGTCAACGTCAACCCAATACCCAGAAACACATTACTGAGTGTTGACTCATTGTCTCAAGGACTCAAGACCTATACACTTGATGGTGTTTCTCTTTTCATTGGTAAATGTTAAAATACTGAGTTGTTGGGCAGTCATGACTTCTGTCCCCTGGGTACAGGGAATACAGGATCCTGGAGCATTTGGGCAGAGAGGACCCTCTCTTACAGAGTTCTTGACAAAGTCATGAACACAGATGGGATACTATTAAGAAGTCTCTTAAAATGAAATTCAAAACAAGCCCCTCAAAACCTGGCTTTTAAATCATATGGTGAAATGGGCCGTTTATATACACACTGTCAGAGCTGGAATTATCATAGGATGCTTAGATCATGGAATATAGAATGCCATATCTGAGAGAGACTACAGTATATAGGATGTTAGAAGTAAAAGGAACCTTAGATTATAGGTTGTTAAAATTGGAAGGGATCTTAAAACATGAGCTATCAGAGATAGCAGAAGTTAGGACATAGAGTCCTAACTTTGGTAGGACCTTAGAAAAAGTATATCAAAGATAGATGGGAGCTAAAATACTATTGATTCCATTCATTTTTAGAGCTCCAGAAAAAAAGGTATAACTGGTTGTTATTCAGCCATTTTCGTCATGTTTGACTCTCTGTGACCCCATGTTTGGAGTTTTCTTGGCAGAGATACTGGAGCTGTTTGTCATTTCCTTCCCCAGCTCATTTGACAAATGAGAAACTGAGGCAGACAGGGTTAAGTGACTTGTGCAGGGTCACACAGTTAGTAAGCATCTGAAGCCACATTTGAACTCAGTGTCTCCTGACTCCGGGGCTGGTTCTTTACCCATTGAGCCACTTAACTGTCCCTTATCTATATGTGTATTATGTCTGTGTGCATATATGTCTACATGCTGCATACTTCTACATGTATATAGACACATGTATGCATGTATATTCATCTACAGTTATAGTTAGGGAGATGACATTTAATCTGAGTCTTTTCTAGCAACTGGTTCTGTGTTTTTTCCCACTAAGACTTCCTTTTACTTCCATAAGAAGCTTGCAGTAGATGACTCTGGATTTTATCGCCCAGGAGTGTGCTGTATCCATAAAACAATTGATTGGAAACAAAATTCCTGATAATCATTTGCTCAACCTGAGCTCCAAAGCTAACAAGGAAGCCAGGAACTACCTGGCAAGCTACAGCTTGCTAACTACGAGTTGTTGCAGAAGGATTACTTTGGCTCGCCAGTCAGTGTGTTAAACAGAGGCTTCAGGCCAAGGCTTGGACAGGGACATAAGCATGGGGAAGTGTATTACCTACTGCTGTGGGCCTCGGGAATTAGGAGCAGCATAGAGGGGCCAGGGAAGTGTGTGCCAGATAGGGAGTGGTGGGGAGGGAGTATTGGATCATGGCCAAAGTGGGAAATAGGCAAGAGATTCTCCAGATCATTCTGTCCTCAGGTACCCAGAGTACTCAGGTACTCAGGTGCCTCTCACATTTCCTTCTATTGTCTATCAAGGAGGAACGGCATCCTTAAATGCAGAAACAAGTGTTTGGAACTTGACATTTGTCCTTCCAAAAAGATTTATTTTGTAGAATAGACTGCTAGGAGGAAGGGTAAAGTTCTATGCTCACCTCTTGGGAATTACATTAATATGGAACCATTTTCTCTGAATAAAATTCAATTCCACATTAACTAATAATATAAAGAGCACCGTGTTTACCTCTGAAGGAAATACAAAGTTTAGATAAGAGATAAGTTTAGATAAGACACAAACAAGTAAATATTTTATGAGGGTGAGGCAGCTTGGCATAGTGGAAAGACCACTGGCTCTGGAGTGAGAGTACGTGGGTTTAAATCCTGCCTCTGAGGTTTATTGCTTGTGTGACCTTGGCAAAGTCATCTGATTTCTCAGAACATCTGAAGAATGAGTTGTCTCTGTATTTTCTTGTGGTTCTATGTCTCTGATCTTGTGACGGGTGAATTAGAGAGATATAAAGAAAGGGTATTTTGAAGTTAGAGGGGGAGGTCCATTCCTAGTAGTAGGAATTTGAGAAGGCTTCTAGGAGTAGGAGGGATTTGAATTTGGGTGTAGAAGTTGGATGGGAATGTAACAGAATGAATAATAATGACTAGTATTTATACAGCTCTTTAAGATTTAGAAAGCATTTTATTTGCAAGTATTATCTCATTTTGTCCTCACAACTACCCTGGGAGGTAGGTGCTATTATTATCCTTTATATTATGCTACAGATGAGGAAACTGAGGCAAACAGAGGTGAAATGACCTGCCCAGGATCACACAGCTAGTACATGTCTCGGGTTGGATTTGAACTCAGGTCTGCCTAACTTCAGGCCTAGTGCTCTATCCACTGTGCCAGCTTGCACCCTAGGTGGAGAAGGAAGGCTTTCCAGGAATAGGCAATAATAGTTTAACTAAATGAGCAGGGCGAGGAGAATCTTCAGCAAGGCTTCTTCACCTTTGTGTGTCATGGGCTTCTTTAGCAATCTCACGAAGCCTGAAAAATGGTTTTAAATGCATAAAATAAAATACTTGGATTACAAAGGGGAAAAGAAAATTGTTTTTGACTCTTCACGACTCGTTTGGGGTTTTCTAGGCAAAGACACTGGGGTGGTTTGTCATTTCCTTCTCTAACTCATTTTATAGATGAGGAAACTGAGGCAAACAGGGTTAAATGACTTGTTCAGGGTCACACAGCTGGTAAGTATCTGAGGTCTTATTTGTACTTGGGTCTTCCTGACTCCAGGCCTGGCGCTCTATCCACTGCTTTACCTAGCTGCCCACAAAATATAATTAGCAAAGTATTGAACACACACACACACACACACACACACACACACACACACGAACACAAACAACAACTTCATAGATCCCAGGTTAAGAAACCATAGTCGAAGATGTGTTGAGTACGGAGAGAGTCTGTCAGCTGGAGTATAGAAGGTGAAGAAGGTGGTAGTTACAGGCTATCGAAGATCTTTGAGCAGACGAGTGACTTCACCAGATATCTGCCCAAGAAGGGTAATCCCAACAATATGAAGGATGGATTGGAAAGGCTAGAGAGGACAGAGGCAGGAAGTTATGGGGGGCAGGGTATTGCAGCAGTTTAGGTGGTTGGTGACTTGTAATAGGGATGTTGCAATGAGAAATAAAGGGGAAGAAAAATGAAAGAGAAGTGCTTAAAGGGGGGAGATATTCCAGTGGCATTTCTGCTTCAAAGAAGGTTTTCATCTCTAAGAGCCTGTCCATCTCTGAGATGCCTTGGAATCTATGATATTGGAGACTAAGGGACTTTTCCCAGTTCCACAGTCACCAACTTTGCCTTTTCTTAAGGTTATCCTCAACCCCACCTCACCCCTCCCAAAAAAAAAACTTGGAAAGCATCCCTCCAAATACACACTCTGAAATCCCTAGCAAGTTACCCCCAGAGACACGGGTTTAAATAATGTCTGGCATTTATTGGGGCTGCTCTGTCCCTCGGTTAATTACATTCCCAGCTCGAAGAAACAAGCGAAAACAGCCCTTTCATAACAAGATTCTTCCTGTAAACTGCAGTCATTAGACGAGGCTCATTAAATCACATTATAGCCATTCAACTCCATTAGCTCATTCTTGGGGACCAGAATTAGGCAGGAGAAAATTCCTGAGTTCCCCTTCCCCCACTTGCCACCTCCAAAAGCCAATACTCCTTTTCTGGCAACAATATCAGGGAAATCATAGGACAATTTCTATAGCTGGAAGAAAGGTTCACAGGTTTAGTAAGGAGGGATTGAGGATGGGGGATGATTAGTTTGCAGAAGAAAAAAAGAGGGCATCTCTGTGTCAATCAGTGCCCAACTTTGGGGCTACTGAAGATTGCTGATGAGTCACATTGCTTACTGAATCCTTAACAAAGGAGAGTGTGGGCGCTAACTTCTCAGCTCTATAGAAGAGCCCTGCTTTCCTGCTGGCAAATGGCCTCAGTCTTGGTTCTATTCAAAATACTGGGAAAATGAACTTCCTATGTTTGGGACCCAATGACATTTAGACAGCACAGATCTGAGAGTCAGAAAGATCTGGGTTGTAGGCCTGAAGCTCAGACTTCCCTAGATTTCTGACGCTGGGCAATTTGTGCCATGACTAGAACCTATGCTTCTTCCTTTGTAAAATAGAGATTCATTCAGTATAAGGAACATCCAGGTAGGGAAACTCTCTTGACCAATTCAGGTCAGTACTTTTTCAGAAATTTATAGACTCAGAGAATTACCTGGAGTGCTAAAAGATTAAGTGACTTGCCCAGGGTCACACAAGTAGGATCTGTCAAAGGAGGGACCTGAACCTGTGAGCTCCTGTCCTGTTAAGGACAGCCTTAACCGTTAGGTCATACTTCTTCTCTTTTGAATAGGAGTAATAATGGAAAGACTGTCTCACATATTTCTTGTGAGGAATGCACTCTATTAAATGGAGAACAATTTTAAAATATTTCTAAGGAACTTACATGAAGAATACATTTATATATGTGTATATGCATAGGCACATATGTATATATGCATATGCACACATACATGTATATACACTTGTATAAAAGGGTATAGAGGGTGTTCAGGGAGGACTGGCACCTCTAGTGTAAGGGCTGCTGAGCCCTTTTCAGGGCTAATCACCCATCTTTAGTGTCCACCGCTCACCTAACTCCCACTTGCAGCTCCAAGAAGTTGCAGTAGGTATAATTGCCAACCTCTGGTAAAACCCTCTTGTCAGACAGGCTACACCAGGTTGAAGGTAACCAATGAGGCCTCAGTCCCATTGATGAATTTAGGGGAAATAATGTCTACTTTGAGGATGAGAAGACTTTCCCTGGCAGAATGGGCACAGATGTAATTAATCTGTTCAATGGCCAGGAAGGCAGCTGAAGCCATTGCTATGGAGGGCTTACAGCTTGGTCAGACCATGAAAATGCCAAGGTCATCCACTGCATCCTGGACTATTGACAGTCATTTTGACTTTTGTCCTGCCACTGGACTCTGATGACTTTAGAAGAGAGAGTGAGGGTAATGATTTTGTGCAACTCTACCTCACTTAAATCCAATGCACCAATGAGTGAGGACATCACCCTGTGATGTCATTGGTCCTTTTCAAAAAAGGACAACCAATGACAACAATATGTTTATATGAATGTTGAATTGTGTATATATGTGTTTTATATGTCTATATCTATCTACATGTCTATGTCTATATCCATATCTATATATATTCATTTCTGTATCTATATCCATGTCCATGTCTATGACTATATCTATATCTGCATTAGTGTGTATATGTGTAACATGAGTTGCAATGTGACATGGTAAAGGGGCCTACCACGGTGTGAGAAAGGCCTGGATTCTACCTCTGAAGTGCATTGGCTGTGAGACCACAGGCAAACTACCAGACCACTCAGTACCCCAGGCAGCGCTCAGCAATCTGAGACTACGGTTGCAGAAGATGATAATCAAAGTAATCACTAGCATTTATGTACACCTTAAGATCTGCAAAGTTCTTTATATATGTTGTCTCATTTGATGAGTTGAAGATCTACAATTGATAAGGGGAACTTGTCCATTGAAAGATTGACCTCAGCCAACTAAAATACAGATGCTGAACAATTATATTATATACAGTCTCACAGAAGTCTTAGTGTGGTTTTAAGCTAAGAGTTTTGGGCCACCATTGGCATGTGTATCTAATATATGTGTGTACATAAATGTGTAAGTATATATGCAAAATATATGTGATATAGCTATATATGCATATACTATATATGTATGTATATGTGTGTATATATTATATATATATATACATATACCTGTGTGTATAAACTGTGTATGTGTATGTGTGTATGTGTGTGTGTGTGTGTGTGTGTGAGTGTGTGTGTATGGGTATAGTGCCAGCCCTGTAGTCAAGAAGACTCATCCTCCTGAGTTTAAATATGACCTCAGACACTTACTAGCTGTGTGACCTGGGTCAAGTCACTTAAGCCTGTTTTACTTGGTTTCTTAGTCTGTAAAATGAGCTGGAGAAGTAAACAGCAAACTGCTCCAGTATCTCTGTCAAGAAAATCCTAAATGGGGTCATTCAGAGTGGGAAATGATATATCTTTACACACAGACACGACAATGCAGTCTTTTCATCATACCACCATGATGTCTGTGCGCTCAGGTGAATAACTGCATATTTTGAAATCCTTCATGTCATAGCAGATAAGGGTTTTCAGAATTGAGAAAATACAAAACAAAATTTTGCCTCTAACATCAGCTAATTATGTGAACCAGGACAAAATGATAGGATCATCTATCTGGAAGGAACTCTAGAGGCCTGAGAGTCCAACCCCACATTTTACAAATGGGCAAACCAATGTTCAGGTTAGATGAGTTGTCCAAGGTCACATAAGTCATAATCCTCAGAGGCAGGATGTGAAACCAGCTCCTCTAGCTGCAGAATAGGTATTCTTTCTAATATACAGCCACTTAATCTGCCAATGCAAAACCATCTCCCTAAGCCTACAAGTTACAGAGTAGTTTCCATACTGGAAAGGCATTCCATCCATGAAATTACAAGTCCCGACCAAACACAAACTTATCAGAATATCAGAACATTCTCTCCCTCCTCATCTCTGCCTACTCACCTCCCCAACTTGCTTCAAGTCCCCATTAAAGTTTTACTTCCTACAAGAAGCCTTCCCTCTGTTATTCAGTTGCTATTTATCCTATAAAGAGCTCACTTATACGTATCTGTTTGCATTTTACCTCTCCCATTAAACAATGAATTCTTTGAGGACAGGGACTGTCTTTTGCCTTTTTTGTATTTCCAGTGTTTAGCACAGTGCCTGGCACACAATATATACTTAATAAATATTAATTGATTAATGGATTGAGTATACGATGTATATAAATATTGATTGATGTCTGTGTCAGAAAAAAATCTTTGAGCCATTTCTTTAGGATTTACTAAAGGTGAGACTTTGAACCTCTCTGAGTCTCAGCTTTCTTGTGTAAATAAAAAGAAAGCTTGTACTCCTTCATTAGGAGGATTAAATAAGACAATGTAAGTCATTGTTCTTTGTCACCTAAAAAGCACTATGCAAATGTAACTTATTATTCTAACATGCATGTTTTTTCTATGATCTTAGTCCAGATTAAGGGGAAATATCAAGTAGGGCAGGGCTGTCAATCTCAGACAGAAGTATGTTCTTGTGGCAGCATATGTCTTAGAAAACCACAAATTAACATTATCTATTTTGTATTGTACTTTGCTGCATTTTGCTAAGCATTTACCAATGACATTTTCATCCAGTTCAGCAGTGTGGGAGTCCTTAGGCCCTGAGTTTGATACCTCTAATGTAGTGGATAGAGAGAGCTGATTTTGAATACAGGAAGACTTTCATTTAAGTCCTACTTCTTACACATCCTGGCTGGGCAACCCAGGGCAAGTCACCTAATCTCTCAATGCTCTGGGCACTTCATTTTTTAAAAATTTATTTATTTACTTTTAATTTATAACATTCAATTCCACAATCCTTTGAGTTCCAATTTTTCTCTCCCTCCTTCTCCTCCCCCCTCCCTCCCACGGCAGCATGCAATCAAATATAGAATCTACAAATATCTTCACATTAAATATTAGTCAAGTTGTAAAGAAAGATTATAATCAATGGAGTGAACAATGAGGAAGAAGAAACAAAACAAAACAAAAAGAGAGCAAGTAGTTTGCTTCAATCTGCATTCAGACTCTGTAGTTCTTTCTCTGGATGTGGATATCCCTTTTCATCTTAAGTCTTTTGGAGTTGTCTTATAACCTTGCATTGCTGAGAGGAGCCCAGTCTATCAAAGTTAGTAGTCACAGATATGATGTGTCTGTAATTGTGCACAAAGTTCTCCTGATTTTGCTCTCCTCACTCAGTATCAGTTTATGTAAGTCTCTCCAGGTTATTATGAAGTCTGTCTGCTCCTCATTTCTTATACCACATTAGCATTCCATTGCATTCATATACCACAACTTGTTTAGCCATTCCCAAATTGATGGGCATCTCCTTGATTTCCAATTCTTTGCCACCACAAAAAGAACTGCTATAAATATTTTTGTACATGCTGGTCCTCTTCCCACTTGCATGATCTCTTTGGGATACAGTCCTAGAAATGCTATTGTTGAGTCAAAGGGTATGCACTTATTTATAGCCCTTTGGGCATAATTCCAGATTGCTCTCCAGAATGGTTAGATAAGTTCACAACTCCACCAACAGTGCATTAGTGTTCCAATTTTTCTACACCGTCTCCAGCATTTATTATTTTCTTGTTTTGTCAACTTAGCCAATCTGTCCAGTGAGATGTGGTACCTGAGAGTTGTTTTGATTTGCATTTCTCTAAGTGATTCAGAGCATTTTTTTATATGCTTGCAGGTATCTTTCATTTCTTCCTCTGACAACTCCCTGTTCATGTACTTTGACTATCAATTGGAGAATGACTAGAATTCTTATAGATTTGACTCAGTTCTCTGTATATTTTAGAAATGAGGCTTTTGTCAGAGTTTGTAAAAATTCTTTCCCAATTTTTCGTTTCCCTCTTAATCTTGGTTACATTGGCTTTATTTGTACAGAAACCTTTTGATTTAATGTAATCAAAATTGTCCATTTGCATTTCATAAAGCTCTCTACCTCTTGTCTGGTCATAAATTCTTCCCTTCTCCATAAATCTGACAGGCAAATTATTCCTTGCTTTCTCAGATTGCTTACAGTATCAGCCTTTCTACTTAGATGGTATACCCATTTAGACTTGATTTTGGTATACAGTGTAAGATATTGGTCTATGCTCTGGGCATTTCTCCAACATTCTAACATTAACCTGCATCCTAGCTCAAGATTTCCTTCCTCCCTAAAAACACCTCACAGATTCAGCCCTGTCTCTATCATATTATAACATTATATATTATATGCATTTTAACATGTGTGACATATACATATATAACATGCATACATAATTAACTGAATCTAAGTCAGGGACTCTTACCCTGTTTTGTTTCATGAACTCCTTTTCAGGACAATGTGTTTAAGTTGTTGAAGGAAATGCAAACTTTCAGTTGGAGGTTAGTGAAAATAAAGATATAAATTATTTGTTTATTTATGTATTTTTACCCATTGAAGTTAAGAGGCAGTGAAGTACATAGAGCCATAAGCCTGGAGTCAGGAAGACCTGATTTCAAATCTAGCCTCAGACACTTAGAAGCTATGAAAGCAGGCAAAACACTTAATCTCTGTCTGCTTTGTTTTCCTCATCTATAAAATAGGATTAAAAATAGCATCTACCTCACATAGTTGTATGAGGGGAAAAATAAGACAATATTTGCAAAGTTCTTTGCATATCTGAAAGTGTCTTATAAATGCTAGTTATTATTGTTCATAGAACCCCCAAAATCTATCTATGAACTTATCAGGGGTTCATGAAGCCCAGGTTACCAGGTTGAGAAGCCCATATCTAGGTTACATATCTTTATCTTTTCAGTGAGACACAACTGGAGTAAGCAAAGCCATTTACCAACCTCCACAGCCATAATCAGGAATGACCATTGGTCTGAAGGGTCCTATCCCAGTTATAGCCCCTGGACCTTTCTATAAAGGACTTACCTGCCAAACTCAAAACTATTCTGGTTTCATAGGGTAATGAAACTCATGTTTTCTACTTCTGTCTCTCCCACAATATGTGTTTATGGAACCATAAGTACAGTGGAATGTTGTTGACTGAATGAGTGGGTACATTACCTGCTAGCTGGGCAGCTTGTTGACCAAGAGTTAAATAATCCTTCCCTGTAGCCAGTCTGGAGGGCAGAAAGAGGTAGATCTCCAGGATCTGTAATTCTACAGGGTACACTGCCGGGAAGAGTCAGACTGAGAATGTTGATGAGTCAAGTCCCTGGGAATCAGTAACATCGGGATTAGATTTTCCTTTGATCTACACATGGGTTTCAAAGTAACAGGAAAAACATGTCTCTGTTTCTACTGAACACAAACTGCCAGAAAAAGGAAGTTGCAGCTGTTTTTGTGTGCTGACTTCTGACAGCCTCTGGGTTCTTCTGTCCTTAGCTCTTCTACCAACTCTGACATATTCCACTGACACCTTTCAGAAAGGTTTCAAGTAGCCAGAGATGCCTACGTGCAAATAGGCATGTTATCAAGTTGCTAGAATACAAGCTTTCTTTGGGAGGAAACTTGACAGACATAGGTACAACGGACTGCAGTGGAAAGGGGTGAATGTACCACTATATGATGACCTGGTCAGAACACATCTGGAGTACTGAGTTCAGTGCTAAGTATCCCATTTTATAAAAAAAGATATTGATAAGTTGGAAAGCATCCAAAGGGTGGTAACCAGAGTGGAAAAGAACCTCAAGCCCATGCGGTATGAAGACCAGTTTAGTTTAGAGAATAGAAGAGACAGAGAGGTCATAATATCAGCCTTCAAGAATTTTAAAAACTGTCATATTCAAGTGGGATTAGATTTATTCTGTTTGGTCGTAGCTGTCAAAACTAAGAAAAAATTAATAGAAATTGCGAAGGGGCAAATTTGGGTTCAATGTTAAGACCATCTCAACGAGTGGGGGGGGGGGAGGGGTGATGGACAGGGAGAGAGAATTTTGAGCTAAAAATAAAATTATAGTTAATATAAACATAAATAATATATTACATGCAATATATAATTCATTTATTTTTATGTATTATATTATTTTTATATAATATATAATTTTTATATATTTTATGAATAATAATAATGTCAGAAACAAACCTCCAAAAAGTCAAAACTATCCCAAAAGAGAATGGGTTGCTGCAGCAAGTGTTGGATTTCCTCTTTGGAAGTCTTCAAGGAAAGGTTGGAGAAAAAATTTTTGAGTGTCAGATGGACTAGGTGATCATTGAGGTCCCTTCTAATTCTGGAATTTAGTAATTCTGTGAGCACTCAACCAGGGGCTAGGAGAACTAGAATGAAGTGGTTCTGCTACCTACTGTCTCCCTGATCTTCTCCTCCCTGGGCCTCAGTTTCCTCATCTGTAAGATGAGGTGATCGAAGAGAAGTGATTTCAGCTCAAGCAGTCAACAAATATTTACCAAGCACATACTCAGACTCTCCATGTGAAGAATTGCCCCCCCTCCCCAAAGCTCTAATATTTTTGCATCTAAGGGTTTCTCCTAGCTCTAATGGGCTACACTTCTTTTTATTAAAAATGACCTAAATAAGCAGGTTCTTTTCCTGATTGTGGGGGAAAGAACCACACTAGCCATGGGCACAGTTCTGCATGAAATTAGATTATAGGCCAGGGATGATACTGGATTTCGTGTCCAGACTTCACTGCGGCCAGTCCCATTTCCTCATGGTCTGCCATGTCCTTTATCCTCATACCTATCTCCATGTCTTTACTCAAGCTGTTTACCTTCCCTGTGGTTACTCTGCCTTTATCTCAGCCAAACCAAATCTTAGTTAAGCTTCAAAGTATTCAAAAGTATATACATGTATGGTGTGGTACAAGAGGGATTCTCATTCTCATTCCCTGACACCCAGTCAATAAGCTACCTGACTTCTAACACCAAGTATTCTCTCTCCTCATCATACTTAGAAAAACAACAACAGCAAAACAAGGAAAAAAAAGTTAGATGAACAGGAAGTATAAACTGCACCCCTCTATATTCTAGGATCCTAAAGCAATGAGAAATTGCTTTGGCCTAGCAATAGCTGGCTGTTTGGCCAAACCCAAATCATAATCACCAGTCAAAGTAGAGATTTTTTGTTTCTTTCTTACTCATGTGACATCCCCAAATCCACATGGTGGCTTTTTTATGCTGTCAAACACTGTAGATTCAATAATTGAACTTATGACCCAGAAACACGTGGGCCCAAAGCTAATTGACTTAATTGAAATAACCTTGTAAAGATAACATATCCTGTTCCTGTTCTGAATGATCAGAAGGGACTAAGAGTATCTTCACTCACTCATTGCCTTCACTTCAGTTCATGTTTCTCAGATAGTTGCTTATATATCTTTAAATTATTTCAATGACATCTAACCTTCCAGAGAACAGGAATCTCCATTGAATGGTAGCAAGAGACAATGTCCCAGGACTGAGGAGCCATTGGTGAGGTAGGCAGCTGAAAGAGAAGGACCACTGTAAATGTATTGAGTCTCCAAAGAACAGGGTTAGAAAAGAACATAGAAGGGGTGGCTAGGTGGTTCAGTGAATAGGACACCAGCCCAGGCATCAGAAGGACCTGAGGTCAAATTTGGCCTCAGACACTTAACACAAAACTAGCTGTGTAACCTTGGGCAAGTCACTTAACCCCAACTGCCCAACCTTCCCCCCTCCAGAAAGCGAAAAATAGATGATAGATAGACAGATGGATGGATAGATAGATAGATAGATAGATAGATGAATGAATGAATAAATAATTTTTTTATTAAAAAGAAAAGAACATAGAATCAGAGAGTCTCAGCTAGAAGAAAACCCATAGACCATCTAATTCTACTCATATATCTGAGCAGGAGTCCTTCCTATGCCATCTCTGACAAGTGGTCATTCAGTCTTTATGCATAGACCTCAAATAACACAGAAATCAATACCTTCCAAGGCAACTCATTGAATTAGGAAGATCCAAGTGCAAATCCAGCCTTAGATGCTTACTGTAGGGTCCTGAACAAGTTGCTTAATTTTTCTGAGCCTCTGTTTCTTCTTCTACAAAATAGGGATGACCTCCCAATTCCATTGCAAGGATCAGATAAGCTCATATTTCCAAAGTGCTTTGTATACTTCAATACTCTGTTATATGCAGGCCCTGTTTAATGCAAATACTGAATCCTCTGAAGATATTGTATTATTCAAATTTGCACTATATATTTGCATTGCACTGGAAGCAATGACTATATTCTATATAATCATAACTTGGAATATATGCAACCACTTAAGGGGATTCATTATTTGGTGGAGATTCATTATTCACTGATAAACACATGGACCTTTTTGCATTGCCATTTCTCTTTTGGGTGCTAAAAATTCTTACTCATTCAGAACCAAAAGCAAATTCTATACATGATTTTGCTCCCTAAGACCAAGCAAAATGTATCTAATACCTTACATGACAGACCTTCAAATACTTGGAGAGAGTCAGAACCTCCTCCCTAGGCATTGTCTTCTACAGAATAATTGTCTTCACATAATTCTCAAATGGCATCTTCTCTAGACCTCTTAGGATCCTGGTCACCCTCTTCCATCTTGTCCATGTCATTTCTCAAATACGGTGCCAAGAACTGAATAGTCTACCACAAGGAAGCTTAAAAAAAGAGGAATTTGAGGAACATCAGTCTGTGTCCTGGATGGAAAAAAAATCATTTAAATGAAAAGGCAGTAAAGTCAGCCCAGAGTTGTATAAAACCAGGCAGCTATTTTGGAATTGATGATTCTAGCATATTTGAGTATGGTCGTACAAACCTTGCAGCCACCTCACTGAGAAGGAATTACTTGGGGATTCAGAGGTTAGCGAAGATGAATGGCTTATGGTGTCTTTCTTCCTCCCTTGGCTAGAGACAGATCTTATGAACTTTGGGAGACCGGAAGATTCTAGACTTCCCATAAGCATCCTAGCCCAAGAAGCAGCCTTGTCATTGCTATGGGAAATGAGGAAAATCTAGATACTTTGAAGAAAAAGCATCTTCATAGGTTCTACAAGGAGTCCACAAGGAAGCTACATGCCTATACAAAACATCTTGAGAACATCATCAAAAGGAGTTCCAGGAACTATATTTACCTTCTTTGCCCCATTTTCCCCCTAAATTTGAGTCCACTTTTCTCTAAACTCCATATGTGCTCAAGAAGAGCGTGTCACTGATTTGAGGGGAGGGATAATTTTAACCAACTGTACTTACTATATTTCTTTAGTAAATACCCCTTTCTAAAAGTTCATTAGTCTGGCAGACTAAGTGATATCACTTGATAATAATAATGGGAATCACACTTGCACAAAATGAGCTTGATGATTAGAAAAACACCCACCATTCCCTGGGGGTGCCTTAAAATCATGACAGGGAGAAGTAGCAACCACCTTCTATAAAACCAGCCTGCTGGTCTAAATGGGTGTTGGAAGAGGGAGCCTGGACCATTTACTAGATGTATATTAAAAGACCATACATTTAGACCTGATGGTGACCTTAGAGATAACTTGATAAAAGTAATACAGAAATTCTTGGCTATAAGTGATCACTAAGTCTTCACTGAGATCAGATCAATCTCTTCCCTGTCCACCACACCCACTTTGTTCATTCTCACCTCTCTAACCTTTACTCCTCCCGGCCACTAAAGCTGCCTTCTCGTCCTCTTTCTCTACAAATCCTACCATTCTTTCAAGACCTAGTACAAAGCTCACCTCTTCCATAAAGCCTTTTAGGACCACTCCAGGACAATAGTGAGCTCTTCTTGGAATGTTTTTCTATCACTTAGGGGCCTCCCCACGCAGGTCAACTCAAAAAGGTGTCCCAGAACTCTCAGGGCACTTTTAAGTTAATAAACCTTTTAGACTTTAATCTATTAAACTGTAAAACTACCCTGAGATTTTGGTGATACCTTGTACTTCGTTATTTCATGCCCCAGATTTTTTTTTTCTTTTCTCTTCAGCTTGATAATGATTTCTCTGACAGATGGAACATCTTGTACCTCTTTGTGGTTTCCTTAGCATCTTTGCCACTACAGACACATAGCAGGTGCCCTTTGTAGTGGGGAGATAGCAAAATATAACAGAGGATATGTTAGCTCAGAGTGAAATCTCTGATGGAATCCTGAATCAGCCACATACTATCTTCATAACCTTGGACAATTCCCTTCACTTTGTTGAAACTCTTTCCTTATCTATGAAATGGACACATACAACCAAGACACAATTAGCATGATGTATTCCAATGTGTACTATTTGAGATTATAACTATGCAAAATGTGTGCTTGCTTCCTGCCCAACAGAAATATGCAGTAAGAATTCAAATAATGCAATCTCTTCAAGTGGTTCCTTATGCACACTAATCAAGATCTAGCTATAATGTTTGTAATATCATCCAGGGCTATTGGGAGGAATGTATTACATCATGTACTGTAGCAATAAAAGTTATTATGGCAAATATTTGCTGGAGTGTTTTCTAATGATCAGAAATCCCCCAGAGTTTCATCAAACAATATGGCATTCAAACAGATCTAGGCACAAAGGAGGCCAACGTAAGAGGGACAGTTAGGAGCCACCAAAGTGCACAAGCACCAAGCCTAGAGTCAGGAAGACCTGAGTTCATGTCTACCCTCAGATACTTATTAATCATGTGAGACCTTGGGAAAGTCCCTTAATCCCTGTTTGCCTCAGTTTCCCCCATCCATAAAATGGAGACAGTAATAATACCTTTCTCCCAGGGCTGTTATAAGGATCAAATGAGATCATAATTGTAAAGGGCTTAGCACAGTACCTGTCACATAGTAAACATTATATAAATGTTAGATTTTATTGTTATTGTTGCTGTTGTGATCTACCAAGGGAAGAGAGTAGTAATTACACAGAATTCAGTGAATGGAGCGAACCGGACAATGAAGAGAATGGCTGAACTGAGAAGTGGGTGCTACCAAAGGGCACAGCTCAGTTAATGAGAGGCTTCCTCACAGAAGGGATGCCACATGGGGTCATGGAAAGCTACCCGGTTTGGTGGAAAAGTCCTGGATTTAGAGTCACAGGACCTAGGTTTCAATATCTTAACCAGTAATGACAATGGTGGTAATGATGCCATATTTATACAGAGTTTTAGAGTTTGACAAGTACCTTTACACAGATTATCTTAAATGAATCTCACAAAGACCCTGAGAAGTGAGGTCTCCAATTATGCCCGTTTTAGAGACAAAGACACTGAGGCTTGGTAAAGTTGAGTCACTTGCCCTTGATCGTAGAAAGTACCAGAGGCAAGAGTTGAAGCCAATTCCTTCTGACTCTAACTCCACTATATCATATAACTAAGAGGAATTACATAATCATTGTGATTGTGACAATTGTGAGGTGTTGTATAAAGCTCTAAGGGTCCCAAAGGGCCTCTCTTGCATCACCTCATGAGCCCATGAATACAGATCAATGGACCAGCATTCAGTTGGGTTTGCTTTCTCTTTGAGTTTGGAGACAAAAATAGAGAGAGTTTTGTCTCCGTTGTGGCTGATCTTTGGAGAGGGCTGCTAACCGCTGCCACTGAATCCTTTACAGGACACTTCCCCTCAAGTTGCTATGAGAACATGAATCATCTCTTCCATACAATGGCAGCAACTATAACCCTCAGGATCAGCCTCTGATTTGTTGCCATTTGTTCCGTGCTCCTCACAAGATAAGCTGTTGTTATTGCTTTCTTTGGGAACAAGCACGACATGATTGCTGGAGTGCTGAGAATAATTGGACCAAATAGTCATACAATTAATGCAAACAGAAAGACTTCATCTGCTTCCAGTGCAGCCAATGTACTTCTGAACGGGGGGGGGGGGGGGGAGGCTGGGCTCTCTCTTTATTCTCTCTATTTACGAACAAGTAGGCTTGAGTTCATTGCCACATATCAGGCCTTTTGCTAGTTACATGCATAGGATGCAGGGGAGGAAAGGACCTTGACAGGATTCTTTAGCCTCTGGTTCCTCATTTGTAGAATGAAGTGGCTGTCTTTGGATGACCTCTGGGCTCCTTTCTAAATCTAAAACTATTATCCTAAAAGTTATCTAATCCAAACTAATTCTGCACATTGAAGCACAGATGAATAGTGACTTTGTATAATCCAAGAATATCAGAGGAACTTTTAGGAGCTGAAGTTCACTTCACTCCTTACTTTACTCCTCCATTTACTGAGGAGGAAGCTGAGATCCACAATGGTTCTAAGACTAGCTAAGGTCACACTGGTAGATGACAGTTCACTGACTCCAACCCAGGTTTTCTGAGGCCAGATCCAGGGTTTATCTCCCTGTATTACATTGGCTTATGGTAGGACCAAGGAATCACAGATTTAGATAGGAAAGAAACCAACAAGGTCATTTAAACCTACCTTTTTATTGTATAGCTGAGGAAACTGTGGACCAGAATTTGTGGACCAAAGTAAGAAAGGTACCCAAGGTCACAGAGGTAGCAAGTGACAGCCAGGATTAGAATCTAGGTCCTGTGACTCTAAATCCGGTATTTTTGCACTATACCATGTGACCTTTCATGGCGTCATATCGCTTCTGTGAAGAAGTCTGATTAACTGGACTATGCCCCTTTGTCATACCTACCTCTCAGCTCTGCCCAAATCACAGATAGAGTCATACTCTTTATTGCCTGGTTTACTCCATGGAAGCAAGTGTTTGGTAAATCAAGACTTTACAAGTCTTCTTCAGGAATTTCTGAAATCCTAACATTACAGAGAAAACTTGAGCAAATACACACTGCAATCCTTCCAGAATCTGTGACTTCATCCCTAGGGGTCCTCATACAATCTACACCTCTGAAGTCTCTACATATCCTGGTACATGGTCTCATGAGATACTGTGGTCAAAGAAATTCATCTCCTTATGGCCAGTCTTTTGTTACTAAACCTCTGACTGGGCACATGTGTGATCATGCAAATCCACTTTCTTGACCTACTTTCCTCAGAGAACTTTGAAGGGGACTTGATGGAAATAAATCCTAGTGTTGCTGTGATTTTCCCCACCTCACCCACCAGGAATCTGGCTGTAGCCCTTAGCAGGGTTCTGCTTTAAGTTTGATGAACTGCTCCGCAAATGAGTTTAATTGTTTTTCCCTGGTATTACACTAAATGGAATGAAGATTAAATCCAATTAAATAAAAGAACAAGCTTGCACTGACTTTGGCGGAGAGAGTCTCATCAATTTGTGTTTGCACTTTGCAAAGGAAACCTGCCTGGCACTGCTTATATGGAACTGCCCCCTTGGGCTTTGGCCTGGGAAGCCCATCCCATAGGCTCATTGGGAGTCTGAATATACCAGCTCCCTTCAGTGAAATCATTCATCTACATTCAATAAACATTTCTTAAACACCTACTGAGTGCTTGGGACTAGATGGGGGGAGAGAGTGGAAATATACAACCTTTAAATAAGACATAGTCATTCTGCTCATGGAGTTCATAGATGTGGCTCTGAGATAAGAGGGCAGCTATGGTGATCTTCTAAAGTCAGAGGCTCTAGGTTCAAATCCCACTCCTGAAATTTACTAGTTGTGAGATTTTGAATGTCACAAACTTCCCAGCTCTTACTTTTCTCACCTCTCGAGGTCTGAGGTCCCTTCCCATCATGGATCTCATCCTTGAATATTATTCTGGGATGCTAAGACTTTGAGCAACTTCCTATCCCTTAATTAAGACTCAAGTTTCTCATTTGAAAAGAGGGGGATGATAATATTCAGACTCTATACATCACAGGGCTTTTGTTGTTTGTTTTTTCTCTTCTTCCTGTCTCTTTGTGACTCCATTTGGGGTTTTCTTAACAAAGATACTCAACGGTTTGCCATTTACTTCTCCTGTTCATTTTGCAGATGAGGAAACTGAGGCAAACAATGTTAAGTAAGTGACTTGTTTAGGATCACATGGCTAGTAAGTATCTGAGGCCAAATTTGAACTCAGGAAAATGAGTCTTCCTGACACCAGGTCTGGCCTCTATCCACTTTGTCGCCTAGCTGGTCTCACACAGAGCTGGTCTTAAGAAATGACTTGATAAACAATAAAGAAGAGTAGAAAAGAGGACTGTTATGTAAATGGCTACCCAGGTATGATAGAAGTTCATGAAACCATATATTATGGTTGAGGAGGGTTTAGTGTCAGTGTAAGTCCTCTGAAAATGTCATGTAATATCAACTGATCTATTAACAAGCATTTATTAAGCACAAATTATATGCTAGAATCTGTACTAGGCACTACAGATACAAAGTCAAAAGTGAAAGAGCTTACATTATATTTGGAAAGATACATGTGCCTAAATATATATTGCTCTTTGCACACATATTCCATCTCTGAACTCCAGGCATTTTCACTGGCTGTTCTCCCATGCCTGGAACTCTGTCCCTCCTCATCTTGACTCCCCCCCAGCTTCCTTAGTTTCTTCCAAGTTTCAACTACAGGTCTGTCTCATACAACAGGCCTTCCATGATCTTTCTTAATTTTAGTGCTTTCTCTCTGAAATTACTTCCAATTTGTCCTATTTATTTACATGGTCTTCTCCACTAGACTGAGCATTTTTAAAGCATAGGCTGTTTTTTTTTTAACTTTCTTTGAATTCCTAGCGCATCGTCCTGAGTTTGAGTTTGGCCTGAGATGCTTACTAGCTGTGTGACCTTGAGCAAGTGACTTAACCTTATTTGCTTCAATTTTCTTTTCTGTAAAATGAGTTGGAGAAGGAAATGGCAAACCACTCTAGTATCTTGGCCAAGAAAACCCCAGAAGGGGTTACATAGAGTGAGACAGGATTGAAATGACTCACCAAGAATTTCTGGAAATATTCATAGTGTCTGGCACACAGTAGGTGCTTAATAAACACAAGGTGACTTGAATTGTCTTGACTTAATAAACAAAACATACATATAAAAGGGAATGGAAGAGAGGATCAGAGTACTCCTGTTTTCTTCCCAGTCCAACTTATGAAATCTCAAAATGGGAATGTAACAAACAATGCAGTACCAATGACATCTTTTTTTTTTGTCTTTTTGGAGGGGGGAAGGCAAGGCAATTGGGGTTATGTGACTTGCTCAAGGTCACACAGTTAGTAAGTGTTAAGTGTCTGAAGCTGGATTTGAACTCAGGTCTGACTGATTCCAGGGCGGGTGCTCTATTCACTGCTCCACCTGGCTGCCCCAAACAATGACATCTAAAGAAAGGTTTTCACTTGCTCATCCTTGTACAAGGTATGAAGTTCTGCGCAGTAGAATTATAGGGTAAGTTGTCATTGCCTGGTCAAAGATCAGCCACATCTTTTGTGGCCTTAAAATCAAGCCTCCCAGCTCTAGAGTCATAGGAGGCAATTTCAAGGTGGGTGACCACTGGCAGCAAAAAGAATCCTCTAGGGAGGAATACCTTTTCCCTTGAGAGAGAATCATTCTTCTCCTCTTGGGGAGAAAGAGACTTCAATCTTCTCTTCTCAGTATCAATCACAAGCCACTCATAAGGAATGTCATACCAAGAAGCAAGAAAGAAACTCAAAGCAGCTCCTTATATTGTGACTTCTGAGAACTGAGAAGTGATACAGCTATGGATTCAAAAGAGAACCAGTACCAACATTTGAGAGATGAGCTGCTGAAAGGATCAGTTCCCAGGAGGTAGGGTGGACAACTTGCCCAACAGAAATGCTGTGCCCATTGGGGAGCAATATAAGACTAGCACAAGAAGAGAAAGGATACCATGGAGGCCTGCAGTGCCAGAGGTGTGCATTTCCCTGGCACATGTGCTCACCATATGTGGGTTTTATTACCAGTGTACTCTATGTCCCTTTTCTTCAAATGTTGTGTATATTGAGGGGACAGTACAGCCCAGACTGATGGAGGAGATATTTTGTATCTATTTTTCTTATAATGCTGTCTCAGTAAATGCCTTCGCTTTGAGCTAATTGTGTCTACTGGCCGACTATTAAAAGTAGGCACATCAGTGTGGGTTCATGAACTGTGGTTTTAGTAATACGGATTCACAGAATCCCAAGGGAAGGAAACTACAACTTGTAGGTACAAGTTCGGTTGGGGGGGGTAGCACAGAGGGGATTCTACATATATGAAATAAATATTGGATAGTGATTCTTGTTTTTCTGGGAAGGGAACTAGAAATTGCAGGAAAATTAAAAAAGACTTCAGGTGGACATGAGCAAAATTTTTAAAGAAATTATGGATTCTAGGGGGAGTATGTTGCAATCATGAGCAAAGCCTATGTGAAGGTAGAGAAATAGAAGATGGAGCACATATATATGAGGAGACAGCAAGAACATCAAACTGGTTAAACTCTCAAATTAAATGAGATAATATTTATATTTTTTAAAAAGGCCAAGTACAATGCCTGGCACATAGCATATATAAATGTTAGCTACTATTACTCCTCCTCCTCCTTCTTCTCCTCCTCCTCCTCTTTCTCCTCCTCCTCCTACTCCTACTCATTCTCTTCCTCTTCCTCCTCCTTCTTCTTCTCCTCTTCCTCCTCTTTCTCCTCCTCCTCTTCCTCCTTCTCCTTTTCTTCTTCCTCCTCCTTCTCCTCCTCCTCCTCCTACTACCACCAGTACTATTACTACTACTACTACTACTACTACTACTACTACTACTACTACTACTACTACTACTACTACTACTACTACTACTACTACTACAATTATATTAAACTATAGAGTACAGAGATAGGAGTACTATGATAAAGTTGAAAAGGTAAATTGGGACTAGGTTGTGAAGAACTTTAAAAGCTAAACCCAGAAGCTTATGAGTTTAATCTGAGGGGCAATAGGGAGCCACTGAAGTTTGCTGAGTAGAAAGGTGACATGGTCAAATCTGCATTTTATGAAAATCCCATTGGCAGCAATGTAGTGAAGAATACCCATGAGTGTGGGATGTGGAGTGTGGATTATAGGAGAGATTTCCCATAATTAGCTGTAAGTTGTAAAGAGGTCTATTGGTCATGTCACTGTGATATATAAAATCTATTCAGGCTAATGGATAATGACGTATGAACACTATAGTGCTAATGGCTCCCATCTTCTGTGTATCCCTTTAGACTAATGGTTGATCTTCAGAACCCAGGTCCTGCCAACTGAAATCAGTTCATCTGATAAACAAATTCTCTTTGCAAAAAAAATCATTATATTAATGTATCAGAGACATGTGGTTTAGTGGCAATTGTAAAATTTGGAGTCAAAGAAATCCTGGGTCTAAATCCCCTATGTGACGATGTCTATGGGGTGACCCCGGACAAGACACTTCTTAACCTTCCTGAATGCCAGTTTTCTCTTTTGTTAAATGGAGGTGATGACAATGGCACTTCCTACCTCACAGTTATTATAAGAGCAGTAGTCTTTTGTAAACTCAAAAAAACGACAGAAAGTGTGGTAAACCCAAAAGCAACATTATACAAAGATGGGAATGGGAGTGAACAGTCCCTAGGTTTTTTGTTGCCTGTGCCATGAACTCTCTCTGTGACCTTAAGTCATTTCTATTCTCTAAGGCTCATAGGATCATAGAACTAGAGGTAGGGGAGGTTGTGGAAGGGCTTATCAGCCATCTAGGCCAACCATTTTATATTAAGGCTCAAAAAATTGAAGTGACTAACTCAAGGTCACATAGGTGATAAGAGTCAGAGTCGGGATGTGAGCCCTGTTCTTTTGGCTCCAAATCCAGACCTCAGTCCTAAGAAACATATTGCTTTCTCATCAATGAGAGATTTTGATGATTCAAAGGATCATTGTGGTGACCATCCAGCACAGATCTTTTCAATCGGTCTAATTTTAAGGAAAAAATATTGAACTTTTACAGGGTTTTGAAAAAGGCACATGTCTATTGTCACATCTACTTTTGCTTCATTAATGTGATCATTAGAGAGGAATATCTTCAAAAATATAAAAAATTCAAACTATCAGAGGACCAGATAGAGATCTTAACAAACCCAGTCTTAGAAAGGGCAAAGATCTAACTGTAAAGGAACTAATAAAGAAAACAAAAAACAAAAAACCCTGATCCTGACGAATTCACAGAAGAATTTCATCAAAAAACTTAAACAATAATTAGCATCTATACTTCAACAATTATTCTCAAAAGTTGACAAAGAAAGCACCCTAACAGAATCCTTTTATGAGACAACTATAGCCCTAATACTTAACTCAGGGAAAGATCCAACACAGAAAGAAGAGCAGAGGTCGATGTCATTAACAAACACCAACTCAAACATTTTAAACAAAAGCTTGTCAAATACACTAACGTGATTTATTCAAGAAATCATTAATGTTGACCAAGTGAGATTTATACAATGGATATAAAGATGGTTCACATTAGGGAAATAATCAACTAAACTAATCAGATTTGAATTCCAAACATCAAAAAGCATATGATCATCTGAATCAGCGGTTCTCAACCTGTGGGCCATGACCCCTTTGGGGTCGAACAACCCTTTCACAGGAGTCTCAGGGGTCACCTATGACCATTGGAAAATACACATTTCTGATGGTCTTAGGAATGGAGACATCACTCCTCTATCTGTCTCTGGGTGGGTCTGCCCACATGCAGATATGCCTACATACAACTCTTAAAGGGCGGCAGCATTAGGAAGGTTGAGAACCACTGATCTGAATAGATGCAGAAAAAGCTTTTGACAAAGTATAACACTCTTTTATATTAAAAATCCTAAAATGTATAGACATAGAGGAAACTGTTCAATATCATAAAAAGCATTTATCTGAAACCAAAATCAAGGTTTATATACAATGGGGATATACTAGAATCTTCCCCGGAAAATATAAGAGTGAAACAAGGATGCCCACTCTTCCCACTATTATTTGATATGATTCTGGAAAGGCTAGAAGTAGCAATGTGACAAGAGAAAGAAAATGAAGGCATAAGGATAAATAAGGAAAACATAAAATTATCCCCATTTGCTGATAATATGATGCTTTTTGCAAAGTCCTAGGAAATCAGCAAAGATATTATTTGAGACAGTAGCTTCAGCAAAGTTGCAGGCTACAAAATAAATATTCAAGAATCAACAACATTTCCATGTAATAACAAAACACAGGAAGCAATAAGAAAAAAGGAAAATTTCATTAAAAAAAACCTTCAAAATTCATAAAATATCCAGGCACACAAAAGACTTGTATAGATGGAAAAGAGTTCCTTAAAGAAATAAAGAAAAAAAATGTGAAGAACTAGAGGAATATTCAGTGCTTATATCTAGGTGGGGACAGCAAATAAAAAATGAAAATATTACTAAAACTAATTTACGCTTTTAGTGCTATGCCAATAAGACTACGAAAGTGATATTTTATAGAATTTCATGAAGTAATAACAAAATTCATTTGGAAAAACAAAAGATCTAGAATACAAAGAGAAATTATTAAATGAAATAGGGGGTAAAGAGGGAATAATACTTCTGGACCTCAAACTATATTATAAAGCAGCAATCATCAAAGCCATCTGCTATTGGTTTAAAAAAAATAAAGCTATATGTCAATAGAACAGGTTAAATGAAAAAGAATCAGAAACAACAGAACTCAACCAATGTTTGATAAAGCATAAAACATTAACTATTTAAGAAAAAAACTCCTAATTTGATTAAAAAAAAGAAACTGGGGAAGCTCAAGAGCAATCTGGCAGAAATTAGGCTTAGATCAACATTTTATATCATATTATGCAATATATTCTGAATGAATTAAAGACTTTCATGCTAAATATCTATTTTTTTAAAAAAGAAGAGAAACATCATCTATCTCTCACAGGTATGGGTGAGAAATAAGTCTTAACCAAACAAGTATAATAGTAATGAGATTGGCAGTTCCTTTTGTATTGCTAAACTGCGAGGTACTTAGCACCTAGTTTCAAATTAAGCTTCTTTTAAAGAAACAGAAGGTATTAAACCCTGTTGCTGATGTAACAGGAAGGGGCTGAATAGGGAAGAGCAATATTGTATAAAAGGAAAAACACTAGCTGGAAAAGTCAGAGCTTCTTGGGATAAGCTTCGTGGAGGCAGAAGCAGCTGCTGCCAGGGAGGCTGAAGAGGAAAGGCCCAAGCTGGAGAGAATGATTTTGATTTAGGGAACCTGGACAGCATGATTTTGATTATGGAAATCAGCTGAAGCTTCTACTGGGGAGCTACCAGCTTCTCCTGGGAGCTGCTAAATACTTCAAAGGACCAGATGGAGCTGCTGAAGACTGAAGAAGCATGACTGTGATGCTGGTACTTTGTATGAACCTGTGTATGGGTTTGTTAAGCTTTGACTTCCCAGGAACAGAGACTGTGAAGGATTTAAGGTGGACTGGATGCTGTGAGCTTCAGCACAATACAGGAACTGCACCAAGAGCTGGACAAGGAACTGGGTACTGTCTGCCATGTGTGAACCTAGGTGACAGTTTGGTCAATCCAGGTAGGAGCTGGGACCATGGAAGGGGATCCAGCGAATATGAGAGCCTACCTTGGATCAAAATGAAAAGACCTCTCAGTGAATACTGATTAATGACTGACCCTGATGATGTGAGGTTTTGCTTTGGGACTCACTTTGGAAAGAGTTGTGTTATTTGGCCAGATGAGACTCTATGCAGCTGTTGAGCCCCCACTGCCTCCTCCCCCCAGCTTTGAAAACCCAAATGTTGGTGCTTCCCTCTCTGGTAACTAACTAGGTATGGATGTAATGGTCAGACAATTGGAAGCCCTGTCTGCTGAATTGTATTTTTTTCTGTTGAGTAGCAACTGATGGAATTGTAATTTATTTGTGATCGTACTTTGTGATTGAATTAAGGAATCTGTGATTGACTAAATGAATGTACTACCCAGGGATGGAGAACTTTGACTTTTGTATTTTGTGACCCTTAAGCAAGCCTCCTTAAGGATGACTGAATGATTGAGTTGATTGGATGATTGAGTTACTAAGTGATTGATTGACTAAATGATTGTACTTTGTTGAAAACTATGTGACCACTGTGGTGAAAACTATGTGGCCGCATTAGTGATAAGTTGTTGAGTTGTGACATGGTGAATGCTATATTTTGATTTTCTGTGATAAGTTGTAACATTGTGAATGCTGTACCTTGATTTTCTGTGAATGTTTTGCTCTGATTTGTCATTGAATAGAGTGTTCACTATACTATGTAATCAGAACCTTGAAAGCTATTCACAGCAGCATTCTTCTGGGAAGCTGCTTGTGCTTGGCTTTACATCAAGAAATAGATATAATTACAAAAGATAAAATAGGTAACTTTGATGACTTGAAACTGAAAACTTTCTGCACAGACAACACTAATGAATCTAGGATAAGAAGGGAAGTGGTTGAATGAGGGGAGGAGAATTTGGATAAAATTTATCTGATAAGTTTTTCTTTCTAATCAAAGATATATAAACAATTAATCAATATACTTAAGACTACCAGTCACTTTCCAATAAAGTGGTCAAAGGATATGAACAAACAGTTCTCAAAAGAATTGCACAGCATTCACAACTGTATAAAGGATGTTTCAAATCACTAATTCAAAGAAAAGCAACCTTGAAGTTTTACCTGCCACTCTGGCAATTGGTAAAAATTACCAAAAAGATGGATAGTATTGAGATTGTAGAATGATAAGCACATTAATGCATTGTTGGTAGAGCTGTGAAATAGTATACACATGTTGAAAAGCAGTTTGGAATCATGCAAATAAAGTGACTAAAATGTGTATACCCTTTGGTCCAAAAACTCTAGGCTTATCCTCCAAGGAAGTCATCATTAAGTCAAGAAACAAACTTAAAAAGTCATCATTTGTTTCCAAATATTTATAGCAGAACTTTTTTGATAGCTAAGAATTGGAAACAAAATAGATACCCACAAGTTGGGGAATGGCTAAGCAAATAGTGGTACATGAATGTAATGAAATATTACTGTGATGTTAGAAATAATGTGTGCAATGAAAACAGGGAAGCATGAAAAGATCTGTATGAATAAACACAGAGCAATATCAGCAGAGCCAAGAAAACAATATACCATGGTACCTGCAGTAATGTAGATAGAAAGGAAAGCTACAATCTTCCCCCCCCCAAAAAAATCAAAAGTATTTTTAACAAAATTATAAAGATCAAAGAAGATTGGAATGAAGAAATACAAGAAGACGTTTTTATCCTACCCCTTCATGGAAGGGAGAGGTCCACGGGTATTACATATTGCATGTTTTGAAATTTTTTAAGGTAACAATCAGTTGTGATGACATTTTTGCTCTCTAGAAAAAAAATTATTATGTGATAAATGGGATGGCTTCTTGGGAAAAGAAAGGAGAAGGATGCATGGGATAATTATGGTTACATGGAAAACAGAAGATATTAGTAAAAAACTTACTTGATTTTTTAATTATTAAAAAAAGAAATAACATATAGTATCTCTGTAACCCTGCAGTTCTGTATCATACTTTCCAGGAAACTATTACTATTCTCTCTCTCTCTCTCTTTCTCTCTTCCTCCCTCCCCCTCTCTCTCCATACACACATCTATATGTATATATACACATATATGTTTGCATGTATATGTGTATATATGTGTGTATGCATGCACATATATACCTACATATATGTGTATATTTGGATCTGTGTATAGATATGCATTTTTTTCTTTAAATGGGCACTTTTAGAAGACACGTTTTGTTTTGTTTTTTTATTTATTTAATTAGTTTTAGTTTACATGGCACAATGTTTTAATCCCTAAATCTAAGTAGGCATAGAAGGCATAATTTCTCAGTAGAATAACTCCAACAGCATCACGTAGGTAGCCCCTTGGTCTATGGCAGTGGTTCTCAACCTGTGGGTCGCGACCCCTTTGGGGGTGGAATGATCCTTTCATAGGGGTCACAGGGGTTGCCTAAGACCACCGGAAAACACATATTTCCGATGGTCTTAGGTACCGAGACACGGCTCCTCTATCTGTCTCCAGGTGGGTCCGCCCACATGCAGTTATGCCCACATGCAGTTATGCCCACATACGTGTATTAAAGGGGTCACGACATTAGAAAGGTTAAGAACCACTGGTCTATGGCATGTGAGCAGGGCCAACCTTTTAGCTCCCAGTGAAAACATTACCTAGTAGGGTTTATCATTATGGCAGCATTTCAGTCTCAGTGTGGCATCATGGATGATATCTTGAATTGACATCCAGTCTATGTTGAAGAAGTTATGGTCCAGAGATGGCTCTGCTCATCTATAAACATCTAACCCCACCAACATACACTTGGGAGGTTTGCTCCAATGATGACAGGCCTTCACTTTGATGTTTTGTCTAGAATAACATTATGGCCTCTCTGATAAAAGGAAAGGACAATAAGAAATGAAATCTTAGGGCTACATCCTCTTTCTGCTCCTCCTTCCCCTTGTCCCCCACCAATCCTGCTCCTGTCCTTAGTGGTACCGACACAGCTAGGCAGCTCAGTGAATAGAGCATAGGGCCTGGAGTCAGGAAGACCGTAGTTCAAGTCCAGCCTCAGATAGTTTCTACCTCTGTGACCCTGATCTAGTCACTTTACCTCTCTTTGTCTCCATTTCCTCATTTCTAAAATGTGGATAATAGGTTTGATGTGAGGATCAAATAAGATAATGTATTCGAGGTGATATGCAAACTTAAAAGTGCCATATAAATGCTAGTTGTTTATTATTATGATTAACATTACCATTATCCCACTGAATCATGGAAATTCAGATGTGTAAATTCTTCCTTTCTTCATTGCTGTCTCCTTCCCTCCCTCTCTCCCTTCCTTTCTTCCTTCCTTCCTTTCTTCCTTCCTTCCTTCCTTCCTTCCTTCCTTCCTTCCTTCCTTCCTTCCTTCCTCTCCATATGCATTGTTCTTTCTACTATACTATTATAAGGGAAAATTTCTACTTAAGGATCCTCATCTTTATTGTTGGACATGGATGTGAATTCCTCCCTCACTTACTTTATGTTCTTCATTTCTAATCAGGGAAAAAATTGTCTCACTGACAAAGTTTGGAGAGCTGGAAATCAACTCTGACTATAACCTGATTTCATTGTACTTCCTAGACTAAGCCTGGAAAATTTTCCCCCTGAATTTCTCCAGTCAGTATTTTAAACTACTATTTACTAAAATAATAATCCCTTTCAAATTCACTGCAAACAATTTTGCTTCAGGCTGTTGCTACCAAATGGTTGGTCACTTCCAGTAATGACCAATTTTTCAGGCCCTATTGCTTAAGTGATTAAGCCCGTTATGATTTCCCAGGGCATATGCTATGGATAGGATCCATTAGCACACAGGAGGGTTACTGGCCACAGTGCTGGGTTGGAGGGCGGCTTTTTTTTCCCCCCAGAAATTTGCATACACTTTAGGTCTATGAAGGATACAGAGGGATAAATGGAGAAAGGTTTTATTTAAGCTGAACCCTCCCTTCCTCTCCCTGCAATCATGCTACTTCCTTAGTGGTCTCTTGGCTCTCAAGAGATGATTTCTCTATATCTGAACATTGCTAAGACTGCGAAATGTGGCGTTGTGACCCACAGTTTAAGAATCACTGAAAGGGTCCAGAGTGGAAAAAAAGTTTAAGAAGCCGTATGCTAAAGAATCATCAAGTTCCATGGATGGCTTACTTCTGAGCTGAAATCCATTCCAACCTACCCTTGAGATAGCTAAGTGTCAAAGTAGAGAGAGCACTGGGTGACGAATAAGGAAGACCTGAGTTCAATGTGGCCTTAAACACTGTGTGATCCTGGGCAAGTCATTTAACCTCTGCCTGCCTTGGTTTCCTCAACTGTATATGGGAATAATAATGGTACCTACTTTCTAGAGATATGATGAAAATTAAATGAGATATACAATCAACACTTATTTTTTTCCCCTTTCCTTTTTTCCTAGTGGGAGAGTTGGCAGATAACTTTGAGATCCTTTACGCTAACCTATTTATTTTAAAGAGGAGAGAATTGAGAGCCTGAAGGGGATGGTGGCATCAGTTAAGAAATCTGGATTTGATTCTAAGCTCTGCTATTTTTAAGCTAGGTGCCCTGGTACAAGTCACTTTCTCTGTTATAACCATTCTTCCTTTTTTTAAAAATGTTTTTTTTCCTTAATATTTTTATTTTTCACCAATTACACATCAAAAACATTTTTGACATTTATTATTTTTTTTAAGTTTTGAGTTCCAAATTCTATCCCTCTGTCCCCTCACCTCTTCCTGAGAAGGTTATGGGTTATACATGTGCGGTTATATAAAACATTTCCCTATTAGTCATTTTGGACAAAATCAATTAGTATGTATTTATTTAGGGAAGGGGGAGACAATCGGGGTTAAGTGACTTGCCCAGGGTCACATAGCGGGTAAATATCTGATGTCATATTTGAACTCAGGTCTTTCTGGCTCCGGAGCTAGTACTCTATCTCCCTAGCTGCCCCTAAGCATGAATTCATTATAAGCACCTACTATACGCCAGCTGCTGAGGATACAAGAACAAAAATAAAATGACCCCTGCCCTCAAGAAGCTTGTAATCAATCATTAAATGATCTCTAAGATCTATTTCACTTCCAAAGTCTATGATCCAAAGTGATTTACTCATGGAATGATAACTGACAGAGGTATGATTCAAACTAGAGACAATTGGCTCTTGCACATCCCATTCTGTGTCCACCATGGAGAAATAGGCATTGATTGGGAGGAGATGAGAATACTAAGAAGAAGCCTTGCTTGTGTGACCATTTCCCCACTGGCATTGGGAGGCCATAGATGTGATCAACAAATGAGAAAGGATTTGAACTCAGGGCCCAGATTCCAAATCTATCATTCTTTTTTTTGGAACTTTAAAAAATATAATTTAAAATGATTTTGTACCCATACAATATATTAATTTTTACAAATGTAAAATCTCATCAGTTATTAAAGCATTTGGAAAAACCACACATGCGACTTCAGCTTTTATTGTACAATATCTATATGAAAATATTAATTTTTAAATTAGAAAACAAATTATGCTTTAATATAGAGTTCAATAAAGAGATGATCTGATTTTTTTAAGAGAACACTATATAAGAAAATCTACCCAGAAAATAACCAAATTTCACAGGTTACCAAGCTCAACAGGTGTTACAGTATGTCCAATTTACAAAATGTTTAAAACCAGTACCAGGGAATCTTCATACAATTTCATCTCTGCACTCCATTATATATCAAGTTGGTGTATTTTTTTTTTTTTTTGCTTTTTGGAGGGGGAAGGGCAGAGCAATTGGGGTGAAGTGACTTGCCCAAGGTCATGCGGCTAGTAAGTGTTAAGTGTCTGAGGCCAAATTTGAAGTCAGGTCCTCCTGACTTCAGGGCCAGTGTTCTATTCACTTCACCACCTAGCTAGCCTCCCCTAAGTAAGTGTATTAAAAAAAAAAAGCTGAGGCATGTATTAGTGTGAGCAAGTAGCTCTTTTCCCATACTAATTCTTGTAGCTCCAATGTGACATCAATTGGCCCCGTAAAATTCTGCAACCTATCCCTGAACTCATTTTCCCTCACATACTCAATTTCTGGCGACTTCACAGCCAGGGACTACCACTGTTACCGCAGTAATCATCACGTTTTTCGGCCCAATATAAACAGAGGCTAAGATTCAGTCTTTTACACAATCAAGTTTATATATTTGCATTGCAAAAAAAAATAATTTTGAGAACATTTCTTGATATTTTTTAGGAGATGGTTTTCCCAGAGCTGGACTAGTAAATGTACCACTGTTCCCCATAGTGTAATCTATAAACATAACACAGTTTTGAACTGAAATGTAATGACAAAGTAATGAGATTGTAAAATGGAGTTGGAATGGGACAGGCTTCTTTCTGGGTGTGATACCACCATAGTAGTTAAAATACTGACTGTAAAGCTTGGTAGAACAAATCTATCATTCTTTACCACAACCTGTTGTTTTTTTTATAATTATATTTATTTTATTCTTAACTTAAGAAATAAAACAAGTATTCCTAAAATATACTAGAGTAGGAAGAAAGATAATTGCACATGAAACTGTAAATCTATTATACACAACTTGCTATTCCTTTTAAATGTATGATGAAGAGGGGTGGCTGGGTGGTGCAGTGAATAGAGCACTGGCCCTGGAGTTAGGAGGACCTGAGTTCAAATTTGGCCTCAGACACTTAACACAAAACTAGCCATGTGACCTTGGGCAAGTCACTTAACCCCAATTGCCCTACCTTCCCCCCACTCCAAAAAAAAAGCAAATAAATAAAAAATAATAAATGTATAATGAAGTTATCATGTAACTTAAAAAAAATTCTTTGAGTTCATGTTCTATCCATCTTTCCCTTCCTTCTTCCTTTCTTCTCTTCTCTAGCTAATTTGAAGTTACCTAAGGTGAAACATTTTGGCTATGGTGACCAGTTCATTAGAATGTGAGCTCCTTGAGGGCAGGAACTGTCTTTTGCCTGCTTTTGTATCCCCAGTGCTCAGCACTGAACATGGCACATAGTAGGTGCTTAATAAATGTATATTGATTGACTAGGCATCTACTATGTGTCAAGAACTATACTAAGCTCTAGGGATATAATGGTGGTGGTGGTGGCAGT
The DNA here is from genome assembly GCA_028627135.1 of Pseudochirops cupreus. Taxonomy (NCBI): domain Eukaryota; kingdom Metazoa; phylum Chordata; class Mammalia; order Diprotodontia; family Pseudocheiridae; genus Pseudochirops; species Pseudochirops cupreus. The sequence goes on along the minus strand of CM053581.1, from coordinate 64,607,631 downwards.
GGTTGCTTCTGCTGCTGCTGCTTCTGCCGTTGCTTCTGCTGCTGCTGCTTCTGCCGTTGCTTCTGCTGCTGCTGCTTCTGCTGTTGCTTCTTCTGCTGTTGTTGCTGTTGCTGCTGCTGTTGCTGCTGCTTCACCTCTTGCTGCTGCTTCATCTGTTGTTGCTGTTGATGCTATTGTTGCTACTGTTGTTGTTACTGTTGCTGCTGCTTCTGCTCCTGCTGTTGCTTCTTCTGCTGTTGTTGCTGTTGCTGCTGCTGCTGCTTCACCTCTTGCTGCTGCTTCATCTGTTGTTGCTGTTGATGCTATTGTTGCTACTGTTGTTGTTACTGTTGCTGCTGCTTCTGCTTCTGCTGTTACTTCTGCTGCTATTGTTGCTGCTGCTGCTTTTGTTGCGGCTGCTTCATCTGTTGCTGTCTCCGCTATTGTTTTTGAGTTGTGTCTGACTCTACATGACCCCATCTGGGGTTTCCTTGGCAAAGATATTGCAGTGCATTACCATTTCTTTCTCATTCTACAGATGAGAAAACTGAGGCAAACCAGGTAAAGTGACTTGCCTAGGGTCACCCAAGTATCTGAGGCTGGGTGCCCACTGAACCATGTAGCTAACTTACTAGCGCTATAGAGGAAAGTAAAAGACAATCCCTCTCTATTAATGGGGGGACCACATTCAAACAACTCTGTCCAAACAACCTATGGACAGGATAAATTGGAGATGATCAACAGAGGGAGGGCACTGCTATTCAGGAGAGGTCTCCTTTGCAGCTGAGACTTGAAGGAAGCCAGGGAAACCAGGAGACACAGATGAGGAGGGGGAGAATTCCAACCGAGGGGGACAGCCAGAAAGCTGTGGTCTCTTTTCCTTGAATGTCCCTCTGCTATAAATAGAGCGAAGAAAAGTAATTATCACCATTCCATCTAGCAGCACATTGCCTTGACAATGTGATGGAAACACTGGTTTAGAAGATACCTCCTTGGACTGACTCCCACTTCAGAGGCATGAGAGCTCAGGGTAGAGTTCCCAGATGTGTTTCAGTGGCTGAGCAGATGTGAATCATGGGGCCACAGGTGTTAATGGCATTTGGCATTTGCATGCATCCAAAGCCACTGCAGGTGTCCTCTCTGTGAACCTATCCCCAGGCTCACCATGGAATTAGAAATGGCCTTTAACCACAGAGAGAAGTCCGGTTTTCAGCACTTTTTCAGCGTTTGTAAAAAGGCAGCAGGCTTCCATCATCGCCTTCTCACAGGGACACACCAGGTCAAGGGCAAGAGTCTGAGGATGTCTGGACCAGGGCTTAGTGATTGTCTTTGAAGCTTCTGAATAAAGTGAAGGTTTTCCAAGTGAATCAGTGTTCTTTGGGGTATAATTGACTATTTCTTTTCTGGAAAGATTATTACTAATTTGTTATTTATATAATCATTCTTATTAATAATTACATGTCATTTATATGGTCTTCTAAAGTTGGTAAAGTACTTAATAGATATCATTTCATTTGAACCTCACATCAGCCCTTCGACGATAGTAGGTATTAGATATTAGTACCTCACATTTCACAGAAACTGAGACAGCAAATACTCACACAGCCTGGTAAGTATGAGAAGAAAGCTTCGAGATCAGACCTTCCTAGCTCCCAGCCTATTGCTACACAGACTACTCCAGGCTGCCTCTTTAGAAAAGAGACTCTTTTTTCCCAAAGAGATAGGAGTACACGTTTGTTCTATCCAAAACTATCTGAGATTGCTCAGGCTTCACATTACTCATCTCAGAAAATTGTGAGAGAAAGATATTCAAACTTTAATTTTAAAATAATCTGTTATAATGACAGTATTTAGAAAGAACAATGTTAATGAATAGATACTGCCCCACTATCTGACTGAACTTAACCACTTTCTTGTAAGTTTTTTCTTATTTTTCTTTCCCAAAACTAATGAAAGCCAAGCCAGGGCAGCCTCTAAGCAGAAGCCTTCCAGTCTCAATTTGCTCCCATTTATCTGAGCAGAGAATTTAGAGATGGAAAATACTGCAGAGGTCACTGAGTCCAACTGCCTCATTTTCAAGATAGAAAGCCGGAGGACGTGAAGGGGGCTTTCTAATGGTCACATAGTTTAATAAGTGTCAAAACTGGTATTTGAACCCATATCCAACATTCATCATGTCTCAATAACCCAGGTAGATCAGCATCTCCATTTACTACTACGTAAAGGACATGGCTAGGGAATTTACCAGGACACAAAAAATTCAGCCCTTGACAGTCATTTTGAAGGTTTCTTCCTTAGGTATATAGGCGTCCCAACCCAGTATGGGACTACTGAATGCTTTCACCCTCTTTGGTCTCTGAGAAAATAAGTTCCCTCTCATTTCAGACCCAGTCCCAAACTACTCTTCTCACACACCTCCAGGGCTTCCTTAGTCCTAACTCTGTAGCTTCCCTGGATTTGAATGACCACTGATTAAGTGATACAGATACTTAATGATAGCTTAGATTTATATAGTACTTTGAAGCAAGGTGCTTTACATATGTTAACTCAATTGATTCTCACAGAAACCCTGAGAAGTAGGTACTATTAGTAGTCCCACTTTTAGATGGGGAAACTGAGACTAAGAGAAGAGTTGAGTATTTGCCCAATGTCATACAGCTAGTAAGTGTCTGAAACAATATCTGAATTCAGATCTTCCTGACTCTGAGTCCAACATTCTTTTTACTAGTAGATGCATGACCTTATGCAATTCATTTAACTTATCTTACCCTCAATATTCTCATCTGTAAAATGGGGATAAAATGATAACTTACCTTCTAGAGTTGTTGAGGGAATCAAATGAGATCATACACCAAGCACTTTACAAACCATAAAATGATATGTATGAGCAAGCTATTACTGATCTCTGGGCACACAGCTCCCGGGTCACCTCTCTCAATTTGCCCCTGTTCTAAAGCTTTCTCAGTCAGTGACTCTGCCCCAGGCTATAATTAGCATGTTTCCTCATTTTTCCCAAACCCAGAATTTATCTAAATGCCTCAATTTACTTTCTAGCTCTTCCTGCTCCACCTATGTGACACAGAACTCAGCTGTCCTCAGATGTCTCAGGTGTCTTTCTTTCCCCAGACAAAGATTAGCATAAGGTATCAACATATCTTACAAGGTCAATAGCACTTTAATTTCTCCAGGCCCAGACAGGCTCAGGGTAAACTTTCAGCCTACCTATGATTCAGGGGCAGGGTGTTTCCCCTTGAAAACTGGTTTGGGTGGATAAACAGGGCTGAAGAGATCACCTGGATAGCTGTCATTGAGGAGGCTGTTCCCTGGGGCCAGGGCCAGAAAGAGAAAACTATGGAAGTGGTGAAACCCAGTAGTTCCTTTGTTCACACCCCCTTTTTACTGATACAGAAGAATAGGTTGTACACGTACAGGATGGGTGAGGCATGTCTGGACAGGAGTTCTTGGGGAAAAGAAATCTAAAGGCTTTAGGGGACTAGAAACTCAGTGTGAGTCAGTAATGTGACATGAGAACCAGGCTAGTGTGATTCTAAGCTGCATTAACTGCTGAACAAGTGATTAAATGAGATCGGTAAGTCATTGTGTTGTTAACTATAGACTTGGGAAGGCCACAATTAGAGTCCCCTGTTCAGTTAATGCTGCTACATTTCATGGAGGATGTTGATTAACAGTTCGGGACATTCTAGAGCCTATACAGAGAAGTGCAACCAAAACTGATGATAGGGCTGAAGTGCCCAGAGTACAGCTTGCAGAAGAAAAAAGGAATATTGAACCTGGGGAAAAAAAATAGAATGGGAAGGGGGAGGTAAATGACCTTTGTCTTCATGTATCTTAGGAGCTGTCATATGGGAGGAATGTTAGACTTGTTTTTAGTCATCAATTACTCTTGGGAAAATGCAGAAGTAGATTGTTGGACGTGTATAAGAAACAGACTTCCTAAGAATCCAGAGTTTTCCCAAAATAGAATGGACTAATTTGAGAGACTATGAGTTCCCCATCACTGGAGGTCTTCAAGCAGAGAATGAATGACCATTTCATGGAGATGTGGCCCAGGGGCTTTCTGTTTTAGATAAGGAATTGGACTAAATAATCTCTGACATGTCCCCCAGTCCTGAGATTCTATGACTTTATAAAATTCCAATTTTGAGATATTGTTCTCATGTCTACCAAGCCCTATTTCCAAAGGGAAATGCTCTTATCACCATGAAATCTATTGGCAACTTGCTTAATCTTGTTCAATAATAAGAACCAGGTATAGGCATTTTACACTCACCCCAGGGATTATGTTCCCAAAATAACACCAGAGGGCAGCTGGGGAAAATACTAAATTCTCTATGGTTCTCTAGAATCTGGGTACTTCTGTCTTCTAAATCCAAACCATTTTCATGAGCGGAAGTATTCAGTTCTTTAGTTTATGGCATGATATGTGTGTGTATCTATACAAATAAACTTGTATGGTTTATCTCCTTCCCTTCAGAAAAGAAACCCTTCTTCCTTTCTGGGCTGCATTTCAATAGATTTCAGTTATAAGCATGACACAAGAGAATCCATCACACAAACAGGTTTGCCTATATACAGTTCTTTACCCATACCCACTGGAGTAAAACTAAATATTTAATTTCTCACAGTTCTAGGCAGCCATTAACCAATCTATTGATGGACACTTCCCCAACCTAGGAGGAGTTTCATCCCCATCAGCGACTCCCCCCTCAGAGCTAGTAAGCAGCCCCAGGTTGCTTTTCCATTCATAGCTTCACATAGTGTTGATGTCCAATAAATGGGGAACTTGGGATCCAGGATACTAATCCTCACCACCTTGCTTCTTTTCCTTCTTGATTTGCACTTTCTCATTGACTGGGACCAATTGACTTACTCAGGATCCTGATGATCTCCTGAAGTCTATTAGTTGCTAGTGGAATACTGGAGTGGTCAGGTCCAATGGAGGGAGATTTCCCTCTTCCAGGCAGACCATTCCTTCCTATAATGATTTACATTTTTTTCTTTTCCCCACATTGACCTTGCTGGCCCATCCTTGGTTGTTTCTGGTCCTACTTCAATCTCCTCATCCACTTTTATCCTGTAATTTACCTTTGAGGACACACATCCTTTCAGAAACTGTAAGGCCTTGACCTAAAGCACTGCACCAATGGTTTATTTCTTCTTCCCTTATTTGCCTAGATAGAATATAGTATATGTGATGATGGTAGATTAAGGGGAAAGAGTGTGTGTGTGTGTGTGTGTGGTAGAGGATTGGGGGGAAGATAGATTGCTCTTTTAGTCACTAAGAAACCCAGCTCTTTTTATTTTTAATTTTTCTATGAACTTTTGAAGAAAAAGGCAATTGTAAAGTAGACAAAGAGTATTTAAAAAAATATAACACCCACTGAATAGATTATATTTCAACAAATCCCCACCCCTCTCTGGACCATACTTTCTTTATCTTTAAAATGAGGTCCTTAGATCAGATGATGGGGTCTCAATCTCCCTCTCCCCAATGGACTAATTTGGGAGTCTAATGAAACCTATGAATCCTTTCTAGAAGAATATTTGTAAATCTACAAAATATAATATATAGAATTATAAAGGCAATAAGTAATGTTGAAATAAAGATGCAATATTTCTTTCTCCATCTAAGTTCATTGACCCCTGAAATCTTTCCACAGCCTTCCAAGGGTTAAAATCCCCTTACCGAGATAGTCTTCAAGAACCCCTTTCACTCACTCAGTCTACGATTCCCTGACTTGCCTGGTTCCAGAAGCAAGGAGAACAGAAAGCCCACTGAGAACAATGTATATACCCTCCAAACAACTATCATTTGGTCAGTGGGTACCATTTCCCTTTGCCCTGAGGTTTTTCCTCTCATTGTTAGGATGCATGAGTCATGAGATCATATGAGACCTAACCCAAACCTAGAGCTTAGTTCTCATTCAGAATCTCATATATTGTCATCCTGCCCTAGTTCATCTAACCATGCAAGGGCCATGTTTTATTTGGAGGCAAGTGTTATGGGAATCTGAAGATCTTCCCTGCCCCTAGGTCCTTTGCTAAAGTGGCTACGTGACCCTGAGGACCCGTGGATATTTGAAAGTATACTCTGTTCCCTAATAGGCTGAATGTGATCATGTGGAACCTGTGGCGCCAGGCTTGTTTTCCAGGAATGCCCGTGCCTTGTAGCTTT
>CM053581.1:64580727-64600956 GCA_028627135.1 Pseudochirops cupreus | reverse complement strand
CTGATGCTTATTCTTACTCGTCGTTCTTCAGACCGTGATTTTTTTTTTAAATCTCTGTGGGGCTCTGCTTCCAGAAGGGAAAGCTCTGTCCCAAATCACTGGGGTCCTCCCAGCTGCTGTAGCTCTCAGGAAGATGCTGGGAGTCTTCCTAAATACTTCTGGCAGACTGGATAATAAAGACTCCAAGACGGAGGCCCAAGATGGCGATCCGGATCCAGGCCGCGAGAGCACTGGCCTGAAAACAATCGCTAAGTCCCCCTGCTATCTGCAGGCCGCGGGCGGGAAGCTACAAAGCAGAGGCGGGTGCAAAACCTCTGCCTTTCGCTTTTCTGCTCTGGAGGCCTTTCCCTGGACTGCTTATGTCCCCCTTTCACAAATCCCACTTGCAGCTGCTGCTAATCTGCTCACCTGAGAGGCTCCTCCACTCCTCCCATCCAGTCGCCCTCCGGGGCACAGCCATGGCTTCAGGGCAGGCTGGTTTCGGTTTGTGTGTGTTTTGGAGTTCTAGGACTGGTTTAGAGTCCTGTTTTATGGGTATTTGGGGGTGGCTATGTGAGAGCTAGGATATGTTGCTGCTGCTACGCCGCCATCTTGGCTCCGCCCCCCCATTCTTATTACTTTTCAAAAGAATACATGATAAATTCTACATATTACTTTACAAGCTATCCTGCTTATCTTTGCTTTCAAAAAAAAAGAAAAGAACCTTGGAACAAATAAGCATAGTCAAGCAAAATGAATCCACATGGTGGTCATGTCCAGATTTGTATGTCTCTGTTTTCACCTTGTGTCAATCACTTCTCTCTCTATAGGTGGGTGATGTGCTTCATCACAAATACTCAGGAGACATGGTGGGTCTCTGCATTGATCAGAGTTATTAATTTTAAAGTTGTTCTTCTTTACAACATTTTCATCCTTTTATGAATTTTTCGTAGTTCTGCTCCCTTCACTTTAATCATTGCTCATGGTGCAGTAGGGAACACTATAAACATTATAGAGTATATTAATGACAAAATCAATAAAACAATGTAATTATGCTAATAGATGCAGAAAATCTTTGAAAAAACACATCATTCATTTATAATAAAAGTATAAAAATTTGAAGAATTAGATATTTGCTAATTAGATATTAGATGATAAATAGTATCTGTGATAGAGAAGCACCAAAAACCACTGAAATAAGACAGTGGGTCAAGTAAAAGTGTCCATTGTCACCACTATTATTTAATGTGTGTATATGTGTGTGTGTATACAGACAAATATACATATATGTGTACATATATGTGTGTATGTGTGTGTTTTTAATGCAGCAATATGATGAGAAATTGAGGAAATAAACAAACCAAAGGAAGCAATACCATCTCTATCCTCTGACGATATGATCCTTTACTTAGAGAAGCATAAGGATCAATGGAAAAATTAGTAAAGCAGATTTCTAACGAGTAAGTTAATACACAACAAGAACAACAACAAATATTTATTAAGGTCCTACTCTGTGTAAGGCACTGGAGAAAGACAAAAATAAGAGTTTTTACTCTCAGGGAGCTATATTCTATCAGGGAGGCAACCTGTACATATACATAAATGCACATATACATACATGCATACATACAATTGCACACACATATGCTCACACACATATACATATGCATACACACATGTGTGTATACGCACATATACATACACACATACACACATATACATACCCATAAATGTGTGTATGTGTATATATGTGCACATATACAACACACACATATACACAATATACATATACACATATATGTCTGTATGTGTATGTGCATGTGCATATATGTGTGTTTACATATACATATGTATGTATGTATGTATATACCAAATAGATAAAAGTTAAATTAGAGTTAAAAGGCACTAGCACTTAGGGGGATGAGGAATGGTGAAAGTGGAATTTAGAGTTTTGAGGGAAACAAGCGATTGTAGTAGAAGTAATGAGGGATGCAGCCAGAACTGGAGTATAGCTAATGTAAAGACAGGGATGGAAGACAGAGTACCACATGAACAACAGCTCAGGAATTTGGTTGAATTGTAGAGTGTACAAAGGGGAGTAATACATAATTAGAACAGAAATGTAGGTTGGGGCAGGCTTGGGAAGGGTTTTAAAAGTCAAATTGAGATGCTAATATTCTTTGCTAGAATAACAGGGAGTCACCAGAGTTTATTGAGTAGGAAAGTGACATGATCAGACCTACACTGACCAATGTAAAATAAATAATTATAATCTAAACCCACAAAGAAATTCTTTATATTACTTAGAAAGTCATATAGGAAATTACAACTTGTTAAAAATAGCTACAACATGAATTAAATACAGTGAACTCAATCTACCAAGACGCAGTGAGAACTTGTATGAATACGACTATAAGAGATTCTTCAGAGAAATAAAGGAAGACAAATAGAGAGGCATCTGTTATTCCTAGTTGCACTATGTCAAAATACTAAAATGATGCTTCTATCTTCATTAATTTAGTGATTTAGTGTTGTACTATTTAAATTACATTGTTTTACTTTATGTTCTAATTGTTGTTCAGTTGTTCCTGACTCTTTGGTACCCCACTTAGGGTTTTCTTGGCAAAGATACTGGAGTCTTTTGCCATTTCCTTCCTCAGCTCATTTTATAGATGAAGAAAATGAGGCAAATAGGGTTAAGTGATTTGTCCAGGGTCACACAGCTAGTGACTGTCTGAGGCTGGATTTGAACTCAGGTCTTCCTGACTCTAGGCTTGGTACTCTATTTATTGCATCCCCTTGCTTCCCAGGATTACATTATAGAATGAGACAAAACATTAAAAGCTGGTAAAATAAAAGGTCAAAGATCTCAAAGAAATGATGAAAAAAGTGAGAAGGGAAGAGGAGTACAAGTATCAAAACCACATTTCAAACAATATTATAAAGTAGTCCCTATTAAAATTATTTTTGCATATAGTCAAAATGGAGAGGCAAAAAAGTGAATATTCACTGGAAATAGAGTCAAGATATCAGAAATATTTGGAACTCATGACTGAATGTTGGTATCAGATCAGGAGGCACAAACCTGGAAAGCAAAGATGGAATTAAGGAGATGATGAGCCCCATGGAGTAGGGAATCCTGGGGTATTTTTGAGGAACTGTAGGTAGAGCTTAATTAGAGTAATCTGATGCAATGTAATATAGTTTACTGAGCAGGAAGCACTGGGACTATAGCCTATCTATGGTGTATTTGAGAAACCCAAAGGGTTAGAAATCCCAATCCATTGGGAGGGTGTTGGCATCCCAGAAGGATTTAGGTTAAATCTAGCTTCAAGAGTTTGTAATAGATCTTCAGGCTGACCGTGAATAGATAAATTCACCTCTTCTGCCCATGTTCAGGAAAGATACGTTTCCCCACTCCCATGTGAGTTTTTCCCAAGAGTTTTCCCTGTCTCCCCATCCCTCCACCTGCTTGAGGGCATAAAATATTGCAGTCATGTGTCCATGGAGCATCAAGACTGGTTCTATTTATGACTCATTTTTAGCATGTACCCCATGTGGTTGTTGTGAGGATCAGTTGAGATAATATTGGCAAAGCACTTAGCATAGTGCCAGACACCTAGTCGGCATTATATAAAAGTTTATTCTTTTCCTACCCCCCCCCCCCCACCACTCTAGCCCATTTAGGGTGTAGTTCACTGGCGGGAACTCCATCTGTTTTATGCAAAACTGATTTTTCACAAATAGACCGCATGGAACTTGGGGAAAGTAATAACCCATTTCTAGAGCTTGAAGTCTCATAGGATCTTTAGTGAAATCTCATTATTTTATAATAATAAAAATAATCATTAATATTATAAGTGTCATTGTTTTAATGAAGTCATAGAAACATTGGATCAGGTGTCTACACAGATTACTTGGTGAACATGATAAAACCTTGGCAATCAATCAGGATAATTATGATTCTGAAGACCCAGGCTTCTTTTTTTTCCTTCTCTTTTTTCTCTCGACATCTCCACCCCCCCCCAATTTCCTCCTCCATTTTTTCTTTTCCCTCCTCTTCTACCACTTTCTCAGATAATGCTAGGATATTAGAGCCAGAAAAGAAAGGGTCGTTTAGTACAATCTCTGCATTTTGGAACTAAGAAAGTTCAATTCAAAAATAGACAAAGTGACCTGCTTCAGGTCACACAAGGATGTAGGTCTTCTGATGCCAAGTCCAGTTCTCTTTCCATTACGTCTCCTTTTTCATTTTCCCTCTCTTCCTCCTTTACAAAGAAGAGCTAAAAATAATAATGTAGAGCCTTTATAAAGTATTCCCTTCATTCCACCCACCCTTCACCCAAAGACATACACCTGTCCATCAACCTATACTTCCTCTGCATCCAGATGAGTTCCAGTAGACATGCTTGAGAAGGATGAGTTAAACTACAGAGACGGTCCAAACAAATGGTTTGTCCATCCAAAGGATCCATTTGCTTGGCTGCATGCAGACAACCTCTATAACTTACAGGATTATGATACTTCAGACATGAAAGCCCCTTACAGATCTTTGTCATATTTCCTCATTTTGTAGATGAAGAAAATAAAGTCCTTTAGGTTAAATGACTGGCTCAAGGCTATGCTCGTAGTAAATGGCATCCCGGTGGTCCCTGAGTTGGTGTCCAGTGTCTGAGATGGTTTGCCTGAAAAGATCTGAAAGTGGCTATTTTGCTGATGGGCACACAATTAGAATCCTTTGCACTCTTCTGTTTTCCAGGGTGTACTTCTATTTTCTTATTTATTTATCTGAACCACTAAATTATCTAATTAGCGACATATATTGTTGACACATAGGCAACTATGAATATTTACTGCATACTTGTTCAGGCATTTATCTAAATAGGTGGCATGCCAGAGCCATGTAATAAGGAATAATGATTCTTCAGAAGAGTTACAGGAAATTACAGAAGGGGGAAAAAGTTTTGCACAGGAGGCCCTTGCTTCCAACCACAGACATCAATTCTTCCCACGATAGAGCAATTGCCGAGTGATGACAAAAAATTTATCGTAATGAATAAATCAATACTCAGCTCAACAGCAGTTTCAGATGTTACTTTTATAGGTCTTCCCATGTCTATTATATATCCCTTAGTGCGGTGGCTGAGCGAGTGGGGTGAATGCCAACTGAGGAGGGGAGAGCAGGAGCCACTGTGCCTCCTGAGGTCTCCTACCATTAATCACCATCCCATTGAGTGGGGATCCATTTATATCACTGTAGCCGTGGAGTCGAGAGGCTTACGATGATCGACTACACCACACACAAAGTGTTTGTTTTAAGGATGGCCACTGTCACCAAGTGTTGAGCAAAGTGGAAATTCCAGAAACATGTAGAGGAGGAGAGAGAGAGAAAAAAAAGGAAAAAAAATACAGTTAAAGGAAATACTGAATGATGCCTGCTCTATGTAATCATCTCTGTATGGTCAGGTTAAAAAAAAAGTCAGTATCTTTCATGGGACAGTCACAGGAGTCATACGTTGGATGTCCAGTTAAATCCCTCTCATTTTATAAATGGAAAAAACAAACTAAAAGATCCTAGGAAGTTAGGGGACTTTTCCAAGGTCATATAGGTAGTGAGTAGCCAAGAAGGATTGGTTTAAGGGAGTAGCAATGTTTCGACTGGACAAGAGTCAGAGGAGTGGGGCCAGAGTAGCTGCCTTCACATGCCTGAAGGCCTATATGTGGATAATAATTCCTTTACATAACACCTTAAAGTTTGAGAAGCCCACTGCTTTGTAGCATTTCATTTGTTCCTCAGTACAAGCCTGTGTGGTGGGTGTTGGTATCATCTTGCATGTTATGGATTGAGGAAAGTTCAGGAGAGAATAGACTTCTCTTCCAGCTCCAGAAAACAAAAATAGGAGTAATTACTAGAAATTATGGCAAGGCAGGGTTAAGAAAGAAGGAAAAAATATTTATTAAGTGCTTACTATGTGCTAGGTACTGTGCTAAGCACTTTATAGACATTATCTCATTTGATCCTTACAACAATTCTGGGAAGTAGGTGCTGTTATTATCCTCAATTTTACAGTTGAGGAAAGTGAGTCAGGCAGAGTTTAAATGACTTGCCTAGGATCACACAGCTATTAAGCATCTGAATCTGGATTTGAACTCAGGTCTTTTTGACTCCAGTTCAGGCCTAGTGATTTCTATGCATTTTGCCTCCTATGGGCTTTGATCGATTTTACATCATCACGAGTTAAAACAAAACAAAACAAATGCTTCCAGAGCGTTGGAGCTGTGGGCTGATCTGGCAGGTCATATGTTTCCTCCTCACTGAAGAGCTTTAGCCAGAGTCAAATCAAAATGGATCAACAAGCATTAAATAAGCTCCTACTCTGTGCCTAGGAGTATTACTAAGCACTGGGTATACAGAGAGAGGCAAAAGCAGTCCCTGCTCTCAAGGCCCTTGCAATTCAATGGGGATGTATTGGACAGCATGAAAAACGCCTATGTACTGATAAGGATCATATCCAGGATAAAATGCAGATAATCAGCAGGGGCTGGCTATCAGCTGGCTAATGGGGCATATTCCCGCTCCAGGCCAGGTTGGACTTGCTAAATAGCAGTGCCTTTCCACTCTGAGATTCTCTAGCAGAACCAGGACAAAACCAGCCCCTTTGACTCTGAACCCAACGCTCTTTGCATTACCTTTGACTTCCATCTTTCCTGGCCTCCTTCTCAGCCATTTTGGATTAGGAGGACTCTTCACTGGACCCTAGTCAGGAATGCCTCCCAATGCTTCACCTCGATTGGCACTAATTTATTCCCTGGGTATGTTAATTTCACTTGCCTTTGGCTTTTAGTGTATATTCTGAATTCTGAAGTTGGTCTGGTTTTAAGAAAGTCTTACAATGATAAACAGCCAAGCTAGTATGTCAGTGGGCACCCTTTTCCCTAATATTTTAATTCATAAACCAAATGAAGTTTTAAAATCATTTACCTACTTCCTAGCATACATAAAGATGAGAATGGTATGGCCAGTCATAGGTGATAAGGTAGATAAGGTGAGTAAGGGAGCATGACTGCTCTCCTGTACTTCTTTATGGGAGAAGGGGCTGTGTAGTATTCTCCCTACTCAGAAGTCCATTCAATAAATAGACAGCAAGTATTTATTAAGAGCCTACTGTTTACAAAGCCCTGTGCTAGGCTGTTCCTACTAGATCTTAGCTTTTCTACAGAGTTACTGTGAGGCAAGTCAGAGTAGGTATTTAATAAGTACTCATTCACTGACAATGATTGGTTTATAATTCCTCTCTCTGGCACTAGGTTCCCCCATCTAGAGAGCCCAAAGTAAGAGTGGTCCTTTATTCTGATGAGGCAAGCAGTTAACTCAAAGTGACTAAAAGGTTCTGAAGGACAATCAGATTAAATCTAGAGGTGGTTGGAACAGGGAAGAGTTGCCTGAGGACATAAATTTTCCATCGGATTAGCTAGTGGGATAAGACATAAGAGAATACACACTTATATAGTGTCTACTATGTACTAGGCACTGTGCTAAAATATATAAATATATAAAATATAAATCATGTGAAATATAAAAATATTTTACAAATATCTCATTTGATCCTTACTCTAATCCTGGGAGATAGATGCCATTATTTTCATTGTACATTGAGAAAACTGAGAAAGACATGCCCAGGGTCACCCAGCTAGGAAGTGTCTGAGGCTGGATTTGAATCTAGATCTCCCTTATCCCAAGCCCAGCATTTTATCCACTGACCAGCTGCTTCTCCTAAAAGCTCGGTGTCCTGAAGGCAGATTCATAATAAGCTTGTTACTGGATTTTTATTTAGGCGCAAATCAATAAAAATTAAAGTTGGAAATTGACAGGGTACTACATTTTACTTAGGTGGTATATTTACTGAAGTTCCTCAACTATAGAGAGAACATTGAGACTATAGTTAGGAGATTTCTGTTCTTTTCTGCTTTTCTACTAATTGGTTAATGACTTTGGGCAAGTCACTTAACTTTCATAGGCCTGTTTTCACACCAAAATCTAAAGATTGAGTGAGACAATGCTTTACAACACTTGAAAATGACTCTCCCATTTTATCCATGGAAGTAACATACATAATATGTTTTACAAACCTTAGTTATGTAGTTGCTAGCAATCATTTTTAACAGCAGTGTAGGCCAGTGGATAGGAAGCTGGATTTAAGAGGAGGAAAGACCTAGGCTTGAATCCTGTCTCAGATACTTACTAGTGGTGTGACACCAAATCACTCCTTTAATCTTGTTTGGCCTCCATTTCCTCATCTGTAACATAGGGATAATGATAATACCTGGCTCTCAATGTTGTTGTGAGAAATAAATGAGATGAGATGTGGAAAGTCTTTTTAAATCTTAAAGCACTTACACATAAATGATGGCTCTAATTATTTCACCGAGGTGAAAACCAAGGGCCAGAGCAGGAGAAGGGAGTTTCTAAAGCTCACATGCAACTTATTAGGAGACAATTCAACCTTATAAACATCACCTAAGTCCAGGTCTGAGGCTCTTTCCACTAAGACCTGTCAATGCAATTCAAATGCACAGAAAGGTGACAATTTCTTTTAGTGCTGCTGGCAAAAACAAACAAACAAATAAACAAATGGATACATCAGTAAATAAGTAAATGAATGAGAATAAGAATGAAAATTTAAAAAGTTCTAGGATTCAGGTCTGAACGGGGGAGGGGGGCGGGAGGAATGGGCGGGCAGGAAAGAAATCACAGGCCTTCAAACCAGTGATTTATTCTAGAGCAGAAATGCATTTACCTGCCTTGTTTTGCCTAACAGAAAGCCCTCCAGTTTACTCAGTGAATCTGAATATTTCCATAAAGATTAGTTGCACATGGCCCGGAGTGGAAACAGCGTGGTTTGGCTTCTAACGTTCTACAGGGAAAGAAAGAGGCCTTGAGAGGTGGATCTCTATTTAAAGCTCTTTCATGGTTCAGCAGCTGCGGCAGAGAGTTCTAAAGGTGCAAACAACAAAAAGGAAAAAGTTTATTGATTAGCTTACAAATAACTTTTGTATAAAAAGATATTGAATTAGAGGCAAGTTTACTGATGGCTTGTCTCCTATAGACCCTTTCATTTTGGAACATTTGGAGACGGCCTTGGAGAGAGTGCGAAGAAAAAGAAGCAACCATGTTGTCTGAGTAAATAGGATTTGTACCCAGGAAAAGACCCTTCTTTTCTTATTGGGCAACAGACAAGCTTTTGGAGGAATAGTTCTGTTCTTCCTGAAGAACTTTGTTTCTAGTTTTAAAGATGGAAGTTTAACCATATTGGAATCTGTGTTATACAGAACACAAGTTTTGGACAAGAGAGATTGAATGTCCCAATCTTGGACATTACTGATAGATTTCCCAGTTCATTCATATTTGAATCTGTCATCCCTTTGATGAACTGAAAAGATGTGAGGTCGCCTTGCATCAAACAAGATGGTTATCCACTCACCTTGTCCATATTTGTCCAAATATCTATCCTATTGGTTTGTCTTTGAGTTTTTTGTCTTCTGATTCACCCTTGCTGGTTCTACGGGATCTAATTTGTTGGTCAAATACACTCGTCGTCTGTAGTCTGTGCTATATACCTACCCACTGTGGTACAAGAGAAGAAGCAGTATTATCCCTATAAAAGAAAAGAGAGTTGAAGTAGAGCAAAGGTTATTAACCTGTGGATGGATTTCAGGGGGACACCTTTGTTGTCATTAGCCTCAATAAAATTTAGCCTTTCCTTAAATTATGGAAAAAAACATTGGAGAAAGTGTCCATAGATTTCCCTTGTCTTGCTTGCTTGTATTTTTATTCCTAGCATTCAGCACAGTTCCTGGCACATAGAAAGTGGTTAATAATACTTTATCATCATTTTGATCACCATCATCACTCTTCAGTTCCACCCACTAGCTTGAAAATGCCTGGGGATTGGCTAGAGTGTCATAAATCTTCCTTCGTGAATAAACCTCTCTTTCAGATTTCAGAAACTACTTTGTATCTATCTAATGCATTTATTATCATATCAAACATTATAACTAGTGGTGTATATATCTTGTAATGTTCTAATGCTTCATTATCGGAGATTCTGAGTTCTCAGTCAATGTCCCTGGATAGTAAAAGATGTGACAATTTCTACCATGCCAAAAAGACTTAGTGTTTGATTTTCATGAACCAGCTTTCATAAGTATGCAAAAGCTATTAGCAATAGACTCTCCACTAGGTAGTGAATACATTGGCCATGTGAACTTGAGGAACAAAAAAAGAAAATCAAATTTCTCCTAGCTCTGTGAATCCCTCCTTCTTTTTATCTGGTGATGATAAGCAGTGCCAGAAATCAACATGAACTTAAATGTTGTTATTCTGAATTTGATATTCTTCTCCAATGGCCAACAAGTCATTGGAGAAACTAAATCATATCAATATTAACATTTTGCATTATACATGAAATGAGAAGACAGAAGGAAGTTGTGTCTCAATAGAATGTTGACTCAAACATTCTCTTTGTGTAGGCAAACAAAGGAATTGATAGTATTGGTTTTTTCAAAGAAGCATCATTCCATGGGATGGTTGGTCATTGAAAATTATTATTATCTGGATAAACATCAACAAACAAGAATATTTCCCAATTCAAAGACATCAGGAAAAGTGGATTGAATATGAAATCATGAATGTGTTAAATATAGTGGTTTTTTTTTTAATATGTGTGTTGTCCCAAAAGTCTTATTGCAGTTTAATGTTTTAAGAGCTCATGTTCTCTCTCTTTCTCTCAGTGTGCGTGCGTGTGGGGGCAGTATTTTCTTATAGTGTTCCTTTGATGACCTTTTCTCTTCATTTGGTCATCTTCACTGGTGTTCTAATGACCAATATAAGCAAAAAGTCCACCATGAAGGTAACTACCACTTATGCACCAGTACTTGCTTCACAACATAGAAAGATATAGGGATTCTATGAAGACTTTAATAATCTCCTTGAGATTCAATCAACATACATTTTAATACTTAGTGATTTTTAATTGAAAAGTGGACAAAAAGAAGACGTCCTTCACAACCCTCAAATCTGGAGAACATGGCTCAAGATCAAGAAAAGAAAACAAGCAAAATATAGCCCAGAAGCTTCATATTCACATTTCACTAATTTTTTTTTAAGGAAAGAATTGGAGCAGCAAAGATCATTATAAATGAAACTGGACATATCTTAATAGGCAGGAAACAACTGACTTCCAGTGCAGGCATTCTTTCAATATCAGCTATCTTTATAGGTAGGACATTGACTTACAGCAATAATCAAATCAACACCAAATTACAGGAAATGATAAAAATGAAAAGATAAGATATGCAATTAGGACCACTCTACTATGATCTAATTAAATAAACTATTGAAGCAGAAAGAAAATTTCCATAAAGAAGAGAGATTTTCAAATTTTCAAATTTTCTCCCATCCCTCTTCTCCGCCCCCCCTTTCCATGGGACCATGCAATCAAGTATAGGATCTGCACACTGGACATTAGTCTGGTTGTATAGAAGGGTTGTAACCAATGGAGTGAACAATGGGAAAAAAGAAAGAAAACCAGATATGAAAAAGAACAATAGCATGTAGATTGCTTTAGTCTCCATTTAAACTCTGTTCCTTCTAGATCTTTCTCTGAATGTAGGCATCTCCTTCCATCCTGAGACTTGTAGAGTTGTCTTATAAACTAACTTTGAGTTGCTTAGAAGAGTCCAGCTTATCAAAGTTGGTCATCACACATATGTTGTGTCTGTGATTGTGTACAAATTTTTCCTGGTTCTGCTCTTCTCACTTAGCATCAGTTTGTATAGACCTTTCCAGGTGAATATGAAGACCGTCTCCTCCCCATTTCTTATAGCACAATAGTATTCCATTACATTCATATACCACAACTTGTTTAGCCATTCCCCAATTGATGGAACTGAATCTTGTAAACTAAAAGTAAAGAAACAAATCAGTTTTAAAAAAAGAAGAGAGATTGATGTGGATTATCACATTTTCCTATAGAGGTACTACAGATATAAGGAAATCACCAGAAGAAGAAAGTCAAAAGTTGCTAGAAATCACTTGAGTCAGGAAATGCTTAATCTTCCTTCTGAAATGAGAGTCATAATAGTAAAAAACAACACAGGTGTATAATATGAAATCATTTGTAGAGTAATAGAGTGGAGGAAAATGGAAAATTATAAATACTATTGCTTCATTAAGACAGTATGAAACCAAATAAGTTTTCTATAATCTTGGTGTGAGACCTAATTAATTCAGGGCATTTAAGTATGAAACTGGAAAAAGGATAACAAATAGGTTAAACATGAGTGAGCTCTGCTAAGATTTCTAGGACCTATACTTTTTCTTTAAAAATGACAGCAGAAGCACTAAATTTGGACTCTACCAACATAGTCACAATGTGAGCTTTGGGAAAAAGAAAAAGTGGAACAGAAAAGAAAATGAATATATGAAAAATAGTTGAAGACTGAAGAGTTCAATGATGGAGGGGGCAAAAATTTAAAAATATAATCCATTTTCAAGCTACCTAAGAGTAAAAGATATCAGATCATACTGAAAAAGAAATTGAGTTTTTCAATAAATGTTTACTCACGTCTAATTTCTCCCCTCTACCAAGTTTTTTTTATGAGAATAGTTTGCATATTCACAAAGGTATCCTTGATGAAAATATTAGAAGGGGACAGGTAGGCTTTTTTCAGACACTGTACTATGGTAGATCCTATTATAATTGCATAATTTACTAGAAATCCTAAATTCCACTATTGTTTGTTGACTGTACAAAAGCACTTTATTTAGCAGGGCAAAACACTACATTAAAGATTCCCTTTCTACTAGCCAGCTCTCAACTATTCTCAGATCTCCCTTAGAAGTCTTTGCAGTGTTCCCCAGCTTAATGTCCTCAGCAAAATGTCATCATTAAGCCAAAGAAATGGGTGGAATTCAACATCCCTTGGTAATCCTTCTTCAATTTGGACTCCCCAGTGGACACTCTCTGCTATAGTGATTGAACACCCATGCAATAAGTACATATATACGTATTTTACATATTATTATATTATCACAACATATTATTTCATAATAAGATAGTATATACATACATATGTACATATAGATACACATACATACATAAACACACACACCCACACATACATACATTTATTTTTTCCTCCTTGAGAAAGGACTCATGTTCTGACAGAGAAAACCCAGCAGCCCAAGAATGTCAATAACCAACTGTGGAGCGCTCAAAACTTGTCCCAAGGATACCAAAGTGATCTACCACATCCTGGGCTATCACCAGTTATCCTGACTTTTGTCCTAGAGAGAGTTAGGCTGATGACTTCATGTAATTCTTCCTCACTTAAATCCAATTAAAGCATGAGTCAAGACTTCATTCTGTGCTGTCTTGATCCTCTTTGAAAATGAAGGGTGAACAACAACAACAGTAATGACTATCTGCCAGCACTGTGCTAAGTGCTTTAGAATGATTATTTCATTTGATGTTTACAACAACCCTGGGAGGTAGGTGCTATGATTATCCCTATTCTGCAGATGAGGAAGCTAAGGCAAATGGAGGTAAAGTGGTTAACCCAAGATCACGCAGCTGTAAGTGTCTGAGCCTGGATTAAATTCGATTCTTCCTGACTACAGGTCTGGTACTCTACCCATTATGTCAATTGGAGTTATTGATGCAAACAATGGGCAGTTGGATTCAGATCCTTGCTCATCTCTTACGAAAGCCTGCATTTGCATAGTACTGTGGAATTCAAGAGGAATTTCAGAGCTGGAAGGGATCTCAGAGGTTCCTTGAACAACATGAGCTTTCTCTTAAATACAAATGCAGGATGGAAAAAGTCACTGCTTAATTTTTTAAAAATAAATTTCATGCTACTTATGGACAATTTGAATTGTTAGGACTTGATATCTTAAATTGTTCCTAAGTCTAACACTCTTAAGCTTCCAGTTATTCTACATAGTTCTATAGTTGGGGCTCAAAATGAACCAGCCTAATGCCCTCTTCTACATGAGAAACTTTGGAGTATGTGAAGACAGCTATAGGGGAAGCAGAGATATCCTCTGGATTGTGGGAGAACACATTACACTGAGCATCATGAAAGTAGGATGTCTCAGCTTTCAGAAATACTTCCTGATGCTATCACTCTAAGGAAGGAAGGATATTTGAGTGGAGGATACAGAAAATTCACTCCTATTGCCAGTAGCCCTGGAAAAGGCAACAACATTGATCCAGCTTTCACCCATTACATCAGATTAGAAAAAAGTGGTACTAATTTGGTAATGTTTTAAGGTTAGACAAATGTGTGTGTGTGTGTCTGTGTGTGTGAGAGAGAGAGAGAGAGAGAGAGAGAGAGAGAGAAAAGAAGAAGAAGAAGAAGGAGGAGAAGAAGAAGAAGAAGAAGAAGAAGAAGAAGAAGAAGAAGAGGAAGGAGAAGAAGGAGAAGAAGGAGAAGAAGAAGGAGAAAGAAAGAGAGAAAGGAAGGCAGGCAGGAAGGAAGGAAGCAGAGCTATCCAGATTTACCAGAACTCCCTAGTTTCACTGCAATAATTTGCCATCTTTTCCTCCTTCTCTCTCCCTCTCTCTGTCTATCTGTCTCTGTTTCTGTCTTTCTCAGTCTCTGTCCCTCTCTTTCTGTCTCTCTGTGTGTTTCTGTCTGTCTCTATCTCTGTTTCTTTCTCTGTTTCTCTCTGTCTCTCTGTCTCTGTGTGTCTCTCTCCATGTGTCTGTCTCTCTTGCTCTTTGTCTCTGTCTGTCTTTATCTCTGTATCTCTGTCTGTCTGTCTCTCTCCAGATACCATATTTCTGACTTCTTCTAAGTTCATGTTGCCTGATATAATTTTCCATATTATGGGCCAAGCTTATTGGGAGAGTTCCTCATTCTGAATTTTTCTACATTGAAGAGCAATTCTCTTGAATCATAGCAATGTATAGCTGAAACCATGTTTGAGAATATTCATTAAGGGTAGAGGTCATCTCTGCCCATATTATATTAGATCAGAATTCACACAAGTCTGAAACATGGTTTTATGATCCTCTCTTTATCCAACAATAAGTACAATATCCAATATCTGCAAAGTGTCTGATATGGCCAACACACTGGCCTCTGCACAGTGTGGTACTAGGCAAATACACAGAGGTTGAATCTGCCTGATAACTCTGAAAGGCAGAGGCAGCTATGAGGCCTCACATAGCTATGGAGGACAAATTTTCTAAAGGCGAGGAGGTGAGTGACAGGATGAACATCCATAAAGTGACTCTGAAAATAAATCTCTGGAGTATCACAGCTCCCCAGAGTGAATCTGCCACCTCTAGCTTATAGAGTTCATGCTAGATAATCAAACACCACGTGAAAATGAGTTCCTCAGCATTCTTACTGGGTCCATTTCTGGTTCTAGAAACATCTGGTGTTTTAATTCCATCTCCCCTTGCACCTGGATGGGAACAGAGCCCATTGTCTCCAGCTGTTCTCACAGATGTGCTCTTTGCTACTGATTCCTGCGAGAAAGACTCTTCTACCCTCTCCCCAGCCTCCCTCCTTTTCTTCCTCATCCCCATCCTCAGCTTTCAGGGATGGGGCTAGCAAACACCTGGAAATCATAAATAGGGCAATAGACACAGAGCCCAATTATATGAGTGAACAAATTTGTGAGAAAGAAATCCCATTGGAATTATGATCCACACTTGTGGATCATAATTATTTTATTCTATGCTTAAAATTTCTAGATGATGAATACAGTAACAAGAATTTATGAAAACAAGGACTGTAGGATAGCGTCCAAAAGTAAGAATTTGTCTATTATGTACCATGCTCTGGAGAAGGGAATGGCAAACCATTCCACTATCTTTACCAAGAAAACCCCAAATGGAGTCATAAAGAGTCAAATACTACTTAGCAACAATAACAACAAAAGCACCATGCTGGTGCTAGATGCTGGGTATACAGGGATAAAGGTGAAACAATCCCTGCCTTCAATGAGCTTACATTTTATGAATGAATTAATGAATGAATCATTTGTAAGATCTTCCTATGTGCAATTTAAGCTCTGGGGAGACTAGGGTAGTTGTGGTGTGAAATTGTGGCCTTTTGGAGGTAGAGTTGGTAACTGATTGGATATGACTTGGGGGAAGGAGCAGTGATGAGACTGAAGAGGTAAGAATGACTCAGTTTGAAAATCTGGGTGACTGGAAAAGAAGGATGATGCTCTCAACAGCAGTGAGGAGAAGGAGGAGGATGATGAGGAGGAGGGAGTTTATTGGGGAAAGAAGAGGAGTTCAATTTTGGACTTGCTGAGTTAAAGGTGTTTATGGGATATGCAGGAAGAGGGGTCTAGCAGGGGGTTGGATATGTGGGACTGGAGCTCAGGACAGAGATAAGGAGTAGATATGTAGATCTGACAGTTATTTTTGTGGAGATGATACTGAAAACAAATGTTGACGAGATTGTTAAGATCAGTTGGTTGTCCTTCCTTCTTGAAGAGAATCAAAATGACATCACTATTGGGGGCAGCTAGGTGGTGCAGTGAACAGAGCACTGGCCCTGGAGCTAGGAGGACCTGAGTGCAAATCCGTCCTCAGATACTTAACACTTACTAGCCATGTGACCTTGGGCAAGTCACTTAACCCCAATTGCTCTCCCTTCCCCTCTCCATAAAGCAAAAAAAAAAAAAAATCACTATGTTGGAGTTGAGGTGTCTTACCATGGTTAATCAAACCAATATAAACTTGAAAGCTTCTATCACAGGTTGGGTACAAACAGTTTATAAGAAAATTGGAGTAGAAATGTCTCTAAATATGTACATCTCATGTTTCTTTTGAGCTAGTGCAATTCTGCTTCACTTATAGAGCACAGAACCTTCTTTGATGGGGGCATGCCATGCTGGGCAGTTCTTTGCCAGTGTCTCCCATGTCTCACAATCAGTTCCAAGTTCTTCAGAGACACCTTGAGAGTGTCCTTGTATTGTTTCTTCTAACTGCCATCTGAGTGCCTATCTCATACGAGTGCTCCATAAAATAATCTTTTCCCATTGGTATTTGAACAACATGGCCATTCCATCAGAGTTGTATGTATGTAGCATTTGAATGCTTGGCAGTTTAGCTAGAGAAAGGACCTCTGTGTCCAGTACCTTATTTTGCAGGTGATCTTCAGAATCTTCCAAAGACAATTCAAGTAGAGAAGGTAGAGAGAGAAGAGCATCCAAAAATGAGACTAAACCTGGGCTCAGCGTACATTCTCTTTTGAGTTCTAGTGAAACTTTTTTCCTGGAAGTCTTCTCTTCTTTCTCATCATAATCTTCAATACCTCCCTCTCTACTGGCTGCTTTTCCATCCACCTTCATCAATGCTCAAGCTACTCAGTGTAGAAAAAAAAAATCCCTCTCCCCCCAAAAATCTTTAATGCAATATAAATACTGGCTCACTTCTTACTTTCCAGTCACTACCAAACTCCTAGGAAAAGTAATCTGAATCCCATTGTTTCTTTCTATTTGCTCACTATTTCTTCTTTCCTGCATTCTTGACTTGACCAAAAGCAAGCTAATTCTCCAATCCAATGACCTTTTTGCAATCTTCGTCTTCATCCTCCTTGGCCTGTCATTCAAGGCCTTTTATGTTATTGAGAATTTCCTATTCCCCACTCCCCCTCCCTTTTCTTAATCTCTCAGGTATAAGGTCAAATTCCTCTTCCATGAAGGCTTCCAGCCCACTGTGCTATCTTCCCTCACCACTTTAAGACCATATTCACATTTAGCCAATTTTTATCTCACCTTCCCTATTAAGCCCCCTTTGGATTCCCATGACCAATTCCCTAGCTGGAATTTATTGCTATGCACAGAACTGCTATATGTATTTCTCGCCTTCAGAGAAATTTCATTTGTCCCAGGAGCTCCTGACCTTACTTACAGTAAGGAAAATAGGTCATAGTAGAAGGCGTCCTCAGTCTTCACTTAGTTTTAAAGCTTTAGTAGCTTCATAAATATAAGTTCTCCAAACTTACAAAAATATCATTTGAAAGCTTAATTATTACAAAATATTTTATGCCATTCATTTTTGTGAATTTTAAATAATATTTTTTAATCTTAAATTTAGCAACAGAGGATCCCTGCCATTATCCATTTATTGCCTGTATGACAGTTTCTAGATGACAGTTTCTCAGACTGGTAGATCAATAGAGGAGGTCTTCTTCCTTGACCATCTAGGTCACCTGATGCATCTCCGTTAGATTTTTCTCTTGTGGGGTCACATCAAAACTGTTGTGTATGCACTCAAGACCTCAATCTCTGGATTATCTTAAGGGTAGGATTACAAATGCAATGCTTTCAGTCACTGAGTAGCAGTTGTTAAAGTTTTGATGAAACTTAAAAACTGACAAATCTATCAAAGTTTAAAAAATTTAAATAGCTAACCATTTTTGGGTAAATTTGGAACATTTAAACTTCAGAAATTAGCAAAGCTGAAAAATTCTGCTAAGACTTTGTACATACTTGGTACAGCACTTTTGTACTAACACCCTGTACATCCTTTCTTATTGTGAGCCAAGCACCACAGTCTTCCCAGACCAGCAACTGAGAATTGTGATCTGGGAGTAAAGGACTAAAAATACTTCTAGCGGGGGGAGAGAATGTTGATCATCTTCAAGTATTTGAAATGTTGTTACACAGAAGAAAGATTATAAACTCGATTTGCTTCTCCTTAGGGGGCAGAATAAGGAGAAAGGGATAGAATCTTCATATCCCATCCAAAAGTGAAGAGGGCTACTGTAAGAGGTAATGAACTCCCTCTCACTGGAGGTCTATGAATAGAAATTAAATGAATATATTGAGGATTTTGCAGAAAAGCTACAATGAAATGAATACTGGAAAGGGTGTATCAATGGACTGTTCTCTTGTTCCACTCACCATCCCTGTGATTTGCCAGAGCAAAATACCCTTTCCTGGTTACCACTCCCTTAGGTGCTATCTCCTCCATTAGAATGGAAGGTACTGAAGTATAGGAGCTGTCTGCCTTCTGTCTATATCTATCTATCATTCGGTGCTTGGCCCATGATAATGTATTTTTCATTTGTTAATTGAACAATCATTTATTAAGCACCTATTATATGCTAAGTACTCAGAGACACAAAGACAATAATCAAATAATTTCAAATTGGCAAAAATAACAGTAGATCAGAATATGTAATGGGGCAGGCACAGTACAGAATAGCCGCCAAACTAATACATTGTGAGAAGAGCTATGAAACGGTCTTACCAATCTGGAAAGGAATTTGAAAATGTGTTTTAAAAAAGTAATTAAATTGTGCCCTTTGACACAAAGCTACTTCAGCTAGGTAAATATCCCAAAGAGGTCAAAGACAGAACAAATACCCCAATCACATCACAGTATTCATGGAAGTACATTTTTGTAGGAGCAAAGAACCAGAAATAAGGTAAATGTTCTTCAATTAAGGAAGGCTAAGTAAATCGTGATACTTGAATATAATGGACAATAACTGGCCTGCAAGGAGCAATGTCAATGAACACTACAGTGAATCGTAGGAATGGATGCAGAATGAATTAGGTAGAACAAAGGAAACATCATACTACAACAATGTAGATGGAAGAAACAAAATGATTGTGTATTTACAATGAACATGGTCTTTATTTTCTGGTTTTTTCAGCAAGAATGTTTGAAAGTCCTCCACCTCACTGAATGACCATATTTTCCCCTGAAACATTATACTCAATTTTGCTGGGTAGGTGATTCTTGGTTTTAATTCTACCTCCCTTGATCTCTGGAATATCATATTCCAAGTCTCGATCCCTTGATGTAGAAGCTGCTAGATCCTGGGTTATCCTAATTGTGTTTCCACAATATTCAAATTGTTTCTTCCTGGCAGCTTGCAACACCTTCTCTTTGGTCTGGGGATTCCGGAACCTGGTTATAATATCTCTAGGAGTTTTCTTTTGGGGATCTTTTCTAAGAGGTGATAGGTGAATTCTTTCAAGTTCTATTTTGCCCTCTGATTCTAAAATATCAGGGCAATTTTCCTTGAGAATCTCTTGAAGGATGCCTTTCTAAGTTCTTTTTTTGATAATGGCTTTCAGGTAGTCCAATAATTTTTAAATTGTCTCTTCTGGATCTGTTTTCCAGGTCAGTGGTTTTTTCAAGGAGATATTTCACATTGCCTTCTATTTTTTCATTTGTTTGGATCTGTTTGATAGTATCTTGA